>CM060311.1:45477691-45495191 GCA_030674185.1 Monoplex corrugatus
AAATGCGAGACCAAGCAACTGTGATTGATTTCTTTCTCTACATGGTAGTCATACAGAACAACCAGCTAATTTAAAATTCAAGGCTCAAATTACCTTATCATCTCCTAAAGAGAATATAACACATTCACTGCCACAAATCACCATCATAAAGAGACCTAAAATAAAGATAACAAACAAATACTTTCTTTCGTGGCAGTTCTGTGTGCACAACGGTACAACTTACACACTGCATGGTCACCTGCAGTACATCCTTGTGTCGTTGACTCATTTGTTGAGGAGCATGACCAACTTTGGCACACTGCTACTGTTTAGCTTGACTAGTGGTCCACGAAATGGGCGAATTGTTGGAAGGAATTCGTGAATTCGTTATATCGTGCAGGGACTTGGCTGCTGTCCAAAGCATGTAGGCTAGTTTTCTTTTGACCTATATTTTGAAAAAAATGAACAGTCGGGGGCACCGGTTTGTCTTACTGACACAGTTTCGACTTTTGAATCAGCGATGTCTGTATCTCTGGCTTCTCACGCATGTGTTCATGATGAGTGCACTCCATTGCCAATCACTCCATGCCAAGGTAATGTGAACTATCTCTTGTAACCTTGAAGTCTAACAAACCATGGCACCATGCAATATACCGCAAATGTCTACGTGGTAATCTACATCAGACAACAATGATGCTCGCCCATTGAGGTTCTTGAGGATGAAGCAGAACCAGGTCCTACGCTTCAACAGGCCAGCTAACAGGAACTGCAAACAATGGCCACGTTCATCAGGAGAACAGTGGTAGAGTGGTTCAGACCTTCACTTGCCAATATCTAAACTCGAGATTTCGTGGTTCGTTTCCCGTAGATACCTGCACACGCTAAAGATACTATTGCAGTTGAAAATAGTGAAGAGCAGGGCATTCGCCCTGCTGTCCTGATATAAAAATATTGGAGAGATAGGTTGATTTCCCAGATCCCTCACCTTGAAGGCCAAATCAGCCTTCTGGCCTTTCTGTAGTCCTGGTTAAAACATGGGTGGCCTTGCACTGCGGCGACGTGCTCTCAACGGGAGAGTAGCCGGAGTTTTTACATGACAAAATGAAATGAATATGAACGATGAAATAAATAATTATGTGCTGACCATGTAGACGGCAAACTAGTGCAGAAGAAAAGTCTTCATGGGATTGTATTGTATTCTAGCGTATTGTATTTGATTTATCTTGTGATTAACAAAGCATTTTCTGCATGAAAAGGTAATTTCCATGTCTTGGCATCACCTGTATTGGCCTGGCTTGATTTTGTCTCACCACTGAATGTTTCGCTGTAATGACAAGCGAGGTGCAGGCTTGCTGTGTATGCATACGTCAAGAGGTTTGTTTCACAGTCACATTTTTTAAACTCGGACAATATATTTGTCATAAAAACCCAGATGAGTCATAAGACATAGAGTGAACCATACGAGAGGTGAATTGTGTAAGTCAGGCGAGGTCTGATACATCACACCTGTTTCCAAGTTGAAGCTAAAGATGTTCTGTAGTGCATGCCCCGAGACGAACCTCAATCTGAAATATCTCACTGAACGCTGATGTACCTAAAATCATGCATGAACAATCAAAGAGTACAGATTATTCAATGAGGACCTTTTGGAAGATATTTCACAACAGTCAGTTTTTATAATTTTGAACAAGCGAATACGCTTAAGATTGATCTGATTTTTTTTAATCTGAATATTTTATTTTCTTTCACTTACCACTTATTTTTCATTCTATTTTATTTGTTTTATTTTATTTCATTTTGTTTTATTTTATTTTATTTCAGTTTGTTTATTTTAGTTTGTTTTATTTTATTTTATTTCGTTTTGTTTTATTTTCCTATGTTTTAAGGGGGTGGGGATTGAATCATTTTTTTTTCTGGTTCATCAGTGACGAACCGGACTAGAAGGCAGTCACACCTTATCTCTTGTTCGCTCTATAATTACTACTGTACTACTTACCGTTTTTTTGCTTGCTATTTGTGTGTGTGTATGTATGTATGTATTATATGTATGTATGTATGTATGTATGTATGTATGTATGTATGTATGTATGTATGTATGGTATGTATGTATGTATGTATGTATGTATGTATGTATGTATGCATGGGTGGATGGATGGATGTTTGTATGTATGTATGTATGTATGTATATATATGTATGTAAGTATGTATGTATGTATGTATGTATGTCTGCATGTATTATGATTAATGGGATGGATGGATGGATGGATGGATGGATGAATAGATTTTGTTTGTTTGTTTGTTTGTTTGTTTGTTTGTTTTTATTTGTATCATTTTGATTTTTTTGGTAGTTGTTGCTATTGCTGTTCTTCTTTTCTCTGTTTTTTTCTTCTTCTTTATTTCATTCTCTTTATCCTGTTCTTCTTCTACTTCTTTTTCTTCTTAGGTTCCCCCTTTTCCTTTTATCTGTCTCGTGGTTGACTTTGATCTGCAGCAAACGATGGGTCAGTGGCGCAAGTTCTTCTACATCACGGCAGGCATCTACCTCACCGGGATGACAGTGTTCCTCCTGCTGGCTAAGGGGGAGGAACAACACTGGGCTGAATCCTCCACCCAGTCCCTCATCTCTGTCACCGTCAAACAAGAGCACACAGACGCAGTACAGGAAGATCAAGTAGAAGCAGGAGACATTCATAACCCTCTTATAAAGGGAAACAACCGCCAAGCACCCACAATATCCGTGCAGGAGAATAACACAGAAGAGGGGGACAACCATGGTCTTTTGCTGAAGGGAAACAACTCTTTCTGTCCTTAAAGTTGTGGGATGGGGGTGGAAGAGTCAAGTGCGGGAGGGACACAGCCGTACGTCTTTACCTAAGGGGAAACAACCGGTAAGCGCGTGCAGAAGGACGCAAAAAGGGAAGACAGCTGAAGGGAAACAACTCTGTCTTAGAGCTGATGGAACAACCATTGGCTTTTGCTAAACGGAAACAACCACCACCCATGAGTTCTGTCCTCCCAACAAAAGTGATAAAATTCAGTGCGTGCTTTGCCAGTGAACTGACAGTCTTCACGTACTTTCACGGGACGGTCTTACTGTGAAAAAGGTATGGCACACTCGTAGGTCTGAAGGGGACAAGGGGTAATTTTCATTTTTCCTTCTGTAACTTTAAATGTTCACGCCACGGGCATATCTCTCATGACAAGTACGATGACCGTTTTAAGTGATGTCACGTTGGTCATGTGGAACTCCCACCGCATGGGTTCTAGTCATTCTGAAGAAAAAGAGTTAAGCACGAGACCTCCAGTGCACCTAGTTGTCATTGTCTGCAGAAGGTAAAGCAACAAAGAAGGGGAGATGAGCCCCGACCTCATAATGCTGGCCGCCAAAAAAAAAAGTAGAGATTTCTACAGTCTCCATCCTCCTACGATCTCAAGTGTGTGGGCACACATTATTATTATTATTATTATTATTAATTAATAATTATTATCATTATTATTATTACTACTACTATTATTATTATTATCATCATTATCATTATTGTTGTTATTGTTATTAATGTTGTTATATTATTATCATTATTATTGATGTTGTTGTTGATGTCGTTCTTGTTGTTCTTTGTGTTGTTGTTCTTATTGTTCTTTGTGTTGTTGTTCTTGTTGTTCTTTGTGTTGTTGTTCTTATTGTTCTTTGTGTTGTTGTTCTTATTGCTCTTTGTGTTGTTGTTCTTGTTGTTTTTGTGTTGTTGTTCTTATTCTTCTTATTATTATATGCTGCCCTGGTTGTTGCTTTTCTTCTTCTCGTCGTCATTCTTCTTCTTCATTATTATTATTATTATTATTATTATTATTACTATCATTATTACTATTATTATTATCATCATCATTATTACTATTACTATTATTATTATCATCATCATCATCATCATCATTATTGTTATTATTATAAATTGTTGTTGTTGTTGTTGTTGTTGTTGTTGTTGTTGCTGCTGCTGCTGTTGCTGCTGGTGTTATTATAATTTACTTGTAGCAACGGAGGAGGAAAACAATCAGATTGTGACGCTGCTGTAATGAACGTCTTCATGGTGCGTTAGAGCTGTTGTAAGTGTCATCAACAGTCACGTAATATCGGGATGATAATAACTGTCCCCATCTAAACAAATAGCAGTAGGTTACAATCTGCAGGAAAAGCAGTAAAATTGCATGAATCGCTTGAGTCTACCCGCATGAAAAACAAACAAACAAACAAAGAAACAAACAAACTTTCTCAAGGTGGACGGAAAGTGGGCCACACCAGCTTAGTGTTCACAGGTATTAGAACGATAACAAAGTTAACAGTGGTTTGTCGAATGAATCTTTGCCATGAAATAAGAAAAGTGTGACTACGAACTATTAATCTGTATCCATTAAGTTCATGCTGTCTACCGGCGGATCTCGAGCCATTAGCTGTAAATGTTATTAGTTGGTTGGTTTTTGTTCAATGTGTGAGCACCAAAGAAAAGCAAGCCAAAATAAACCGTATGAAAACAGACACCGATCAATTTGTTTAGTTTCTTTTGTTATTAAAAATGTCTGACTGGGTTTTTGTTGTTGTTGTTGTTGTTGTTGTTGTTGTTGTTTCTTACGTTTCACGTTATTCTCCTTTTCGGGCGGCTTCAAATCTAAAATGGTACAAACTGGAATGCTTTATGTCACCTTACTCATGGGGCATCTGTTACCCAAGTGTAAATCAATATGAAGGTCTGGCTAACCACAATGGAGAGAAGGAAACTAAGATGCTATGGACAAACGAACCCTCCAGGGAACAGAACAGAAGAAATGGAAGACAGGATAGACAGAGAAAGAGAACGACTGTGTGTACATAGCAACATAGACCAGGAAGAGTTTTGCCACGACTTCAAATGGAATTAGCTGGGCCAGTGAGACGTGATGCAGATCTCGAGGGCCCTGCAGAACAGCAAGAGTTCAAAACGCTGTGTGGATAACACGGAGGTGTGTGGTGTTTAATCTCAGCTTCAGGGTTTATGCCATCTTTCTGATCACTTGGCGTTTATGGCATCGGTGCGTATGACATTTGTTCTGAGTACGGACACGCTGTCTTCTGAAAACCTGAACTAGACCTGTCACTTACATGAAGTGCCTTTATCACACATTTAGGCCCCACAGTTCTTCTCATGGTATCGCCTTCAGACAAGGTCTCGGGTCTTGGTTCAATACGATGTTGAAATGATACGATCGTATGTATGTGTGTATGTATCTATGTATGTATGTGTGTGTGATAGATAGATAGATAGACAAATATTATTGTTGTTGTTGTTGTTATTACTGTTGTTATCATTATCACTATTATTATTTCTGTTATATTTATCATTACTATTATTATCATAATCATTATTATATTATTATTATTATCATTATTATTTATAATGCTACCAATTTTGAAGAACAAGGTCTCCCAACAGTGTAAAAATCGCTACTCACAGTTCCGTAGCTTTCGATGGCGTTCTCGCCATCTTCGTCAGCGCTCTAATGCTGTCTGCGTGAATCTCTACTCAGATCTCGCGAACATGGGATGAACCCAGTTCACGAGATCGAATCAGAGAATGGTACACCGGGGGCAGGGTGTAACGGCCCCGGTCCCTGTTGAGCGGGGGGTTGGTGGCTGCGATGTAGATGGCCTCCTTGACTCCTCGCTGGAACCACTTATTTTCTCTGTCCAGGATGTTGACATTGTCCGCACTGAATTGATGTTTTTCGGCGTGTAGGTGAGCTCCTACTGGAGAAGAGTCCCTCTTGTGTTCTGTTAGTCTCTTCTGAAGGGGGCGTTCAGTTTCACCGACATAATGTTGGTTACAGTCCTGGCAGTCTATTCTGTATATAATGCCAGCTTTGTCGAGTTTGCTGGTTTTGTCCTTGGGGGTGACCAGCTGGCTGCGTATGGTGTTGGAAGGTTTGGAATGTACAGCCACCCCCAGTTTTCTGATCTTTCTGGACAGAGCGTCACTCACACCTCCTACGTATGGGATGGTGATGTGTCCCTTGCGCTGGTGTTGTTTCACTGGCTGTTGGGATGCGGTGTTGGATTTCCTGCCTCCCGGGCTGTTCCAGGCCCACTTTTTGTAGCCCGAGATGGTGAGCACTTTTTTCAGGTGGTTTGTCTCCTTGTCTTTTGCCTCTTGGGTACTGCATATGGTGTTAGCTCTGTGGGTAAGGGTTCGAATCACTCCCAGTTTGTGTTCAAGGGGCTGGTGGCTGTCGAACTGTAAATATTGGTCCGTATGAGTTGGTTTACGGTAGACCGAGAAGGATAGAATGCCATCAGTTCTGGTGATGAGGGTGTCCAGCATGGCTATGGAGTTGTTCTGTTCCACTTCCCTCGTGAATTTGATGGCTGGGTGTTGGTTGTTCAGATGTTCTGTGAACTGTTCGACCAGTTGCTGGGGGAGGATAGTCATGGTGTCGTCTACGTAGCGCCCCCAGTATTGTGGTGGGGAGTGGAAAGAAGCCAATGCTTTCTCTTCAAAATCCTCCATGAACAGGTTGGCTACTATTGGGCTTACTGGGGAGCCCATGGCTGCTCCTTCTTTTTGTTGGTAGAATTCACCTTGGAAGGTGAAGTAGGTGGTGGTGAGGCAGCAGGACAAGAGTTCACATACGTCGTCCACTGTGAGAGATGTACGTTGGTGGAGGGTTTGGTCGTTTTGTAATCATTATTATTATTATTACTGTTGTTGTTTAAGATTAAAATTTAAAATACAGTATGCATGGGAAACAATCACACACATATTACGAAACTTTTTTTTTACATTTCTCTCCCTTGGAAATATGTGGCCGAGATTTCCGCTAAACTTACACTTTCTCAAAGCCATCCAAAATAACCAATACAACTTACAATACGGTATACATACACAGTAAAGCGACTCTCTGATGAGAAACCTTTCTAGTGAAGAGAAAATCAGTACAGTGTGTATTGGTTCAGCTTTGTTTATTTTCGTGTGTTTGTAGACAATGGGAATTAAAAAGATGAAAGGCATCAAGCCATGCCAACAAGCCTTCTTCTCATACAAACAGACATTACAAGAAGACAATTATTTTATAACCCATGCTATCCTCATAGCAAAACCCCATGCAGTTTAGTAAATTACCGGTACAACTTTAATATTATTTACTCAGCGGTACAACTTGCTTCATCAACCATCATCATGTGTCCTGCCGCATGGCGTTGGCGATCATGGCCCTCCATATGCATCTATCCCTTGTTGCCGCAAGCATATCTACCACCCTCTCCTTCCTCAGCCACCCTGCAATTCCGTCCAATATTTTCTCCCTGGGTCTACCTGGTGTTCTCTTTCCCTCCAGCTTTCCTGTTGTGACCAGATGCTCTAATTCCCCTGCACTAATAAAATGGCCTCTAAATGTTGCTTGTCTTTTCCTTATCTTCTTTATCAATTATCTTCTTGTGTCTGCCTCCATCAAGACAGTCTCCTTTGTTTTCTTTGCTGTCCATGGAACTCTCAACATTCTTCTTAGAATTTCAGCTGCCTCAATCTTGTTCTGGCTTTGCGTGTTGACTGTTCACGCCTCACAACTGTATAACAGTATCGGTTCTATATAACATCCAAGAACTCTCTTCCTGGTTTTAATTGATAGGCATTTGTTGGTAAGAATGCTTTTCATCTTCTTGAATGCTGTTTTGGCTTCATCAATACATACATTAAAAAAACGATTGAAATAATTTTAAGAGCATTTAAAACGGGGAAACGATGACGAAACTGCAGGTGTAAGTGACAAACGTGACCAGTATAGTTTTAGTCTTTTATTTCCATTTTGTGTGGAACTGTGGGTCATGACGCTCCAAGTCTGTAAGGCCTGACGTTTTATGTGGCATTAACTGAAATGTGGCAATATAAGACGTTTTGTGTGGCATTAACTGAAATGTGGCAATATAAGTCGTTTTGTGTGGCATTAACTGAAATGTGGCAATATAAGTCGTTTTGTGTGGCATTAACTGAAATGTGGCAATATAAGTCGTTTTGTGTGGCATTAACTGAAATGTGCCAATATAAGTCGTTTTGTGTGGCATTAACTGAAATGTGGCAATATAAGTCGTTTTGTGTGGCATTAACTGAAATGTGGCAATATAAGTCGTTTTGTGTGGCATTAACTGAAATGTGGCAATATAAGTCGTTTTGTGTGGCATTAACTGAAATGTGCCAATATAAGTCGTTTTGTGTGGCATTAACTGAAATGTGCCAATATAAGAGTAATCGAATTGTTTCGTGAAAATTCGAAGAAGCAAGGTTGGATACAAGAATAACAACAAAATTTGTAAGAGCCTTGTGTAACATTTCTTCCAACAAGTAGTTACGTGTGCCCCGTTTTAATGCACTAACTATGTCCTTAAAATGTGAAGGCGTGGAACATTTCCAGAAATTGTGTAATTAGTGCAGTTTAAGCAGTTTAGGTAGTGTAGTCTGAAGTACATAATACAAAGGTTGTTTGGGGCAATATTATCCAACTTTTCTCATCAACATGTATCTATTGAGGTGTAAATGTTCAACTGCTTTAAGTAGCAAAACACAATCAAAACCACATTTTTACATTTTGATGTCATTCTTTGGGCCTTTGAGCCCAGATTGTCACACAAATAGACACATATTGAAGAAGTAAATTAGGTCTAATTATGATTCATAACTTTTGTCGTAAAGCTTATATAGAAAATCAATTCTTGGGATTTTTAACGGTTTGTGTTAATTATGAAGATACAAATAACCTTATAAATCAATGTAATTCAGTCAAAATAGTTGTCTGATTAAAAAGTCCAAACATGATTATAGTCGGTGAAAAGTATGAGAATTATAACACAAAACACATGTTTCAACAATCTGATGGTTGTGACCTTGAGATGAAGCATAATGTCATCCAGGTTTTGTCATTCCTGAGTCTGACTCAAACTTCTTCTCTCGTCGATATGATATGATCTATCTTTCCTTACAAAAAAGGGAGATGAGAAAAGGGAAATAGAAAATAGATGTGCTTGGTTGGTTTAAACATAGACGTAGGATGTTCAAGCTATATTCATGGTCTTCTTTTTACGGGATGGCATGTAAATGATAATGAAAATACAGGTGACTTTGAAAATAGCCTGAGGTCAGTAAAACTTTACAATTTTATCGCAGATCGTAACTGACTGCACATAGATATCATTAGATTTGATTTATAAGTCTCCGAATTATGACAAGATGTGTACATTTCAAAAGTCCTCTGGTATGATCTTGGAACTGTACTAAATGTATTCAAACTTCGGCATTCATGAGCCCTAGACAAGGTATTGCTAAATCTGTAACAGCGATTATGTTCTCTTTACTCTTTAATAGTGACGTTGCTATTCACGTTACTTGAATTGATAAAACCCTTATGATAAAAGGAGGTTTATATACTTGGCTTGAACATTTCTGTAATAATAGTTAGGGATGCCCTTGAGTGCAACGACTTTGTCCAAAACCAAAACGATCAAATTGTAAACGTGTGAGAAAATCTCATTTGAAATTTTCGTTTTTCAGAGGACAATTGAGATTTAGTGCTTTTCAAGGTCACTTTGACCTTGTAGAAGTGTCATGAGATATGAAATTTGACGTGAAGTGACAACAATAGTAGAATGTCACAAAAGAGAAAGCAGAATTCATATAATCTGACGAATTTCTGAAAAAGTGCTATTCACATCTCTCTCATAAAAAAAAAAGTGCTATTTCACATCTCTCTCATAAAAAAAGTGCTTATTCACATCTCTCTCATAAAAAAAAAGTGTATTCACATTCTCTCAAAAAAAAGTGCTATTCCACATCTCTCTCATAAAAAAAGTGCTATTCACATTCTCTCATAAAAAAAAGGCTATTCACATCTCTCTCATAAAAAAAGTGCTATTCACATCTCTCTCATAAAAAGTGTTTTTCACATCTCTCTCATAAAAAAAGTGCTATTCACATCTCTCTCATAAAAAAAGTGCTATTCACATCTCTCTCATAAAAAAGTGCTATTCACATCTCTCTCATAAAAAAAGTGCTATTCACATCTCTCTCATAAGAAAAGTACACATTTCAGCACTTGTTTTTTTCTAGACTGTGTGACCTTGACATTGGTTCCTCGACTTTCAAACTTAAACGTTCACGATTCCGCAGCAGTCCATGCAAAAACATATTATAAGAGTTAATGTTGTGTTTAAAAAGTAATAACAATAATAAAAGAAGAAGAATGTATAACTCATTTGATGAATTGCAAGTCTTACCGTACATACCATCCACATGAAAACACACACGAATACACCCACGCATGCGTGCACGCACACGCACACGCACGTGCAAACACAAACACGCATACCCATACAAATGTAGGGATACACTGACAAATGTCTGGTAGGTATTGTCATGTTCATTTACATTAGCGGACTCAACCGAAACTGAGTTGGGAAGCAACAATAATTATTGCAGCGGTGTGTATTCCTCTCTCAACGTTTTGTTAGAACTGTACAGTGCCAGTAACAACGTTGATACTACTTACTTATTTACTTACTTACTTACTTACTTACTTACTTACTTACTCCCCAATATCCACTTACTTACTCACTCACTCGCTTACTGGCTCACTCACGTACTCACTCACTCACTCACTCATTCACTTACTTTCTTTCTTTCTTTCTGTCTGTCTGTCTGTCTGTCTCTATCTGTCTATCTGTCTATTACTTTCAGCATTCCGATTTTTCTCGGGTGTGTGTTTGGACGATGATTTTTTTTCTTCTGCCCACACTGTGCAGACGATATGCTGCTGCACAAACTGCATTCCCTCATCTTCGGGTGGATGTGCATGCTTGGTATTTTCATGTTTGCATAATCTGCCGGACACTGACCTGACTTACAGGATTTTTAACCCTTCGACTCCCGCATCCTTTCCACCAACTGCAAAAACTTAACCCTTTGACTCCCTCACCCTATCCCACAGCTTCCTGCACTGGCAGATAGGGTGAGGGAGTCAAAGGGTTGAGTTCTTGCTTTGCTGGCATGGTTGAAAAGGCAGGATGCTGGTGGACAGGATCCGAGAATCAAAGGGTTAACGTGTGTACATGCTGTATACACAGGAAGGGGGGTTAAGCACTAACTTGTCTGCACACATAGTAACTTGGGACATCTGAATAATCTCCATCCTTTACCCACCAAGCAGAATGCGCCCATGCAGGGTCAAACCCAAACTTTCTAATTGGAAGTCCAACGTCTTACCCACGTACTTGCCTATCGCAATGTCGGAGGGACAGTCTGTTTCATCTAGTAACATGTCCGTACTATTTTCATTTCGTTCTCTTCCGTGTACTAGCATCACACGCCTTCACATGTTCGGTGATGATGGCGCTAACAATAAACCTTTTTATTGTGACCCATCAAAAATGTGGCCCAGAATAGAAGACCAAGGATTACTTTTAAAATCAGAATCCCTAACAGCAAAGGTATCGGCAAGCCTTGACAAGGAAAGCAACTTTTACTTGAAAGCTTTTATTATGAAACTACAGTTGCTTCCCGTGTTGAGTGATGCATTTCTGACGACATAATTGTGAGCATAATTCGGTTTGCCCTTGGAAGTTACACACACATCCATGAATTTGAAGGTTTACAGTGGCAGTTGATGTGAAAGACATGTCCTGTTTCGCTATATTGTTTCATAAGCAAGGTTGTGTTTCCTTGTGGAGCCATAGACATTATATCTGCTATCTTGAATTCACTTGCAACCCGCTAAATTAAACACTGGCCTGTTCGCTGCCCATCTTTGACGTTTGCATTATTCTGATGGTGTCAGCTTGTTTCATAGATCCTCCCCCCCACCACCACCCCTGTCCAATTCAAGACCTTGTCAGCATCCAATGATTTTGCGCAGGCTCAGAAATTCTGCCAAACTGACTGGCAGATTCAAGTGCAGCGAATATGGAATTGTCTGAGTGCGACGAATCCCTATGAACAAACTCTAAAGGCTAAACTTTACAGACAGCACTGTTGTCACACACACACACAGGCACACGCAGAAAGTGACAAACACACGCACATGCACACACATAAATCCAGTGACACACACAATGATGCACACATATACACACAACACAACACACACCATACATACACAAACACACACATACAAGCACAGAGAGAGAGAGAGGGGGGGGGGGAACTGGACCAGAGTGCAGAATGTGCCTCACCCCTTTCATTCAGATCTTTATCCCCCAAGTAACCACCCCCTTCCATCTGCCCTGAAACGCAGTGACACCCTACCACTGGACTTGCCGTAATCTGGAAAGAGCAGGGGAGTGAAATGTCTAATACTTCATGAAATCCCCTCATGCAAAACAACAACAAATGGCACAACTTTGAGACAGGTTGATAAGTTTAAATAATAATAATAATAATAATAAATTGCTTTTATATAGCGCTATTCTCTGCATACAGACTCACTGCGCTATCATACCAATCATAAAACATACTATCCTACAGCAACACAATAGTGTACATAATACCTTACTATCACATAAGCATACTCTCTTACACAAATTAAAAATATGTTAATATATATATATATACATACATATACACACACACATATATACACATACATACACATACATATATAGATACATACATACACACACATACACACACATACACACACATACATCACACCCACTCATAAATTATACTATCTTACAACAACATGACTAAAACAGTACATATCATATACCTTAGAAATCATACAATAATCAACAGCATTAGCGCAAAGAATACAATCATTTAGACAGTGGGAATTTCAAATGCTTTCACAAACAGGTGGGTTTTGAGTTTTGCTTTAAAAGAAGCAAGTGTGCTTTCCCTTCTATCTGGGAACGGTCATCTCACCAGACGACAGATGCACATCAGAAATATCCAGCAGAATCGGTCAAGCCAGAACAGCATTCAAGAAAATGGAAAGCATTCTTACCAACAAATGCCTATCAATTAACATCAGGAAGACAGTTCTTGAATGTTATATCATCATCATCATCAGGTGCCCTGCCGCAAGGCGTTGGCGACCATGGACTTCCAACCATCTCTATCTCTCGTTGCCCCTAGCATCTCCCCCACCCTCCTCATCCCCAGCCACTCTGCAAGTCCGTCCAGCATTCTCTCCCTGGGTCTACCTGGTGCTCTCTTTCCCTCCAGCTTTCCCGTTGTGACCAGGTGCTCCAAATCCCCCTTCCTCATAAAATGGCCCATGAATGTTGCCTGTCTTTTGCTAATCTTCCTTATGAGTGATCTACTTGTGTCTGCCTCGTTCAGGACTGTCTCATTTGTTTTCTTTGCTGACCATGGAACTCTCAACATTCTGCTGAGAAACCACATCTGCCTCAATCCTGCTCTGGCTTTGCTTGCTGACTGTCCACGCCTCACATCCGTACAACAGTATTGGTTCTATATAACATTCAAGGACTCTCTTTCTGATGTTAATTGATAGGCATTTGTTGGTAAGAATGCTTGTCATCTTCTTGAATGCTGTTTTGGCTTGACCGATTCTGCCAGCTATTTCCGATGTGCATCTGCCGTCTGATGAAATGACCGTTCCCAGGTATTTGAACTTATTAACCTCCATTTGCTGTTATTTTGCATGAGGGGTTTTCATGTTTTTTACTGATCACCATGACTTTAGTCTTCCTGTTGTTATATAGAACTGATAATGTTATACGGTTGTGAGGCGTGGACAGTCAACACGCAAAGCCAGTACAAGATTGAGGCAGCTGAAATGTGGTTTCTAAGTCAAATGTTGAGAGTTCCATGGAAGCAAAGAAAACAAACAAGACAGTCTTGATGGAGGCAGACACAAAAAGATCATTGATAAAGAAGATTAGGAAAAGACAAGCAACATTTCTAGGCCATTTTATGAGGAAAGGGGAATTAGAACACCTGGTCACAACAGGAAAGCTGGAGGGAAAGAGAACAATAGTAGACCCAGGAAGAAAAATAATGGACGGACTTGCAGGGTGGCTGAGGACAGAGAGGGTGGTAGATTTACTTGCAGCGACAAAGGATAGATTCGTGTGGAGGGTCATGATCGCCAACGCCATGCGGCATCGCACATGACGACGATGAAAATCTTGTCACTCAACGGTTGGCATTTCGGCAATGCTGAACATAAATGTTATGTACCAATACTTTATCTGACGTACGACATACGTCAACAACAACAAAAAATGATGATCGTAAAATCATGATATACAGCTTATGTCAACAATTTAGCTAAGAGGTTGATGTAATCAATGCCGATTTTTTTCAAAGCAAGTTGTTTTTAAGGATAAACATTAGCATCGTTTAGAAAACTAGGAAGTGGAAAAATACACGTATATACTGGCATACAAGTCAAATACAACCTAAACCATATTTCAATACATGTGGATTTTGAACAAACAGCTTATGCCATGATTATTTTGGACCCATTCTTCATGGTAGATTATATAGTGTTAGCGCATATGGGATCACCAGAGCGTTGTAATACCGTCTTAAGAAAACTGAAACTGTCCAGGGGTAACAGTCCGTGGAGGGACAAGTTTCGAGTGCGGCACGGGTAACACAAGCTATGTTTTTACGGTCACTCAGTCGTGACGTCAATTCAAACGTGTACTTTTACTTAGCTTCAAGGGGAACCAAGAAAAAGGAAAAGAAAACACATAGACGCAGGCACACTGACACAAAGGGTACACATACACTACACACATATACACACTACACACACAGTTGGATACATACACTTGCAAACACACACACACACACACACACTCACACACACACACATACACACACACACACACACACATACAATACACACGCACGCATACACGCACGCACGCACGGACACACACACACACACGCACGTACACATCCATTCACACACACACACACACACACTACAATGCACACGCACGCATGCACGCACGCACGCACGGATACACACACACACGCATGTACACATCCATTCACACACACACATACGGAGGCACACACACACACGGAGACACACACACACACACACACACACACACACACACACAAAACACTCGACACCACACAACATATACACACACATAAGCACACACACTCGCGCGCGCGCGCGCCCGACACACACACACACACACACACACACACACACACACACACACACACACACATAAACACACTCTCACACACGCATGCACAGACACACACATACACACACATATACACATACACATACATACACACATACACACATACACACACATAATACATACATACATGCATACATACATGCATGCATACATACACACATACACACACACACAATACATACACTCTCACACACACACACACACACACACACACACACACACACACACACACACACACACAAAACACACACACACACACACCACATTTTAAAACAGTTTGAAATGGGTTAAACTATCCAATTACACAACATGAAAATTTCACAACTAGACTTTTATCGCGTCTGTTGCCCCGAAAAATCATGTAATACCCTTTCCCCTCAGCCGTGTAAAAGCTAAAAGGCCTAATACATACACCACATACATAAACACATTCGTGTAGGTCAGTGCAACATGACCCAACATATGACAGTTGTATCTATCTTTGCTGTTTTGAAGAAGTCTTGAGGAAGCTATGCTTTAAAATGTTTTGAAATTAAGTAAACATTTCCTTTATCTTATGTCGTTTTACTCTGAGGTTTGCTCAAAAGGATTCATCGTACTCGTACTCGACAAGCTCCATATGCGCTCCCTCCAAACCTGCAAGCAGTCATCTGTCAAATTCCCTGAGCCTGCACGAAACTCAAGACGCCGGCGTGAAATGAGGGGTGGGGGGTGGAGGTGGGGGTGGGGTTGCAGACACCAATCAAACACTAAGCTGACATCACTAGAATGATGGAAACATTAAGATGGACAGCGAACAGGTCAGTTTTCAATGTTGCAGAATGGAACTGAATTCGAGATATGATTCTTGAGTCTATGATTCTCTCAAACGAGCCAGCCCTTTACTACTACTACTACTACTACTACTACTACTACTACTACTACTACTACTACTACTACAGAACTACTACTATTATTACTACTACTACTCCATCTGCTGCTGCTACTACTACTGCTATTAATAAAAATAATCATTGTCTTCTTCATCATCATCATCATCTTCATAGTCATATCCATAATATTATACTGCTTGCTGCTGCTACTGACGATGATAGCAATAATGATAATGGTAATAATAATAATAATTATTAATAATAATGATAATCATTGTTGTTATAATAATAATAACAACAACAAACTACACCCATCATCGTTTGGACTTTTATTCAGTAAAATTATATGCCCCTACCGCATCAAAGACTACAGTTTTTCCCCCACAGTCAAACTTGACTAGGGATCACACGGTGACATAGGCCAATGTGTCATAAAGTAGGTGTGCATCAAGCATTGCAAAACCACTTGCAACAAAACCCACCCAATGGCTCTCGTTGACAGTTCACATACACCGTCAAATGGATTTGCTTTGGTTTGGTTCAGTTTTCACGTCGACACCCACCTCAGGTGATATGGCCGACGGGGATAACCCAGGGAAGTGGGGGAAGCGGGGCTTATCTAGTCCTATACTGACACCACCAGAACAACAGTGATGTTAAGATAGGACACTGAGAAGGCCGGTTTTAATGTAGCGCACCCCGGGATTCAACCATTAGTATGAAGCGGAGCAATGGAGTTGCAGTTAACACCATCTGCCATGTGGGAGTTGAGAGCTATCGGATGTGAAGATGTGACCCACCTAGGCCGACAGGAAAGAGTCAGTCCCCTGCTTTCGTTCTTCTGTCTCTCTTTTATCAGTCCGCTTGTACTTTCATGGGTGTCCCGGGAAGAAAGAGTTGACGGTAAGCTGGAAAACCTGAAATGGAGAAATGCTGTGTGAAGTCAAGGTCTCTTTCACGCTTACAACCCAGACTGCCTCTCGCTTTAAATCCAGCTTTTTATTATATATATATATACATATATATCATCATCATCATCATCATCAGGTGCCCTGCCGCATGGCGTTGGCGATCATGGACTTCCATCTGTCTCTATCTCTTGTTGCTCCAAGCATCTCCTCCACCCTCTCGTCTTCAGCCACTCTGCAAGTCCGTGTCATGGCAGAGCTTTTCCGTACTGTAGGTCATGGTCAGAGCTTATTCCGTACTGTAGGGTCATGGTCAGAGCTTATTCCGTACTGTAGGGTCATGGTCAGAGCTTATTCCGTACTGTAGGGTCATGGTCAGAGCTTATTCCGTACTGTAGGGTCATGGTCAGAGCTTATTTCGTACTGTAGGGTCATGTCAGAGCTTATCATGCTGTAGGGTCATGGTCAGAACTTATTTCGTACTGTAGTGTCATGGTCAGAACTTATTCCGTGCTGTAGGGTCATGGTCAGAGTCCTGG
>CM060311.1:45500191-45522691 GCA_030674185.1 Monoplex corrugatus
AATGGCCATCTGTTAACAATGGAATGTCCCTTTAATGATGTAATGGCCATCTGTTAACAATGGATGTCCCTTTTAGTGATGCAATGGCCATCTGTTAACAATGGGATGTCCCTTTAATGATGTAATGGCCATCTGTTAACAATGGATGTCCCTTTTAGTGATGTAATGGCCATCTGTTAACAATGGATGTCCATTTTAGTGAATGTAATGGCCATCTGTTTAACAATGGATGTCCATTTTAGTGATGTAAGGCCATCTGTTAACAATGGATGTCCTTTTAGTGATGTAATGGCCATCTGTTAACAATGGGATGTCCCTTTTAGTGATGTAATGGCCATCTGTTAACAATGGATGTCCCTTTAAGTGATGTAATGGCCATCTGTTAACAATGGGATGTCCTTTTAGTGATGTAATGGCCATCTGTTAACAATGAGATGTCCCTTTTAGTGATGTAAATGGCCATCTGTTAACAATGGATGTCCATTTTAGTGATGTAATGGCCATCTGTTAACAATGGGATGTCCCTTTTAGTGATGTAATGGCCATCTGTTAACAATGGATGTCCCTTTTAGTGATGTAATGGCCATCTGTTAACAATGGGATGTCCTTTAGTGATGAATGGCCATCTGTTAACAATGGAATGTCCTTTTAGTGATCAATGGCCATCTGTTAACAATGAGATGTCCCTTTAGTGATGTAATGGCCATCTGTTAACAATGGATGTCCCTTTTAGTGATGCAATGGCCATCTGTAACAATGGATGTCCCTTTTAGTGATGTAATGGCCATCTGTTAACAATGGATGTCCATTTAGTGATGTAATGGCCATCTGTTAACAATGGAATGTCCTTTTAGTGATGTAATGGCCATCTGTTAACAATGGGATGTCCCTTTAGTGATGTAATGGCCATCTGTTAACAATGGATGTCCCTTTTAGTGATGTAATGGCCATCTGTTAACAATGAGATGTCCCTTTTAGTGATGTAATGGCCATCTGTTAACAATGAGATGTCCCTTTATGATGATGTAATGGCCATCTGTTAACAATGAGATGTCCCTTTTAGTGATGTAATGGCCATCTGTTAACAATGAGATGTCCCTTTAGTGATGTAATGGCCATCTGTTAACAATGAGATGTCCCTTTAGTGATGTAATGGCCATCTGTTAACAATGAGATGTCCCTTTTAGTGATGTAATGGCCATCTGTTAACAATGAGATGTCCCTTTAGTGATGTAATTGGCCATCTGTTAACAATGAATGTCCCTTTTAGTGATGTAATGTGCCATCTTTTAACAATGGAATGTCCCTTTTAGTGATGTAATGTGCATCTTTAACAATGGATGTCCCTTTTAGTGATGTAATGGCCATCTGTTAACAATGTGATGTCCCTTTTAGTGATGTAATGGCCATCTGTTAACAATGAGATGTCCCTTCTAGTGATGTAATGGCATCTGTTAACAATGGATGTCCTTTTATGTGATGTAATGGCCATCTGTTAACAAGAATGTCCCTTTTAGTGATGTAATGGCCATCTGTTAACAATGGATGTCCCTTTTAGTGATGTAATGGCCATCTGTTAACAATGAGATGTCCCTTTAGTGATGTAATGGCATCTGTTAACAATGGATGTCCTTTTAGTGATGTAATGGCATCTGTTAACAATGGTTGTCCCTTAGTGATGTTAATGGCCGTCTGTTAACAATGATGTCCCTTTTAGTGATGTAATGGCCATCTGTTAACATGGATGTCCCTTTAGTGATGTAATGGCTCTGTTAACAATGGATGTCCATTTTAGTGATGTATGTAATGTGCATTTGTGTGTAAGCTTGTTAATGGATGTCCTTTAGTGATGTATGGCCATCTGTTAACAATGGATGTCCTTTGTGATGTAATGGCCATCTGTTAACATGATGTCCCTTTCTAGTGATGTATGGCATCTGTTAACAATGGATGTCCCTTTAGTGATGTAATGGCATTGTTACAATGAGATGTCCCTTCTAGTGATGTAATGGCCATCTGTTAACATGAGATGTCCCTTCTAGTGATGTAATGGCCATCTGTTAACAATGAGATGTCCCTTCTAGTGATGTAATGGCATCTGTTAACAATGAGATGTCCCTTTTAGTGATGTAATGGCCATCTGTTAACAATGAGATGTCCCTTCTAGTGATGTAATGGCCATCTGTTAACAATGAGATGTCCCTTTTAGTGATGTAATGGCCATCTGTTAACAATGAGATGTCCCTTTTAGTGATGTAATGGCCATCTGTTAACAATGAGATGTCCCTTTAGTGATGTAATGGCCAATCTGTTAACAATGAGATGTCCCTTCTAGTGATGTAATGGCCATCTGTTAAAAATGAGATGTCCCTTTTAGTGATGTAATGGCCATCTGTTAACAATGAGATGTCCCTTTTAGTGATGTAATGGCCATCTGTTAACAATGAGATATGTTCCCTTTAGTGATGTAAATGGCATCTGTTAACAATGAGATGTCCCTTTTATGATGTAATGGCATCTGTTAACAATGAGATGTCCCTTCTATGATGTAATGGCCATCTGTTAACAATGAGATGTCCCTTCTAGTGATGTAATGGCCATTCTGTTAACAATGAGATGTCCCTTCTATGTGATGTAATGGCCATCTGTTAACAATGAGATGTCCCTTCTAGTGATGTAATGGCCATCTGTTAACAATGAGATGTCCCTTTTAGTGATGTAATGGCAATCTGTTAACAATGAGATGTCCCTTCTTAGTGATGTAATGGCCATCTGTTAACAATGAGATGTCCCTTTTAGTGATGTAATGGCCATCTGTTAACAATGAGATGTCCCTTCTAGTGATGTAATGGCCATCTGTTAACAATGAGATGTCCCTTCTAGTGATGTAATGGCCATCTGTTAACAATGAGATGTCCCTTTTAGTGATGTATAATGGCCAATCTGTTAACAATGAGATGTCCCTTTAGTGATGTAATGGCCATCTGTTAACAATGAGATGTCCCTTCTTAGTGATGTAATGGCCATCTGTTAACAATGAGATGTCCCTTCTAGTGATGTAATGGCCATCTGTTAACAATGAGATGTCCCTTCTAGTGATGTAATGGCTAATGGCCATCTGTTAACAATGAGATGTCCCTTTAGTGATGTAATGGCCATCTGTTAACAATGAGATGTCCCTTTTAGTGATGTAATGGCCATCTGTTAACAATGAGATGTCCCTTTAGTGATGTAATGGCAATCTGTTAACAATGAGATGTCCCTTCTAGTGATGTAATGGCCATCTGTTAACAATGAGATGTCCCTTCTAGTGATGTAATGGCCATCTGTTAACAATGAGATGTCCCTTCTAGTGATGTAATGGCCATCTGTTAACAATGAGATGTCCCTTTAGTGATGTAATGGCCATCTGTTAACAATGAGATGTCCCTTCTAGTGATGTAATGGCCATCTGTTAACAATGAGATGTCCCTTCTAGTGATGTAATGGCCATCTGTTAACAATGAGATGTCCCTTCTAGTGATGTAATGGCCATCTGTTAACAATGAGATGTCCCTTCTAGTGATGTAATGGCCATCTGTTAACAATGAGATGTCCCTTCTAGTGATGTAATGGCCATCTGTTAACAATGAGATGTCCCTTCTAGTGATGTAATGGCCATCTGTTAACAATGAGATGTCCCTTTTAGTGATGTAATGGCAATCTGTTAACAATGAGATGTCCCTTTTAGTGATGTAATGGCCAATCTGTTAACAATGAGATGTCCCTTTTAGTGATGTAATGGCAATCTGTTAACAATGAGATGTCCCTTCTAGTGATGTAATGGCCATCTGTTAACAATGAGATGTCCCTTTAGTGATGTAATGGCATCTGTTAACAATGAGATGTCCCTTCTTAGTGATGTAATGGCAATCTGTTAACAATGAGATGTCCCTTTTAGTGATGTAATGGCAATCTGTTAACAATGAGATGTCCCTTTATGATGATTAATGGCCATCTGTTAACAATGAGATGTCCCTTTAGTGATGTAATGGCCATCTGTTAACAATGAGATGTCCCTTTTAGTGATGTAATGGCCATCTGTTAACAATGAGATGTCCCTTTAGTGATGTAATGGCATCTGTTAACAATGAGATGTCCCTTTAGTGATGTAATGGCAATCTGTTAAATCAATGAGGTATGTCCCTTTAGTGATGTAATGGCCATCTGTTAACAATGAGATGTCCCTTTTAGTGTGATGAGTAAATGGTCACATCTGTATAACAATGAAATGTCCCTTTAGTGATGTAATGGCCATCTGTTAACAATGAGATGTCCCTTTAGTGATGTAATGGCCATCTGTTAACAATGAGATGTCCCTTTAGTGATGTAATGGCCATCGTTAACAATGAGATGTCCCTTTTAGTGATGTAATGGCCATCTGTTAACAATGAGATGTCCCTTTTAGTGATGTAATGGCCATCTGTTTACAATGAGATGTCCCTTTAGTGATGTAATGGCCATCTGTTAACAATGAGATGTCCCTTTTAGTGATGTAATGGCAATCTGTTAACAATGAGATGTCCCTTTTAGTGATGTAATGGCCAATCTGTTAACAATGAGATGTCCCTTTTAGTGATGTAATGGCAATCTGTTAACAATGAGATGTCCCTTTTAGTGATGTAATGGCCATCTGTTAACAATGAGATGTCCCTTTTAGTGATGTAATGGCATCTGTTAACAATGAGATGTCCCTTTTAGTGATGTAATGGCATCTGTTAACAATGAGATGTCCCTTTAGTGATGTAATGGCCATCTGTTAACAATGAGATGTCCCTTTAGTGATGTAATGGCCATCTGTTAACAATGAGATGTCCCTTTAGTGATGTAATGGCATCTGTTAACAATGAGATGTCCCTTCTAAGTGATGTAATGGCCATCTGTTAACAATGAGATGTCCCTTCTAGTGATGTAATGGCCATCTGTTAACAATGAGATGTCCCTTCTAGTGATGTAATGGCCATCTGTTAACAATGAGATGTCCCTTTAGTGATGTAATGGCCATCTGTTAACAATGAGATGTCCCTTTAGTGATGTAATGGCCATCTGTTAACAATGAGATGTCCCTTTAGTGATGTAATGGCCATCTGTTAACAATGAGATGTCCCTTTTAGTGATGTAATGGCCATCTGTTAACAATGAGATGTCCCTTTTAGTGATGTAATGGCCATCTGTTAACAATGAGATGTCCCTTTAGTGATGTAATGGCCATCTGTTAACAATGAGATGTCCCTTTTAGTGATGTAATGGCCATCTGTTAACAATGAGATGTCCCTTCTAGTGATGTAATGGCCATCTGTTAACAATGAGATGTCCCTTCTAGTGATGTAATGGCCATCTGTTAACAATGAGATGTCCCTTCTAGTGATGTAATGGCCATCTGTTAACAATGAGATGTCCCTTCTAGTGATGTAATGGCCATCTGTTAACAATGAGATGTCCCTTTTAGTGATGTAATGGCCATCTGTTAACAATGAGATGTCCCTTTAGTGATGTAATGGCCATCTGTTAACAATGAGATGTCCCTTTTAGTGATGTAATGGCCATCTGTTAACAATGAGATGTCCCTTTAGTGATGTAATGGCATCTGTTAACAATGAGATGTCCCTTCTATGATGTGGATTGTACAATGGATGTCCCATCTGTATTATGACTAACAATGAGATGTCCCTTCTAGTGATGTAATGGCCATCTGTTAACAATGAGATGTCCCTTCTAGTGATGTAAATGGCCATCTGTTAAATGAGATGTCCCTTTAGTGATGTAATGGCCATCTGTTAACAATGAGATGTCCCTTTAGTGATGTAATGGCCATCTTTAACAATGAGATGTCCCTTTAGTGATGTAATGGCATCTGTTAACAATGAGATGTCCCTTTTAGTGATGTAATGGCCATCTGTTAACAATGGAATGTCCCTTTAGTGATGTAATGGCATCTGTTAACAATGAGATGTCCCTTTTAGTGATGTAATGGCCATCTGTTAACAATGGATGTCCCTTCTTAGTGATGTAATGGCCATTCTGTTAACAATGAGATGTCCCTTTTAGTGATGTAATGGCATCTGTTAACAATGGATGTCCCTTTAGTGATGTAATGGCCATCTGTTAACAATGAGATGTCCCTTTTAGTGATGTTAATGGCTATCTGTTAACAATGAGATGTCCCTTTTAGTGATGTAATGGCCATCTGTTAACAATGGATGTCCCTTTTAGTGATGTAATGGCCATCTGTTAACAATGAGATGTCCCTTTTAGTGATGTAATGGCAATCTGTTAAACAATGGAATGTCCCTTTCAGTGATGTAATGGCCATCTGTTAAAAATGAGATGTCCCTTTTAGTGATGATTTAAATGGCCCATTTGGTTGCATCTAATGAATGTCCCTTCAGTGATGTAATGGCCTCTGTTAACAATGAGATGTCCCTTTAGTGAGTAATGGCCATCTGTTAACAATGAGATGCCCTTTTAGTGATGTAATGGCATCTGTTAACAATGAATGTCCCTTTTAGTGATGTAATGGCCATCTGTTAACAATGGGATGTCCCTTTTAGTGATGTAATGGCCATCTGTTAACAATGGATGTCCCTTTTAGTGATGTAATGGCCATCTGTTAACAATGAGATGTCCCTTTAGTGATGTAATGGCTATCTGTTAACAATGAGATGTCCCTTTTAGTGATGTAATGGCCATCTGTTAACAATGGAATGTCCCTTTTAGTGATGTAATGGCATCTGTTTACAATCAGATGTCCCTTTTAGTGATGTAATGGCCATCTGTTAACAATGGAATGTCCCTTTAGTGATGTAATGGCCATCTGTTAACAATGAGATGTCCCTTTTAGTGATGTAATGGCCATCTGTTAACAATGAGATGTCCCTTTAGTGATGTAATGGCCATCTGTTAACAATGAGATGTCCCTTTTAGTGATGTAATGGCCATCTGTTAACAATGAGATGTCCCTTTTAGTGATGTAATGGCATCTTCTGTTAAACAATGAGATGTCCCTTTTAGTGATGTAATGGCCATCTGTTAACAATGAATGTCCCTTTTAGTGATGTAATGGCCATCTGTTAACAATAGATGTCCCTTTAGTGATGTAATGGCCATCTGTTAACAATGAGATGTCCCTTTTAGTGATGTAATGGCCATCTGTTAACAATGAGAATGTCCCTTTTAGTGATGTAATGGCCATCTGTTAACAATGAGATGTCCCTTTAGTGATGTAATGGCCATCTGTTAACAATGAGAATGTCCCTTTTAGTGATGTAATGGCCATCTGTTAACAATGGGATGTCCCTTTTAGTGATGTAATGGCCATCTGTTAACAATAGAATGTCCCTTTTAGTGATGTAATGGCCATCTGTTAACAATGGATGTCCCTTTTAGTGATGTAATGGCCATCTGTTAACAATAGAATGTCCCTTTTAGTGATGTAATGGCCATCTGTTAACAATGAATGTCCCTTTTAGTGATGTAATGGCCATCTGTTAACAATGGAATGTCCCTTTAGTGATGTAATGGCCATCTGTTAACAATGAGATGTCCCTTTTAGTGATGTAATGGCCATCTGTTAACAATAGAATGTCCCTTTTAGTGATGTAATGGCCATCTGTTAACAATGGAATGTCCCTTTTAGTGATGTAATGGCCCTCTGTTAACAATGGATGTCCCTTTAGTGATGTAATGGCCATCTGTTAACAATGAATGTCCCTTTTAGGATGATGTAATGCCATCTGTTAACAATGAATCTACAATGATGTCCCTTTTAATGATGTAATGGCCATCTGTTAACAATAGAGATGTCCCTTTTAGTGATGTAATGGCCATCTGTTAACAATGAGATGTCCCTTTTAGTGATGTAATGGCCATCTGTTAACAATAGAATGTCCCTTTTAGTGATGTAATGGCCATCTGTTAACAATGAGATGTCCCTTTTAGTGATGTAATGGCATCTGTTAACAATGAGATGTCCCTTTTAGTGATGTAATGGCCATCTGTTAACAATGAGATGTCCCTTTAGTGATGTAATGGCCCATCTGTTAATCAATCAGATGTCCCTTTTAGTGATGTAATGGCATCTGTTAACAATGAGATGTCCCTTTTAGTGGTAATGGCCATCTGTTAACAATCAGATGTCCCTTTTAGTGATGTAATGGCCCTCTGTTAACAATCAGATGTCCCTTTTAGTGATGTAATGGCCCTCTGTTAACAATCAGAATGTCCCTTTTAGTGATGTAATGGCCCTCTGTTAACAATCAATGTCCCTTTTAGTGATGTAATGGCCCTCTGTTAACAATAGATGTCCCTTTTAGTGATGTAATGGCCCTCTGTTAACAATGAGATGTCCCTTTTAGTGATGTAATGGCCCTCTGTTAACAATGAGATGTCCCTTTTAGTGATGTAATGGCCTCTGTTAACAATGAGATGTCCCTTTTAGTGATGTAATGGCCATCTGTTAACAATGGAATGTCCCTTTTAGTGATGTAATGGCCATCTGTTAACAATGAGATGTCCCTTTTAGTGATGTAATGGCCATCTGTTAACAATGAGATGTCCCTTTTAGTGATGTAATGGCCATCTGTTAACAATGGATGTCCCTTTTATGATGTAATGGCCATCTGTTAACAATGGATGTCCCTTTTAGTGATGTAATGGCCATCTGTTAACAATGAGATGTCCCTTTTGGTGATGTAATGGCCATCTGTTAACAATGGGATGTCCCTTTTACTGATGTAATGGCCATCTGTTAACAATAAATGTCCATTTTAGTGATATAATGTGGCCATCTGTGATAACAATGTAGAATGTCCCTTTTAGTGATGTAATGGCCATCTGTTAACAATGGAATGTCTCTTTTAGTGATGTAATGGCCGTCTGTTGACAATGAGATGGACGTCCCTTTTAGTGAGTAATAGCCATCTGTTAACAATGAGATGTCCCTTCTAGTGATGTAATGGCCATCTTTAACCAGTGAGATGTCCCTTTTAGTTAGTAATGGCGTCGTTTAATTTAGAACTGAATGTCCTATTTATTGAGTAATGACTGGCATTTTTAAGATTGGAATGTCCTTTTAATAAGTACTGGCCGTCATCTAATTAAGAATAAAATGTTGCTTTAGTGGGCAATGGCTGTCCTTTCAGAATGGAATGTCCATTTGGCGATTAATGGCTGTCGTTTCAGAATGGAATGTCCCTTTGGCGTTTAATGGCTGTCGTTCAATGAAGAATGGAATGTCCCGTTTGGCGTTTAATGGCTGTCATTTAATGAAGAATGGAATGTCCCTTTTGGCGTTTAATGGCTGTCGTTTAATGAAGAATGGAATGTCCCTTTTGGCGTTTAATGGCTGTCATTTAATGAAGAATGGAATGTCCCTTTTGGCGTTTAATGGCTGTCGTTTAATGAAGAATGGAATGTCCCTTTTGGCGTTTAATGGCTGTCGTTTAATGAAGAATGGACTGTCCCTTTTGGCGTTTAATGGCTGTCGTTTAATGAAGAATGGAATGTCCTTTTTGGCGTTTAATGGCTGTCGTTTAATGAAGAATGGAATGTCCCTTTGGCGTTTAATGGCTGTCGTTTAATGAAGAATGGAATGTCCCTTTTGGCGTTTAATGGCTGTCGTTTAATGAAGAATGGACTGTCCCTTTTGGCGTTTAATGGCTGTCGTTTAATGAAGAATGGACTGTCCCTTTTGGCGTTTAATGGCTGTCATTTAATAATGAAGGAATGGTAATGGATGTCCCTTTTGGCGTTTAATGGCTGTCGAATAAATGAAGAATGGAATGTCCCTTTTGGCGTTTAATGGCTGTCGTTTAATGAAGAATGGAATGTCCCTTTTAGTGAGTAATGGTGGTCATTGAGAAGAAAATGAATGGTCCAAAATTTGGACTAAGAGTGGTCTAAAATGTGAAAATATTCTGGCAAGAATGCCAAGCAAACTGAAATTAGTCTGTCCTTTTATGTTTGCCACCCAGCTCTTCTGCATCGACCTTGGGCACGGCCTCCTGCCGAGTTGATCTGCAGACCAGTGTTGCTTCATTATTGTTGGTTCATCCAGATGTTGGCCTTGTTCTGCACGTACAAAGCAGTTTTCTCAAGCAATTGCTGACAAATGCTTGAATTCATTCACAAGATATACATCTATTTTTCACTTTTAATACTACCGATGATGTGACTTTGTGTAAGTAGTCATAAACATGTATACGCTTATGACCATCGGTATTTACGAATGTATGGTGAGAAGTTAGTTTATGTTCATTCATGTGTGTGTGTGTGTGTGTGTGTGTGTGTGTGTGTGTGTGTATGTGTGTGTGTGTGTGTGTGTGTGTGTGTGTGTGTGTGTGTGTGTGTGTGTGCACGCGCGCGCGTGCGTGTGCGTGTGTACTTCTACATGTATTACACTATGTGCCTTGTAAATAGGCAATACACAGTGAGCCTACAGGAGTTTGGGGAATAACGCTTTACAAGAATGATTTAGTTGTGGTAGTAGTTGTAGAGTGTTCTGTAATGGAGCAGGTAGGATATGATGAGCACAGTGATACACGGGAATACTGGCACACGGACACAGGTACAAACCCTAGATACTGTACATTTATTCCCTGTACGCTACAATAACCAAGAAGACGAAAGGCGTTCTTATCAACAAATGTCAATCAATTAACACCAGGAAAAGAAGTTTTCAGGGTAATGAAAAACCAATACAGATGCAAAACTTAGACAATTAACAAGCAAAGTCAGAACAAGATTGAGGCACTTGAGATGTGGTTTCTAAGGAGAATGTTTAAGAGTTCCAGGGACAGCAAAGAAAATAAACGAGACAGTCTTGAAAGAAGCAAAAACAAAAAGAACACCAGTGAAGAAGATGAGGAAAAGACAAGCACCATTTATAGGACATTTTATGAGGCAATAGAAGTTTGAGCACCTATCCACAACAGAGAGCCTAGAGGAAAAAGAGCACCAGGCAGACCTAAGGAGAAAACATTAGTTTTGTAGAGTGGGTGGGGATAAGAAGGATAGGACATGTACTTGAAGCGACGAAGTTTCGAATGGAGGGCCTCAATCGCAATATCATGCGGCAAGGCACATGGTGATGACGCTACAGAGGCCTTGCACGTCAGTGTCAGTAGTATGCCTGTCCTTTGTCAGTAGTACACCCGTACTTTGTTGCGCGTGAGCGAAACGCTTGCGAAACAGGCTTGCTCTGTGTATATGCCTGTGTCACTACCACGCAGGTACACACAGCCTAGGTACCAATCCCTCCTGATATAGTTTTCTTACAAACAACAACAACACAAACATAAAATGTGTGGTATTATGGGTTAAATCATCTACCCGCTTCTATCAGATCCATGCATCTATATTTGTTGTTGGCTGCTTAAACCTGTTTACCTATTGCCTTGCATATGACTTCCCTTTGACAGCGATCTTGCATTGCTTGGTAACACCATAACCGCTGTCAAATGCCATGTTATGACATTTTGAGAGCCTAGATCGAAACTGATTAAAGAAACTCTACCTGCCGTGCGCGGCAAGGTGTCAGAATGAACTGGTTTCAAACTGACATCATACACAGAATTACAGGGAAAACATTATCATTCTTCGAGAAGTGGGATAACAGCACATGTTAATGTATGCAATTTCTCTGCAAACTTATAAAGAAAAATATTAAACTTATTTTCGGGAAAAATGAAATCAGCCACAAGTTTGGGCTGATGACTGGAAACACGTTTAACACTAAGCGTAAAAGAGCCTCAGATATGAGTATCACTGATGTTATAGTTCTTTCTGATGTGAAACAAATGTTTACTTTGATTTTGAATTTAACTTTACCATGATAGTATTGATGATGACGGACTCTTCCGTTGATCCAATGGATGAGTGATATTCTACAAAGAAGTTATAGCAACATTGAAGTCGCTGAGATATAGTAAGGCTGCAGGCATTGACAACATCCCTGCACAATTTTTGAAACCTGGCCAAGAGGCAGTTACTAATATCTTACTGCCATCAGCAACAAAATCTGGCAAACAGACGAGTGGCCCATGCCATGGATCCAATCCCATCTCAAGAAGGTCGGAAATCTTCAGCACTTCCAGACTTACTGCATTATCGTTTTAATAAACCATGCTAGCAAAGGAAAGCTCAAAATCACTCTGAATAGATTACATCCACAAGCAGATATCATTACTGCTAAAGAACAGTCAAACACCGAAGTACTATCGAACAGATCTGTAACCTGTGTACTCTTTGCGAAAACACCCCTAACACCAGATAAGGATCTACCCATCTTCACAGATTTCAAGAAGGCGTTTGATGGAGTCTGGCAGGAGGTACTATGCAGCCACGATGAAGAAATTTAACAAAGGGCAAAAGATGATCAACACCATTCAGAAACTATACTCCAAAGTAACCAGGGCGGTACTTACATGGGGTGCTACTGAAGAGTGCCTCCAAACTTGGGTTGGTGTTTGTCATGGTTGCCTTCTCTCTCCTACACTTTTCAACATAATCCTGGAACGCATAATGACTGATGCACTTGAAGATTATGTCAGCATAGTCAGCCTTGGAGGAAGAAAATCACAAACCTTCGTTTCACAGATGACATTGATAGCCTGGTAGGCTGTGCTCAAGAATTCGCTGAGATTGTTAAAAGACTAGATAAAATATCGACAAGATATAGCATGGACATCAACGCAAAAAGACCAAGCTGATGACCAACCACAGCTCCGCAATTACTGCTACATATCTGTCCGTGGACTGAAGCTAGGAACTATCCAACAGTTCACTTACTTGAGACCCATCATAAGCAATGTGGGATCAAAACTTGAAATCAACTAGAAAAGACAACATCAGCACTGTCCAGGTTGAAACCTGTACAAAGGACAAGAACATTCCTTGAAGCACAAGATCAGGGTTGTATGTCTTGATATATTCCATTTTCTGCGTGCTTTTAGACATGGCCCCTCATAGTGGATCATTGAAAGACGAACCCAAGCCATGGAAAGGAGATGCTATAACAAGATACACAGATGATATCACCAATGAACAAGTGCGCCAATCCATTCAGCAACACATTGGTCCACATGGAGATCTGCTGACTTCAGTTCGGAAAAGAAAATCACGCTGGTATAACCACGTAACAAGATCCCAATCCTCTTGGGAACTGCTGAGGGAGAGAGGCAGAGGGAACGGCAGAAAAGACGATGGACTGACAGCATTGTGGAATGGACAGAGAAATCATCTGCAGAGGTCCAGTCTCTGGCACAATCCAAAGAGCTGGAGCAGTCTGGTGAACAATCCTTTAGTGTGGCGCCCCTATGACTTTCCATGGAGTTAAGGGAGACAGAGAAAAGAAGAAGAAAAAGAAGAAGACCAGTTTTCATCAGATATGCAAGACTGCTTCAGGAGGAAAGTGCTCTTTCACAGGTGCTACGTGGCCTCGAAGGCGTCCTGCAGCCTTGGGTTCCATTTCTGTCGAAGAGCAGTTCTCCGTAGTTCATAATTATCTGTTAATGCCCTGCGTGCACTGCTGTTGCTAGCTTACTCTGCTGCCGGCATTGTCTTTCCAGTTGGTGGTTTTGATGCCTCAGTTCATGAGGCTGGCCTTCAATGTATCCTTGTAGTGCCTTGGTGGTCTTCCCTGTTCCTGGTATCCTTGTATCAGCTCTCCATACAGAAGCATCTTTGAGATGTAAGGGAAAAGGTGCTGACAGCTATGCGAGCTGGTGGCAGAGTGGGCTGCCCGAAAAAGAGATGAAGACCAGAGTGGAGCGAGAGAGGGGTCTTCCATTCTCTCTTGGTCCGAAGGCTGGACCTGGTTGGTGCACGTTGTGTGGCTGTGTCCCGGGGTTTGTCATCTCCCCACTATGCCATTCGGTTTGTAAACAAGGTAACTGATGACTGGGTCGGAATGGGTCATGCAACCATGGACAGCCCTCCACCGCCCCCCCCCACCCCCACCCCCTCTGCTTGAAGAAATGACTGTCGATTGGCGTCGGGAGCTTGGGAGGAGATTGTCCCGAGAGTGGCGAGGCATTGGTGCTCCAGGTCTCATCCCCACCTTCGTGGTGTTTCTTGTTAACTTATAACTTGAATGGCTATTGATGTATGGTATTAATTGCTTCAGTGTCTGTTTAAACGATTAATTTAAAAAGATAAATGCACTTGCTTTTGTTTAGATGAATACGAGTCCGTCGTAATTCATTATATTTCACATATTGTGAAACATTCTTCGTTTTTCGAGGGAAAACCATTTCACGTGGCATTGCATCCCAAACACAGACATCCTATATATGATATGTCTGTGATCCCAAAGCAATCTCAAGTAAAAAAAAAAAATGATAAGAATAAATAAATACATTACACTCGCTTTTAGCCTACTTCTTGAACAGTTTATAACGGTCTACGTGACTAGAAGCAGGCGTGCACGGTCTCGGCACATGACTTGCACAAATAAACGTCGATAAATCCCTCCACTGTACCGGCTGTGACTGGGCTGACTACAGTGATGAGTGTGTGGAGACATGACCAGACCTGCTTCAAAGCCCGGGAAGTTGGCTAAAATCACGAACATGTTGGTTGCTCTTGGTGTCGTTGTGTGTGTTTGTGGAGTGAGTGTGATGTGTGTATAAAGGTGGTGGATGCTTGCCAGTGCTTAGTGTTATGCCCGCGCGTGTGTGTGTATTAGGAATTTAGAAAGGCCTGTGTACGTAGTTCGTTCTTTCATTGAAATCAACTTTTTTTCACTGACATAATATTATCGGTAGGGGGAGGGGTGTGGCGCGCGCATGCGTGTGTGAGTGTTTAATTAACTGTGCACCGTGGTTTGTATGCGCGCTTGTGTGTGCCTGTAACAGAGAGAGAGAGCGACAGAGTCTGACATAGCAATGGTTTGCTGTAGCATTAGTCTGACATAGCAATGGTTTGATGTAGCATTAGTCTGACATAGCAATGGTTTGATGTAGCATTAGTCTGACATAGCAATGGTTTGCTGTAGCATTAGTCTGACATAGCAATGGTTTGCTGTAGCATTAGTCCTACATAGCAATGGTTTGATGTAGCATTAGTCTGACATAGCAATGGTTTGCTGTAGCATTAGTCTGACATAGCAATGGTTTGATGTAGCATTAGTCTGACATAGCAATGGTTTGATGTAGCATTAGTCCTACATAGCAATGGTTTGATGTAGCATTAGTCCTACATAGCAATGGTTTGATGTAACATTAGTCCTACATAGCAATGGTTTGCTGTAACATTAGTCTGACATAGCAATGGTTTGATGTAGCATTAGTCCTACATAGCAATGGTTTGATGTAACATTAGTCCTACATAGCAATGGTTTGATGTAGCATTAGTCCTACATAGCAATGGTTTGATGTAACATTAGTCCTACATAGCAATGGTTTGATGTAACATTAGTCCGGTATAGCATTAGTCCAATATAGCATCACTCAGACATAGCAATGGTTTGATGTAGCATTAGTCTGACATAGCAATGGTTTGATGTAGCATTAGTCCTACATAGCAATGGTTTGATGTAGCATTAGTCCTACATAGCAATGGTTTGATGTAACATTAGTCCGGTATAGCATTAGTCCAATATAGCATCACTCAGACATAGCAATGGTTTGATGTAGCATTAGTCTGACATAGCAATGGTTTGCTGTAGCATTAGTCCTACATAGCAATGGTTTGCTGTAACATTAGTCTGACATAGCAATGGTTTGCTGTAGCATTAGTCCTACATAGCAATGGTTTGCTGTAACATTAGTCTGACATAGCAATGGTTTGCTGTAGCATTAGTCCTACATAGCAATGGTTTGCTGTAACATTAGTCTGACATAGCAATGGTTTGATGTAGCATTAGTCTGACATAGCAATGGTTTGATGTAGCATTAGTCCTACATAGCAATGGTTTGCTGTAGCATTAGTCTGACATAGCAATGGTTTGATGTAGCATTAGTTGACATAGCAATGGTTTGATGTAGCATTAGTCTGACATAGCAATGGTTTGATGTAGCATTAGTCCTACAAAGCAATGGTTTGATGTAGCATTAGTCTGACATAGCAATGGTTGATGTAGCATTAGTCTGACATAGCAATGGTTTGATTAGCATTAGTCTGACATAGCAATGGTTTGATGTAGCATTAGTCTGACATAGCAATGGTTTGATGTAGCATTAGTCCTACATAGCAATGGTTTGATGTAGCATTAGTCCTACATAGCAATGGTTTGATGTAGCATTAGTTTGACATAGCAATGGTTTGATGTAGCATTAGTCTGACATAGCAATGGTTTGATGTAGCATTAGTCAGACATAGCAATGGTTTGATGCAGCATTAGTCCTACATAGCAATGGTTTGCTGTAACATTAGTCTGACATAGCAATGGTTTGATGTAGCATTAGTCTGACATAGCAATGGTTTGATGTAGCATTAGTCCTACATAGCAATGGTTTGATGTAGCATTAGTCTGACATAGCAATGGTTTGATGTAGCATTAGTGTGACATAGCAATGGTTTGATGTAGCATTAGTCTGACATAGCAATGGTTTGATGTAGCATTAGTCCTACATAGCAATGGTTTGATGTAGCATTTGTCTGACATAGCAATGGCTTGATGTAGCATTAGTCCTACATAGCAATGGTTTGATGTAGCATTAGTTTGACATAGCATTGGTTTGATGTAGCATTAGTCTGACATAGCAATGGTTTGATGTAGCATTAGTCGACATAGCAATGGTTTGATGTAGCATTAGTCTACATAGCAATGGTTTGATGTAACATTAGTCCATATAGCATTAGTTCCAATATAGCATCAGTCAGACATAGCAATGGTTTGATGTAGCATTAGTCCTACATAGCAATGGTTTGATGTAGCATTAGTCCTACATAGCAATGGTTTGCTGTAACATTAGTCCTATATACAATGGTTTGATGTAGCATTAGTCCTACATAGCAATGGTTTGATGTAGCATTAGTCCTATATAACAATGGTTTGATGTAGCATTAGTCCTACATAGCAATGGTTTGATGTAGCATTAGTCTGACATAGCAATGGTTTGATGTAGCATTAGTCTGACATAGCAATGGTTTGATGTAGCATTAGTCCTATATAGCAATGGTTTGATGTAGCATTAGTCCTACATAGCAATGGTTTGCTGTAGCATTAGTCTGACATAGCAATGGTTTGATGCAGCATTAGTCCTACATAGCAATGGTTTGATGTAGCATTAGTTTGACATAGCAATGGTTTGATGTAGCATTAGTCTGACATAGCAATGGTTTGATGTAGCATTAGTCCTACATAGCAATGGTTTGCTGTAACATTAGTCTGGCATAGCAATGGTTTGATGTAGCATTAGTCCTACATAGCAATGGTTTGATGTAGCATTAGTCTGACATAGCAATTGTTTGATGTAGCATTAGTCTGACATAGCAATGGTTTGATGTAGCATTAGTCTGACATAGCAATGGTTTGATGTAGCATTAGTCTGACATAGCAATGGTTTGATGTAGCATTAGTCCGGTATAGCATTAGTCCAATATAGCATCAGTCAGACATAGCAATGGTTTGATGTAGCATTAGTCCGGTATAGCATTAGTCCAATGTAGCATTAGTCCGGTATAGCATTAGTCCAATGTAGCATTAGTCCGACATAGCAATGTTCCAACATAGCAATGGTTCTACGTGGACTGGTCCTGTTATTCATCTTTTGTCATAGACGTGAGAAGCTCTGTTATCTCACACTTTCAGATTTTATCTTTGAAAGTTATTTCTTTCACTTTTCTTTTTTTTTTTTTTTTTGTCTTTTAAAAAATGTCTTTAAAATAAGGAGATCTTTCCTCATCTTGAAGGGTGCTTCAACGTGTTATTGATTACTCACTTTATCATTTTAAGGATTTTCCGTGATCAATTTAATATCATTAGCATGATACTTGTGTTTGACAAGGCATCATTTTTGTCTTGTGCAGTCATATTGCCACACGTTACCCACGCTGAAAATAGTATCCCCATCTTCTGGAGATTCTGTGCTAGAAATTTCCTCTTTCTGTCAGTCTCTTTGATTCTGCCTTTCTCCTTTGCTTTCTGTCATTTCTTTCTACCATTTTCTGCCTTGCTGGTCTATTCATCTGTATGTATTCGATATCTGACGTACTTTCTCTTAGGGACTGATAATCGGGTGCATGTATTAAGCGCATTTTTGTCACTAGGGAAATGTGATATGCGGAAGCAATTTTAGATAGTTTATGCCCTTTCTTATATATATTTTAATGAGTGTCCTAACTTACGTTTACATTTGTATTCAGTTATGCTTTTTTAATCCCCTGTGTGATAAATTGGACAGAGTAGTCGACGCCAGGGGCATCTCCTAAGATTGTGTGCGCGAATGCATCGATACGTGTGGGTTTTTTTTTTCTTTCTTTCTTGTTTTTTTTTTTTTGGGGGGGGGGGGTTGATTATAGCCCTCACATGGCTCTGTGCAGTCGGCTGGGCTTTAAGCAAAAATGAAATAGTAAAAACAATGCTAAAAAGTCTATGAAATAAAAACATGATTTCTTTTAAACTATTGCGTGTGTGTGCGTGCGTGCATGTGTGTGTGTGTGTGTGTGTGTGTGTGTGTGTTTGCGTGTGCGTGCGTGCGTGCGTGTGTGTCTGTGCGCGCATGCAAATTCAAATATGTGTGTCTGCATACAGATATTGTAAGCATGCATGTGTGTCTCTCTCCCTCTCTCCCTCCCTCCCTCTCTCTCTCTCTCTCTCTCTCTCTAGCCTCTCTCTCTCTCTCTCTCTAGCTCTCTCTCTCTCTCTCTCTCTCTCTCTCTCTCTCTCTCTCTCTCTCTAGCTCTCTCTTTCTCTGTCTACTTCTTTCTTATGAAAAATAAGGCCAGAGCTTTTTAGAACCCATTGTTTTTATGTATATCCGTAAGAATATAAAAGTCAAAGCATAATTAAACAATGACGTTCGCCTGAAATTACAGCCGTTCTGGCGATTTAAAAAAACAAGACGTAATCCATGTTTTGTTTTGTTTTCCGACACGGCACATCTGCTTGATAGTGAAAGTGACACCATCTAGACAGGAATAGTTACATCAGATTGGTAGGGAAAGTGACATCAGCTTGACAGGGAAAGTGACATCAGCTTGATAGGGAGAGTGACGCCAGATTGATAGGGAAAATGACATCAGATTCATAGGGAAAGTGGCATCAACTTATAGGGAAAATTACGTCGGATTGATAGGGAACGTTACATCAGCTTGATAGGGGAAGTGATATCAACATGATTGAGAAAATGACATCAACTTGATACAGAAAGTGACATCGATGTGATAGAGAAAGTGATATCAAGTTGATATGGAAGTGACATCAACTTTATAGGGAAAGTGACATCAACTTTATAGGGAAAGTGACATCAACTGGATAGGGGAAGTGATATCATCTTGATGGGGAAAGTGATATCATCTTGATAGGGAAGGTGATATCATCTTGATGGGGAAAGTGATATCATCTTGATAGGGGAAGTGATATCATCTTGATGGGGAAAGTGATATCATCTTGATAGGGAAAGTGATATCATCTTGATAGGGAAAGTGATATCATCTTGATGGGGAAAGTGATATCATCTTGATGGGGAAAGTGATATCATCTTGATAGGGGAAGTGATATCATCTTGATGGGGAAAGTGATATCATCTTGATAGGGAAGTGATATCATCTTGATGGGGAAAGTGATATCATCTTGATGGGGAAAGTGATATCATCTTGATAGGGAAAGTGATATCATCTTGATGGGGAAAGTGATATCATCTTGATAGGGGAAGTGATATCATCTTGATGGGGAAAGTGATATCATCTTGATGGGGAAAGTGATATCATCTTGATAGGGGAAGTTGATATCATCTTGATGGGGGAAGTGATATCATCTTGATGGGGAAAGTGATATCATCTTGATGGGGGAAGTGATATCATCTTGATAGGGAAAGTGATATCATCTTGATGGGGAAAGTGATATCATCTTGATGGGAAAGTGATATCATCTTGATGGGGAAAGTGATATCATCTTGATGGGGAAAGTGATATCATCTTGATGGGGAAAGTGATATCATCTTGATGGGGAAAGTGATATCATCTTGATGGGGAAAGTGATATCATCTTGATAGGGGAAGTGATATCATCTTGATGGGGAAAGTGATATCATCTTGATGGGGGAAGTGATATCATCTTGATAGGGAAAGTGATATCATCTTGATGGGGAAAGTGATATCATCTTGATGGGGGAAGTGATATCATCTTGATGGGGAAGTGATATCATCTTGATAGGGGAAGTGATGTCATCTTGATGGGGAAAGTGATATCATCTTGATGGGGAAAGTGATATCATCTTGATGGGGAAAGTGATATCATCTTGATAGGGAAAGTGATATCATCTTGATGGGGAAAGTGATATCATCTTGATGGGGAAAGTGATATCATCTTGATGGGGAAAGTGATATCATCTTTATGGGGAAGTGATGTCATCTTGATGGGGAAAGTGATATCATCTTGATAGGGGAAAGTGATATCATCTTGATGGGGGAAGTGATATCATCTTGATGGGGAAAGTGATATCATCTTGATAGGGGAAAGTGATATCATCTTGATGGGGAAAGTGATATCATCTTGATGGGGAAAGTGATATCATCTTGATGGGGAAAGTGATATCAGCTTTACTGGGAAAGTGACATCAACTTGATGGAGAAAATGACATGAACTTGATAAGGAAAATGACATCAATTTCATAGAGCAAGCGATATCAACTTGATAGGGAAAGTGACATCTACTTAACAGGGAAACTGACATCTACTCGATAGGGAAAGTGACATCAAATTATAGGGAAAGTGATATCAACTTGACAGAGAAATTGACAGAAATTTGATAGGGAAAGTGGCATCAACTTGATAAGGAAAGTGACATCAGCTGGACAAGGAATGACGTCAGCTTGATAGGTAAAGTGACGTCAACTTGATAGGGAAAGGCATAACAGCTTGTTAGGGAAAGTGACATCAACTTTATAGGGAAAGTCACATCAGTTTGTCAGGGAATGTGACATTAGCTTGATAGGGAAAGTGACAGCTTGATGGAAAAAGTGACATCAGATTGATAGGGAAAGTCACATCAACTTGATGGGGAAAGTCACGGGGAAAGTCACATCAACGTGATAGAGAAAGTCACATCAACTTGATGGGAAAAGTCACGGGGAAAGTCACATCAACGTGATAGAGAAAGTCACATCAACTTGATGGGGAAAGTCACGGGAAAGTCACATCAACGTGATAGAGAAAGTCACATCAACGTGATAGAGAAAGTCACATCAACTTGATGGGAAAAGTCACGGGGAAAGTCACATCAACGTGATAGAGAAAGTCACATCAACGTGATAGAGAAAGTCACATCAACGTGATAGGGAAAGTCACATCAACGTGATAGAGAAAGTCACATCAACGTGATAGAGAAAGTCACATCAACGTGATAGAGAAAGTCACATCAACGTGATAGAGAAAGTCACATCAACTTGATGGGGAAAGTCACGGGGAAAGTCACATCAACGTGATAGAGAAAGTCACATCAACGTGATAGAGAAAGTCACATCAACGTGATAGAGAAAGTCACATCAACTTGATGGGGAAAGTCACGGGGAAAGTCACATCAACGTGATAGAGAAAGTCACATCAACTTGATGGGAAAAGTCACGGGGAAAATGTGGAACACATCAACTGATGGGAAAGTCACTCACGATGGGAAAAATCACTAAGTCACATCAACTGATAGGGAAAGTCACATCAACTTGATAGGGAAAGTCACATCAACTTGATGGGGAAAGTCACATCAACGTGATAGGGGAAAGTCACATCAACTTGATGGGAAAGTCACATCAACTTGATGGGGAAAGTCACATCAACGTGATAGGGAAAGTCACATCAACTTGATGGGAAAGTCACATCAACGTGATAGGGAAAGTCACATCAACGTGATAGGAAAGTCACATCAACTTGATGGGAAAGTCACATCAACTGATGGGAAAGTCACATCAACTGATAGGGAAAGTCACATCAACTTGATGGGGAAAGTCACATCAACGTGATAGGGAAAGTCACATCAACTTGATGGGGAAAGTCACGGGAAAGTCACATCAACGTGATAGGGAAAGTCACATCAACTTGATGGGGAAAGTCACATCAACGTGATAGGGAAAGCACATCAAGTGTAGAATCACATCAACTTGATGGGAAAGTCACATCAACTTGATGGGAAAGTCACATCAACTTGATGGAAAGTCACATCAACTTGATGGGGAAAGTCACATCAACTTGATGGGGAAAGTCACATCAACTTGATGGGGAAGTAACGGTCATCATATCAAACTTGATGGGGAAGTCACATCAGATTAATAGGGACAGTTCTATACACATTTTCATTCTTTCATCC
>CM060311.1:45535191-45540191 GCA_030674185.1 Monoplex corrugatus
TATTAAGATGGATACCATCAGAATGATTGAAGTATTAAGATGGATACCATCAGAATGATTGAAGTATTAAGATGGATACATCAGATGATTGAAGTATTAAGATGGATACCATCAGAATGATTGAAGTATTAAGATGGATACCATCAGAATTGATTGAAGTATTAAGATGGATACCATCAAAATGATTGAAGTATTAAGATGGATACCATCAGATTGATTGAAGTATTAAGATGGATACCATCAGAATGATTGAAGTATTAAGATGGATACCATCAAATGATTGAAGTATTAAGATGGATACCATCAGAATGAATTGAAAGTATTTAAGATGGATACCATCGGGAATGATGAAGTTTTAAGATGGATACCATCAGATGATTGAAGTAGTAAGATGGATACCATCGGATGATGAAGTATTAAGATGGATACCATCAGGATGAATGAAGTATTCAAGATGGATGCCATCAAGATGACTGAAGTATTAAGATGGATACCATCAGGATGACTGAAGTATTAAGATGGATACCATCAAATGATTGAAGTATTAAGATGGATACCATCAGGATGACTTGAAGTATTAAGATGGATACCATCAGGATGATGAAGTATTAAGATGGATACCAGTCAAAATGAATGAAGTAGTAAGATGGATACCATCAGATGAATGAAGTAGTAAGATGGATCCATCAGAATGATTGAAGTATTAAGATGGATACCGTCGGATGAACTGAAGTAAAAGATGGATACCATCAGGATGATGAAGTAGTAAGATGGATGCCATCAATGATGAAGTATTAAGATGGATACCATCGGATGACTGAAGTATTAAGATGGATACCATCAGGATGACTGAAGTATTAGATGGATACCGTCAGGATGACTGAAGTATTAAGATGGATACCGTCAGGATGAATGAAGTAGTAAGATGGATGCCATCAAAATGATTGAAGTATTAAGAGAGATACCATCAGATTAAATGAAACATTAAATTAAGATAGATACCATCATAATGATTAAAATATTAAGATGGATGCCTTCCGGATGATTGAAAATTAAGATGGATACCATCAGGATGATTGAAGTATTAAGATGGATACCATCAGCATAAATGAAACATTAAGACGGATACCATCAGAATGATTGAAGTGTTAAGATGGATACTATCAGGATGATTGAAGTATGAAGATGGATACCATCAGAATGACTGAAACATTATGTACGGGCAGTGAACAGGCCAATCGTCACATTGAAAATGACGTGCTCTTCATTTTAACCATGTTTACCAAACTGGTATCCAAGCTTACTTAAAAATGGATTTCCAGTATTAATGTTTCTTAATTACTAAATCGTTACCACCTAACCTGAGTTAAGTATTCTTCTGAGTAAACATCTTAGGAACGTTTAGCCCCCAAAACCCATGCTGCTGACAGCAAGCCAACATTCCTAGTTTAAATGTTATTTTTAACGTAAATATTTTTGCCTTCCATCTCTTCAATTCATCTACACCTTTGACAAGTCATATCTGTCCAGCATGACAGTTACGGCCTGTGACCTTTATGGAATGTTTTCCGGTAGGCCAGTTCAGCCCCAAGCAATCTGTCGGTAATCGTGAGGGAAAGAAAGTGATCAGATAAGGTAAGACAACGTTCCATGTTCACATGCTCTTATACATGTAGCCCTGGCTCAAAGTGGGATTAAACTACACAATGTAAGAATTCTATTGAACGATAACATCTGAACATCCTAAGATAATGTTAATGGTTACAGTTAACTTTATGAACACAGAAGAACTATGTAGATATACAAGGAAATGAGTAAAAGCACACTGAGATGAATAAACAAAGAGAGTACAATGTACATGACTACTTGACAATTTTTCTTATCATAATCATGTTGATTAGGAAAAAAAATTGAAAGGAAACAAACATCATACAGATAGTCAAAGAAACAGGCTCAGAACACAGAAAACTAAAAGCAAATAAATGGATAAATATGTAACTAATGAATAAAAGAATGAATGAATGAATGAAGAATGAATGAATGAATGAATGAATGAATGAATAAGTACAAAATAAATAATTAATCAAATAAATAAATAAATCTACACATGCATATGTAGCAACAGAGAGAGAGAAAGAGATAGAGACAGGGACAGACAAAGAGAGACAGACAGACAGACAGACAGACAGACAGAGACACAGAGACAAAAATTCAGATTCAGATTCAGATGTAGACGATATACTCACTTAGGCCATAGCCCCTTATGAAGGGTGCGACATATAAGACAATAATGTTGATGTCACAAGTTTGGCAAAATGTTATATGTGTCAGTGGTCATGTGAATTTAGTCAATCACATCACAAATATCATGAAAGTGAGCAACAAAAAAATACTGTACAGATGTATGTTGATGGCATATCTTTAAGCCTTTTAAGAGATTTGGATAAAAATAATGTCAAGTGTCTGACGATTCTTTTGTTTCTTATTCAGGCAAGCAGAGTTAACTCACAGAGAGAGAGAGAGGGGGGGGGGAGGGGGGGCCTGTCCCCCATTCCATACATTCTAACCAACCAAGCATCTCAAGGAATGGACACATATACGCTCGTAGCCCGAGTCACACTGTACATATAACACATAACAGAATCAGTCTTTCTACAATACATTCCAGCCCACAAATAGCATCGTAAGGTCAAGTACATGTATGGCTTTTAGTTCTCCACTGTCAAGGTTTTTCACCCATGGTCGGTGTCGGCAAGTGAACAACAAATGGTTGGACTCCTATTATACTAGTCCCCCATAAAAAGATAAAAGAAAAAGAAAACCAAGTCTTTGCTTTGACTACAGCCACGCTGACTATTCGGGCCGGCCATAGAGGACTGTAAAAATGTCAGTACTGACCAAGCAAACAGGTTTTTTCCAGATCAACACGAAAACATGTCTGTTGGATTGAATGGGTTGGCTTGGCGCGAGTTTTGTTTTGCTCCTGCTTACCATGGATTCCTTTTTCCTTGCAGGTTGTTAATTCACCCCGGGAAAAAAAAATGATTCGTCGTGGCATGGTGCCGCCAGTTTTATTTTTTGCTTTGACGTTTCAGGTTGTTGTTGTTGTCGTTGTTGTTGTCGTTGTTGTTGTTGTTGGTGGTGGTGGTGGTGGTGGTGGTGGTGATGTTGTTTATGTTGTTGTTGTTATTGTTGTTCTTGTTCTTGTTCTTGTTCTTGTCGTTGTACTTGTTCTTCTTCATGTTGTTATTGTTGTCGTCATTGTCATTGTTGTCGTTGTCGTTGTTGTCTTTGTTGTCGTTGTCGTTATCATTGTCGTTTGTGTTGTCGTTATTGTCGTTATTGTTATTGTTGTTGTTGTCGTCGTCGTCGTCGTTGTTGTTGTTGCCGTTGTTTGTTGTTGTTGATGATGATTTACGCGGTTTTGTTTTTTGCAACACTATCAAAGTTTTTCTGTCAAACTTTACCATGCACAATCTTTGTGTTGCCTGGGGTTTTTCAATGCGCGCTTTGTTTATGCTGCCTGTTGGACTCACATTGAAGACTTTGCAATCAGACTACCGCTAATGATCTGGTGGAGACAGGAGAAAAATATGTCTAGCCAGGACTCAAACCTCGGACCTCACGTTTCTTTCGCTTCCAAAACACACGCTCTGTTCACTGTTCCATCGTTCCACTCGTCGTATCTTGATCAAAGCCGAAGCATGGCTCAGCATAATAAGATAAAGAGTTACAGGGGCTCGTCAAGATGTTAGAATAACCACACATTACACACAGTGACTGATAGAATAACCACATCACCCACAGCAACAACTGATAGAATAACAACATCACCCACAGTGACTGATAGAATAACCACATCACCCACAGTAACTGATAGAATAACCACATCACCCACAATAACTGATAGAATAACCACATCACCCACAGTAACTGATAAAATAACCACATCACCCACAGTAACTGATAAAATAACCACATCACCCACAGTAACTGATAGAATAACCACATCACCCACAGTAACTGATAAAATAACCACATCACCCACAGTAACTGATAGAATAACCACATCACCCACAATAACTGATAAAATAACCACATCACCCACAGTAACTGATAGAATAACCACATCACCCACAGTAACTGATAGAATAACCACATCATCCACAGTAACTGATAGAATAACCACATCACCCACAGTAACTGATAAAATGACCACATCACCCACAATAACTGATAAAATAACCACATCACCCACAGTAACTGATAAAATAACCACATCACTCACAGTAACTGATAAAATAACCACATCACCCACAGTAACTGATAAAATAACCACATCACCCACAGTAACTGATAAAATAACCACATCACCCACAGTAACTGATAAAATAACCACATCACCCACAGTAACTGATAAAATAACCACATCACCCACAATAACTGATAAAATAACCACATCACCCACAATAACTGATAAAATAACCACATCACCCACAGTAACTGATAAAATAACAACATCACCCACAATAACTGATAAAATAACCACATCACCCACAGTAACTGATAAAATAACCACATCACCCACAATAACTGATAAAATAACCACATCACCCACAATAACTGATAGAATAACCACATCACCCACAATAACTGATAAAATAACCACATCACCCACAATAACTGATAGAATAACCACATCACCCACAATAACTGATAAAATAACCACATCACCCACAGTAACTGATAAAATAACCACATCACCCACAGTAACTGATAAAATAACTGCATCACCCACAGTAACTGATAAAATAACTGCATCACCCACAGTAACTGATAAAATAACCACATCACCCACAGTAACTGATAAAATAACCACATCACCCACAGTAACTGATAAAATAACCACATCACCCACAGTAACTGATAAAATAACTGCATCACCCACAGCAACATGAAGCTAGGCTCTACTGAAGGCGCCAGTCAGTCCGTTTGATGTT
>CM060311.1:45545191-45550191 GCA_030674185.1 Monoplex corrugatus
GTGTCACTGTCTGTAACATGCAATGGCGAAGAACCTGTGTGCGGATGATGTTTCTGAAACTGATTGTCGCTGAGCAGGTGGGTGGCACAGTGAAGATGGTGGCGTCATTGGAGATGTTGGGATAAAGCGTATCTAAGCCAGTGCAGGAGATGGCTCAGAAATGAGTGCTGAGATGGCTGGACAGTTCCTGTAGCTTGGAGCTGGGACCAATAGAAAAGCACCTTATGGAGAACTGGTGTGATGGTGTGGAACATCTCGTTGATGAAGAGCAGATGCTGCATGCACCATGGTTCGTGATTCATGGGGTTTGGGGGAATAAGAGGGTTTTATCAAGAAAGGAGAATAATCGCTTGTCATCACATGTCAAGAATAAGTAGGCTAATGAATACTTGCGAAGGGGAAACATACTTGAAGGATGAATTATTAGACTGAATACAATACCAGAAATTATTACACTATATTCTTAAGTAGGGATATGGAACGTATGTAAGAAGGCAAGGCATGAAAAATGCAAAATAATCGAACAAGGAAAACGTCATTTTAAAAATTTATTGGCAGAGAAACACAATGTATACACATAGAAATGCCGCTTGAAAACACACTTCAAATATGGAGAACTGCAAATTTTAGAACGCGATTCAGATATTGAGAAATATTGTAAGAAAACAAAATGCATACCATGGGAATTGCAGCATATAAACGCAAAGCATACATGGATAAATTCAGGCTGAAAAAGACAATTACTACGAGGAAAAATTCAGTATGAAAACGCAATTCATATGTGGACAAGTACAGTATTAAAACGAAATACATGATGAAATTCAGGTTAAATACGCAATACACATATGGAGAAATGTAGTTTGAAAACAAAATGCATACATGGAGAAATACCACTTGAAAGCACAATGCATACATGGAGAAATACCTCTTGAAAGCACAATACATACATGGAGAAATACCTCTTGAAAGCACAATACATACATGGAGAAATACCTCTTGAAAGCACAATACATACATGGAGAAATACCTCTTGAAAGCACAATGCATACATGGAGAAATACCGCTTGAAAGCACAATTACATACAGGAGAAAATACCACTTGAAAGCACAATGCATTACATGGGAGAAATACCTCTTGAAAGACAATAATACATGGAGAAATACCACTTAAAGCACAATACATACATGGAGAAATACCACTTGAAAGCAAATCATACATGGAGAAATACCACTTGAAAGCACAATACATACATGGAGAAATACCACTTGAAAGCACAATACATACATGGAGAAATACCTCTTGAAAGCACAATGCATACATGGAGAAATACCTCTTGAAAGCACAATGCATACATGGAGAAATGCAATTGGAAAACACAGTTCATACATGGAGAAATGCAATTGGAAAACACAGTTCATACATGGAGCAATGCAACTTGAAAACAAAATGCCACATAGAGAAATGTAACTTGAAAACTCAAATCATAATGTTGAGTATCGTGCATAATAGAAACTCGACCTGGAAAAAAAATTACTGTTACAGACAATCATAATAATCCTTGGGAAAAGACGAACATTGACTGTGGTTCGCACAAATGAACTTTCGTAACCTTGATATCTTCACAAGATTGCAAGACATGCAGTGCACATGGAAACAAGATCGCTGCTAGGAAGCGAATGAGATTCATCAATGAAAAATGACACTTGAAATATCATCAAAGCACTAGTACACATTATCATAGTCCCAATAGTAAGCAAGGCTGAAGACGACGGGGTGTGTTTGTAGAATAAGGAGTCCAATGCTGACATATGTTTGTTGCAAAAGTTCGTTGGCGATTTATCAAGGTCGTTTCACATGACGTACACAATGTAACTAACCTATAGCACTTGAATACATAATTATGTTCGAAGCAAGCTGACAAAGTACACAAAATAATTCAAAGTGGCATATCTCCTTGGTACGGGTGAGGGTATAAGAAGTCTTGCAAACTTGTAACAGAGCTCAACTAAAGTTTCATCATACCAATTTTTTATCGCACATAATAACTTAATTTGCAAATGAATGACAATGAAATGAAAACATATAGGTCTCATGGGAAAAAACCGTAATCGCTGTGAATTATGTCATTATTGTTAGTACGGTTAGTATGGTCATGTGAAAAAAAATTACAGACATGTGGCCACTACATAATAGACATGAAGATTCTATTCAAAGAATGAAACAAGACATGTACTGACGAGGAAATGCATATAGTAACTTTCAAGATGTCAATGAAGTGATGAAACACAGGTAGAGGATGATAACAACGAGCATGAAATCAAGGAAACCAGGAGACAGAGGAGAACAGGGACTGCATGATGTAATAGATACAACGAGACACGTATGAACTCAAGGAGGGAAATGGTATGGTATGATGTCACATACGAGATCATAACAACATCAAGATGTACAGAAAAGGATACAAGATGATACCAGATGATATGAAATGATACAAGATGATAACGTATGATACGCAATGATACCAGACGATGAGAGGACAACATATGACACACAGTGATACGCAATGATATGCAATGATACGCAATGATACCCCGGGGTTGCATGAAAACAACGAGCAGATACAAAATATGCAGATGACCGTTTTATGAACACAGGATTGAGGAGCGCAGATGAACGCAGGGTACGCAGCATGGAGATGAACGATTATGCGCATAATAATGAAATTATGCAAAGGAATACGAAAGGATGTGCATAAAATGTAATTATGAACAGGAATACGCAAGAATGTGTATAAAATCAAATGAGCTCTAGAGCGCGAGCAGTCACTCTGAGGACGGTGTCGCTATAGTAACGACTATGTAACGTAACGAATTAAGATGAGCGCAAGGAGGGAAGATACGGGCAGCAGGGCACTGGCCCTTGCAACGGATTTCCATTGCGATAATGCTCAGAAGAGTATGAAAACGTTGAACATACTATGTAACGGTTGATTAAATATGTTGGAATATTCAATCATGAACAACTGACAGTCAGGATTTAGAGGCGGCAAGAACGATATGACCAGTGAAATGATTGATAGCCGTCATGCAACCGAATATTAACGTTTGGAGTGAAACTATGGTCGTTCCTGTATTGTGAAGTTTATTTGCCTGCAACAAAACACACACATTAGTACCACAACATACACAACACAAATAAGAAGATAGTCCTAAAAATATGTAATGCTCATTAATAACTGAAATACATAGGTATCATAACCCTGTTGAGAACATTTCTTTTGGAGCCGTAGACAGCAGTATTGCTAGTAGCAGACATCCATTGGGGCTGAAAAATCCCATCATCATGTTTTGGACTGATGTCACTTATAGTTGGAACCCAAGATGTCGCTGTCAGTTGTCCGTTGTGCTGACCGCCTTGTCACGCTGACTGCTTCATAAGTAGCTGACCTGGTGCACATCAGAAGAAGATAAAGCGGCAAGAGTGAAGAGTTGGATCCAGCCTTCAAAAGGCTGATCTGAAAATACTGACGACTCTGTAAATCATTTCACTTTGTTGCGATCTCAGCGTTCAGGGATTATCTTTGATCTTCATGTTCTTACTGCCAATTGAAACCACTAAGTAATTCCTTCCTCTCAGTGTGAGACTCTGTCGGCGTTTTTCCTTACACCGGAGAGAGGGGATAGACAGACAGACAGACGGAGTCAGAGACAGACAAACAGACAGACAGACAGAAAAATAGACAGAGAGGGAGAGAGAGAGAAAGGGAGAGAGAGAGAGAGAAAGGAAGAGGGAGCGAGAGAGAGAGAGAGAGAGAGAGAGAGGGAGGAGCGAGAGAGAGAGAGAGAGAGAGAGAGAGAGAATTATATTGATGCTTTATTTATCAACGACAACAGTTCTTGGCTAACCTCCACCTCTCAAACATGCCTTTGCTCATCCACAAACCTGTCCATCACTGGAAACAGACCTACAAAAGAAGCGCACAGATTCATAATCAACATGAGATCCAACATATGCGCACAGAGAGAGAGAGAGAGAAGAAAAGGAATGAGACAGACAGACAGAGAGTTTGTTAGGCGTGGCCATGTATGGATTTGACTATCCTGTGTCTTTCTGAGAGGGAATGAGACAGACAGACAGACAGACAGACAGACAAACAGACAGAGTTAGGTAGGCGTAAATGCATATGGATCCGACCATCCTGTGTTGTTTCTGAGGTCGATGGTGAATCTGGGCATCGAGAACAGGTTTGAAAAGAGCGAGTCAATATTTGATGAGATGCAGGGGCCATTGGTATGCAACACCCTAGCACCTAACTCAGACCATGAGATCGAAGCCTGCTCATAGGTCTCTAGCAGTATTTATGCAGAATGAAAGACGCACAATATCGCATCTTAAAATAGATAAATAAATGAATAAATGAATAAATGATTGAATAAATAAGTGAATAAATAAAACAAATGAATGAATGAATGAATGAATAAAACAAAACAAAAATAAACAAATAAAATAAACAAATAAATTAATAAACGAATAAACAAATAAATTCATGAAAATAAATAAGTAAATAAATAAATAAACTCGCTGCTCGACTAAAGAACACAAAGCATCGGACAATGTGGTTAAGACGTTGGGTATCCAAACGGAGAGTCCGGGTTCGATACTGCTTGATTACAGCCTGGTAAGAGATTCTTCCCATCTCTGAAGGTCAACCTATGTTCAGGCCCGCTAGTGCCTGTACCTCCCTCCTCCCCCTCCCCCAACCCCCCACCTCAGCACCACCACCACCACCTCACTTTGTGTGTACACACATGCTGAACATCAAATACGCGCGTGAAAGGTCATGTAAGGCACGTCAGCGTCGTTTGGAGGCTTGTGGAAACAGTGGAATACTCAGAATCACGCCCCTCAAAGACAGAGTGAGAGAGACTGTGCAGCAACATTATGCCTGTACAAATGTGGACCAAACAATATGCATGCACATACATCTGAAAAATTATGT
>CM060311.1:45555191-45562691 GCA_030674185.1 Monoplex corrugatus
GTGTGTGTGTGTGTGTGTGTGTGTGTGTGTGGTGTGTGTGAGTGCGTGTGCGTGTGCGCAAGCGCGCAGAACTGCACGCGCGCGCCCCTGCTTCGCTCACATACATTTTGTGAGTGGCCTCGCTATACGGCAGCGGGACGGGTGAAAAGGGTGTGGGGAGTGGAAGGGAAGGGGAAAGATGCGCGCTATTTATAGCCGGCAGGGCAGAACCAGAACTACGGCCAACCCAAGTATCACGGATTTGTGCGCTGTGACAGTCTTTTCCTCCTGTGTCAGTTTTCCCATTTATTCTAAAATCTGATTAAACAAATCATAACCATTAAGATTAAAGAAAGGAGACGTTTTTCAGTGCGATTTCCATATTTTCAGCAGAAATCTGGAACATCGGAATTAGTGTTTTGCTAGAGCTTGTTTTTATCGTTCGAAGAAATATGCTGTATCATATAATGTGTGATAATGGGCTGGGATTTTGCGTTTTACTGTGTGGCAGAAACAGTAGAGTTTGATAGGATCTAGCTATTTTTAGAAATGTTAGAATGGCAGATCAAAAATAAACACAATTTTAAAATCATATTCAAAGTGTTCTGTGTGGTTAGATTTTTGTCCCATTGAACTGTTGGTGTATTTCACTCCATCCACTCCCCTCTTTCCATCAAATCACACACACACACACACACACACACACACACACACACACACACACACACACACACACACCCACACACACACACACACACACACAACACACACACACACACGAGACACACACTCACACACACACACCACTCACACACTACACACACACACACACAAAACCACACACACACACACACACGCACACACACTCGCATGCACACACACACACACACACACACCCACGCACACACACACACACACCACACACACACACACACACACACACACACACACACACACACACACACACACACACATTACATAAATTAACTTTCCATTTAGGAATTTTTCTTTTTAATTGCCCGTTCCAAGGTCTCCGAGACTTGATTACTCCTGTCGAAATTGAAGTTATTCCGATGAGGACTTGGTGAATAAATATCTGCAAATACATACACTACAGTGGCTCAGCGTGCCAACTTCTTTCTGTGAAAGTGATGTAGTTTTGGGGGGAGTAGTTTTGTTTTTCACACTTGATTCACGTATGGTTTTAAAATGAAGAAATAACTAAAGCTTGACTGTCTTGCTTGCTTTTATAGAACTGACAGGCAGGCAGATAGACAGATAGACAGACAGACAGACAGATAGATAGACAGACAAACAGACAGATAGATAGACAGACAAACAGACAGACCGATAGACAGACAGGCAGCAGGCATGCAGATAGACAGACAGACAGACAGATAGATAGATAGATAGACAGACAGACAGACAGGCAGATACATGCATACATACATACATACATACATGCATGCATGCTTACATACATACATTACATACATACATACATACATACATACATACATGCATGCATAACATACATACATACATACATACATACATACATAGACATATAAATATAGATATAGTTATAGATATAGATATGCATATAGATAGATGGATTCAGATATATGGTGGGAGAAAGAGAGGTAGTGGGATATCCTTTACAAGGATGTGGACAATATGCAATAAGCAGACACGTGCTCCTCTGCATTCAGCCCTCGCCACAGGAGAGACTACACTGCACACAAATAACACAACAACAGCAGATCCGTCTTTCACAATAAAACCACGCAAAGTGGCGAAGTGGTTAAGGCAACAAATCACTGACTGCCAGCTCATGAGTTCAAACCTCCTTCAGTATGAAATAAAACATTGTGAGTTTTTACCGCTGATCGGCTTCTACCCAAACGTTAAGGGAGCTATGGTCGTTGGAAAGACTGTGGCCATACAGTTTAGTCTGAAACACTTTACGGGTGTGTCATTTTGTACTCATCAAGATCACCGTGATGCTGAAGAAGGATCCCATGCAAGAGAACGTGACCAGAAGCTCGGGCGGCGGTACACCGTCACAACAGTGAGAGCAGACTTTAAATATTGTAACAAGTTCCTCAGAAAGAACACTTCACACACCTTCATGAAATAAGTGCATAGATCAGGCACATTTTCCGGCGCCATGAACTCCAAACATATATTCACGACTCCGCACCTTTGAGCAAAGATTTGGTAAAGATAATCCATGAACAGTTTAGAAAATCTTGCAGACACCGTCATTTTTGTCACAGACACATAGACAGATAGACAGAGACACACACATACAGACAGACAGACAGACAGACGGACGGACACATTCCCTCTCTAGTCGATAAGAGATAACTTCCCTTTCTTGTTAAAGGGAGGTCAAAATGTCTAGACTGAAAACAATACAAGCAGACCAAAACATCAATTTTTCTTGCAGAAATCAATACAGGCTGGTATAATACACAGATTTAACGCCATCACTCTTGTGACGGTGTACCCGCCGCCCGAGCTTCTGGTCATGTAAAATGACCATCCAACTGTTGGACAGTTGAAAACCTAATCATTCCCTGGGATGTATTTAGTACCTCTTCTTAAATGTTGTGAAAGTGAGTTAATCTTGCAAATATATTTCGGTCATGTGATTTAAAGGGGCAGCTCCTGAATATACACAATCGATTTAAAGAGGTCAGTTCTTGGAGTAGGGATATGAATTGTTCTAGACTTGCATGTATTTGTGCTTTGTGGACAACAGACCCTGTTAGCCAGACTTCAAACTTCAAATTTCAAAGCAGGCATTTACTCCAGAACATTAGCATGAAGTTCCAGTGGACGTGTCTTACAGCTAGTTCTTGTCACACTTCATACATAACATAAGCACAAAGACATACAGGTGAAATACATTACTGTAAAACAAGTGAAATAAGAACGAACTGTGAAAAACATACATTACATACGTACAAACAAGGAAAGGGAAGAATGAAAAACAAACAAGAGGTGGGGAAGGGGTGAAGAGAGAAGTGGCAGTAAATGACGAAATGGTCGCCTGTGTGAATGTCTAACACAAATACATGGACAGAGACACGAGCCTGTGCATCACGCTACGAGAATACATATGGAGATGTTTTTGCCACTAAGGCTGAAATCTATGCACGCCATCATTCGTGTAGAGGGAGTCATTGTGGTAGAGACAATGGCAATAAAATGACACGTCATTTTTCTCAAAGCAGAATGTAAAATGACACATCATTTTTCCAAAGTAGAATGTATCACTTGAAAGACATTTTTCACGTGTGCCGTTGCTAAAAGTACCGAAAAAGAAGTTCATCAGTAAGTCAATTACTTCAGACAGAATACACAAGGAAATTAAAGAGTATCATATATTGTCGTTTGAGAGATATAGAAGGAGAGACATAGGTAGGAACTTGAAGTTATTCGTGTCTGTGTGCCGGTGTGTGTGTGTGTGTGTGTGAAAGAGAGAGAGGGGGGGGAGGGAGAAGAGACAGAGAGACAGAGACAAAGAGACAGACAGAGAGAGAGAGAGAGAGAGAGAAGGAGTGGGAGGACGGGAATAAACGTGTGTGTGTGTATCGATGGGGAAAGAGAGAGAGAGAGAGAGAGAGAGAGAGAGAGAGAGAGAGAGAGAGACAGAGAGAGACAGAGACAGAGAGAGAGTAAGAGAGAGAAAACGTGAAAGCTTTTTCATTACCAAAACGTCAACATAGACAACATAGTACGCAAGTGTTCGTCATAAATGAATAAATACTGACAAATTTTATTACAAAATCACAAATGGTTCAAAACTGTCAAATTAGATTTGTATGAGAGAGAGAGAGAGAGAGAGAGAGAGAGAGAGAGAGAGAGAAGAGGAGAGAGAGAAGAGACAGAGAGAGAGATGAGAGAGAGAAAGAGGGAGAGATGAGAGAGAGAGACACAGAGAGAGATGAGAGAGAGAGATGAGAGAGAGACAGAGAGAGAAATGAGAGAGATGACAGAGAGAGAGAGACAGAGAGAGACAGACAGACAGACAGACAGACAGACAGAGTCGGGTATCAAGTGGTAAGCACAGACACCCTATAACAGAAGATGTGTGTGAAGCCACCCAACCAGCCACACCACTTAGCCTACATGGTCGGCAAACAGTAGGCCTACCTGCAACCCCCGACCCGCGGACACCGCACACACAGCAGGCTCAACTCTTGTTCTCCTTCCCCTACACACACACACACACACCCTGCCGCAGGACGCTTACTCGCACGCACACAACCCTGGAGAAGTCTCCCCCACTCGGATGCATTAATTCGCGGAGTAAAACATTCTGTCCACCAGCTAGGAGACTTAACAGGTAAGTGTACCTTTTCCATGGTGTAGCAACAGCTTTTTATATAATCAATAATCTGTTGGTTTCTCGTCGTAATCAGTAGCAGGGATGTGTGCAGGATTAGAAACAGAAACGTGTGCAGGGTTATTCAGCGTTATGGTCTGTCCTTCAGTTCTACTCTAGTTTCTTTGCCTTTGCAGGTGAATGGCTCGGTCAGTGTGTGTGTGTGTGTGTGTGTGTGTGTGTGTGTGTGTGTGTGTGTGTGTGTGTGTGTGGTTGTGTATGTGTGCGTGTGCGTGTGCGTGCGTGGGTATGTGTGTATATGCGTGGCTTTACATTGTATGTGCGTATGTACATGTGTGTGTGTGAGAGAGAGAGAGAGAGAGAGAGAGAGGGTGTGTTTTTGTATGAAAGTGGTGAATAGTTCAGTGTGTGTGTGTGTGTGTGTGTGTGTGTGTGTGTGTGTGTGTGTGTGTGTGTGTGTGTGTGTGTGTGTGTATGTGTGTGTGTGTGTGTGTGTGTGTGTGTGTGTGTGTGTGTGAGGGTTAAGAGAAAGAGTGGTGTCTGCCTGTCTGTGTATGAAAGTATGAAGTGCTTGGTCAATGTGTATGTGTGTGGCTGTGTGTGTGTGCATGTATGTGTGTGTGTGAGAGAGAGAGAGAAAGAGAGAGAGAGAATGTGTGTGTGTGTGTTTGATATTAAAGTGGTGTGTGTGTGTGTGTGTTTGATATTAAAGTGGTGTGTGTGAGAGAGAGAGAGAGAGAGAGAGAGAATGTGTGTGTGTGTGTGTGTTTGATATTAAAGTGGTGTGTGTGTGTGTGTGTGCGCGCGCGCGCGCGCACGGGCGCAAAGTGGCGTACATGCCAATCGTCATGGAGACGTGTCTGTCAACATTGGGGAGAAAATCGATGTGTCCTAACTGCATGGTTGGGGTTGGGTGGGTGGGTGGGTGGGTGGGACCAGCGTGGTATGGTAGGTAGGTGGCTTGTGCTTCCTACTTCAGGTTGCCCGTCACTTACTTCACGGACAGCGCTACATTTTGCACCAGACACGGTAGCTGGCTCTGTCATGTACAATGGTGGACTCAAGCAGGATCTGATGTCTTGAGTTCAAGCCCAGCTCGGAGCATTAGGGAGGAAAACAAACAAACAAACAAACAAACAAAACACTGGCGTGTTTGCTGTCCACGTGCAGGTCGTAGGGCCGAGCGTAAATGGCGATCTTCAAAACTTGAAATCCACCGTCAAATTTTCCAGTCTTTTCGGAATAGGTTCACCAATCTCCTCGCTGAAACAAAGATCCATTATTTCTCCTCAAAGATTCTTGAAGCTAAATCCACAAAAATTCTTTTTGCCACCGTTTCCGATTTACTTGGAACCGACAAATCAAGTCCTCTGCCGTCAAACATTACTCTCGATGCTCTTCCCTCTGCTTTTTCCAAATTTTTCTCTTCCAAAATTCTTGATCTGCGAACAAAACTTGATTTAACTCCTTTTCAGTCTACGCTCCCAGATCCTCCATTCACGGGCACCTCTCTCTATTCTTTCTGCCCAGTGTCTGAAATACAAGTTTCAACCATCCTCAAGCAAATGTGTTTCAAATCGTGTGAACTTGACCCAATTCCAGCCTCTCTTTTCTCACAGATATACCCCCAACTTCTGCCGTTAATCACATCTATTATCAATTCATCCTTGACCTCTGGAGTTTTTCCATCTGAGTACAAAACTGCTCTTGTTCGACCACTCCTCAAGAAAAGCAACCTCGATCCTAACATCCTTAAAAATTACAGACCCGTTTCAAATCTTCCATTTCTGTCTAAGCTCCTTGAGAAAGTAGTACTACAACAATTGAATGATCATTTATCTCTAAACAATCTTAACTACCCTCATCAATCAGCCTACCGGGTAAATCACAGCACAGAAACAGCTCTTGTTCATATAGTAGATGATCTTCTTCTTGCTTCTGATGCTGGTAAAATCTCTCTGCTTACACTCCTTGATCTGTCTGCCGCTTTTGATACCATCGATCACTCAATACTACTCTATCGCCTTGAGCACACTTTCGGCATTCACGGTACCGCCCTGTCTTGGTTCTCCTCCTATCTGTCTGATCGCTTTCAATCAGTCCTTGTTAACGGGATTAAGTCCGATCCAGTTAAGCTTTCTTGTGGAGTTCCTCAGGGCTCTGTACTCGGGCCTGTCCTGTTTACCCTCTATACTTTTCCTCTTGCCAATATCATTAATCAGCATGAAATGAAACACCATTTTTATGCTGATGATACCCAACTCTACAATAGCACTAGCCCTGAAAACCTTAGTTCTCTTCTGTCGGAAGTCTCCAGCTGTTACACTGACATCCAAAATTGGATGACCCAAAATAAATTACAGTTAAACGGAGATAAAACTGAAGCCATGCTTGTAGGCACCAAAAATAAACTAGATGCTGTTTCAATCAATAACATTCAACTCGGAGACAACACCATCCCTCTTTCGAACTCTGTCAAAAACCTTGGTGTGATTCTTGATAAATCTCTTTGTATGCAGAAATTTACCACCCAGACCTGTCAATCATGCTACCCTCAGATTCGACGCATTGGCTGCATTCGCCGATTCCTTTCAACCGATGCTGCATCTAAACTAGTAACTTCCCTTGTTCTGTCACGCCTGGACTACTGCAATGCTCTTTTATCTGGCCTACCAGCTTCTCGTCTCCTTTGCCTGCAACGCTTACAAAATACAGCTGCCCGCCTCGTCCTTAGAAAGAAAAAAATTGATCATGTTAGTCCCCTCCTTCGGTCTCTGCATTGGCTTCCTGTCGCTGATAGAATCAAATACAAAATAGACACCTTATGCTATAAATCTACTCATCATTCTGCTCCATCCTATCTCTGTGACAAGATCAAAATTCGTACATCAGCTCGCACCTTGCGCTCTTCCTCTGATACTCTTACCCTACAAATTCCCAAGGTTAGACTCTTAACCGTTGGTCAGCGCTCTTTTTCTGTCTCAGGACCAGCTGCGTGGAACAATCTTCCCCTATCGCTCCGGACCACATATACTCTTTCCGCATTTAAGTCAGGTTTGAAAACTCACCTCTTTCCACGTCAATGAATTTCTGAGGCCTTTTTCGCCGTTTTTTACTGCTATTTTTCCATTGTTCATAATTTCAGCATTGTATGGACATTTATG
>CM060311.1:45572691-45590191 GCA_030674185.1 Monoplex corrugatus
CACATATATAAATATATATATATATATATATATATATATATATATATATGTATGTATATATTATATATATATATATATATATATATAAAGAGAGAGAAAGAGAGCTATATAATTTTAACATACTGTCATTACCAGTCCATGTTTAAATGTTTGTTTCTTTTTATCCGTCATGTTATTTCCATAATTATATCAAATTACAAATGGTTTAATTTGCAATTAGCTGCTCAGTCTGTATGTATGTATGTATGTGTGAGTACACATATTTGTTTTTCTTTTTCCATGAAACGAATATCAGGTAAAATGTGTTTACTGTTTTGTTGTTGTTGTTGTTATTGTTGTTGTTTGTGTGCGTGTGTGTGTGTGTGTGGGGGGGGGGGGGGGGTTATAACATCTACGTGTACATTTTCATCAACCGATTATCGCAAAATGGAGAAGTGTGGTTCAAACATTTATGAAAACAGCAGAAGAACTAAAAGAAAAAAAAATCGAATTTTTGCCCAGCTACCACAGTTAACATTGTATTGTCAAAAACCACAAAATGTTTACTTACGAAGAGTACAGAAGAATATTTATTCAAATTATAATTATCCTCTATAAACGGAGAATTTATTTACATTGACCCGAGAGAGAGAGAGAGAGAGAGAGAGAGAGAGAGAGAGAGAGAGAGAGAGAGAGAGAGAGAGAGAGAGAGAGATGAATCTGTATTTTCCAACGGTAAAGATTAGCGCATAAGCTAAGGGACAATTTACGTATCTGCCACTGCTAAATCTATTCACATTAAAACAGAAAAAATAGGATACAGCACACAAAATGGAAATGATAGAAAATAACAGTAATAACAAAAGAAACAAAAACGAACAAACAACTCAAACATATCACCGTGAATACATGTAAGTGTCTGCACATATTCAAATATATGTGTGTGCATGTGAGAGAGAATATGTGTGTGTGTGTGTATGTGTGTGTGTGTGTGTGTGTGTGTGTGTGTGTGTGTGTGTTGTGTGTGTGTGTGTGTGTGTGTGTGTGTGTGTGTGTGTGTGTGTGTGTGTGTGTGTGTGTGTGTGTGTCCCCCTTTCTGCCTGTGTCCCTCAACGTATGCGTGTCTGCCTGTGAAAAAAAAACACCTGTGGCGGCCAAAATGTCACTAGCTGTTGATAGATGGGATTAACCCAAAAATGATTCGGAATGTAGTGTTATGTCATGGGTCCCTTGTAGTCGGTAGTTGCCAGTACAGACATAAGACTGATCGTGCCTGACCCAGGTTTGGGCGTCACAATGATGCCAGCGAATTTCATTCGTTGATGTTGTTTGATTGGTAGATTTATCTTGTAATCCATGCTGAGAGTTTTCTTGTTTCAGCCATATAGGCGTTACTTAATTTTATGACCATTGTTTTGTGAAATTATAATAGGCACAATCTTATTATAATTTACACATACACTATGCACAAAAAGTTAAGGATCACTTGCACAAAAATTCATAACTTTCAAAATAAGAAAGCCAATGCGTTGAAGTTTGGTAAACATTTAATTCCATGCTTTAGTGTTAATGATACACAATTGCCTTCAATTTCGAGCAATCGTTTGGTGTGTACATTTGATCAAAGTGGGTACGTATCGAAATTTGATTTCCCAAAGTCATTGAAATCACAAGACAGGGCATTCTGATGCTCCCAAAAGTTCAGTAATGCGTGTAACCACCATGGCTGTTCTGGCACTCGACGCAGCGAGTCCTCATCGAGTTGACCAGGTTGGTGAAGATCCTCTGTGGAAGCGCCTGCCACTCAGCCTGCAGCATCTGGTAGAGGTGTTGGGCATCCCTGGGAGGGGGGTGGTTGCTCCTCACTTTGCGATCCAGCTCGTCCCAGAGGTTCTCAATCGGGTTGAGATCGGGACTGCATGCTGGCCACTCCATTCTGTTGACTCCAGACTGCTGCAGGAAGTCGTTGACCACCCTTGCCCTGTGGGGGCGAGCGTTGTCATCCTGGTAGACAGCTGTCGGTCCCATCTGCTGCAGTGTAGGCACAGCCAGCGGTCGAAGGATCTCATCCCGGTATCGGAGGCCAGTCAGGTTACCCTGTACATGATACAAGGGTGTTCTGTGGTGAAGGCTGAAGGCCCCCAGACCATTACAGAACCTCCACCAAAGGCCATCTTTTCTTGGACAGTGGTGTCAATAAAGCGTTGCCCTGGGCGCCTCCAGACCCTCAGTCGGCCGTCGTTGTGGTTCATGTGAAGCGTGATTCATCACTGAACAGGACCTGGGACCATTGCTGACGTGTCCACCTCACGTGACATCTGCAGAAGGCGCGGCGTGCTGCCCTATGGGCTGGAGTTAAGCGTGGCCGTACAGCTGGGCGACGAGAACGGAGGTTAAACCCATGAAGGCGGTTCTGTATGGTCTGCTGGCTGATGTTGATGTTAGTAGCCACCCTCAGCTGCCTTCGAATAATGCTGGAAGAGGCTGTTCTTGTCTGCAGGGCTTGTCGTTCAATGAGACGATCTTCACGTGGGTTTGTCTTCTTCGGTCGACCAGATCTGCGTCTTTCATGGACCCTCCCAGTGGCTGTGAAGCGTTGAATCAGTCTGACAATGACCGAGATGGACACCTGAAGTCGCCTGGCCACTTCTCCCTTGGGAACACCATCTTGGAACCATGCAACAGCTCGTCCCCTCTCAAACTCGCTCAATTTTCGTCGTGGAGGCATTGTCAGATCAGGCCTACTACTGGTGGAATGTCTTCTTATAAAGCCAAGCAAGAGACAGCATCTCACACATAAACAGCAGTGCTTGCACGTGCATAATGGTTTTTCCATCTGGCTTGTGCAATGTGTTCAGGCAGAACGGTCCAAAACAAGGTCCTTTTTCGCAAGTTTCCGCTTTTCCGTTTGCGGCCAAGCTCAGTAGTAGAGAATCCCGTGCAATTTTCGCACTAACACAACATCGCCCACTTACAGCTGAACAAGAATTCATAACAATTTGGCTGGACTGAGAAATAAATAACAGTAGCGAACTGAGTATATTACGCACCTGTTTTCTCATAGTGATCCTTAACTTTTTGTGCGTAGCTTATATCACGCCTAAACGAATATTATCCATCAAGGAATTTCACTTACTTTTTGTTTGGCCTGATCGGTTCAGCGAACCCTCGTCAGACTGGTGGGCAGAGGCTTGTTGTAGAACTATTCAGCTGTGAGAACACTTCTCACTATCCGTGTGTGACCCCATTCTGATTTTCTGTTCATCAGTAGGTTGCTTGGGGCGTTGTGTATTTGGACTGCTTCACTGATTTGTCGGTCCAATGCACTTTTATGTTTGCCTGTCACTGTCATCACAAACTCGGGTGTGTTTTCTTCATGTTTGTGTGTAGTATTAACATGTCTATAGAGGACTGAGTCATTATCTTTGTTCTTATAGGCTGCCATGTGTTCTAACCCCCTACTGTAGCCATACGGGCGGTCTCTCCATAGTAAACAGATTTACATTTATCACACACTATTTGATATGTGATATTGTTTGCCTGCATCCCCCCTTCTCACTCCCTGCACATACCATACAATTTTGTTGGTCATTACATTTTCTGTTGGGAAACGGGTGGGATCGCTGGAGGATGTTTTTGATTGACTTCCCTGATGTCTCTACTACTCTTATCTTTATGTTAGTTTTCTTGATTTCACATTCAAAGTCTTTCTTCAGTTTGGATTTTGGTGTTGGAGGGACAAAGACTACGCTCTCATATCCTCCTTTCTTATACCATTCCTGTTTATTCTTTCTCTTTTCCTCTCTCCTCTCTGCTCTCTTCCAACCTTTCGGCCTGTACATCGGCTGTTCCCCTTCTTCATCTTTGTTTCTGATCTTTTCATAAGCTGCCAGGGCAGATTTGACTATTTGGGTCTTAAACTTCTTGCTGTAGCCGCAGTACTGCATGCGCATCATAAATTTGTTAATGTGCCTGACTGTCATTTCCCACGGGAGCCTAGGACTACATCTAAGTAGTATGCGCAGTACTTCTTGGGTTAATACAGTCCTTTTGGTACTTCTGGGCATGGCTGAATTGGCATGTATGACAGATTTGGTAGATACTTCCTTTGCGTAGTACTCATGCATTACTATCTTAACGTGCCTGTTGTCATCTTTTTCAACTTCTTCAACCCACATTTTGATATCGAGAAGGGGGAGTTTATTGTCTTCATGCATGGATGGGTAGTCTATCTCTAGTTGGATCGACTTATGTATGTTATTGCCTATCTCTTTTAATAAGGAGATCCCTCTTTCCTCACTGTTCCTTGTTTCTCCTCTATCCTCCTCAATTATGAGTTCCTCCTCACCATCTTCGTTGAGGTATCTCAGTCTACTGTCTGGAGCTATCAGGATGACATTAATATCGTCTACATATCGTTTGTACATCAGGACTCGGATCCCTAGTGTTCTTAGTTTGCCTAATATCTGCTTGTCCCACCAAACCATGAAAATCCCTGCCAGTTCACCCGTTAATTCAAGTCCAATAGGGCCACCATTTGCTTGTTTCTTGATGGTGTCATCGAACCTATATATGTGGTTCTTCATGATGTATTTTATGGCTGTCTTTAGTGCTTCAGATAGCATCTTCTTAATGGTTATATTGTCTGGTGTTTCACATGGGAAGATCCACGGTGCATATCTCTTGTTTTCATCCTTATCAGTAGCACACCCTGTGATGGTAGGTGGTCTGCCTTTCTTGTGTTTTCTTTTTGGACAATAGTGAGAGATGTCTGCGTCCTTCAATTCCTGTTCTGTCATATTGAGGGAGAGATACAGTCCGAGTTCTCTACTGTCTACTCCTTCGACATTGAAATCACTGTCATAGAAGGTTTTTGCAACGATTTCTGCAGTATAATCCACGTCTAGGCTAGGATAGAGTGCTTTGACGTCAAGGGAGCCTATTATTATGTTTTCTTGGATTTCACATTTGTTTATTTCTTCTATTGAAGCTAACAATTCTTCTGTGCTCTCGCATGCAGTAATTTCGTCTTTCCAGACATTCTTGAGGATCATACTAATCAGATGTGAGAATCTGTGGTTATATGCTGCGCTTCCTCCACATACTGGCCTTACCGGTGGTCCCGCTTTTTCATTTGAGCTTTGTTTGTGGTCTTTTCTCAATGCGTACAGTGGTGCTAGACCATGGTTCTCTATTAACATGTTGTTCTTTATTCTTTCTGAGGCTGAAGCCTTTTCATTTTCCCTTGCTCTGAGGATTCTGGTCCACATAGTGGCGTGGGCGTTGATCTCTCTTTGGCATCTCAGATGTTCTTCTTCATCTATTGTTTGGTCATTTATGGTATGTGGTTGGCAAGCTTCTTTGTAGTTCACTCTACTGTCTACTGAGAAACGTCCTGACTTATCTGTCTGGAATATCACTATGTCCTCTCTCTTTTTCACATTTTTCAATCCCTCCTTTTGTATAGCATCAAGGTTGACCTTCTGTTTTGGGTTACTTTCGATATATTGTTGAGTTTTAGCGGTTAGTTTGGTTTTTAAGTGATGTAGTTCAGCTTCTTTGTCTTCTCTTAGTCTCTCTTCGGGCAAAATTACTCGTTTGTTATACAGGAGGTCAGTAGGCCTAAGATAGCGCAAGTCAAGTGTGTTATTTTCCATATTGAATGGATACTTTCTTTCTTTTTCATTGAACTCACCTCTTTCATCGTTATGTGGCGTCGTTCTATCCATCTTTTTACGTTCTGTCCACCTCAATTTCGTTACGGCTTTTTCCACCTCTGTTTGTATGTCCGCCATTTTGACAGGGGTATAAAGTGTGTATTTTGGTGGCAGTTCTAGCAGTCTTTCCTCAGGTTGGGTTAATTCCATCCCTCCGTAGACTCGCGGTTTAGATTCGTAATTTTCTGGGAGTTCTTGGTCTCCCACGATTATGCCTTTTATCTCATTTACTTCAATCTCAACTTCCTTGTCTTTCTTCTTATATTTCTCTTCAAGGAATTTCACTTTCTTATGCCTTTTCTTGCGTAATGCGTATCTCTGTTCTCTCTTCTCTTTCTCAAATAGTGTAATGAACATCGGTATTATCTTACTGGCGCATTCCACAAGTATTTTCCTCACTTCTCTCCATTCTAGTGTGTTTCTCCTCTTCTCTTTGAGTAACAATGATTTTGCATCTAACGATTTCCATCTCATAACACTGTTGGATATCTTTTCTGACCGTGCTTCTGGCAATCCTGTACACAACTTGTCACTTTGCAATTTTACTGACCGTAGGGGGGTGCTTTTGGTAATCAAATCCTCAAATAGGTCCACAACGTACTCTGCTTTTAATAACTTGATGGTTTGTCTCATTATTCGTCTCATGGCAGTTAAAGCCCTGTTTGGGTTACTAGTCCATGCTGAGAGTTTTCTTGTTTCAGCCATATAGGCGTTACTTAATTTTATGACCATTGTTTTGTGAAATTATAATAGGCACAATCTTATTATAATTTACACATATATCACGCCTAAACGAATATTATCCATCAAGGAATTTCACTTACTTTTTGTTAGGTCTATTGGACTTGAATTAACGGGTGAACTGGCAGGGATTTTCATGGTTTGGTGGGACAAGCAGATATTAGGCAAACTGAGAATGGTTGTGTCGGTGTAAGGACATTTGCATGTGACAGAAAGTGAGAATGGTTGTGTCAGTGTAAGGACATTTGCATGTGACAGTGAGAATGGTTGTGTCGTATAAGGACATTTCCATGTGGCAGTGAGAAATTTTTCTTTTTTTTTTTTTTTTCTTTTTTGTTGTTGTAAGGATCATCACACTTCGGGAGATTACCTTCGTGCTCACCTTTATTTTTTCGTCCGATTAGGCCCTTCTTTCCCGCTACCCTGCCTCCCCATTTAAGACTTTTCTCAGTGTATAGGGCATTGCTTTGGCTGAAGAAAGCTGCCAGATGATTGAATGGAGCACGTGTGGAATTGACCGAGCGTGATGAATCGCTCTTGAACAAACAAACTCCAAACTCCATTTAATAGAGTCTGTGGCCTGTTTGGCGTGAAGGTCCAGCTCCTGCTTCCAGTCTGACTGTATAGATTCGATGCCTCACCTGTCGGCGTCACCGGGTTCGGTGCTGGCCGCTGCATATTTTGACGCCGCATCTTTCTGCAGGCCGCTCTGTCTTGACTTTAGTGGACAATTTCTTGAACATTTAGGCCACTGATGCTGGTTTTGTCCTCGATGTATGAGATCAGAGGCCTGCCTTTCTTCCTTGTTGCCACTGTTTTTCCTTGAAAGATTGTTGCCATGAGGTCCGATACCAGCCCGAGAAAAACTGCGTGCGGCCACCCGTCCACCCATTTGTGAATGGATACCCGCCCCTGTGCAGAGAGAAAATGGGCACCACCCTCGTAGTAGTACTGGCCTGGAGAAAAGTTCAGGTCTCTGCCACCTCACTCGCCTACGATTTCAGGGTTATGTATGGGATAACCTTCACGTTTTTTCCTTTTTTTTTTTTCATGTACGTTTTACCTTTTGTTTTATTTAATCGTTTCTGCATGTATGTTTTATCTTTTTTTTATTTAATCGTTTCTGCATGTATGTTTTACCTTTTGTTTTATTTAATCGTTTCTGCATGTATGTTTTATCTTTTTTTATTTAATCGTTTCTGCATGTATGTTTTATCTTTTTTTATTTAATCTTTCTGTTATCGTGCATGTATGTTTTATCTTTTTTTATTTAATCGTTTATGCATGTATGTTTTACCTTTGTTTTATCTAATCGTTACCCAGCCTTTTTGTGGAACGTTTAAGACTCTTATCAGGTAAAATGCTGCAAGTCATTGTTAGTTGTAGCATAGTAGTTGTGATTGTCGTGTTGTTAGTAGCAGTGGTGGTAGTAAATAGGAACAAGTCCATATTACGCAGTAATCTCCGCGTTCTGTTGCCATCAGATGATCTGCGGGAGGGTGGGTGGAAGAATCTATTTACATTCCCGCATGTGTGTGTGTGTGTGTGTGTGTGTGTGTGTGTGTGTGTGTGTGTGTGTGTGTGTGTGTGTGTGTGTGTGTGTGTGTGTGTGTGTGTGTAAATGAAGAGAGACTCGTAGACATTTATGGACTCGTCTAGTTGCCATAATAAACCAAAAACGGCTGTAAGTGTTTGTGCGTGCATGTGTGTGTGTGTGTGTGTGTGTGCGCGCGCGCGTTTGCGCCGATGTGTCGGCTGGTGTGTGTGTGTGTGTGTGTGTGTGTGTGTGTGTGTGTGTGTGTGTGTGTGTGTGTGTGTGTGTGTGTTGAGGGTGGAGAGGGCACATGCACGCTTGTTCTAGTGTGTAATTGCGGTTTCATGTGACTGGCAAAGTTTCCACGGAAAGATAAGACTGTTGTTGTGCAAGTATTGGTCCGCACTTCGTTCCGTTATTTCCACACAACAACGCGGGCGTGTTTGCCCAAACGTTCTCTTATGTCAGTCTGAATATTTGGGTCGTGTCTCTTCAAACTGCATTGCAATTTCCCATTAGCCGAGAAGTGTTGTTTTGTTTTATTTCGTTTTGTTCTGTTTTGTTGTTTTGTTGTGTGCGTGTGTTTTTTGTTTTTTAGGGGTTTTTTTTTGGGGGGGGACGTTGACCACTCGCATGCGTGTAGGCACGTACACACACACACACAAAAATAACAAAAGTGAAGAGAGAGAGGGGAGAGAGAGGGAGAGAGAGAAAGAAAGAGAGACAGACATATAGACAGAGGGTAATTGAGTGAACTTTTCCAACGAAAATTTTTTTTAAAAATCCCTTTGTTTCACATAGTCTACTTTGAGTTTTAGGAGGTGAAAAACGAACTCCTATAATTTTAATTCAAAGTAAAACAGCTGGCATGGTGACTTGGTACAAACACACACATAATCAAGAAAACCAGCAAACAAACAAATCGCCCTCATTCCCATCTCACACTGAGGCAAATTGGTGATTTTACCCCAGCCTCGCAAGTCCACGGATATGCCTGCCTTATCAGTTTTAACTGTCTTTCAAAATACATGAATAACCCTAGAAAATCTTGAATTTCAGCTGGAAAAAGAAACCTTTAAAAAGACTGAAATTTGAACTGCCTTTGTAGAGTTTGAGATTTACACTGTTGGTAAGAAATTCTTCAATTGTACTTGCTTTTTATCTTCACTGTCAGTGAGCAATGTATTCAAATAATGAACAGATTCAATGTACATCATACTATTCATCTATACTGAAATGTGTATTCAAATAATGAACAGATTCGATGTACATCATACTATTCATCTATACTGAAATGTGTATTCAAATAATGAACAGATTCAATGTACATCATACTATTCATCTATACTGAAATGTGTATTCAAATAATGAACAGATTCAATATACATCATAGTATTCATCTATACTGAAATGTGTATTCAAATGATGAGCGCAATTCAATATACATCATAGTTATTACAATCTATACCTGAAAATGTGTATTCAAATAATGAGCAGATTCAGTATACATCATAGTATTCATCTATACTGAAATGTGTATTCAAATAATGAGCAAATTCAATATACAATCATAGTATTCATCTATACTGAAATGTGTATTCAAATGATGAGCAGATTCAACATACATCATAGTATTCATCTATACTGAAATGTGTATTCAAATAATGACCAGATTCAATATGCATCATAGTATTCATCTATACTGAAATGTGTATTCAAATAATGAGCAGATTCAACATACATCATAGTATTCATCTATACTGAAATGTGTATTCAAATGATGAGCAGATTCACCATACATCATAGTATTCATCTATACTGAAATGTGTATTCAAATGATGAGCAGATTCAATATACATCATAGTATTCATCTATACTGAAATGTGTATTCAAATAATGAGCAGATTCAATATACATCATACTATTCATCTATACTGAAATGTGTATTCAAATGATGAGCAGATTCAATATACATCATAGTATTCAAGTGCACTGAAGTGTAAGGATGCTACACGGTTTTATCTTGTTTGGTTTCCAGTCCTTCCTCCCAGATCTTATGCATATCATAAATTGCACTACCTCTGAGCATGTTTTATGCATCAATATATCATAGTTATTACCATCAGGATCACCTGCCTGACATCATGATCTTCGTTAATTTGTAATGAACTATGTGCATGTTGCATCAATCTGTATATCCGACTATGTTGATACTCCACTAATGTATGGACATGGCACCTCCACCCTCCTCTTCTATTTCAATCTTTCTTTTTTCCTTTTTTATGTGAAGTTTAACGGGCATGTTTGACATAAACTCTTTGCGCTACAAAAAAAAAAAAAAAAAAAAGGAAAAAGAATAACAGAAATAATAATTAGTAGTAATATTAGTAGTAGTATAGTTGTTATTATCATCACTATCATTATTATCATCATCTCATAATCATTAGTAGTAGTAGTAGCAGTAGTAGTAGTAGTAGCAGTAGTAGTAGTAGCAGTAGTTGTAGTAGTAGTAATAGTGGTAATATATTTATCATCATCATCACCTTCAGTTTTCTTCGTATTACTATTTAGTAGTAGTAGTGTTGTATTCAATTACACATAAATCAAAGTCAAAGTCAAAGCAGTTGACCAGATTAACAGTATCCCCAAGTTTTTGGCGCAATCACACAATATGTCCAGCTGTGTCTGAAGACCAGTTGTGCTGTATGAAAACGATGCAGCATCGTCAGCAAAAAGCAGTATGAATAATTCAGTGACCTGAGGGGACAGCCGAACATCATGCTGACCTTTGAGTCCACTCTCTCTTGTCAGTTCATTAATGAACAGAGAAAATAGGGTAGGAGAACAAAGGTCACCTTGTTAATGACACTGAGGGCAGAAGCATGCCTAGAGATCGATTATGTGTGATTCAGCTTATGTGTGTGCATAAATAAGTATCAATCTACGTGTTCAAGTGCATGTTTATTATTGCCACTGGAAAGATTATTGAATGCTCTTATCAGTATTACCATTACAAAATTATCAGGCGACGGTTATTCTGTGCGTTTCATGTCATGTTGACAAGATTTTCTTCCCGGTTTTATTTTATTGATTTGATTCATTATATTTCTTTGCTTTCGTTGTCTGTCCAATGCTGGGTATCATTATGTACACGTATTTCGTTTGATTTCTTTCCCTAGATTCCCCAGTTCATAAAAATTACTCCATTTCTACTGATACATTGATAGTATTTGCCCATTTTTATTTTACTTACTCGTTTACCTTGTTGTTTAAACAGTTTATGATAATGGTGATGGGAACGCTTTTATTCATGTTCTCCCTCCCCCTCCCTCACTCTCTTTCTATGTGTGCGTGTGTGTGTGTGTGTGTGTGTGTGTGTGTGTACATACATATATATATATATACATACATACATATACATACATATATCTATATATGTATATATACATATACATATATATATACATGTATATATGTATATATATATCTATATATATATACATATAGGCCTATATACATTATATATATATGTATATATATGCATGCGCGCACGCGCGTGCACGTGTCTGTGTGTAAGTGTGTGTGTGTGCGTGCGTGCGTGCGTGTGTGTTGTGTGTGTGTGTGTGTCCTCTCACCATCACCACCATCCGTATACATACACATATCAATTACTACTTTCCTACCCACGTCTCTTCTTCTGCCTCCCTCACAGGACAAGAAATTCTGTTATCTGTGATTTCTTTTAAGTGTTTTGTTTTATGTTATCAATCTATTCACGCGTTTCTTTTTCCAGTAATTTTAATTCTTGGTAGAGTATAAGTGACAAGAGAGTGGTTTAGAAGCGAGGTAGACTCTGTCATGGGCAGATAGAGGATGCTTTCTTACGAGCACACACAAAGACTGGACGGTTGTTCTTGAACTTCTTGTACATGTGCAAAGAAAAAGGCAGAGAAGATGTCTTTCGTGGAAGAGAAGGCATCAATGAAGAGAAAGATCAAATAAAACAGCTGCCTTAAATTAAGAAAGACAAAAAAGGCATGAATCAAAAGGAAGACAGCAGTCTTTCATAGAGAAGATACTGCCGGAAATAAATGCAAGAGTACAACAATCAGTTTCTCGTTATGCCTACAGAGGGATCTTTAGAACTCCATTTAACCAGTCGAGTCTAACTGATTGATCTGGTCTAGTTTTACGTCACTTTGGTCTAGTTTTACGTCACTTTGGTCTAGTTTTACGTCACTTTGGTCTAGTTTTACGTCACTTCAGGCGATATGATCGACAGGAATAGTCATCCCAGGGAAGTGGGAGAAGGGAAAGAGAGACCTATCCAATACTGACACCACCAGAACAATAATTACGTGAAGACAGGCAGTAAGAAGGCCGTTTTAATGTACTACACACTGTGGTTTGAACCCACAACCATTAACCTTTAGCATGTGAATCCACGCTGAACCAACTGTGAGCTACTGAGCCCCGCCTGGGTCGAGTCTCATTGTGTTCATCGCGGCGGCTATGCATGTCAGTGGATGCGTGCTGGACCAATTGTCAAACGATTAAATCTGACTGGCCCTAATCAGATGAGCAATTAACACTTGATATCTGTTTGAGGTTGAATGTGACAGCTACGGGAATGAATAATCACAGCATTTCTCCTTGTAAATTTATTGTGTGATATTAGGCATAATACTTTTTATCAGGCGTTTAAATCAGCTAGCAAAGACAATAAGTTGCACTGATGCGAGATTCGAAAAGAACAGTCCAAACGATAATAAAGTCATTGTTATAGCTAACCATGGCCTACTTTTGCTTTATTTGCAATGTACGTACACATCAGTGTAAGCGTATAAAGGCAAAAACTATTTGATATCAACATCGTCCAAGCATATGCACTAACATCCGCAAAGTACTGAGGAAGAAAACGACAACGTTTGTGTAGAATTAGAGACGGCCATGTCTCAGTGTAAATCACAGGACTTTCATCATCATGAAGTGCCCTGCCACATGGCGTTGGCGATCGTGGCCCTCCATATGCATCCATCCCTTGTTACTGAAAGCACATCTTCCACCCTATCTGTCCTTAGCCACTCTGCAAGTCCGTCCAATATTTTTCCCTGGGTCTACCTGGTGCTCTCTTTCCCTCCAGCTTTCCTGTTGTGACCAGGTGCTCTAATTCCCCTTTCCTCATAAAATGGCCTATGCATGTTGCCTGTATTTTCCTAATCTTCCTTATGAATGATCTTCTTGTGTCTGCCTCCATCAAGACTGTCTCGTTTGTTTGTTTGTTTGTTTGTTTGTTTGTTTGTTTGTTTGTTTGTTTGTTTTGCTGTCCATGGAACTCTCAATATTCTTCTTAGAAACCACATCTCGGCTGCCTCAATCTTGTTCTGGCTTTGCTTGTTGACAGGACTTTATACAATAATGATGGCAGATTTTAATGCTAAGGTAGTACAGGAAAAAGTAGATGACGTAGTTGGACCTCATGGCCTTGACACGCAAAATGAAAGTGGAGAGAAACTTGTTGAATGGGCACAAGTTAATGAATTCATAATAGGAAACACATGGTTTGAACATCCTAACAGAAGAAAATGGACATGAATGGATCCAGGAGACAGCACACGAAATCAAATTGATTACATCCTGATAAATAAAAGATTTAGAAATTCTTTACTGAAAGCAAAAACATTGCCAGGCGCAGACTCCAACAGTGACAACTATCCTGTAATGAGAAAATTTTGGCTGAAACTAAAGAGAAGAAAACAAACAAAAAATTATATGAAACTAAAACTTGGACTCTCAAAGACAGATGAATCAACTCGTGCAAAGTTTACGTACATATTCAAATCACATTTAGTACTCTGGAGTGCGTTGGGGACAGTGAGGAACAATGGACAAATTCGAAAACCTCAATAAATGAAACTTGTGAATAAATCCATAGAGTTGAAAGAAAAGCAAAGAGGAACTGAATGACCAAAAAAAAAAAAAAAAAAAAGTTTAGGCTTGATGGATGAACGAAGGAAGGTAAGAGGGAAAGAGGAATAATACAAAAGGATAGATAAAGAAGTCGGGAATAAATGCAACGAAGCTAAGGAAGCTTGGTCAGAAACAAAGTACAAAGACATAGAAGACCAACACAAAACAGACTCTAAGTTTATGTGCAGAAACAATGAAGAAATTGCATACAGGAAAAAGACACGCACGTAATGTGGCTGCTTAAAATACAAAATAATACAGATTACTTTGGAAAAAGACGAAATATTAGACAGATGTTAGAGTTTATTGAAAACCTCTCTCGCGATGACAGAAGGGAGAAACACATCATTGGACCACCAGTACTGAAAAATGAAGTTAGCAATAAAAAGGATGAAACAGGGAAAAGCCTCAGAACCAGACAATATTACTTTTGAAATAATTGAGCCTCTGGATGAATTTGATATTGAAAAAGCAACAGTCCTCCAAAATGAAATTTATGACACCGGAAAAATCCCCGTAAATATATCAGAATCGATTTTCATTGCACTTCCAAAGAAAACAGGGGCTATCCATCATACAGTCAGCTTCATTAGTCAAATGACAAGGATTCTATCAAAATAATCATGATAAAGACCAAGAACAGAATCAAAATAGAAATAGCAGAAGAACGATGTGGATTTGTTGAAGGGAAAAGAACTACTAATGCCATATACATCCTAAGAACTCGCATAGAAAACACAGTTCAGTTGAATTAGGATTTATATCTATGTTTTGTTGATTATACCAGGGCTTTTAATCGGATAAGACACGAAGAACTGATCAACCAGCTGGAAAAGCTCAATAGTGATAGAACATATTTGAGAATATTAAGGAATATGTATTAGGAATAAACAGCAGCAATGAGAATAGAAAATGATGTAAGCTCTTTTCAAGATATCAAAACAGTGGTTAGACAGGATGTGTGCTGTCACCAGATTTGTTTTCAGTTTACAGCGAAACCATCATCAGAAATCTGAAGGAATCCCTGTGATTAAAGCTGGAGGAAAAATGATAAACAATCTTCGTTATGCAGACGATATCGTTCTTATTGCAGAAAATGAAAAGGCCAACAAAACTTAATGAATACAACAGAAATCACAAAAATACCGGGCTAGAGCTAAATAGTAAGAAGACTTAAGTCTTGGTCATCAGTAAAATAAAAACAAGAAATCCTCTCATGTAAACTAACAACAAATGGCGCAACACTGACACAAGTTGATAAGTTTAAAATATCTGAGAACAGTCATCTCATCAGACGGCAGATGCACATTGGAAGTATCCAGCAGCATTGGCCAAGCTAAAACAGCATTCAAGAAAATGAAAATCGTTCTCACCAACAAATGCCTATCAATAAACATCATGAAGAGTGTTTTCTTCATTGTAATATAGAATCAGTACTACTGTACGGATGGGAAGCCTGAACAGTCAACATGCAAAGTCAGAACAAGACTGAGGCAGCTGAAAACTCCACAAGAATTCTTTGTTTTTTTGAAAATATATGTTCATTATTACTAACGGTATCTGGTATCAAGTGTGGCCTAGTAGTTTTTAAACATTTACCTAAGACGCGAATAGGCCAGGTTCAATTCATGGATTAGACAGAAAATTTTCACACACACACACACACACACCCCTCTTCCGTCCACTTAGTAGATCTTAAATGGTGTTCTAGGTGCTGGTCCTTTAGAATAAGAGGATAAACTGAAGTCTTGAATGAATGGCAAGAAGGGTTTTGTGTGTTGTCATCTATAACAGGTAGATGAATTGGCGATGTTTATAGAGGAGTTGTTTCTCTACTTAGAAGTCACACACACAACAAGGAGGAAGGAGAGAGACAAGTAGAAACGCACTAAGTATACTAGCAATAAGTTTCAAAAGCAGTCCACTCGTAGCATTACAATTCAATACAGTTTCTTTAATTAAACATATTCAACTGAAAGCATAATCATTTTGACAAATTATAGCAGTCCGCCACGTAGGTTTTACTAAATCCATTAGTCATTATTACCTTATACCACCTACACGTATGTATGCACCATTGTTTTTGTTGTTCACACTTACTTTGTCGTAGCGCTGTCGCCGTGACCCGGCCTCATCAGGCTGATGAGGCCGGGTCACGGCGACAGCGCTACGATGGTGCATACATACGTGTAGGTGGTATAAGGTAATAATGACTAAAGCATAATCATTCATCCTCTTATTCTTTATTTGCCTACGTCCTAAAGCAATCCTATTTTTTTGCCTATCAGCCCTAAACCCTACATTGAAATAAAATATCAACGTACCTTTACTACATGTTTCTGGCAAAGGCTCAGCACCTCTGCCAAGTTGAGTGGCCCATATCCTAACACAGCTGTGACTGACTGACCGTTCTGTCTCTCTGTGGGTCTGTATTCTCTGTGGGTCTGTATTCCCCTAAGTGTTATTTTCCCTTTTCATTTATAGCTCTGACCCCACCTATCTTAAGACGACTTTTCGAAAAAGTTCTTCTACCAGTGAATGCATGAAGGAGGGGTTGACGTGGACAAGCACAGGCCAGCACCTGTCCACTGAAACAATGGACCGCTCTCTTCCACTGTGGTGATCTTTGAAAACGTCCCAGCAGAGCTGCGTTTACAGATGGCTCTATTGGTTAACTGTCTTGTTTACAGTGTACATAAGTGTGAGAATGGCTGTGCTGCCCGATGCTGGTTAATTCTAAGCCATCAGTTGAGAGGCTAGTTTGTTTGCTGGCCAGACCTTGTCCGCTTGATGGTTCACACTGAAGTACCGGTAAGGGCCTGTTTCTACTTGAGGGGTTGTACGTTGGTTAATTCTAAGCTTTCACTATAGGCTAGTTCGTCTGCCTTGCCAGACATTGTCAACATCTCGGCTCAGACTTAAGTACATGTATGGGCCTGTTTCTACATGAGTCATTTCTGCGATAATATGCATCACACATTCGGAGCGCGTTAAAGATCCCATGGCAGTAAAGGAACTGTCACTGACAAACTCTGCAAGCAATTTCAAACATTTATAGGTAAACAGAAATGCATAGAGACAATAAATGGGTGACGCTGCACTGAGGCGACGCGGTGTGGGCTGGAAAATAACCCCGTCGTGACAGCAATAGGTAAGTGAATAAATGAATACAAGAAATGCAGTCGTTAACTGTTCATCTTTTATATTCATTGAACACAACCATGTTTAGTCAAACTGCCCTGCACAGCTAAGACTCTTGTGACAAGTCAATGAGTCCGAGACTTGAATCACACACACACACGCACGCACACATACACACGTTAACACACTGACGCAGATTCACACTCACGAACGCACACGCACATGTGCACACAGGTGCACGCACAGACGCATGCACTTATACATACACACACGCACATATATATTAAAACACAGACTCCCTTCTCCCCTCCCTCCTTCTCTCTCTCTCTCTCTGTCTGTTTATCATCTGTCACACACACACAGACACATACACACATCCGACACACAGACACAGGCATATAAACACATCCATCTGGCG
>CM060311.1:45592691-45610191 GCA_030674185.1 Monoplex corrugatus
CAATTATCAGTTTATCATTCTCTGATTTTCTAGGTTGTTTTAAATGTGTATATGTTATAGTTCATCCTTCATGTCCCAGCAGGCGTCAAAGGTGCGGCACCTGCAATAACTTCCCGACTAGACTGTTGTAACTCTGTACTAACTGGCTTACCAGCAGAACAAATTCTCGGTTGTAAAGTGTTCAGAACGATGCAGCGCGTCTAATCATGAAGTAAAGAATGCATGCTCATGTAACACCATGACTCAAGAAACTCCACTGGTTACCCATCAGATCTCACTGCCAGTATGAAATATAGGCCTTGCACATCACTATTTGGATGGATCTTCAGCATCTTTCAGATCGATTCTGCAGATATCACGCACCCTGTGATTCTCAAAGCAACAGCTTTCAGATGATACCGGAACGTAATCTACAATCAGCTGGTCATCGCGCTAACTCAGATTCTTGAAAAAAGAAAAGAAGAAGAAAAAACAACAACCCCACTATCAGCTTATTTCCAATCTTCTATTTTTGTCTAGGGTCCTTGAGCGTATCATCTTCTCAAAGCTGACGAAAAGAAAAAATAGACGTGTTTTATTTTTTGTTGGCGGTCGTGATGTCTCTTTTCTTGCTGTCACCTAATGCCGCCTTTTTCTCTGGTCCGCATTTCGAAAAGGGCAAGTGTTCCTGCGTATGTCGTGAGATCTCAAGAGTCTTGAAGCTGTGACATACAAAACATAATATTGACACCCACAGGGATCTCGTACACCTGCAGTTGTGAAGTATGAACAGAAATATTAACACTGTGTCACCGTGTTTGTGTGTTTTACAGATCCGCACTTAGTGAAGCGTTAATGTCACATAGAATGCACAAGTAGATTATAGATCACAAAAAGCCAAACATACTATGTGTGTATAAGAGAGAGAGAGAGAGAGAGAGAGAGAGAGGAGAGAGAGAGAGAGAGAGAGAGAGAGAGAGAGAGAGAGTATGCGTGTCTGTGTGTATTTGCGTGTGTTTGTGAACTGATATAAAAAAGAAGTGTGTTAATGAAAACCAACTGTTGCAAGTCTTCTCTCTCTCTCTCTCTTATACACAAATAGTATGTTTGGCTTTTTGTGATCTGACAATGTGTTAGATTTTGTCAACACTGTTTTTGTGTGTAAAACCATGCACAAGTAGTATGTTTTGATATTTGGTCATTTAGGTTAAACATTTTAGTACTTTATGGGGCAAGGGCTGGACTAAAAGTGCGTATAGTGCTTATCTATCAACCTTGATCTTCTCTGTCTCTCAGCCTCTCTTCCAATTTCTCTGGCTTTGTATCGTTCTCTCTCTGTCTCTCAGTCCTCTCCCAATTTCTGTCCACTTCCATCCATCCCCCTCTCTCTCTGATCGCTCTCTGTATCTCTGTCTGTGTGTGTCTCTCTCTGTCTGACTGTCTCTTTGTGTGTGTCTCTCTCTGTCTGTCTCTCCACCCCCTCTCTCTCTTTTCTCCCCAAAAGGGAAATGGGAAAATAGGTCCTGGTCCTTTAGACACATGGAGAATGGTTAATTTAAGTTCACAAAGGACGATAACGAACTATAGTGAAGGATTGACCAAAGAACTTAAAACTTCGGATATGCAGTATTTAGATAAAGTAATCGCCTGATGAAATATTCACTGGCACGCACGGGTAGTACCATCAACCTAGGTTAAAATGATTGCACCGTGCTTTTACATCATGCGGCTTGAGAGAACGAGAGCAAGCCTGTGTAATGTTATGATTCCTATGATGCAGTCTGATGCACGTACACTGAGGTCAGTGAATTATTTATTCATCTCATCCCTATTACCCTAGTTACGTGTGTGTGTGTGTGAGAGAGAGAGTGTGTGTGTGTGAGAGATGTGTTGTGTATACATGTATACATATATGTATGCATATGTGGGCACCCCATCTCCTCTCCATTGCTGCTTTACCTTCCACAACAGCCTGAAAGTGGCGAGTATTTTACTCGCCAATGCGTGAAGAAAAATATGTATCTCACTATCTGGCAAGTAAATAGAAAACCTTGACTCACCAAGGGCGAGTAGCCCTATGCAAGAAATGTGTGAATCTGTCCGCATACCGTGACTAAGCTTACGCCATTTCGCGAGTTTTCCTGATTCCCTCACCCAGCTTAATTAACTGATCATTGTTAAACAGCGACCCTACATTTCCTGCCGTAAGACTGCGTGTGTCTCTGTGATGTTCAAAGCGCTCAGAAGCTACAGTCTTTTGGGGACAGAAACTTCTGCTGGAGAGAAAATCAAGTCTTCGGGGAAATAACGAAGCTTTTTTGCTTATAAGGAAGGAGTTTGCGTGGCTTGTTTACGACGAACAGTCAAATTTCATGACATTCACGATCTGTGCGAGAAATCCGTCATTCACAGGCAAGTTGGACTTTTTGACTCGTTCAGTATTTTTTTTAAAATTAATGAAAACAAACAAACAAACAACAATAACAACTACAAGAAACATCTTTTTGTCACTGAACGTGCTGCATGTATTCTGTGTACAGATTATTTCATGTGGGGCTGTAGCCTACCTTAAATAAATATCCGAGTCCAAATCCGAAGCCGGATCTGTCTTTCTCCAAATTATTTGTATAGCTGGTTTGAGAGAGGACAATCTGTCATTGTACAAATTAAACTGTATGGATGTTGTCGACTCCTCAATGACAGTGACTAGTGCGTATAGATCTATGTCTTAGGTTTGTCATTTATGCGAGTGCTGTTCAAATGTGTGTGTGTGTGTGTGAGTGAGTGTGTGTGTGTGTGTGTGTGTGTGTGTGTGTGGTGGTCTTTGATTTAATGTCTATTCACTAAAGTGATTTTAGACAACAACAACAAAAAAACAAAAACAAAAAAAAAAGGGGGGGGGGTGATAGAGGAGTGAAGAGGATGTTTGAAAATTGTCAATTTTGGTTTTGAGAAAAGATGATCCAGAAAACAACTGTTTCGAGGAGGGGAAGGTAAAACTAACAAATAACGTTACCATAAACTAACTAAGTAACAAACAAAATTGATAAATTTCAGAAGAAATGAATAAAAAATAAAACCAAGAATTGACTAACTATAACAGTGAACAAGTGAAATAGCATTTTAAAGGTAATTCGCTATAGGACTTTTTGACAGGCTAACAAAAAAATCATATAGTAATGATGATGAGGCGAATATGTCAGAAACTGTACTCATAGATAGTGTAGGAATATGTCGTTTTACCCTAACGCAAGAAAGAATATGACTATGTGTTATCTTCTTTCTACACAAACACACTATGTTCTTGGTGTATTTTGTTTTGAATGCATCAAGTTTCCATCTGTACATAAGAGATTGTATAAGTCTGTTGGCAGGAAGCTGCTTAAGTATTTTGCTGACTTCAAAGTTCATGTGACATTTATCATACTTTTTCTGTTTTAATTGGAACTGCTTCCAGACATAGTTGTCCACTAAAGTGTAAGTCTCGTGCAATGAGAGAGAAAGCTGGATATTGTTTGAATCTGGTGAGTTATTAGCTCCCCGTTTGGCGGCCCTATCAACTTTATCATTATAATAAAAAGAACTATGAGAAGGTATCCAGCAGAAAGTAATATCTGTGCCTCTTGAAGATAAACCATGAATCAAGTGACTAATTTCCAGAATCATTTCAGGTCTTGTTTGTAATTTTGATAATTTAAGAGCCTGAAGTACTGATTTTGAATCGACGCAAAAAAGTATCTGAAAAATTGTCCGAGGAAGACTTATCATAAATTTTAAAGCCATTAATATTGCAAAGAGTTCAGCTGTGAAGACAGATTTATCAAGTCCTATATTGAAAGATTTTTCAATTTTGAGAGCAGGTATTAAAAACGCTGAGCCTGCTTTTCTTTCAATTACTGATCCATCAGTGTAAATTTTGAAGTGATTGGGATATAATAATAATAATAATAATATATTTTATTTATATAGCGCAAAATCTTGATAAAATCAAATCTAAGCGCTGAGCGTATACATGCATACATACCTACATACATATGAGCGTATACATGCATACACACATGCCTACATACTTACATACATAAATCTAAGCTGAGCGTATACATGCATACATACATAAATCTAAGCGTATACATACATACATACATACATACATACGTACGCACATGCATACATAATAATTACAATATTTATATAGCGCAAATCTCGACAAAATCAAATCCAAGCGCCGAAAAGACACACACGCACACACGCACGCACGCACACACACGCACGCACACACACGCACACACACACACACACACACACACACACACACACACACACACACACACACACACACATGCATGGCCACAAATGGGGAGAAAAGAATAAAAGCAATAAAAGCAAGAATAAAACCAATGGAAAACCACAGAGAGCACATCATATACAATTATATATTAAAACAAAGTGATTCCCCTCCGAGGGGAGACAGGCTGCAGAGGGGGGTAGAGTGAGGTTAGGATTTTATGCAGAGGAGAAAAGGTGAGTTTTGAGAGCGGACTTGAAGGAGGCAAAAGTAGGTTGCTGACGGACTGAGAGAGGAAGTTTGTTCCAGGAGAGTGGACCAGAAACAGAGAAGGCTCGTGGACCATAGGTGTTGAGCTTAGTGCGTGGAAAGCGAAAAGTCAGAGGATCGGAGGCAGAGCGGAGGGTACGTGAGGGAACATAGATCTCAAGTAGGCTTGACAGGTAATCGGGGGCTGCGTTATTGAGGCTTTTGTAGCACATGGTGTCTAGTTTGTACTGTATGCGCTTTGATACAGGGAGCCAGTGAAGTTGTGCCAGGAGAGGAGATATGTGGTCAGCTTTTTTCTTTTTGAGTACAAGGCGTACAGCATTGTTTTGAATGCGCTGTAGGATGTGAATGGTGGAGGCAGGAAGACCAGACAGGAGTGAATTGCAATAGTCAATGCGAGACATTATGAAGGAGAGAACGAGTTTTGCAGTTGTTTCCACAGAGAGATACTTCCTGATCAGGCTTATACGATGGAGATGATAGTAGCAAGATCTGGCTGTTTGAGAAACAAAGTTGTTCATGGACAGGGTAGAGTCAATATAAGTCGTCTATATGACATTTAATCTGACTTGCCAGTAAGTTTATACTGTCTTCTTTTTTTAAATTAGTGAAGTGTACGTCAAATTGTGCTCTATGGAGTTCCCAACTGGGTACTGGCGAAAAGGAAGGTCTTATAGATACAGGATCTACGTCTAGATCAATTCCTGAGCCTTTCATGACGTCAGATGTGTATGTTGCAAGTGTGACCTGTGAAGATATTGATTTAGCTCTTTTTGGAAAGTCGGTATCTGATCTCAGTTTAGTTTCTGTTTCTGTGATGTTTTCTATGGTGATATTTCTTAACAAAAATTTAGTAGAAGCGATTTTCCTTTGCTCTTCAAGTGGTAACAGATCGATTTCATTATATGTACGAAGACAGGAAGCATGCATTGGAAGACCCAGCGCAAGTATGAAACCTTTACAATCTATGTTCTGTAGTTTTTTTAGTAAGTGTTTCGGTGCACTGAAGAAGATTTCTTGGGCATAGGTTAATTTAGATCTAACAAGCGATTTACAAAGATGAAACAAGTATTGATGAATCTTGACCCCATGTCTGTTTGCGAACTATTTTTAAGAAATTTAAACTTTTCTGAGCTTTGGTTAACAAGTATTCAATATGCTGATTCCAAGATAATTTTGCTGTAAGGAAAACTCCTAAGAATTTAATTGATTCGTTAAACTGAAGAAGAGTGTCTCCCAGTTTGAAAGTGGGAATATTTGCTGGGTTTGCTCCACTATTAAATAAAACTATTTTTGATTTTTCCAGGGATAGATGCAGTCCATTTTCTACCATGTATCGTGCTATTTTATCAAGTTCTAATTGATAACATTTGCGTGTATAATTAATACAGCGCAAAGGAGTTTTCCTTTTCATATTTACCTGCATCCACATGCACAAATCGTCAGCATATTGAGCTAAAACTACATGTTTAGAAATTTTACTGGGTAAGTCATGCATTAATATCATGAAAAGAAGGGGAGCTATAACGGATCCCTGAGGGATACCCATTTGAAGAATTCGTTTTGTGGAATATACATTTTCAATCCCCGTTTGAAATACTCTGTTTTCTAGGAAACACTTCACATAGTCAAAGACGTGACCTGTCAGCCCAATACTTTTAAATTTAAATAACAATCGGGAGTGCCACACTTGATCGTATGCTTTAGTTATATCAAAAAATGTAGCTAAAACGCATTGACGTCTTGCAAATTGTTGTTTTATGTTAGTAGTTAGTTTTGTTAAGATTTTTACTGGTGACCTGCCTTTCCGAAATCCTGCCTGATTTACTGGTATTATTTTATTCTTTTCATAATAGTGCATCAATCTCTTTAAGATTATCTTCTCCATTAGTTTACATATGTGTGAGTTAATGCAATTGGCCTGTAGTTTTTCAAATCAGTATTACATTTACCTGGTTTTAGTACAGGAACCACTATTGTTTCTTTCCAGTTGTTAGGCATTTTCCCACTATTCCAGCATATTTTAAATATGTTATGTAGTAAGATTATAAAATTTTCTGGTAAATTTTTCAGCATCTCATTGGAAATTGCATCTGGTCCAACTGATGTCTTTTTACTTGGAATTGACTGAATGGCATCTTTTAATTCTTGAAGTGTGAGTGATGCATTTATGTAGTGATTATTGTCAGAGGCAGGATCCTTATATACGTCTTTCTTTTCTTCTCGTTCCCTATAATTTCTATCAGAGACAGGAAGTCCTTCTACACGACAGGCCTCAGCAAACACGTCTGCAAAAGCTTCTGCTTTCTCTAATGAACTAGGAAAAGGGTTATTTTCTAGCTTTACTGGAATTGATGGCAACTTGATCCCGTTTTTCATTAATTTTAGTTTTTCCCAAATCTTTATCATGTCCTTGTGGTCATTTACTTCATATTTACAAAAATATGTCCAGTGTTGTTCTTTGGCTTGCTCTATGATTCTGTTGCACTTAATGTTGGCACTTTTCATCGCTGTATGATTTTCAGGTGACCTGTTTGCTAAATAGATTTTGTATTTTTCTTTCTTTTCGTTCACTGCCTTTTGACAATCCTCATTCCACCAGACATTTCCATGATGTTTTCCTTTTTTCGACACTGTAAGTTTTGGAATTGAAATGGTAGCAGCCCTTAAGAGTGAGTTACAGAAAACTGCATACATTTCGTTTATATTCATTGTTTCAGATAGATCTGTTCTTGTCTTTTCAAGGATTGTCTTAAAATTGGCCAAGTCTGCATTTTTATAATTAAACTTGGGTAAACTATTTTGTGGTATGACGTCTATTTCAGTAGTATGGTTTAGGGTAAGACGTATGGGGATGTGATCTGATCCCAACAAGTCATCCTCTGTTTGCCATGTGGCGGTTGGGGCTAGGGATGGTGAGATTAAAGTGAGGTCGATAGCTGTGGGTCTGTGCGTTGGTATATCGGGGATACGGGTAACGTGTCCGTTGTTTAGTAAATATAAATTGGAATCTACAATATTGTCAATCAACCTGTTGCTTGTTATGTTTGTATAATACTTTTCCCAAAATGGGGCATGCGCATTAAAATCACCTCCAATTATCCACTTGTCGTCCTGATCTTGAAATTGTCTTAGCCATTCAGTGTTCACAGAGTCTGGGCCTCTTGGTAAGTATACAGAGGCCATATTCACAACTAACGATGATTGCACATGATGAAATAAATGCGGTAGATTTTGGTACTGGTGATGATCTTTCACAGTAGGATAGTCCTTCACGAATATATAGCTGTTTGTATACGGCCACCGTCATTTACAGAGTCACATATTGGTGGATAATAAAAACCGGATATTTTAGGTAATTTGGTTTTGATGGTGTTCAATGACTGTAGAAGCATGACATGGATGTTTTTAGGATAGAGATAGTTACTCAAATATGAGATGTTTTTAACAATGGAACGTGTGTTCCACTGAAAAATGTTGATATCACTTACTACACACGTCTTCATGAGGAACGATTGAATATGTTTGGAGCAATATGCTACGTTTAGATAATTAGATATTCTTTTAACTTGGAATCAAAAGGAACAAATAGCATAAAAACGAAGTATGTAAACAAGTAAATAATTAGGTAAAACAATATTGCTGAGAACTGAACGAAGAGGAACTGAATCTGAGCTGAATCTAAAATGACCAGGGAGGGAAGAAAAACGGAGAGTGAAAGCCCGGTCTTTGTTGATGGTGTTGTCGGGTTGGTCTTCTCCTCGGTTTTTCCCAGAAGATCTGGTGAATTTGCCTCCCTAAGTTTCTGGCTAGAACGCTCGCCCCTCTGGTGGTTGGATGGACGTCGTCCTGGCTGACTTGAGTGTGACTGATGGTTTGAAGATTTTCATTGTTGACGTAGTCGACACTCGCTGCTTTTAGGAGTCGCGCTTTGGTCAGGGCATTAAGGAGCTCTCTTTTAACGTTTAGGTGTTGGTTTCTCACAGGAGCGACCTGGCTTAACATTACCCTGGCTTTTGGAAATTGGGTTTTTACAGTGTTCACACAGATTTCTAGATTTTTGCTGCATTCAGTGGGCTCCTTTGTTTTCAGATCTGAGATCCCCACATGTAGAACAACACAGTCAGGTTCAGGAGTCAGCTCTTCTTTTGATTTTTCAATGGCTGTCTTACAGTCGTCGATGGTACGGATCTTCCTCGTCGCCACCTGAAAACAGTAAGAAGAGCCCAGTCTCTTTCCATCCACTTTATTTAGGACGGAGTCGTGAATGATGAGGACACGAGGAAGAGCATTTGACTTTGATTTGGAAGATACCGCAGTTTTGACGTCACATTTAGGTTTTGTTGAAACGTCTGGTCTATGTTTGATGTCATTTTTCTTTCCATTTTGTGTTTTTGCCCGATCTTCTAGTTTGGGGGGTTGAGCCGTGCATTCCGCATAGGTGGCGAATTTGTCCATCGGTGACATGGTGGTAAGGTCACCGTGGACTGCGGAATCTGTCTGGCACGCAATGGTAGTCGTAAGTATTGTGCACTTATTGACATCGCGCAGCTCCTTCAATGTTGTGTTGTTTTCGAATAAGATTTTTCTGTCTGACTGTAGTATGGTTGTGAGGCTATTGATTTGTTTTGACATTTCTTGGATGGTACTTTTTAAAATGTCAATTTCCCTTACCGCCTCATGACATCTGCAGCCACATGATGATACTGGTTGTAGCTGTGGGACGTTTGCCTGACTCCTGGATGGTGAAAGGGTCCGACTGGAGGTCTGGTCTTCTTGACGATCGTAGGCTTCTGGGGTCTCTGAAGGTGGTGGTGTCTCTGCCCTGGAGTTGTCTGATCCACGGGTGATTTTCTTTGCTTTGTCTTTGCTGTTACAACGTTTCGACCGTGTCATTTTTAGCGTAGTTGATTCCTCTCTGTAAACGTTCAGTTATAAAGACGCCATCTTGGCGTAGGAATCCGTGTGTGTGTGTGTGTGTGTGTTCGTTCGTTCGTTGCTTGATTTAACGTCTTTCACTATAAGTGATATTAGACGGTGTGTGTGTGTGTGTGTGTGTGTGTGTGTTCTAGTTTATGTACAATTTAGCATTGCTACAATGTATCATTACTACCCTCATTCTAATAGGGTGATGAATCTTTGTAATACACTTCGTATTGTGATTTCTCAGTCTGTCTACATCTATAGGCAAGGTTTGTCTGAAATCGCCAGTTACCAAAACAGAGATAGGAACTAGTGATATTGAGTTATTATTTGTACATTGCGACACACACACACACACACACACACACACACACACACACACACACACACACACACACACACACACACAAACACACACACACACACACACACACACACACACACACACACACACACACACACACACAGATAAATGCAGATCGTTTATATTTTCCTGTACATTGTTTTTCAAAAATGTTTGTCTTTTTTCGTGAATTCCCAAATCAGTTTCGACTAAGTGTGATTATGGCTTTTAAACATAAAGGAACATTTAGGAATCTGTCACTTCGTTTGTACTGGGCATTTAGGATCAGAACTGTTGCTGTATCCTTAAATGCAAACTATGTCTACAATGATGTGATTGTCATGGTGTCAAATGATCGTGTTGGTTATGTATTTGTACCCATTCATGAGGGGCAGTGGCCTATTACATGAATAAACCATCTGAAATCTGAACTCTCTCTCTCTCGCTCTCTCTCTCTGTCTTTCTCTCTCTCTCTCTCTCTCTCTCTCTTTCTCTCTCTCTCTGTTCTCTCTCACTCTCACACATACTCCCTCTCTCTGTTCTCTCTCTCTCTCTCTCACTCTCTCTTTCTGTTCTGTCACTCTCTCACTCTCTCTCTCTCTCTCTCCTCCTCTCTCTCTCTCTTCTCTTCTCTTCTCTTCTCTTCTCTTCTCTTCTCACATGCGCTTGTATTTGGCAATTCTGGATTTGTTTTCTTCCTCATGAGTAATGTCAGTGTTGTTATAACGTATTTGCCAAATAAACTTCATGTACATGAGCATGTGATGAACAGGGACGTGTCTATAGTATTATCTATAATATTTATCTATATGTTCGTTATAAACCTTAATATCTTTGTTATGAGCATTAATATCTAAGGTTTTGTATCTGCTTTTGAAAGTGGTATGTTTTGTGTTGTGTTTTGATGGTGAGTAGACATCTCAGTGCTATGTCTTAAAGACACTGGTAGAAAGTGTGTGGCGTTGGGCTAAAAATAAAGAAGTGTGTCTTCTCTTCTTTTAACAGAAGAAAATGTACAGACATATTTGAATCAAATCAGCTGCTCTGAACACTGAAATTCGTTTCCTCTCGCTGACCAGGCTCTATCTTCTGTGCACAAGTTGTCATATTAATCCAACATGCAGTGTCGGTTAGTAATGACAGTGATTTTTTTTTTTCATTTTTGTTACAGTCCCAAGCATGTTAAATGTTCTCGTACGTTTCCATATTTGTTCTGTCTGATTTTTTTTTCAATATCCCTTAAAGAAACAAAGGAAATTAGTTCATATCGACCGGAGAGATGTATGTGTGGGTTCTGTTTGTATTTGTGTGTGTGTGTGTGTGTGTGTGTGTGTGTGTGTGTGTGTGTGTGTGTGTGTGTGTGTGTGTGTGTGTGTATGTGTGTGTGTGTGTGTGTTGTGTGTGAGTGACAAAAATGTGTTACTAAGATTTTAAAGTTGTTTCTCGATGGATTTTACCTAAATTTGGTTCAAACGAGAAGACTATTGAGGAATCGGGAATGCCTAAGGTTCAGTCATAGCAACAAGGTCAAGGTCACAGAGACCAAAAAAAGTGCTTAAAATCAACATTTTTGCGAGGAAGATGTTGTAAACAGAACTTTTTGGGGAATTTCTAACAATAGTTGCATTCTGTTTCCTCTGTTTATTAGTCCTTGCTTCACGTTAGCTCTTATTTGATCTGAGGCTTCTTGAAATGTCAATTTTGTTTCCTTTCAATAACATTTTTGAATAGAAAGTGACTCTTGATTCTTTTGGTCTGTTAGTTGGATGTATATAGGCCGATGGTTAAAGTACATTAAAACTGACTGAAGTTTGAAAGCCCTCCTTCCATCCCTGTCACGCTCCTGCGCCTACACACACACACACACACACACACACACACACACACACACACACACCACACACACACACACACACACGTCTCTCTCTCTCACATACACACACACACACGCACGCACGCACGCACGCACGCACGCATGCAAACAGATGCGTAAGTGTACACGCATGCACACGCACACGCAAAAGCACACAGACACAGACATGACCCTTCAGGTTTTTCCTAAGCTACGAGTTTGATACATTTACCGGAGTCTGTTTGTGATGCAGTTTTCGTTTACGTTTTGATTTTTTCACGGGATGCCTTCATTCTGTATTTCATAGTTTGTCTGTATGTATGTAAACACAGGCGTGGTCATCAACACTGACAGTGCACGTGGACGCCAGCTGACCAGAGGGATCAGGAGGAAAGCATTAGACAGTAGTCTACAACAGCAGAGATGGGCAGCTTCATCGGCCATGCCATCCCAGGCGGGTTTTTCTTCCTGTTTGGAGTCTGGTGGCTAACCCAGGTCACGAGACGTTACATCTTGTGCCGGGAGACACGCCAGCAATTCAGGACCACCGCCAACTTCCCCTTCCCCTACTGCCCTGGACAACGGATTCGTAACATCCCCGTAGAGCCCATTGTCAAGATGGTGCTGTGTGGCCTGGGCATCATAGTGGAGATTATTGGAGGTTGGTTATTTGTAATGCTGGTTTCTTCTGTGGGTGATTCAGTGAGAGGCTGTGACCCCCATCCCATTCTGTAGGTGATTTAGTGAGTGGCTGTGACCCCCATCCCATTCTGTGGGTGATTTAGTGAGAGGCTGTGACCCCCATCCCATTCTGTAGGTGATTTAGTGAGTGGCTGTATGGGTGTGACCCCCATCCCATTCTGTGGGTGATTTAGTGAGAGGCTGTGACCCCCATCCCATTCTGTAGGTGATTTAGTGAGTGGCTGTATGGGTGTGACCCCCATCCCATTCTGTGGGTGATTTAGTGAGAGGCTGTGACCCCCATCCCATTCTGTAGGTGATTTAGTGAGTGGCTGTATGGGTGTGACCCCCATCCCATTCTGTGGGTGATTTAGTGAGAGGCTGTGACCCCCATCCCATTCTGTAGGTGATTTAGTGAGTGGCTGTATGGGTGTGACCCCCATCCCATTCTGTGGGTGATTTAGTGAGAGGCTGTATGGGTGTGACCCCCATCCCATTCTGTGGGTGATTCAGTGAGTGGCTGTATGGGTGTGACCCCCATCCCATTCTGTGGGTGATTCAGTGAGAGGCTGTATGGGTGTGACCCCCATCCCATTCTGTGGGTGATTCAGTGAGTGGCTGTATGGGTGTGACCCCCATCCCATTCTGTAGGTGATTCAGTGAGTGGCTGTATGGGTGTGACCCCCATCCCATTCTGTGGGTGATTCAGTGAGTGGCTGTATGGGTGTGACCCCCATCCCATTCTGTGAGTGATACAGTGAGCAGTTGTATGGGTGTGACGCCCATCCCATTCTGTGGGTGATTCAGTGAGTGGCTCTATGGGTGTGACCCCCATCCCATTCTGTGAGTGATTCAGTGAGTGTTTGTATGGGTGTGACCCCCATCCCATTCTGTGAGTGATTCAGTGAGTGTTTGTATGGGTGTGACCCCCATCCCATTATGTAGGTGATTTAGTGAGTGGCTGTATGGGTGTGACCCCCATCCCATTATGTGGGTGATTTAGTGAGTGGCTGTATGGGTGTGACCCCCATCCCATTCTGTGGGTGATTTAGTGAGTGGTTGTATGGGTGTGACCCCCATCCCATTCTGTGAGTTATTCAGTGGGTATTTGTATGGGTGTGACGCCCATCCCATTCGGTGGCTAATTCAGTGAGTGTTTGTATGGGTGTGACCCCCATCCCATTCTGTGGGTGATTTAGTGTTTGTATGGGTGTGACCCCCATCCCATTCTGTAGCTAATTTAGTGAGTGTTTGTATGGGTGTGACCCCCATCCCATTATGTGGGTGATTTATTGAGTGATTGTATGGGTGTGACCCCCATCCCATTATGTGGGTGATTCAGTGAGTGGCTGTATGGGTGTGACCCCCATCCCATTCTGTGAGTGATTCAATGAGTGGCTGTATGGGTGTGACCCCCCATCCCATTCTATAGGTGATTCAGTGAGTGGTTGTATGGGTGTCACCCCCATCCATTCTGTGGGTGATTCAGTGAGTGGTTGTATGGGTGTCACCCCCATCCCATTCTGTGGCTAATTCAGTGAGTGGCTGTATGGGTGTGACCCCCATCCCATTCTGTGGGTGATTTAGTGAGTGATTGTATGGGTGTGACCCCCATCCCATTCTGTGAATGATACAGTGAGTAGTTGTATGGGTGTGACCCCCATCCCATTCTGTAGGTGATTCAGTGAGTGGTTGTATGGGTGTGACCCCCATCCCATTCTGTGAGTGATTCAGTGAGTGGTTGTATGGGTGTGACCCCCATCCCATTCTGTGAGTGATTCAGTGAGTGGCTGTATGGGTGTGACCCCCATCCCATTCTGTGATTCAGTGAGTGATTGTATGGGTGTGACCCCCATCCCATTCTGTGAGTGATTCAGTGAGTGGCTGTATGGGTGTGACCCCCATCCCATTCTGTGGGTGATTTATTGAGTGATTGTATGGGTGTAACCCCCATCCCATTCTGTGAGTGATACAGTGAGTAGTTGTATGGGTGTGACCTCCATCCCATTCTGTAGGTGATTCAGTGAGTGGTTGTATGGGTGTGACCCCATCCCATTCTGTGAATGATTCAGTGAGTGGTTGTATGGGTGTGACCCCCATCCCATTCTGTGAGTGATTCAGTGAATGGCTATATGGGTGTGACCCCCATCCCATTCTGTGAGTGATTCAGTGAGTGATTGTATGGGTGTGACCCCCATCCCATTCTGTGAGTGATTCAGTGAGTGGCTGTATGGGTGTGACCCCCATCCCATTCTGTGAGTGTTTGTATGGGTGTGACCCCCATCCCATTCTGTGGCTAATTAAGTGAGTGTTTGTATGGGTGTGACCCCCATCCCGTTATGTGGGTGATTTATTGAGTGATTGTATGGGTGTGACCCCCATCCCATTCTGTGGCTAATTCAGTGAGTGTTTGTATTAGTGTGACCCCCATCCCATTCTGTGGGTGATTTATTGAGTGATTGTATGGGTGTGACCCCCATCCCATTCTGTGAGTGATACAGTGAGTAGTTGTATGGGTGTGACGCCCATCCCATTCTGTGGGTGATTCAGTGAGTGGCTGTATGGGTGTGACCCCCATCCCATTCTGTGAGTGATTCAGTGAGTGTTTGTATGGGTGTGACCCCCATCCCATTATGTAGGTAAATTAGTGAGTGTTTGTATGGGGTGTGACCCCCATCCCATTATGTAGGTGATTTAGTGAGTGGCTGTATGGGTGTGACCCTTATCCCATTCTGTGGGTGATTTAGTGAGTGGTTGTATGGGTGTGACCCCATCCCATTATGTGGGTGATTTAGTGAGTGGCTGTATGGGTGTGACCCCCATCCCATTCTGTGGGTGATTTAGTGAGTGTTTGTGTGGGTGTGACCCCCATCCCATTCTGTAGCTAATTTAGTGAGTAGTTTATGGGTGTGACCCCCATCCCATTATGTGGGTGATTTATTGAGTGATTGTATGGGTGTGACCCCCATCCCATTCTGTGAGTGATTCAGTGAGTGTTTGTATGGGTGTGACCCCCATCCCATTCTGTGAGTGATTCAGTGAGTGGCTGTATAGGTGTGACCCCCATCCCATTCTGTGAGTGATTCAGTGAGTGTTTGTGTGGGTGTGACCCCCATCCCATTCTGTGGCTAATTCAGTGAGTGTTTGTATGGGTGTGACCCCCATCCCATTCTGTGGGTGATTTAGTGAGTGTTTGTATGGGTGTGACCCCCATCCAATTCTGTAGCTAATTTAGTGAGTAGTTGTATGGGTGTGACCCCCATCCCATTATGTGGGTGATTCAGTGAGTAGTTGTATGGGTGTGACAACCATCCCATTCTTTAGATGATTTAGTTAGTAGTTGTATGGGTGTGACCCCCATCCCATTCTGTAGGTGATTTAGTTAGTAGTTGTATGGGTGTGACCCCCATCCCATTCTGTAGGTGATTTAGTTAGTAGTTGTATGGGTGTGACCCCCATCCCATTCTGTAGGTGATTCAGTGAGTAGTTGTATGGGTGTGATCCCCATCCCATTCTGTAGGTGATTCAGTGAGTAGTTGTATGGGTGTGACCCCCATCCCATTCTGTAGGTGATTCAGTGAGTAGTTGTATGGGTGTGATCCCCATCCCATTCTGTAGGTGATTCAGTGAGTAGTTGTATGGGTGTGACCCCCATCCCATTCTGTAGGTGATTCAGTGAGTAGTTGTATGGGTGTGACCCCCATCCCATTCTGTAGGTGATTCAGTGAGTGGCTGTATGGTGTGACCCCCATCCCATTCTGTAGGTGATTTAGTGAGTGGTTGTATGGGTGTGACCCCCATCCCATTCTGTGAGTTATTCAGTGGGTATTTGTATGGTGTGACGCCCATCCCATTCGGTGGCTAATTCAGTGAGTGTTTGTATGGGTGTGACCCCCATCCCATTCTGTGGGTGATTTAGTGTTTGTATGGGTGTGACCCCCATCCCATTCTGTAGCTAATTTAGTGAGTGTTTGTATGGGTGTGACCCCCATCCCATTATGTGGGTGATTTATTGAGTGATTGTATGGGTGTGACCCCCATCCCATTATGTGGGTGATTCAGTGAGTGGCTGTATGGGTGTGACCCCCATCCCATTCTGTGAGTGATTCAATGAGTGGCTGTATGGGTGTGACCCCCCATCCCATTCTATAGGTGATTCAGTGAGTGGTTGTATGGGTGTCACCCCCATCCCATTCTGTGGGTGATTCAGTGAGTGGTTGTATGGGTGTCACCCCCATCCCATTCTGTGGCTAATTCAGTGAGTGGCTGTATGGGTGTGACCCCCATCCCATTCTGTGGGTGATTTATTGAGTGATTGTATGGGTGTGACCCCCATCCCATTCTGTGAATGATACAGTGAGTAGTTGTATGGGTGTGACCCCCATCCCATTCTGTAGGTGATTCAGTGAGTGGTTGTATGGGTGTGACCCCCATCCCATTCTGTGAGTGATTCAGTGAGTGGTTGTATGGGTGTGACCCCCATCCCATTCTGTGAGTGATTCAGTGAGTGGCTGTATGGGTGTGACCCCCATCCCATTCTGTGATTCAGTGAGTGATTGTATGGGTGTGACCCCCATCCCATTCTGTGAGTGATTCAGTGAGTGGCTGTATGGGTGTGACCCCCATCCCATTCTGTGGGTGATTTATTGAGTGATTGTATGGGTGTAACCCCATCCCATTCTGTGAGTGATACAGTGAGTAGTTGTATGGGTGTGACCTCCATCCCATTCTGTAGGTGATTCAGTGAGTGGTTGTATGGGTGTGACCCCATCCCATTCTGTGAGTGATTCAGTGAGTGGTTGTATGGGTGTGACCCCCATCCCATTCTGTGAGTGATTCAGTGAATGGCTATAAGGGTGTGACCCCCATCCCATTCTGTGAGTGATTCAGTGAGTGATTGTATGGGTGTGACCCCCATCCCATTCTGTGAGTGATTCAGTGAGTGGCTGTATGGGTGTGACCCCCATCCCATTCTGTGAGTGTTTTGTATGGGTGTGACCCCCATCCCATTCTGTGGCTAATTAAGTGAGTGTTTGTATGGGTGTGACCCCCATCCCGTTATGTGGGTGATTTATTGAGTGATTGTATGGGTGTGACCCCCATCCCATTCTGTGGCTAATTCAGTGAGTGTTTGTATTAGTGTGACCCCCATCCCATTCTGTGGGTG
>CM060311.1:45615191-45702691 GCA_030674185.1 Monoplex corrugatus
GACCACCACGCCCTCATGCTGGCCGTCGTCTGCTTCAGCTGGCACGTGGCCGTCAATCTCGTCATCGTCATCGCCGTGGGCGGCTTCACTGCCTGTTGCTATAGGAACAGGCGCCACTACTCGGAGCTCCACACTTCCTCCGTGCCCTTGAAGAGCCTGGAGAACGGGGCAGAAGGCCAGGCCAGGCTGTTCCATGATGAGCTGGAAGACGACGACGAGCTAGGAGTGAAGGTTGGGGACGGTAGAGACATTGACAACAGTGATGTGGAATTCCAAGCTCCTGTACGAAAATGATCCATGTACCCATACATCAGATTGCTTGTTATACAGCTGTACACCTTAGGCATAGAGATGTCTGCTTTCTATCGATCTTCAGTCTTGTCAAACTCTGTGGTTACTGAAACGCTGTTGAAGGAAATTCTGCCATAGTAAATCTTTTCTTCTTTGAACAGTTTGGGCAAAAGCTGCATAGTTTGTCCAATAACACATGTTCCTCATACGTTTCTCTCTTCCGGTGAAAATTAGGTTGCACGAGTTTTCTATACGCAATGGCTGTGGCTGTCTAATAACCTACATTTTGTAGGAAAGTTTACCGGGACAACATACTTTTCGAATGTTCTGAGCAACTCAGAATCACGAAAAGTTTTGAGATCATATCCATCTTGGGAGAGGAGCCTATACTGCTGCTGAAAAACTTGTAGTTGTCACTGTCACGCGAAAAAAAAAAAAAAAGAACAAAAAACAAAAACAAAAAAAGTCAATGAGATTCAATCACTTCTTCGCCAACAAGGCCGGCGACATACTTATGGCGTCAAGTGGGATCACTCAATACAACAAAGTACAATGTACTTTGTGCAAAGTACAACTTTGTAGACACTGTATTATGTATGCTACGTAAGAGATTTGACTGGTCACTTGGTGTGGAATTTTCGGGTGGGAGTATCTTCTATATTGGCAACAGGATAGCAAGTCACTTTTAGTATTGTTGATGTGACCATGTTTATCATGGTCTCTGTCAAGGCCTTGATGTCGCAGGCACCACATGAAATATACTGTTTTTACAAACATTTTCTGCCGTGAAACTACGCATTGCAGTACAAGAACCACATGAAACGCCTGTCACACTGGGTGTTGAGGTGACCTTATTTCTTGATAGCAGACGACTTCCGATGGCTTTGTGATGGCTCTAGTTTATTCCTTTCTTCTATTCCAGGTCATCTACTCCCTTGTTTAGTCACTGTACACTGTTGGCAATACAGATTGGGTTTGTACCTCGTTCAAAAGGGAGTCATCGCACTCGGACAATTCCACATGCGTTCCACCCAGATCTGCCGGCAGTTATCTGAGCCTATGCAAAACCCTATGCTTTGTCATGGTCTTGAAGGTACAAATGGAAGGAGGAGGGATCTTTGAAACTCTAAACTGACTCCACCAGAACGATGAAAACATTAAGATGGCCGGCAAACAGGTCACTTCTAATGTTGTGGGCCCGGACTAAATGCGAGGTATCAGATCTTATGTCCACGGCTGTGTCAAAAGAGCCAGCCAACCGGCGCGGTTCACAGTATCAATACATATCAGTACATATCAGTACACACATCGATACAATAAACAGGCCAGTGGTTTGGAGATTTATAGGTTCTTTATTATGAAAATGGGGGGAAAGTTATAATTACGAAACCATGCTTATTTGGGTACATGATTTGTACATAATGATTATGATAATAATAATTCCATTTATATAGCGTAAATATACATGCTAGGGAACACTCGTTGCATTTGTCAAACAGCCTAACCATTGCGATGTTAATACAGTAAGTAATGCGGTACAACAATATAATACATACACTAATACATCAATGCAGCATAAACGTTTCAGTGGTATAAACATACGCCAGTAAATCATCGGTTCATCGAAAATAACAACAAATATGTTTTTTTGGTTTCTCATAGACAGTCACACACATGAAAACACACACATATCTAAGCACGTATACACACATACATACATACACAAACACACCCTGTGTATACACGCAAACACATACACGCACGGATTGCGCGCACACACACATACACACACACACACACACACACACACACACACACACACACACACACACACACACACACACACACACATACACCTCACACACATATACATGCACACATTAGACAAATTACAATACCGCTGGGTTTAGAGCCGTAAGCAATATCTGTGATTTTTTGGAAATGCTTCTGGAAGAGATTTGTTTTGAGGTGCTTTTTGAAAGTTAGCAGACAACTGAATTGTCTTAAACATACTGGGAAGGGTTTCCATGTTTTTGGGCCAAAAACAGAGAAAGGTTTCTTTCCAAAAGTTGTTAGTGAGAACCGAGAGAGAAGCTTCTTGAGACATGAGAGGTTTAGATGGTTTGTATGGCAGGGGGAGTTATGATATATACACGGGCATTGTCTTCGAACTCAAGCACTGAAACCAGAGTATGGCAATTTAATACTCAGTTTTTGCTTTGACTGGTTGCCAGTGTAGTTTTCGAAAGAGTGCTTTTGCACTGCTCCATTTTGCTGTCCCGTTGGACAAGTCAGGCTGCACCGTTTTGGATTTGTTTGAGTTTGGATAGCTTGTCATCAGAAAGTCCAGCTAAGAGAGTTACAGTAGTTTAGTCTGGATAGAATGAAAGATACAGACAGCTTGTTTGTGGCATCAACAGAAAGAAATGGGCCGATTTTGCTTATTCTGCGTAGCTGCAGATACAGGATTTGCTCAGATGCGAGCTTCCAAGGAAAGGAATTCATCAAGGAAAACACCAAGAGTCCTTGCACATCTACTGAAGGCTACAGTACAGTCTGAGATGACCATGGTCTTTGAGGTTACTTTCTGTAGGTTTGATTTTGTACCAGTGTGCGTTACTTCTTTTCTTCATTCATTTTTAGTGAGTTTGCTTTCATCCAGGCAGCTATGTTTTCAATAGTGTTTTTACTTTGTCTACCTGTGTTGGAGATGTCTTTTGGAAAAGCAGAGCGGTACAATTTGGGTCATCAGCAAAGAAGTAGAGCATCATGCAGTCAAACTAAACCTTTTACATGAAATATGATCAACGGTAAGAGAACATAATTCAGCCTTCATTTTGGTCTGGGCTTGGAGTCTCTGCAGGTTGAAGAGTTTTCCATCTGAGCTGAACTTGATGTACACACCTTCTCTTAAAGTATCTGGATTCATCAATGAACATTTCAGGGAAGAGGGTGGAGAAGAGTGTGGGCTCTAGAACGCATCCCTGTTTCACTCCTTTCTGCATTGGGAAGAGTTCATTTGCCTACCCATTCTCTTGTACCCTGGCCAGCATGTCATTGTGGTACGAAGCAGTCAGCGAAACAAGCTTCCGATGACAACCAGACTTCCATATTATCTCCCATAGACCCTTCCGTTTAACAGTGTCAAATGCTTTGGTCAGGTCTACAAACACCATGTGGAAATCTTGCTTTTATTCACGACACTTCTCTTGCAGCTTGCATTTATCAAACGCCATATCACTGGTGCCTCTTCCTCTACAAAAGCCACACCAAGACTCAGGAACGATGGGCTCGGCTACGTCGGTGATTGCAATGCACGGGAGGGATATCCCACGATGATTAGTGCATAAGATCTTACCTCCCTTTCTCTTGTAAGTGTTGATGATCATATCATCTTTAATGTCTTGAAGAACCTCTGTCTTCTGCCGTATAGTCTGGTACAGTATTGTCACCTTCTCCAGAATCACCTCGTCCCCATTTCTGTACGGTAACAACAGGATTGTCATCAGCTTCTTCCTAGGTGTTCTACACCATGGTCAGCTTTGGTTATTATCATTGTAGAGAACTACGTATGTGTCTTTTGTCCACTGTGTAGGTATACAAAAAGCACACATACTTAGGCCTATGCAATAGACTTGGAGCTCTCGCGTTGTGGACGCTTGGGGTAGCAAAAGCGCTCTGATGGCTCGGTCAGCAATAACAACGATCAGAGCTGACTGTGATTTCTATCAGGAAAAAGAACTGTCCTGACATATCTGGTTCGGCACTGTAGTTGTCACCACGCTCGCATCATACACGATAAGTCCTGGGTTTGACATCTAACTGAACCACTTTCCCTCACTTCTGATTACTCTTGACTCGGTTGATAGAGCACAGACTGCACATTTTAATGTTCAGTTTGATCTCAGCGCGCAATATGAAAATTGATACGTTGGCTGCTCATCTCACCTCTCTCCACTTCAATTATAAAACCTTGCTAACACAAACTCAAGGACTGAATCTACCAGAATTGACTACGAGCTCATAACTAGCTGTGGAATCACTTTTAGAGTGCTACGTCAAAATCTAAACACAACAATGACAGAATCCCAGAGACCAGAAAAAAAAAAAAAAAAAAAAAAAAAAAAGATGCGAAATTCGCATGCAAACAAAATCCCGGCCACAGACACGAAATTTCCCCCAGGTTTTGATTCACAAACCATGGCGCCATTGCATTCAAAGCAAGCATTCTCTGTGGAAAATGAGAAAATGTTGATTGCAGTCCTGTTGTTGTAAAAGAAGAAATGTAAAGAAAGAGGGAGCATCAATGTTGCACGAACACTATATTAACGCTGAGGCAACAGCAGGAGGCTTTACGACAACCTGATTACGGAGCTTGGTCTTGATGGAGATCTCTTCAACAAATAGCGCCTACGTCCTTGTATTCAGGCAGATTCCAATCATAATGTCGTTGTTCTCAATTGAACCAATTCGATCGGTTTTTCCACACTTCCAAGTGTTGTCGGCGTTGCAATGTGGCGTTTTCGGAAGAGGAATAATTTAGCCCAAAACGAGCCCCGACCACTTGTTGGAAAAGGTCGCATGTTGTATTGTCAACCATGTTATCAAAGCAAAAACTTTGCACGTTGGAAAGGGTGAGGGAGTCAAAGTGCTAAGTTTTTGTCAGATGTGGGAGTCAAAGTGCTAAGTTTTTGTCAGATGTGGGAGTCAAAGGGCTAAGTTTTTGTCAGATGTGGGAGTCAAAGGGCTTATAAATGCTTTAGGGGAAGAAAAGTTTTGCAGCAATGATCGTGCAAAGATCGTATTAAGTTCGTGCGAAATTCGGGTCTGCTGATTTATGTGGTAACAAAAAGATTAACGCGATTTTCTTTTCTGTCTGGAAGAAGTTCAGGGCGAATTTGGCATGCGAATGTTGCGTTGGATTTTTGAGTCTATGGATTGGCAGCTGTCACAATGGCAGGGTCAGTGGCGAAGGGGAAATAATCTACACCAAATCGTCTGCAGAAAATTAATCAGTCATTGCATAACACACGCCGCGATATTTGTAGCTGTAACGTTATGTTGGATCCACACCACACACTATACACACACACACACACACACACACACACACACACACACACACACACACACACACACACACACACACACACACACAAACACACACACACACACACAAACACACACTCACAGACACACACAGACACACACACAGACACACACACACATACACACCACCACCACAGAGAGAAACACACACAGACACAGAGACACACACAGAGACACAAAACACACACACACACGCGCGCGCGCGCGCGCGCGCGCGCGCAGATACACACACACAGATATACACACATACACACAAACACACACAGATACACACACACAAACACACACACACACAAACACACACACACAAACACACACACACACACACACAAACACAAACACACACAAACACACACACACACACACACAAACACACACACACAAACGCACACACACACAAACACACACACAAACACACACACACAAACACACACACACACAAACACACACACACGCACACACACACACACACACACAGACACACACACATGTATGTATGTCTGGATAGGGAAGGTCAACATACGGTCCTGCTTTCTTATCAAGCTTTCAAGACTGCGGTCAACAGACGTGATGGTTTGTTTGTTTGTGTGTTTGTTGTTGTTTTCCCCCTGCTAATACTGTTCAGAGGACAGAACCAGTTACAGTCATCGTTATACAAGGCAGTGCAATACAATACAATACAATACAATACAGCACAACACAGTAGAGTAGAGTACAGTGCAGTGCACTACACTACACTACACAACACTACACTACACTACACTACACTACACTACACTACACTACTCTACACTACACTACACCACACTTCATTACACCACACTACACTACACTACACTACACTACACTACACTACACTACACTACACTACACTACACTACACTACACTACACTACACTACACTACACTACACTACACTACCTACACTACACCACACCACACCACACCACACCACACTACACTACACTACACTACACTACACTACACTACACTACACTACACCACACCACACTACACTACACTACACTACACTACACTACACTACACTACACTACACCACACTACACTACACTACACTACACTACACCACACCACACTAGGCTACGCTACACCACACTACACTACGCTACACTACACTACACTACACTACACTACACTACACTACACTACACTACACTACACTACACTACACTACACTACAGTATCACAGTACAATATAATACTTCTTTGTCAGTCTATGTTTGGAAATAACAAAGAGCATTCAGTTAGTTTCTAAGACACACAGGCCTACACATTATCACGCAATGACTGAAAGAAATAAACACAAACCAGTTGTGATAAAGCGCTAAAAACCAATAGTACAGTAAAAGGAAAATCTTAAGGGCAGAAAACAAAACGAAAAAAAGAACGAACAAATTTTCGCTTTCAAAATGAAACCACCACAGGTAAAGAGAGATCACTTCATCGCTTTTAAATCAAATGTACCTTTTTTTTTTTTTTTTAAAGCTTTAGCCTACCTAGATTTGTTGTCCATGATAATTGTAACGCTTTTATGATTTTATTCAGTACAAATCCATTCCAGACGGAAGCCTTTCTCTTTATATAGGATGACACTTTTATCATTTTATGCAATGTAAATCACTTCTAAATGGATACTTTTGTTTAATTTTAATAGCAACGTCTATCTATCTGTCTACACATGCATACACATTAAATGTTTATGTATGCATATACATACATACATACATACGTACATACATATATACATATATATGTGTGTGTTTGTGTGTGTATATACATATATATATATATATATATACATAATTATATACATATATATGTGTGTATACATATATATATATATATATATTTATACATATGTATATATGTGTACATACATGTATATATATGTATATATATATATATTGTGTGTGTGTGTGTGTGTCTTGGTGTGTATGTGCGCGCGTGCGTGTGTGTGTGCGTATGTGTGTTGGTGTGTGTGTACATGCATTCAAATACGCACGTTATTGTTGTTTTCTTTTCTCGCTCTGCGGGTCATATCATGCTTATTCACTGTTGATTTACATCTTTGCCTAATTTTGTTTTTCCTGTAAAGTGCAAATTACCTAGGAGTTTGTTTCCCGGGATGCTGCGCTGTGTAAATCATCATCATCATCATCATCATCATCATCATCATCATAAATCATCATCTTCATCATCATCATCATAATTCTTCTTCTTCTTCTTATTGATGTTGTTGTTGTTGTTCTTCTTCTTCTTCTTCTTCTTTTTCTTTCTTCTTCTTCTTCTTGTTATCATCATCACCATCATCATCATCATCATCATCATCGTCATCGTTATTGTTGTTGTTATGATTGTATGGCAGTCATGTAAATAAGTTTACTGGTTCTGTCACCAATGCAGAGCACGTTATCGCAAAGGCATATCAGTATGAACGCACACGAAAGGACAAGAATGCGCGTGGCTGTGTGCATATAAGCACACGTGTGTGTGTGTGTGTGTGTGTGTGTGTGTGTGTGTGTGTGTGTGTGTGTGTGTGTGTGTGTGTGTGTGTGTGTGTGTGTGTGTGTGTCTGATCGATGATAGATTTAATGATTAATATGCTCAAAACTGTTGACGATTTATTACGCTATCGCGTATATACAGCTGTGACACGTTCTGATTGTGTAGTTGTATTCTACTGTGTATGTGTATGTGTAGGCTGCCGGTACTTTATATAACTGTACGGGTTAATTTTCCCCTGATTATCTGTTTGTGTGTTTATGTGCATGCGTGCACGCAGGTGCGCCTGTGTGCAGCTTATGTGTCTGCTGAGTGCATCTGTTGAGTGTATATGTGTGTGTATGTGCACGTGCGTGTGCATACATGCGTTTCTTTGAATTTGCCATAATCTTTACTTTTTGTGTGACTGTGCACTAGCGCTGGTATCGTAAATTCTCACTACGTTTTGCATCTTTCATTTTATGCAGACCAAAATGCAGCATGTGTGTATCCCCAGCAGTTGTATTCTTTTGATATCTTCTTTTATTATATGTTGAAATGACATTGGAATTTGATTTTGTTATACTGACAACAAATGACAGTACTTTCCTTGATTTTGTCAGTCTCTGTGACATTAGCAGAACCAGAGAAAACTATTGCCGTTTGTCGTTATACTGTTTGCGTCCACAATATGGTGATCTTATTTATAACTTTAATTAAGCGTGTGTATGTGTATAGCTTTTTTTTTTCAACTAAGACCATTTGGCCTCAGTACCTGGTTTTGCTTCGTCAAATAAAAATTGAAAATCGTTGTTATAATAACAGTGTGTGTGTGTGTGTGTGTGTGTGTGTGTGTGTGTGTGTGTGTGTGTGTGTGTGTGTGTGTGTGTGTGTGTGTATGTGTGTGTGTGTGTGTGTGTGTGTGGTGTGTGTGTGTGTGTGTGTGTGTGTGTGTTCTCCGATTTGTGTCTGTGTGGTCATTGTAGGTTGTGCAAAGGTCAAGGTCACACGGACAAAAAAAATGCTTAAAATAAACACATTGTTTTAAGGAAGATGTGGGAACAGTATTTTTGTCATGGCCTTCTGACAAGACTTGAATTCTGTTTTCACAGTTGACTTGTCGCGCATTGGCCTCGATGGATAACAAGTTCTATTGCATACAACGTTTCTTCGAGGTCACACCGACCTTGAGAATATCACCCCAAACGACATTCGCTTTTGCTATGTAATCAATCAAAAAAATTACCCCAAGCATCTTTCGTTTTTACTATGTAGCCTGTTAAAATGTATTTCCTCTAATTTTGAAATAATGTATGCCATGCTCAGGATACTAAAATTCTTCAGCTGCCTTGAAACACACTCTTCATTCCCCCTTCTGTCTCTTTTAAGACTTAGCATGTATGACGTACAGAACACTGACAAACCATCAACTGAATCAGTGACGTTATGTATACAGTGTGTGACGTACAGAACACTGACAAACCATCAACTGAACCAGTGACGTTATGTATACAGTGTGTGACGTACAGAACACTGACAAACCATCAACTGAACCAGTGACGTTATGTATACAGTGTGTGACGTACAGAACACTGACAAACCATCAACTGAACCAGTGACGTTATGTATGCAGTGTGTGATGTACAGAACATTGACAAACCATCAACTGAACCAGTGACGTTATGTATACAGTGTGTGATGTACAGAACATTGACAAACCATCAACTGAATCAGTGACGTTATGTATACAGTGTGTGATGTACAGAACATTGACAAACCATCAATTGAATCAGTGACGTTATATTTCGTTCGCCATAGACTATGGTGAGGTAAACAAATTTTCACGAAACAATATATAACCAACGGTAATGAAATCTAGTGAACAGTAATTTCATGTAACTCGGAAGTATGTTCTGTGTGTATGCTATATATTAGCAAGACATATGTGTATATACATACATGTAAGTGTGCTTATGCTTATGAGTATGTATATATGTGTATATATATATATATATATATATATATATATATATATATATATATATATATATATATACTAATAAGCACACACACACACACACACACACACACATATATATATATATATATATACATATATATATATAAAGAGAGAGAGAGAGATACATACATACATACACATACATAGGCTACATACATACATATATATATGAGATCAGACTACACTGATAGAGCTTTTTTGTGAAACAGCAGTAACAACGTACGCAAGGAATAGGTAACAATGTACACAAGGAATTCGATTAAAACGTTTGAGTGTAATAAAGCATGATTTATGTATTGAATACTACTGTCTGTCTGTATCCTACATCATGTCAGACATGGGGTTACGTGCCTGCCGTCTGTGTTGACAGCCTGCGCTATTCTTTGAATATTCTGTTCTTGGGGGATACTTTAATTTGTTCTCTTTTCATCCCATTTCACTCTTGGCAGACACGTATAAAACCACATCTTAGCGCTGTTTATTGCGTCAATGTCTGTTCAAAATAAATTAAAAACGTAAAATAAAATTAGCAAGGTTTTCTTTGCTGTTTCTGGTAGATCTTTATCAAATGTTGGTCAGTGCCGAGGATCGTTGTAGTGTTGCAAATGCAGAAGATTGTGATCAAGACCAAGGTCACACAGACAAAACATGAGCTTAAAATCTGCACGTTATAAGAACGATTTTCTGACACTACTTAATTCCGTTGTTACTGTTGTAACAGTTCACTATTGTCCTCAATGCATGCCAAGTTTTACTTCAATCGAAGCTGCTTGAAAGTCGCAGTGACCTTGAAAATTACTTTTTTTTTTTTTTTTTTTGGTCTTAAAATTACGTTCAATAAACATACTTACCATGTCTCACTTATGCAAATAGCCAGCAGCGGTGGTTTTTCTACCCTGTACCAATTACCCACTCAATAGCGAAATCACGTGAACAAGAAAGACCTGAGAGCACTAGATGGGACCCAGAGCACCAATGCCTGACCATTCTCTGGACATTCACCTCCCAGATCCCGATGCCACACGATAGCCATTTCGCAAGCCAAACGAAGAGGACCTGTTCATGCGCTGCATGACATATTCGGACCCAATCACCTTGCCGCTCGGTTTGCAAACAAAATAAATTAAAACGCAAAATAAAATTAGCAAGATTTTCTTTGCTGTTTCTGAATAGATCTTTATCAAATTTTGGTCAGTGCCGAGGATCGTTGTAGTGTTGCGAATGCAGAAGTTGGGATCAAGATCAAGGTCACAAGGTTTGCAAACCGAGCGGCAAGGTGTGTAGATGTCAAACCCTGGGACATAGCAATACAACATGCACCAACCAGGTCCAGCCCAACTACTGTATCCAGAGGAATGGAAGAGCCCTTTCTCGCCTTACTCCTGGCCTTCATCTCTCTATTGACTAGGCAGCCTATCCAGCCGCCAGCTCGCATAGCTGCCAGCTATTTCCCTGTACTAGTCTCGACACTTTGCAGTCGGAAGCTTCCATTGTTGCTTTACCACGACCACAGGGCATGTGCGTACGCAGTGTTACTGCCTCTATGAATGCAGCATATGCCAGAAACTTGCAGTAAACTATTCCCAAGGCTGGAAGGACGGACACGATAAGAATGTTTATTAAATGTTATTGGACAAAATTTAACTGCACAGATTTCATCGTGTCTCACTGATGCAGTATAGCAATAACGCAATGGAGGACGAATCTTAGTGACGACATAAAGAAGACAAAGAAGTGGATTTGGTAGAAATGCTATGTTCAGCAACGATTAAAGAGGCAGTATACCTCTGGAACCAACCGTCTTCCCAAACTCTGGAGACATCCCACAGATAATACTGGACTTTATACAATAAAAGTTGCTAAAATTTCAAGGAATCAACTGTCTACATACACTCAGGAATAAAAGGTTTTACTGTAATCACATATTTCTTTTTCAGTATACTTCAGTGTGTGTCTGTTGACGCGCAAAGATTTGGCCTTTGTCGGTAAAGAATATTTTTAAACTATACAAAATGTGGTTTTGGGGTGTTTTCCATTTCCTATAGAAGCTGAGCTTAACATACTGATACAGTCATATTCAGGTGGAAAGTGAGATGATGATTCCACAAACAACTTTTGTTGACAGACAGACAGACAGAGAGAGAGAGAGAGAGAGGAGAGAGAGAGAGAGAGAGAGAAGGAGAGAGAGAGAGAGAGAGAGAGAGAGAGAGAAAGCGAGAGAGAGAGAGAGAGAAAGAGAGAGTGCTGTGTCGTGTTGTGTTGTGTTTGTGTTCGTTCGTTATTTCTTATCACGTCTATTTACATTAAGTAGTGTGTTGTGTGTGTGTGTGTGTGTGTGCGTGCGTGCGTGCGTGCGTGTGTGTGTGTGTGTGTGCACGCGCGCGCGTGTGTCTGAGTGTTTCTCAGTGTGTGTGTATGTGTGTGGGTGGGTGGGTGGGTGTATGAGACTGAGAGAGACAGACAGAGAAAGAGAGAGACAGACAGACAGACAGAGAGACATTAACAGACAGACAGACCGCAAGATAACAATGCACACACACATACGCACACAAGCATTCATGTACACACACTTATGTAAGAACATGTGAACGCACACACACACATCCATTTCTCTTAAAAACATAGTTACAAATAGTCGTTTTTATTTCAGTAAAAAGGGGAGATTGTTAGAATGGCCTGATCATTTTACTTTTTTTAAAATTCTTTTTTCGTCTTTTATTTTTCCCTGATGAATTTTTTTTCGGTTCCCTCCTCTTTGGCAGCCTGCATAAAGACACATTTATTTACTGCAATACACAAACTGAGCAGTCCATTCAAACTTCAAATCAGAACTCTTTGCTCTGTCTGATCTCTATAGGACACATGTGGCGTAGATTTTCGATAAACAGCCATGACATTTATGGTGATCTTTTTTCTCTTCTTCTTCTTCTTCATTGACGATCATAACCCAAAAGGGTCATGTTATCTTGACAAAAGCAATGAAACCATATTGTTATGCTGTATGTCTGTGTCAAGTTTGGTACAAGTTCCTCTTGATAAACAGCTGACAAATCATTGGTGGATTATAGATTTTAATAACCTCACTCTTTCCGTGCGTGAGAGACAGACAGAGAGAATGAGTGAGTGAGTGTTACTGTCAGACATGGAGAGAGAGAGAGAGATAGAGAGAGAGAGACAGACAGACAGACAGACACAGAGGGAAGGAGACAGACAGAGAGAAAGAGACAGAGAGACAGGGTGTGTGTATCTGTGTGTGTGTGAGTGTGTGTGTGTGTGTGTGTGTGTGTGTGTGTGTGTGTGTGTGTGTGTGTGTGTGTGTGTGTGTGTGTGTGTGTGCGTGTGCGTGCATGAGTGTGTGAAGTCTAAAGTTGCTAATCTCACAAAACTGATTATCTGTCGATTTTGTGAGATTAGCTGCTCATGCTGTGAAAAAGGCAAAACTTGAAAGCTTTTATACACATCCCTGACAATTTCACTGAATCAACAAGCAAACTCATCGTGTTTTACCTGATTTCAACAAATATAAACACCCAAAATATTAATTGCAGGCATGAAAGCAGACTATTTATGCACTGTATAATTTCTTCAAAATATGTCTTGACATGATGTATAAAAGTAGAAACAGTTTCCAAACAAGACCACACAGATGACATATGTTAAGTTTGGGTTTCATTCTGGGCAATTCCGTTTAACAACAACAACAACAACAACAACCACTCAGTGGTTAAGACCATTTTCCACACAGCTCATAACATCTGCAGGGAAACAATTGACAATAAAGTAACACAATATATGAGAAAAAAATCTTTTTAAAAGCAAAAGAATATATGATTTTGAGTTTTACTTTTGCCTTCCTGAAGTCACACCTGTAACTCGGTAAAGAAGGAAAGACCATTCATCAACAACCCTTTCATCTGAAAAATTGTTTTATTTATTTGTCAGTCTGTTTGTCTATCCATCCATCCATCCATCTATCTATCTAGCTAACTAGCTCACTAGTTGTCTATGTGTACACACACACACACATACATAAATACATATATATATATGACTAAGTGCCAAAAGATGAGACCCCAATTTAGGACAAGGGGTTGAAAAATAAAGCCTGCTTTAAAGAGTTCTCTTTGGTACTGTCTGATACCTTTCAGTACCAAGCATGAATCTGTAAAACCAAAAGATAATCAAAAGCTTGGTTTTGGAAATATCTCAGTTTAGATGTTGGAATGTCTAAAGTGTCGCATGTCAAACATTACAACACAAATGCTCATATCAGATTTCTTTTTTATAATGCTGCAGACCCAAGATACTGTTTTTGTGTCCATGTAGCATGCCTAAATGTCACGCTATCATCTCTTTCTGATTTTCACACCCTGAACATAATTTATGGACATGTATTGTCGTAATGTTTGACATGCGACACCAGACAGATTTTAAGCAATTTGCCACCAGGCCCAATCACACTTTTTCTTCTAATAAAACACATCTGCACATTCAACACACACAAAACAAGACAAGCTGTATTTAAGTATTAAAAAAAGAAGAAATATATTTGAAGAAAAGGATGATTTTCAAAAAAGTGTCGCACATCAATATTACACCAAATCACAACATGGGTCTTGGTTTCAACATCACCAGACTGACACCAAAAAAAAAAAAAAAAAATGATGCAAACATTAACTTATGGACCAGTCTGAACTAAACATTAATCCACTAAGACCATTGAGTCATTGTAACCCGTGCCAACAGCATGGGTTAGAGGTGGCTCATCGTCATCAGTAAAGGTCTGAAGCCAACCGTGCTAACAAACTTTGAACAGCTGGCACCTTTGCGTGGACACCTTGTCCATTAACTTAAAAGTGACTTCCCTCACAAGAGAAGTGTGTGGCTTCCAAGAGTACGTGTAGTCTGCTACACTCCAGCACCAAAGGCCATTTCTGGCTTTTGACATGAAGTGCACGAGTAAGGCTCGATACGTCCCAGGTTCCATACGTCCCAGGTTTGATATGCCCCACACATCCACCCATTCCACACCCCTTGACCCACATACCACCCACACCCAGACACCACCCCCATACTCACACCCACCCACCCCTACACACCCATACCAACACACCCCACACCTCAACCAAACCCCCCACCACCCACACCCAGACCTCCACACCACCCACACCAACACCACCCACATCCCCACCCATACTACTCACACCTCCACCACCCCACCCACATCCACACTCACAGCACCCACCCCCACACTTACACCAACCAAATCCACACACCCCCACCAACCACATCCACCCCCACACTCACATCACCCACCCCCACACCACTTCCACCCCCCCCCCACACTCACACCACCCACTCCCACACCACACACCCCCCCACACCACCTCACCAAACACACCTCCACTACACCCACACTTGTGGGTGTGGTGTGGGTGGTTTGGGTGTGTGGGTGGTGGGGTGGGTTTGGGTGGTGTGGGTGTGCTTGTGGGTGGGGTGCTGTGGGTGGGGTGCTGTGAATGTGTGGTGTGCGTGGTGGTGTATGGTGAGGGTGGTGTCAGTGTAGGGGTGCGGGTGTGGAGTGTGAGTGGTGTGTGGTTGGTGGATGTGGGGGGCTGGGTGGTGTGAGTGGGTGTTGGTGGTGTGGTTTTGGGTATGGGGTGTTGGGGTGGTCGTGTGGGTTGGGGGTGTGGGTGGTGGGGGTATGGGTGAGGGTGGTGTGTGGGTGGGTGGGGAGGGGGTGTTGGTGTGGGATGTATCGAATCTGGGAAACGTCGAACCTGGGACGTATCGAACCTGGGTGTATGAACACCCTCTCAGCATCCCACCTTTTGGCACTTAGTCATATGATATATATATATATATATATATATAATATATATATATATATATATATATATATATATATATATATATACACACACACACATACATACATACATTATATATGACCTCCCACCACCAATTCAGTCTTAACTTGCAGTCGGTCGAACAGCATTAGAAGCTGAGAAGGTATCAGAGGGTCTATCTGGGGTGTTTTGACTTTTTCTCAAAATTGATTTCTGTGGACTACAATCTATCCCCCACAGAATTTTTTATCTTGAAAAAATGTTACTAATCAATTTAAAATGGTATTTTAATGCACTAATCGCTGCAGAAAGAATGCAGTTTCCTACCAAAAGTACCTATTTTTGTCTCTTATTATAAACCATAACCTATACAGTACCCCCATATGTAATACACTCACAGAAAGCTCTTTGGTGCACCTTTCAGATAATGAAGGCTAAAATTTGAAACAAACCAGGTCAAAACCACCAACTAAAGAAATTTAAGGAAAATGTGTAGGAGAGTACATAAAAACTTTAGAGGCCGTTTTCTCAAAATGGCCATCATACAACTTAATGACGTTTAAACATAAATAACTTCTACATTTTTTTTCACAATGGCCATCATACAACTTAATGACTTTATACATACATAACTTCTACATTTTTTTGGTACAAGCTTTATTCAAGCAGCAAAATAATCAGCAGAATATACATTTTCCAGTGATATGTATATCTCAAATTACCCAAAATGTTAGTTGACTGATTTCGTGCTGGCAGGTCACACACACAACACACATATATATATGTGTGTCAAGTTTTGATGATTGTGGTAATGACTACATGGGATGCCAGAATGGCAGACACCAATGTCAAAGAGCATCAAAAACAAAAAACAAAAAGAACAATTTTTATATATGAGGCTGTGAACTGAGCAATGCGTATGCTATTTTTGCATTCAGCCCTTGCCCAGAGAAGGTTTACAATATGCATGTATATATATATACATATATATATATATATATATATATATATATATATATATATATTATAGACAGACAGACAGACAGACAGAGAGAGAGATACAAGGTCTTCCAGACTGACTGATGAAAATCAATTTTCCACAAACTCCATACTGGAACTTAAGCCCTTGAAGACACCTCAATTCATAACTGGTATACTCAAGGATAAAACAGAAATTGACAAAAAGATGTGTGGTAGTTCACCACAAATGTGTGTCAAGTTTTGATGATTGTGGTAATGACTACATGGGATGCCAGAATGGCAGACACCAATGTCAAAGAGCATCAAAAACAAAAAACAAAAAGAACAATTTTTATATATGAGGCTGTGAACTGAGCAATGCGTATGCTATTTTTGCATTCAGCCCTTGCCCAAAGAAGGTTTACAATATGCATGAATTATATATGCTTGATCATCAATATTTCAACAAAGCAAGCATTAAACATCAGTAAAATTGAAATTCAAAGAAGCAGATCTTTCAGCATTTATACTAAGCATTTTAGTAACGATAAATGTACTAGTGGTTGATCAGACTGTCAGGTAATTAAAGAGCTAATTAATTCATAAGATGTCTTCTTAAATAATGTGATACTAAGACATCTGAGTGAGTTTTGTGATAGTGTGTTCCACAAGGTTGCCCCTGAATACATGCAGCTGGATTTACAGAGGTCAATTATCGGGGTGGGGATATTTACTTCTTTGCTGTTGCATGTGACATTTATACAGAAGATACTGGTTACACTGCCAGGAGCATGTTGTGTTATATACTGCTGTCTAAGTTTTCAGAGCAAAATATCTAATTCCATGTTGTGTTCGACTGAAGTCTAAGTTTTCATGGCAAAAATATCTCTAATTCCATGTTGGTATACTGAAATATCTAATTCCATGTTGTGTATACTGAAATATCTAATTCCATGTTGTGTATACTGAAATATCTAATTCCATTTTGTGTATACTGAAATATCTAATTCCATGTTGTGTATACTGAAATATCTAATTCCATGTTGTGTATACTGAAATATCTAATTCCACGTTGTGTATACTGAAATATCTAATTCCATGTTGTGTATACTGAAATATCTAATTCCATTTTGTGTATACTGAAATATCTAATTCCATTTTGTGCTATACTGAGCTCTAAGTTTTAATGGTCATCGTCAACATGTGCTATATTGCTGCAAATGTGTCTCCTACTCCTTCTGTCCTCATCCACTCTGCAAAATTATTTTCTCCATGGGTCTACCTGGTACTCTTTTTCTTTCTAGCTTCCCTGTTGTGACTAGGTGGTCCAATTTCTCTTGTCTCATAAAATGTCCTATAAATGTTGCTTGTCTTTTCTTTATCTTCTTCATTACTGTTCTTTTTGTGTTTGCTTCTACTCTCTAATTTGTTTTCGTTTGCTGTCTATGGAACTCTCAACAGTCTTCTTAGAAACCATATTTAAGCAGCCTCATCTTGTTCTGACTGTTTGTCAATTATTCAGGCTTTGTGTCCATACATAAGAATTGGCTCTACATAACACTGAAGATGTTAATTGATAACACTGATGTTAACTGATAGGTATTTGTTGGTGAGAATGCTTTTCATTTTCTTAAAAGCTGTTTCAACTCTTCATGGTAAAATATCTTATTCCTTACAATCTAAGTTATTATTATTGTTTAGAGCCATATAAGGGCTATAACCGCTTCAAACATAAAACTTCAACAGGGAAAAAAAGAAAAGAAAATTAAGTACACATATCAATCATTCGCACACATAATCTGACATACCCCTGGTGCTGACCACTCCGTCCAATTTATTGCACAGGGGATTTAAAAAACACACATGAATACAAGTATAAGCATACCTAAAGACACCAAAACATGTATGAAAACAGGCATAAATTATCTTAAATTGCTTCCGCATATCTCACCTCCCTAAAGCCAAAAATACACTTAATATATGTACCCAATTATCAATCCTAAGTAAAAGTACGTAAGACTTTATCGAACACATACAGGTGAATGGACCACTGTAGCAGATAATGACAGGTAGAAATGACAGAAAGCAATGGAACAAGGCATAAACAAAGGAAGTGACAGAGAAGAGGAAATTTCTAGCACAGAACTTCCAGAAGGTGGGGATACTAATATACTGAAACGCCCCGGCATCCCCACAGGGGGTACAATTCAAGTCTAATATACTATGTTACATACACTAATGAGAGGTTTGAGAACATTACAACTGGCTGAATCCCAAAGAATAGATGCATAATCAATCAATGATTGGATTTGTACTTGGAAGAATAATTTTCTTGACTTTAGGTTCATGACACCAAAGTAGCATCAAAGGGAGAACACTGCACTGAAACAGAAAACCAGGTCTTATGGAAAAAAATCACAAGTTGCTGGTTTCACAAAATTCACTGGCAACACCATGATTTCGACTGAGTATATATATTATATGGTATATATATCCTAAATATCAGTGATACATTAAATACAAGTGACACTCAATAAAACAGATTCTATAAGAATTGTTTATTTTTACCAAAATGCAAGTACATTTAAGCACTGTTTATTGGACTACAAATACAAGTATAAAATTGCATGATGCCGGGAAAATCATTTTCAAAAATATTAGTCTAGACATCTTGTATACAAATGCAAAAAAACAAAAACAAAAACAAAACAAAAGAAAAAAAATCAATCCCAAGCAACACGGATGGCACATGTTAACTACTGCTTTCATTTCTACCATGCTGATTTCTATCTCTCTATTTCTCTTTCTCTCTCATTCACACACACACACACACACACACACAACACACACACACACATACACACACACACACACACACACACACACACAATGCACACACACACACAGGATATGTATGAAACAACTTATCATGATTTAAACATGGGGGTCACTCAGGTCATTTCACTGCTGAGAACACACAAATAAATAAGAAAGCAAGCATACAAGCATATCAAACAATCACCCCATTAGCCTGCACAGATAAAATTGTATCTTTCATCAGAGGTACTGACTTCTGTGGTGGTTGGTCAGGAAATTTGGATGGCATCCTCAAGCAATGATGCATTAAACAAATGAATGTCACTCAACTCTGTGGTCCCAGTCTTCCCCAACAAAGCCTAAAGCTGATTCAACTCTAGATAGAAAAATCCACTTGGACTGAAAAATCCTCTAATGATTTGGACTTACAGGATATGAACCTACATCCCTCCTTTACTGGCTCGCTGCACCATGCCAACTTATCAAAAAAGGGAGCTATTCATAAAACTAGAAAAAAATCTCCAAATAAACACAAGGGCGAACATTTTAATCGGAATTTATTCAAACAAGAAAATACACACACACATTAAAAAAACAACAACAAAAAACACACAAAAAACAACAAAACCCCCCAAACCTCCTGAAAATGTGAAATTATTATTAAAACAAAAACAGTAAAAACTAAACAAAAACGTGATTGTCTTAATCCTTTGACTCCATCACCCTATCCACCAACTTCCTGCAGGAAGCTGGTGGATAGGGTGAGGGAGTCAAAGGATTAAGTTTTTGCTTTGCTAGCATGGTTGACAATGCAGGATGCTAGTGCACAGGGTGCGGGAGTCAAAGGGTTAACAACTACCTCTGAAAATTAAAGCATCATGAAGATACATTTGCTATGTAAAAAAAAAAGTAAGACACACACACACTCTCTCTCTCATTACACTCAAACACACATACACACACACACACATGCACACACATAAAAAACATGAACAATTAATTCAAAACAGTTATTCATCAACATATATCAAATAATTTATCACATATTAAACAGCAGGTCATAACAACAATTCTTGTGTAACATGTAATTAGATCATGCATGGATTGTTCACTTTATAGTGAACAATAGATTGCTCAATCTCTGTGACGTGATACATTCAGCTTTGCCAGCCCAAGACGCTCTATTTCCATAGCGTTTTGAACAGCGCAGTACACCAGCGTCAGAAACACAGCCAGTGAACTCCATGGAATGTCTATCAATAATTTGCGAAGAAACACAATACCTGACCCTGTCCCCCCGAAGAAATAAAATATGGCAAACACTGACATAAGGAACAGGGGTACAGACATCACTGCACGCATACGGCGTTTTCCAGCAGGTGAAAGTTTATCATAGAAATGTCTTTTGACAAGAGCTGTATTCTCCAACCAAGCACCTATTTGTTCCAGACTAGTTTCTATGAAGTTGAGCACACACCAGAGAAAGAGGAAATATTCAGCCCCATGCCAGTAAAACACAAAGGCAAAACACAGCACTGACCCCAAAATCTGACGTCCCAATCCTGCACGTGACCCACCACATGGAATAAAAATGTATCTTTTCATGAAATCATACAGGCCCCTGTCAAAGGACTTCCACATGTCACTGTAGCAGTAGATATAGCTGATGCAGGCAGGCACAGCAGGAGGTTCAAAACCATCCAACCGGGCCAGTTGTGCGGGTAAACCAAATAAGACTAGGTATTTCATCATGAAGAACTGGCCCAGGACATAGCCAATGGCAGCAGTGGTCCAACAGGATTGTTGGGCCAGAACTGTGCTGTTGCTGTTGATGGCATGTGCATAGATGAAGTGTAGCATCATGTGGTTCATTACAGCCCAAAACATAATACTCAAAAGCCTCAAGACAATATTTTGCAATCTTTCTTTTATGCATGGTTGTGGATCTCTGAGCTGCCTGTGAAATTTGTTGTATATTATCAGAGGTCCTGTGAAAAACAAAGGGAAGTAGAAGACATAGAAAAACATGTCTATCCATCCAGGCACTTCAAGCAATGGGTTTGGAATGACTGAGTGTATACAGGTTGAGTCTACAGCTGTTTCATTTACTTCACTGCCGTTGTGCATCTTTTCTGATGTGGGTGGGACAGGAGTCAGTCGAGAGTGCTGTGCCCAGACACGTTCCAATGCAAATGCTGTGGATCGTTGACACAGATTAGCCCATACAAAAACACACACATAAAACCATGCACTGAAATCACTGCCAGCATAAAAATTATGCAGCCACAGGGTAATGGTACTCTCACAGAAATTCAGAACAGTAAGGAAGAGAAGTGTTGTCAGCCATACCAGTATGACACTTCCCAGTTGGGATACCACAAACAAAATCACCGGTTGCACACACAATAACATCACTATCCAGAAACCAAGTAAGTAACTTAATGCCAGCAAACTGTACAGTGTGCACAATACAGCTTTTGTGTTTGTGGGGCAATCACAATATGCCAAAGTGCAAGATAAAATGACATGACCACATATCCAAGGCACAAGATCTACAAAGAAGGAGGACCAAAATTCCCATTCAAAATCTGCAGTATCCTTTGGTCTCCCTATGAAAGACCATCCCTCCTCAATTTCGATAGGTTCGTTCTCTCTTCTTGCATCCTCTGAAGCATGATAAAGAGAATACAGCATGTAAAATATAGTCATGCATTCAATTAACCAATACAAGCCTTGCTCCCATATAGGAAGGGCTGTAGGTATATTTCTTCTTACCATGATAATCTTTCTGTAGCCACTGACAATAACATTCTATATGATTAATTCTATGCTCATACTGATATTGGAAAAAAAATGTTGAAAGAACATGACAATGTTGGTACAATTCTTAACCGCAGAATCTTTTCTGCCTTGTAACTGCTACATACTTTATGCACATTTTTTTTTAACCATTGCACAAAAAAGCCTGACAACATTCAACTTCAGCTCTTGAAAATATTAAAAAGCAGACATGCAATAATATAGAAATCCAAGCATGACCCAGATGGTGGCAATTGTAAAACTTTTTTGTTGTTGTTAGAAACCGTCTCGAGTTGAATGCCAACAATCCCTATGGAAAATTCTGCACTGCTGATATGATTCCACTGCCTGAGAGTGTATGTATTTTTTCATGTGAAGTTTTATTATTACACCAACTTATGTATAGTTATGTTCAATGTTCAAATATTCCAACTTACATGAAATTATATTCATCTTTAAACCATAGAGACAAATTGTTTAAATGAGATTTCTTACATAAAACAGATTTTGTAACCAGATATATTTCAACCTGATTAGCCCTGGAAAGTCACTGCTGTTGAAGACATGGCTCAAGAGTACCTTCGATGACAGATGAAGATAAGGCAGGAAGTGAAGAGCTGAACTGACCATGTCAATGACTGGACAGATACGGAGCACTGGTACACAAAACAGGAGACATGCACACATGGAGGGCATTGGCAACTTCAGCATCTTTCATGTCCCACAGCATCCATTCTGCACAAGGGAATGATGGTGATAAATACGATAATTATATAAAGGAATGCTCTAACAGAATAAAATGAAATGAAATAAAACAGAACAATACCACTCATCATAATACTGTGCTTAGTACACTGGAATGACGACTGGATTGGAAGTCCCATTATTCACAATCAGTGTGGGATTTTTCTGCCCAAAGTCACTTTTACTACAAAACATCAGTAATGCTGATGTGGCAGCCATGAGATAATGAACTATATTTCATCGGCTATGGGCTCATAGCAAACAGTGGGACCATACTGTCGATTCTCATCCACTTCACTGATGTGTCACTGAGGGTGTTACTTTAAACTTTCTGACAACATTGGAGTGTGTACGTCTTTTGACAACCAGGATACAATACAAAAGAAAGTGCACAGTATCACCTGTCAAGCAGTCTCAATCCACAATGAAAAATCTCTAGCTTTATCATTACCATCTATATTTTCATGAAATCATCACTGCATTCGAAATCAATATAACTACTGGTGTCCAAGCAAATAGAAGTAAGAAACACAGGCAAATCCACTAACAATACATTTTCAATTCACATAACAAAAACAGGCTCAAATCTTCAGCCAAACAGCCTCTGTCAACCAATGAAATATCACATCTTGTAAAATAACATCATACAAACAAAAACACAATATCAAATCAAAGTACAAATAAAGTAACACAATTTAATGCAAATTAAAGTAACTGCCAGCATTCAGTAAAATTGAAATGTGTGTTCTCATTCAATTTTGCTTGTTTGTGGTGTCATCATAGCATTATGAAAGACTGCCCCAGTTTCTGTGGTTGTACATGTATGCTTTGTTTGACATCTTGGTGATCTGTTCTGGTTTTTCTGAGATAAATTAATGTCAGTGATCAGTGGGGCTTGTCCAGGGAATTTGGTGATAATCTCCAGGAAATTCCAGGGGTTGCTCACTCAGTCTGATTCTGTAATTGAAAGATGCATAGGGCTTAACAGGTGGTGTTGAAAGTACAACATATCAAAACACACATGACTGAACACCTACAGAAATGACCCAACACCACCAGTGTAAAGCCCCTCTGTGGGGTAGATTTATGGCATTTTGATACCACAAGTTCCTATTGACTTCTGGCTGTCAGACTTTAACTGAATGAATTTAAGTTTGTTGATGTGTTGAAGAACCAGAACGAGTAGCACAGAGACACAGCCACTGAAACACCACATGCAGAAGATCGGAAAGAAGAAACAAGTAAATAAATAAACAAAATAACATAAAATAAAATAAACAAATGAATCAATAAAACAATGAAAAGGTTAATGCAATGTCAATCACTGCCAGGAAAATTTGGGCCAAAGCATAAATTCATCTTGGGGTGACATGTTTCTTGTGACACACAGAAAGAACAATTCATAACTCTTTAGTCATATATATATATATGGCACACTATCCAACAAAAATAGCTAAAGAGTGCATCCATACAGCCAAGCACAAGGAAATACATTAAGATAATATGTACATCATGAGAGAACAGACTGACAAATAACAAAGAGGAAAAGATATATGTATGTCACATTAACCCAATCACACACACACACACACACACACATATATATATATATATATACCACACACACAAACACACACATCATCATCACCATCATCATTACATCACACCAAAATAAGATCAACCAACAAACCAAACAAACAATTATCAGGGCATTCTGGGATTAGGAATAAAGTCTTTTGGAAAACATATGTACTCAGATTAGCTTAAGGACGATATCCATATCAATACTTATCTTGGTGCTGTTTTCCAGTTTCACTCTCTCATAGTCCAAGATTTTTTTTATATATGAAAACTGATTATATGATGAAACAACATGATATATATATATATGATTATATGATATGATATATAGATCTATATGATAATTGATATATGATATGATATATATATATGATATAATATATTAATGATGATATATGATATGACCTGATATGATCTGATCTGATATACATATGATACGATATCATATGACATATGATATGATACGATATGATATGATCTGATCTGATATGATATGATAAAGTATGATATGACATCTTTATCTGATTGGTTAGACCTGTATCTGCTCTTATAGATCAAGCCAATTTTCTCTATAACACAGTACACCAGATCATTAATGTATTGTCCATCTTGATGTAAAAATGGTATCATATCAACTAATCAAGCCTATTCTTGGTACCATTATGGCAAGTTTGAAAAATGGCTTATACTATAGTTATAGTCTTCCAATAAGTTCTTCCACAGGAAAAGTAATCTACCAACGTCTTGCATTAGGCAGTGTACTCTTCTCTTGAGCTGAGATTTAACATTCATTGTTCACTTCATTCAAAGATCAGCATTTGGGTCAACCATGACTACTCAGAAATCACATCGTCAGATCGTAGTGGTAAGAAAACCACTTGCATCTGAGTGCCATCACACTGAGAAAAAAAGTTCAGCTGTGGCAAGCATGCAACAGAGCAAGTGAAATTTTGTAAATTCATAAGACTGAATTCTAAAGTTAACATTTTTTTCATACAATTTGAATTTCAGATAATTCCATGTGTTCCATCCAAATTTGCCAACAATTATTTGGCAAGCTCCCTAAGCTTGCACTATGTTTGTCTTGTAGTATGATATATTAACATGGTAATATTTATGCTGCATAGCAGCATTGGTGTACGTATCCAATTTTTTGTGTGCTGTATTAGTGTATTAACATCGCAATGTTTAAGCCTCGAAATAGGGATGGGGGCACAGAGGACCTATCATCCTATGAAACACAGCGAACAGGCTAGTTTTTAATGTTACGGGCTGGAACTTAACTTGAAATAACATAGTACAAGGCCATGACTCAATGACAATAAAATAAACAAATACATAAAAATAAGGAAATAGCCTGCGTAAGTCTGAAAAGAGAAAGCAGACGGTCATGACCAGCAGACAAACTTGTCACAAAGCGTTTTGGTACCAGAGTTGCTGTGATTGTGTGGAAATTACCTTCACTCTCATTGAAAGTGTAGATTAATTAAATCTTGCACGTCTGAACCTTAGCTTTATGAAAATGATCAGAGTGACTGCCGTTCCTACATCATAATCGGAATCTCCATTCCACAAGTCTTCGCATTCTAGGGCCTACCGTTCCGCTTGGGAACTCCATATGACGACATGTCGTTTACCGCCAGCAGCAGTGGGACGCCGTAGTTTCAAACTTTTTGTCATGTTGATAAAGTAGATCGATGAGAAGGATATAATATTTCTGATGTGATAACTTAAGAATAACTATTATCTTTTCACTTGTTTTGTGATAATGTCATTTCTTCTTTACGAGTGTCAGACAAACATTCCTAAACAAAAAGATAGAAATATAAATAGAACATAGGCCTAGTAGGAAACACCCCCACTTCCATGACTTCCCACGCACCGTCTTCCGGCCTGCCCAAAAATGGCACTCCCATGAACGGAACGCAAGCAAGCTAGCCAGCACATCAGATTTACTCATTGTTTGTGAAGTTCTTCGTGTGAATCGTTGGTAAGTCGCGCCTGTATTGTGTAAGGAACATCTTGCACTTACATTTGTCTGCTGTAAAACGAAAACTTTGGCTATTTGCTCAAATTTAGACGAGAGACTCAGAGAGCCAGCGCTTACAATTATAACAATTCCAAGATCGGAGACGAACTCCGAAGGTAGGCTTGGCTAATCCGAGTGAAGACTGAAGATGAAAAACATTGGATTGAATTATTGTACTACCAGGCAAATCTAGTAAAAGAGCCTGATGACTTGCTGTACAGGTAGAATTAAGGAAATCATTTTGCCTCTGCATTAAAGATAATAATTGTGAGTGCTCGGCGTAAACTTGTACAAGCATACTATGATACTTTATAACTTACTACTTAGTACTTAGTCTACAGTCTACTCTTCTGCAGGCATATACAGACATAAGCGTATACTAAAATACAGATTAGGCTGAGTTCGTATAGGGGAGGCAGTTAAATTACCGTAGATTAATAGGATTGACAGTGAGTTACTAATCTAGGCATACTACCTTATTCACAGTCCAGTCCTACTGTAGTTGACTTTTTTGACCAGCTTCCTTTAATTGTCCATAAACGAGACACAAACCTCCGTGACTTGCTGGTCCGTTCAAAACTCAGAAAACCTGCCAGCCAACCTCCAGGAACCTCTACATGTAACAAACCCAAATGCAGGACATGTCCTTTCGTGTGCTTAGCCACCACAGTCAGAGGCCCCAAATTGCACATGAAAATTACAAAACATTTTAACTGTCAAACCTATAACATTGTCTATCTGATCAGATGTTTTCAACTGTACAATGGTGAAACTGGACGTACCCTTGATACATGTTTCAAGGAACACTTGGCTGACATCCGACATCAAAGAGTTGAAACTATCTCAAATCATTTCAACCAGTTGGACCACTCAATCAACAACATCCGAGTGAAAGGTCTGTGGCTTCTATACAGCAACAGCACCATAGACAGGAAAGACAGAGAATCCCATCTTATTGATAAACTTGGTACGCGCAAGCCACATGGACTCAATGACTTGTAGTTGTAACCATAAAGATTTCCTCAACTGAATTCAGTATCATGCCACTTCATGCACTTTTATCTGGACATGGCTTTGCGTGCATGTACTTTTACCTTGGTGTGTATGTGTATGCGTATGTATTCGCTCAGATGTATATATGTATAACATTTCTTGTCCCTCATGTATGATTTATGTTTAAACTGCTTGGATGATTTTATGCATACTAATTACTATTGCCTTCTTTTAATGTGCCCTTGAGTCCATGTATGTTTTATCTCGATGATGATTTGATGAAATAGATGATATTATTATCATTTTCCCATCCCAGTGAGGTATTGGTTTTGCGGCTGCACATATATATATAATATATATATGCCTTTTTATTTTTATTTCTATTTTTACTTTTATTTTCATTTTTATTTTAAATTCAATCTGTTTGAATTCTCCTTTCACAAGACAGGCCCAGCTGCGTCTGACTAAGGTTTTTTTTTCCGGGGACTCCGGTTTTCCCTTCAACCCCTTGGCTGTTGGTTTAGGATGGTGTTCTTCCTATTCCAAAGTCAGACCGGATTCATTGCACTAGGCACGATCCATTTACATCAGCCATACCTCTAGATTAAATATTTTCCCATTCTGTCAAACATATGCCTATATTTTCTCTTCTGCATTATTTAATACCTCTTGATTAAATATTTTCCCATTCTGTTGAACATATGCCATGTCTTCTTTTCTGCATTATGTAATACTGGTATCCTTTACATTCCAAACACTACTCTTCGCTAGTGCGTCATAGTTCTCATTTCCGCTCTGACATCATATTTACTCAAAAACATAGTTCTCATTTCCGCTCTGACGTCATATTTACTCAAAAACACATTATGATGTCATCTTAGTCAGTTTGTTCCTTTTCTCTCATTGAAGACAGCAGCAGGGAAGTTTCAGTCTTTTTCTCAAATTTTTTGTATCTAGTGTTTGTAATCTTACGCTTGACAAAGGCCAATTGGCCGAAAATTTGCGCCTGTCTTGTTTTGTTGTATTAAATATGCGTTCATATTCTTCTTTCGTGTTTTTTTCTGGTTCCTGTTTGCTTGAACGCGGGCAGTCACACTTGTTTTGGATTTTTTTTTTTAACCTTATTCACAATAATAATATGATTATTTATGAAACTGTTTCTCAGCTATTTCAGAGAAAGTAGGCCTACATCAGTACATGAGAAACAACTGAGATTTTGTGCAAAATTACCCACCATCCATTCAGTCTGTTAATGTTTAACCCTTTGACTCCTGCACCCTATACACCAACAGCAAAAACTTAAGCCTTTGATTCCCTCACCCTATCCAATAGCTTCCCGCAGGAAGCTATAGTAGATAGGGTGAGGGAATAAAAGAGTAAAATTTTTACTTTGCTAGCATGGTTGGCAATGCAGGATGTGGGAGTTAAAAGGTTAATACTGTAATAGGCTGGAGTATTATCAGTAGTAGTTGTCATGATTGTGTTAGATCTTTTCCCATCACATAGCGTCAGTAACATGATCAGTGGCTTTGGTGCAGATAGAATTCTGAGTGCAGAAACAGTTGCAAAGACTGGAACTGGAGTACTTATGCCTGGGTGGTGAACTTGGAGATCACGTATGTTTTTAATTTAGAAATTCAGGACAAGTAAACATATTCCCTCCTTTCATATTTAAAAAATTCATGGCTTTGAAAAAAAATAAAAAACTGTAGTATGAACTGTGACTGTGTTACACACACACACACACACACACACACACACACACACACACACACACACACACACACACACACACACACACACACACACACACACACACCACACACACATTACAGGGCTAAGCTTTCCCAAGTGACATGAGGTAGCCAACTAGGCAGTACCAGCTAGGAAAGCTGAAACAGCCCTACAAATTTTCAGGTACCCCAACATTTTTAAAAGAAATTGAGTGAAAACATGACATCTTTTAACATTTTATCATTTACTCAAATTACTGTCTACATAGTCATGTCTTGCACACGCGCGTGCACACACACACACACACAACACACACACACACACACACACACACACCACACACACACACACACACACACACGTCAGTTATCATCTATCATATATTTTATTTTTAAACATGAAATGTATACTATATATAGTCATTATAGATCATTCTTGTATAGCCTTGTTCTCCAACCTTGTTCGGAATTATTAGGTATATATTGCACATAATCAAATTTTACTTTTTATTTATTATTGTTTTTTTCTTCTTCTAAGCTTTGTTTTTATTAGGGAAGCATGGAGAATTCAGACTGGTAGATGAGTTGACCGCATTCCACTGTGTTATTGCACAGTCTGTATCTTTAGCAGGTGTGCGTGCTGGATGTTTTCATGTTACAATAAGCCAGCCACTGACATGATTAACAGGATATTTGACTTCAGCATGTGGACTTGATATTCTGCATTGGTATGTGAGAAGAGAGTTAGACACAAACAGATCTGCACGCATATTTACCTGTGATGTAATAGCCACCCTTTACCTACCAGGTGGGGTGTTGAGGTAGATTGAACCTAGGATGTTTTGATTGGAAATCTGACTCTGGATTGCAATGCCAGTTAGCAAACATAGCACAAAACTCTTGACTTTAAGTGTAGGTTGATATTTAATTTCACCTTGTCACATTTTGTGACACTTTAAAACTTATATTCGTTAAGATATGTATTTGGTGAATGTGCGATCAGTAAAATATATAACTCATTATTCTGTCATATCATGAGACTCTGAAGACTAGACCTTGCAGAAAGTGCCTGTCCTTCCTCATGATAGATCAGTAAATAAATAGATAAACCAATGAAGAAATGAACAAGTAAACAATTATAAGAAAACTGGAACAAATATAATAGTAATACAAAAGAAGAGGGATTGTACAGGTATAAGTACTTAAGGATGGACTACTACTGCCCATCCCAGTTTTAGCAAAATTACATTTGCAATACCCAAGTCAGTAAGTGGCAAAGTCAGACTGTCATATCATCAGCATATTGTTTATGAAAAAGATCTACAGGTGCATTGATCAGTTAACAGAAAAAGGTGATTAAAAGCCTGAAGAAGAGGGAAAAGAAACAACAGATGAAGACAAGAAAAGACAAGAACAGAGGGAAAAGAATCAACAGATGAAGACAAGAAAAGACAAGAACAGAGGGAAAAGAAACAACAGATGAAGACAAGAAAAGACAAGAACAGAGGGAAAAGAAACAACAGATGAAGACAAGAAAAGACAAGAACAGAGTACACATTTTGAAAGAAAGAAAAAAAGAAGCAGAAGAAACCAGAAGAACTACCATTTATGAAAAAAAAGAAGAAATCACCCCAGGCAAACCAGCTGGGATAACTCAAGTTTCACATTTTTTCATAAAAATATATGCAATGGGTAGATCAAGTTTCAAATTTTGACAACAGTTTCATCTTTTTTCCCCCCAGGTTTCTTATGTAGAGAAAGATAGCTTGTATAACTTTTTGCACAAGAAAATCGAGCACTATGCAAAAACACGTATGTGAATTTCCAGCTGTAGCATTACTGTGAGTACATCTGTGTGTGTGTGTGTGTGTGTGTGTGTGTGTGTGTGTGTGTGTGTGTGTGTGTGTGCGTGCGCGTGCGTTTGCATACCAATAGAGTGAGAACAAGTTTTTTTTATAGAAATAGAATACTACTTTTTTAAAAACAGTATCACTCACAGTAGATTTGAGTGAGCATCTTTGCCGCATTCATTCTGTACATATTTTGTCATGTATGTATACATAACTTCATGGGGAAGGGTAAGCATGTTTCTCACATTTAGATAAATACATTTCAATTATAAATAAATGCAGACAAGTTTTATATGCCTAGTCCGATCCCTCTATTGTACTATTGTTGTCTGAACACCAAAAGACCTGTTCTGCTGGTTTGACAGGAAGCCTAATGTGAAGCTATGGAAAGAAGAGGATAGGCTGGTAAGGTTATAAAGGTGACAAGCTGCTTTAACTCTTTGACTCCCTCACCCTATCATCGTGGTGGATTGGGTGATGTGAAATGAAAACTAAATTTTCCAGTGGTGTAAAGTATTAGCACATAGGCCAATCTACATGTCTGCCATTACTAATCTGTTTATGTTATAGCAACAAACAGTGGATGCTAGTTAAGAAATTAACATAGTACATTAATACTACAGAAACTGCAGTGACAACAACAATAACCAGAAAAAAAAGAAAAGTGAATACACATATATTTTGAATGTGCGCATGTGTGTGTGTGTGTGTGTATGTGTGTGTGTGTGTGTGTGTTTGTGTGTGTGGGTGTGCGTGTTTGTGTGTGTAAACAATTTTTTTGAAAAGTAAAAAAAGTAAAAAGGTAGGATTCAATGGGTTAAAACATGACAGTCTGGTTGGTGGCTCTGGATCCTTGATAGTAAAGTAGCTCACTGCAATGATTACATGGAAAACATTTTTCATGAGGTCACAGGAAGAAGCAGTTGTTAAGGTAGATGTGGACTGAAGTTGTGTTGACAGGTTTGTATGTGGAGCGTTTATAGTATGTAGAGAGGCTTTTGCCAGTCTTGGTATGTATTGACTAATGTAATAGATAATAATGTATTATATAATGTAATTATATTATGGTTTTGTACAGTCTGTTGTACTTGATCATTATCATGTGATTAAATCTTGCTGAATTGTTAATTGTTACAGTGGGGTGTTGTCAGTGTAAGTGGTATTGTCATGATGTTTAGTCATGTTCCGTGTGTTTTTCGGAATTATATTCACTACCGAAATCTAAATCAAAAGTTATACAATAATTAATCTTTTTTTGTTGTTATTATCATTTGCAGTCTTGATATAGACTCCATGATCCATTGTTTAAGTCAGTTTGTTTCTGTGTTTTTGTTACCAGTTCTGAGCCAGCTCATAGAATTATCCTTGTAATATCACAGAATAACAGTCATGCTGTTTCATTTCTCTTAGATTATGTCTGAGTCTCTGTGAAAATTTTAGATTTGGAGAGATGGGAGATGTTGACATACACTGACCATTTCTTTGTAAGCTTATTTGTTTATGTGTTACTTATTCCTATTCACTGTAATTATTTTTGTTCACATTTCTCCACCCTCATAATCATAATGCTTTTCCAAGAAAAAGAAAGAAGTCTGGCACCAACACCTTGCTTATTACCCACAGCTGCTCAGGTTTTTGGAATGGAAGAGTTTTCCATCCTCTCCCCTCTCTTTTATTTCATAACCTACTTCACTTACTCTCTAGAGTCAAACTCTCCCCTCCACCTTTCTGTTTCTCTCCCATTTTGAGATCAGATAATTTATTCCATCATTACAACATTCCATTGGAGTTATTGCACAGAGGCTCAGAGGGAAGTAGTGTCACTTGTTCTTTTTTGCCCGGTTTGTATGGTGGTTTTGGTCATCCTGTTTATTTATTGTTGTCTTTGTGCGCTTGACAGTAGCCATTAGCTGAAATGTGCAAAGGCCGTTGTTTTGTTCAGAGTGTGTGCTTATTTTGTTTCAGTAATGAATTATGTTTGTGTTCTTTGTTGGGAAAAGTGGAGTTCAAGGAGGAAGTGGAGTTCAACGCCTTTCAGGCTATTTTCAGCCTGCTTTTGGTGCTGACATTTACAAGGGACTGTTTGTACCATGTGTTGATGTCACTGATATGATCTACATATTATTCTTTATTCAGAATAGTACACTGTATCAGGTTTATTCAGAGATTGCCAACAGTTCATTCTTGTTGTGTTCTTGGCCAGCTTTCCCGGCCTTCTCCTACTGAGATCGGTTTTGGAGCAACCACAGTGACACATAACTGTCGACTTCCAGCAACCTTTGTACTGAAGCTGTGTGTTAACATTACAAAGTCAACGGCGTTACATGTGGCAGTTCCAGTAACTGATAACAAGCAATAGAGAAATCTAAATAGAACAGTACTTTGAAATTCCTATGGGCTTTGCCATGCAGTATGAAATGTAAACAGATATGTGCAAAGGATGTTCCAATAGTCCTTAGAATCTCAAACTGCAACATGTTTCAACAATCCAATCAAGTCATTTTCTCAAAGAACTCAGCCTGATTTGACATGCAAATGGCCATCCTCTCAAACTGGCTCATCAGGACGTGGGACCTTGTGACTTTTTCTTGCATCTTCTTTGGCTCTGTTGAAACCTCTGATAGGATCTTTAGAGCTGTCAGGTCTGTTCCCTACTACTGTTTCTTTCTTCACTTGATGGAACAGAAAGAAGTGCATGAAGTGAGATCTAGGGTGGATTAGATAACTACAGCACTCCCCCCCTATGCCAGGACTTTTTTTTTGTCACAAAGATGTTACATATAAATGTCATGGTGCAACACAAATCCACAAAGAACACTTTGAGCAAGACGTGGTGGACATACTATTACTAATCAGGCATCACTGTACACCAGCCCTGAAGAGGCACACTGGCTACGTATGCCCTGATTTAGTGATAAAAGACACCACTATTTGTTCTGTGCTTCATGTTCTTTTGAATTAGGCAGGAGGGGATTCATCTGGAAACACCCAGACCGGTGCTGCTGTTAGTTTCATGGTCTAACTCACATACTCAGGCTTCATCTCCACTGATGATTTTCCGTATTAACTTGGACAGTCCACTGTCGAATTTTTCAAGCATTTTCAAACACCACTCTACCCTGCCCCTCTTCTGCTCATCACTGAGTGCATATGGGTACCCAGTGAGCACATTGCTTGTGGACCTCTAAGTGTTTGTGCAAGATCTTTTCAACTGCAGATCTTCAATGCACATGACATCTTGCGTCTCAGGCAGTGATTCAGGGATCTTATGGTTGAGCTGCTTTACAGTGCTGATGTTTTCTGGGGGTAACACCTGTAACGAGCCAACCAGGATGGGTACCATCTTTCAGGCTCTGTCTATCCTGCTTGAAATGATGGTACCAGTTGCACACATTGGTCTTGCATGGAGTGATCATCCTGGAAGATTATATCAAAGTTTCTTATGATTGTCCACTGTTAACCCTCTTTTGTAGTCATCATAAATCATGGCTCAGAAATCATAATTTGTGAGTTCACTGATGCTGTTCCAAACAGTGTGTGGTCAGTATCATCCAAGGTTGATTAAGTGAAAACTACTATACAAAATCTAAGTTTTTTTTGGTGTTATAATTTCAAAAATTTCAAAACTTTACTCTTTCGTGATGAAGTTTTGTATTTGACATCATGTGTGTGTGTTTGTGTGTGTTTGTGTCTGTGTGTGTTTGTGTGTGTGTTTGTGTGTGTGTGTGTGTGTGTGTGTGTGTGTGTGTGTGTGTGTGTGTGTGTGTGTGTGACTTAGAGTAAGAAAATGAAAGAGAGAGGTAGATAAATAAAGATCTTTGACAGTAATTACTATCCTAGGTAAGTAATAACTTCTTTTGATTTTGCAATTTTTGTGTTTCAGAAATTATCAGTGAACCCTTTTCCTGCTGACTTAAACATGAAGTCTCTGTGTATTCTGACCTTGGTTACCTTGACCTTTGAACTTGGCTGGGGTCAGGAGCTAAGGTCTACACCTTACAGCTGGCTTCCTGAAGACTTGCCCAGCCCCATGAAGAACTCAAAACTCTGTGGACTGGGATTGAATCGCGGTTATATCTGTGACCCCAACAACATCCTGACCAAACACCAGCGTGGGTATTTTTTGTGTTCAGTGTCAGCTTTGTGTGTTCCTTATCTGTATGGGTGAAGAGAATATGTGTTCAAGGAGATTGGACAAGGATGTTTCTCCTCCCCCCCCCCCTCCTACCCCTCCACTAACTGTTGGGTGGTGATCCAGGTGCTGGCCTTTCAGATGAAATGTTAAAGTGAGGTGTATTGTGTGAAGTGTGTGTGAAATATAACTCTTGACAACAAAGAAATTGTCTATTGCAAATTCCCATAGAAAACACACTGATGGGAAATGAAAGTACAGGTATCCTGTACATCATCATCATCAGGTGCCCTGCTGCATGGCGTTGGCGATCATGGACTTTCGTCTGTCTCTATCTCTCGTTGCCCCTAGCATCTCCCCACCCTCCTCGTCCCCAGCCACTCGGCAAGTCCGTCCAGCATTTTATTCCTGGGTCTACCTGGTATCCTGTACACATAATGATGATAATGATAATAATAATAGTAATATAATAATAATAATAATAATAATAATAATATAATGATGATGATGATGATGATGGTGATGGTGACTGTGCTGTGGTGAAGTGCTTTCTCTGACCTGTATTGTGTATGAAGAAAATTTCTGTTGTGAGGAGCTAGACAGTGAAGTCAAGTTACATATATTGAAGCTTCCTCACTCATGTCCTCAGTTTACATTCAGACTGTGTGTGTCGCACATTATGTTTGTGGGAGGATGTGTGGGTTGTGCAGATCTTGTGATTGTTTTTGTGCGAACCTTAAATCTTTCTTTTTTCATTATTTTCATTTCACTTAGATATATACAAACAACAGTTATCATTAACTCATGGGTAAGCCAGTTTGGGGTAGATTTTGGAAAATACCTGATCATCCCAAATTATGTGGTCCCGTCAGCTCAGTTGGTTAGAGGTGTCATGCTGATAGTGCAGGAGCAAGGGTTCAAACCCGGGGCAGGCCACATTTTTGGCCGACTAGCTCAGTTATTAAAGCATCATGTGCAAACACAAGGATTGTGGGTTCAACACTCAAGCAGGGCAGTTTTTACACAGGCTGGTTAGTTCGTATGATAGAGCTGTAGAATCATGATGGCCTGTCTGTTGCCCATCGTAAGCTTTCCATTATTCTGGTGGTGTCAGCTTAATGTTTCATAGATCCCTCAGTTCTTATGATAGAGCTGTAGACTCCAGATGGCTGTTTGTTGCCCATAATAACTTCCATTATTCTGGTGGTGTCAGCTTAATGTTTCATAGATCCCTCAGTTCTTATGATAGAGCTGTAGACTCCAGATGGCCTGTTTGTTGCCCATAATAAACTTCCATTATTCTGGTGGTGTCAGCTTAATGTTTCATAGGTCCCTCAGTTCTTATGATAGAGCTGTAGACTCCAGATGGCCTGTTTGTTGCCCATCCTAAGCTTTCCATTATTCTGGTGATGTCAGCTTAATCAAAAGTTAATGTTTCATAGATCCCTTGCCTCTACCCTTTCCATTTCAAGACCTAGTCAGTGCATGGAATCTGCCAGATAATTGTATACATTAGTTACAGATTTGGGTAGAGCACATATAGAATTGTCTGCTGAACAAATTCAGAACGCCAAACTCCTAATTAACATTAAAAACCCAAGCAGTCAGGTGTTTCAAACATTTAACTTTCTGTGTGGCTTCATGTTTCAGGGGAAACTCTAGACTGGTTCCTGCAAGGTATAGCCAAAACCAACAATCCTGACCTGTGTCCCTGCAGTCGCTATTACTGTGAAACCCATAATGGTCCTCGCTTCTACAAAGTTGCCATTGCTCTTGTGGCCAGTCTGCGTTTACCACGCAAGTTAGTGTTGTGACTTTAATGTTAACAGTCACTCTGTTGATTTGTTGCACGTTTTGCTATACTGAGAGGATATGTTACTGTTACTCTAACATTATTTTAACATGTTCCTATTTTTATCATGGTATTTCTGGTTCAAATTCAGGCCCTTTCCCTTGATGTATTATCATTTGTATAAAATATATCTTTCAGGTTCGGTTTTTTCAAAGCCTCTGGTGATAAATTGGGTGGAATGGTCAATACCAGGGGCATGTCCTTAGATTATGTGCATGAATACATTAAGATGTGGACTTCATTTTCTTTTTTAGTAGATTTTGTTCTCAGTGATGTGTTGTGTATGTTTTGAGGTAGTTGTAGTCCAGCTATGGTTCTGTGCAGTCAGCTGGGCTTTAAACAACTACCACAACAACAAGGCTTTCTCTATTGGGGAAAATATAAGGCCACAGCGCAGTACTTAATTACCACCTATTTTTACTTTCTTTGTTTTCATCTTAAGTGCAAGTATTTCTGGTTACCCATTCAGTGAATCTTTAAAAGTAATTTTGATCTCCTTTTTATACATGTAAGCTAACGAGAAACAGTTCTTTTGTAGTTTTGGGATTTTTTACGTTTGTTAAATGTATGCTGCCTCTCTTTATTGTGTCTGTCATAATCCTTTTGCTGCTTTTAAGGATTCAGGTTGACCATAATGGTTCATGACTCTTGACAATGTCTCCAGTCAACAGGTTGTCACATGGTCATAGGCAACTGTAGTCGCCAGATTGTTGGAACGTTTTCCTTTACCCTGCATAAGGCATTAGCAAGATTGATGGTGACGTTCCAAAATTGTGACAGTTTAACACTATTGTGACTGACATTATCTCAGCCTGGTCTGTCTGTCAGCTTAAACCTGCCTCCAAGCCTCCATGAAACTTCAAGAAAACCAGTAATTGTAAACAAACCTGTCTGACAGGCCTGAATGAAGTCCAATCACCATCACTGTATTTTGGAATGTTATCTTTTTTTGGTTTCTCCAGCAGGATTTGGAGGTTCCAGCCAGCCATTTTTCTCATTAGTATCACAAATGCCATGCTCCATCACACCTGCTCAAGTCTCAGACAAGCATTGAACATCCTGCCATATTCAATCTGTTGACTTGTACTTACAATCACAGCAAGCTGTGGCACTGATGGGGTTTCAACACCATCTTCTGCATCACTTTTGCTCCTATTGTCATTTTCTTGGGATGAAAGAGACTCATCAGAATCACTGTTGGCAGGATCTAGCAGATGAAAAATTTCGTCTCTTGAATTGAAATGGGTCGCATTTGATATATTGTTCTTTGTTGTTTTTTTTAAGTAAGCCGAATCATGTGGACAGAAAGTAAACTTCAGCAAACAGAACAATTGTAACAAGGGAAACAACTTAACTTCATTAAAAGTCTGTACACTGAAAGCACATGAATTTTCTTTTCTTTAATAATCATACAACTCAAAGCATGGTCCACCTCTAAGGAATGCTCAGATGCCACACAAGTTGTGGCCCATTGTGGATGTGTTAAGTGAGCCATCCAGTGTTTTGGTTATGTTTAAAAGCGTAAGCAGCGTGTGGCTGTGCACTGGCTATTCAAAGCTTGTGTACAAGAATCATCCAGTAAATCAAGAATGTCTTATAAACTGAAAAAGTAATTATCACAGTGCTTTGTAATTTTACATAGACCTGGTCTGATTATTACTGATCTAATAACTGATTCCCATCAGATTGGTAGGCCCAAAATACCTGTTACTTGGCAACCAGATTTGATAAAATTATGTTGTACCTGCCTGGCCACCTCCATTTCCTAGTGATCCAGGTCATAGAAATGTATACCATGGAGGGTTCTTTCAGTTTAACCCTTAGCTGTTCACAAGCCCGCAACCACCCTGCGAAAAAAATGCGCCGATCCGTTCATAGCGGTTGAGTCCGCCCTACCTTTTCCGGCACACGTGTGGGGAATTTCCATCACAACTGGCCTTGCTGTCTTATCGCGCATGTGGTTAGAATCTTGGTCAGTCTCGCGTTGAATGTTCTAGAAATAGTACAAGCATTCTGGGATGAAGGAACTTTCCATTCACTACTGAAAGACTTAATTACTAATGCTGTGCTACGTGCTTTCATTCACAACTGTGAGCGTGGGAAAGATGGTGAGTTTCAGCGAACAAGACGAATTTGTTTTTTACACTGAAGCAGAGTTGCAGGAAATTTTTAGAGAAATAGATCGTTTAGAAATTGAAGAAGAAGATGAAGAAGAAAAGGAAGATGTAGAGTCGGATGTTGAAGTAGGTGGTGATGGTGAAGATGGAAATGACAGTGACATAGACGACGATGTACTGCTGGCTGCACTGGTGCAGGCATGGCGACCGGTGACACGTGGCAGTGAAGTCAGGGAATTTTCACAAGTTGTTGGGCCTAAACATTCGCTGCCCGCTGATGTGAAACCAATAGACTATTTTTGTTTTGTTTCTGCCACTAGAATTTTTTGTCAGTGCTGCTGAAGAGACCAACAACTACGCTGGTCAGAAGATTGCGGCAAAGGGGCAACCTGATCCACTTTGGAAAGAGACGACAGCTGATGAAATCAGGGCATACTGGCTATTCTCATCATGATGGGGCTAAAACATCAGTCCCGTCTATGGTGCTACTGGTCAACTTTCTGTCAGGTGCCCCTTTGCCGTGCCCGGGACTGTTTCCGGGACTATCATGCGCTAAACACCACGACACAGGCTACAACCAGCGCTTGTGACACCACTGGTGACACTGCCACTGATAATGACGGTGACAATCACAATGACGATGACAACAACATCTCACCATCATCACAGTAGCTGCAAAGTTGCTGTATAGCATATGTGTAAATAGTGTATAGGGAATGAAATCTGTAGACGAACATGTACAAAATATCTTTTTAAAACACTTCTGTTTCTTTCTGTTTATGTTCATTTGGTGACATCGTGACAATTCTTTTCTGTGACATTTGTGTTGTTCCTGTGTATTGGATACTATACTGGAGGTGCAGAGACAGCGTCGGGTAGGACAGGTGTTGTGTGTACAACTAACAAATGTTGTTTTTAGACAATAGAGCTTGTTTGTATGCTAACCATTGTATTGTCACCATAAAAATACCTCTGTCTGTGACATCTTTGGTGACAGGGACACGCACACTAGACCCAGGACACACAAAACCACATGCAAATCAAACTATGGACACTTGTGTATATGTGTGCAAAAAATCTTTCTTCTGTACTTTCAAACAAGTGAATGGCAGTATGTTTGTCAGCATGACTGTACTCTGATGAAAAAATGTCAGAAAAATGCGAATACTAGGAGCTAGCTTTACATCTAGCAGTGCGAATGCGAAAGGGTTAAGGAATAGATCAAAATTAGGGGGGCTTATAGTTGGAGAATAGACAGAGTGAGGCAGAATGTCCCATTGATATGACATCATAAGTGACATTACCCTCTCTCCATTGTGGCGTGATGTGTTGTCATGTAATATCAGTAGTAAAATCATTTAACCCTTTCGCTGCTATCATGTTTTGCTAAGACACATGCTAAGATTTTTTTCAGAAACAGACAAAAATCACGCTTATTATTTTCAATTGCTTATAATTCAGAAGGCATTGAAGATAGATACATAAAAGTATATATCAAATGAAAGGAAATTGAATGAAGATTGTGTTTATGACAATTTCAAAATGAAATAATGTACCAGAGTGTCACATGTACTCTTTGAAATGCAATAAAAAAAAATGTTAAAGTCAATGATGATGTAATCAAGTGATGCAGGAGCTCACAAGCAGTTTATAGCACACTTTGATTTGAAGATATAGACTGTACAAAGGTCAGAAAGCAGTGTCCAGCCACAATATAAGCACAGCCTAGCCACACATAAAATGAAAGGGTTTTATCTCCCAGTGTCTATCCCCAGTAAAAACGCTTCTGAGTGTGGTAGTTCTGGAAGCAGTCTTCTAAACAGTCCTCTCCTTCCCCCTCTTGCTCCCCTTCCCCTTCTAGCAGGCCCAGCAACAGCAGGTCCAGCAACAGCAGGTCCAGGCCGAACATCATCACCATGCTGCATTACCATACCTGTAGCACAGTGAAAGCAAGGATTCAAATTTCCACATATTTTATGAAATAAAAAAAGTCACACACCACACACACACACACACACACACACACACACACACACACACACACACACACACACACACACACACACACACACACACACAACACACATACATACACACACACACACACACACACTGACATAAGTAGCATGCTACTCCCCCATGCCACGCCCCCTTTCATTTTCCTCAAGCAAACACTGCAAAGAAACCCAGTGAGTACTGCTTCTACCAAAGTGACTTCATTACAACATTGTTTCTGTCAGTATTATCACTGAATGCTTTCAATTTCCTATAAAAAGTCACACCAACAGTCTCTCTCTCTCTCTCTGTCTCTCTCTCTGTCTCTCTTTCTCTCTCTCTCACACACACACACACACACGCACACCCCTCTGCTCCCACCCTACTCCTCACATAAACACACACAGGCCATGGAGATAGTAGCCTACTCCTCACACAAACACACAAAGGCCAGGGAGATAGCACAGGGCAGAGGCCGACCAGAAAAACAAATCATCAAGACACACACAGCGTGCAACGAGCGAGCAACGAGTGACACGCCCACAGATCGAACACACTGCCCACTCGGTCACTGGCTCGCTCGCTGACCAGGCCCAAACAAAGGGCTCAGCCATCAATACACACACTTAGCTGTTCTATTTATAAATATACTGAGAAGAAAGCAATACAATCATGTTATAAAATGAATAAAGCTCTCAAATACACCTACCTGCATCTGGAACAATCGGATCTCCATAGGCCTACTTTGATTCAGACGATCAGTCACCCAAAGATTCTTCCACATCAAAATCTGGGTCGTTGGCATCAACTTCACGAAGTTCGAAGCCAGCTGGCTTGAAGTCTTCATCTCCACTGTCTTGATCTCGAAAAATCGCTTCAATAACTTCTGCAACTGTGTAGGTTCGTTGTGGGGCAGCCATAGCGCTTCAAAAACTGAAAGCTCAACTTCGTAGCACCTTGCCAATCGATCGTGATAAATTATGCAAATGATCTAAATAACTTGAACAAACGGCACTCAAAGAGCGAAGATTGTCAAGGGACCTAATCAAATCATAAATAGAACGATTCTGTCATGTGCTAGACGAAAAGAGAAAGAGTGTTTGATACGGGACGATCCGCGATCGTCAACAGAGCATTGCAGACGACGGTTTCTATGACGATCGTCACTCGTCAACAGCGCAGTGAAGAGGTTAACCAGTTATATTTCCTTGGGATTGCAGGTTTTAGTTTTTCATCAGACACATCCTGTAGCAATCTTCATTCACAGTTTTGAACGTGACGCACTGTCAGTACACCCTTGCTATCATGGGCATGTATTATCAGCGTCTGTAAAATCTCCTTGCTATCTTCTGAAGTTGGTGGGCCTTGGAGAGGTGGTTGTGTGTCACTCTTTGTTGCCTCTCTAACTCTGGCTCTTGCTGCTAACTCAGGTTTTGTCGATGGCAGCTGTCTGATTTATAAAGCTGTCTCCCTCATTTGTGTACCAGTTTTGACAGTGTCTACAGCCATGACGTGCACTTGTTTCTGGTCTTCAGTGAGACTGTGCAAGACCTACTCTTCTGCAATACGTTCAAGACCTACTCTTCTGCAATACGTTCCATTACAAATTTCTTGTCGAAATTGCTTGAACTAATCCACAACTTTTACAAATGTCACAAGGGATCTGTTCACAAGTTATTCGTCTTTCTTTGTTCCAAATATCACTGAATTTTTTTCGTATTTTTGTTGTCGGTAGCTTCAACTGCCAACCCAAATTGTGCTTTCCTTTGACATCATTTCGTCCATCTTTAAAGAATGACTGACATCTACAAACTTCAGCCTAAGTAGTGTTTTTAATATGTCTTATTTATGAAATTAAAATTTAATGTAAGCATTGTGTTCTTTAAGACAAACATGGCCCTGACATTTAGAATGACTGTACCCATTGTGACATGATAACAAATGACGTCATAATACTTGCATATCATTTCACATTTAAATAACAATTGTTGGGCCAGGCATATGTAAAGTTTGAAAGTGTTGTGACAGCTACTAAGTTAAATGTTATCATGACATTCTGGTTATTTATTGAACGTGGCTGGAGGAGTAGTAAAGACAGGTAATTTAAGGTGTAGTGGAGTGGGGAGAAAAATCTTTGTCTAGCGGGGACTTTGATCCAAGACTTCCATGTTACCCAGATGGATTCTTAAAATGTTATAGTCATCATTCCATGTTGATGGTGATTGTCATCGGTGTTTGGATTTAATAATTTGGTCCAAGACTTCCATGTTTCCCATGTGGGTTCTAAAAATGTTATAGTCATCACTCCATGTTGATGGTGATTGTCATCGGTGTTTGGATTTAATCATTTAGTTTGGATGAAATCTGTTTCTGTCAGTCAGGTGCTGTTGATTCTCAGTTCTGTTATAACAAAATTATGAAACTGTGAAAACTACCTTGTTGCACCCACAGTCAATCAAACAAACCAACAGAAAAGGAAAGGAAGAAAAAAGAAATGTTGTAATCAGTGTTTGGATCTAATTATTTCTGGATAAAGTAATGTTTCTGTCATTTGGGTGCTGTTGATTCTCAGTTCTGTTATAACAAAATTCTAAAACTATGAAAGCTCCGTGTTGCACCCACAGTCAAAACAAACAAACAACAGAAAAGAAAAAGAAGAAGACAAAAACAAAAGAAATGGAAAGGGAGAAAGAAAGAATAAGGACATTCACAAAAGAGGGGGGAAAACCAGTATATACACAGAACAACAACAAACCCATAGATCAACTTTTTTCATCATGTGTGGCTCATGTGTGTGCTTATGGCATTTGCCATTGTTAATTTGCATTCTTACAGCACATGGCATTTGTGGTGTTGGTGCATAATTATTTTATCAGCCAAGTGTGTAGTGTTACCTGAAGAATACTGAAACTGAAACTTGCTGTTTGCTGAGTGATCTTGTCTCCAAACTTGCAGCCTCATCTTGATGACCTGGTTGGAAGACAGATTCACATTGACAGTTTACTATGTACAGTTTGATGTACTTTGTTGTGCAGCACCAACGGAGAGAAGATGAAAGTACTTGACCAAGCTCAGGCTTTTGCTTATCGTCTGGAACATGACTTGTGGAACATGAGCTCTTGTGAGGAGGACATCGTCATTCTGTATTCACGTGATGACGAGGCGGTAAGTGGGCCCCCTCCCCCTGCCCCAGTAAAGATAAAGGTGAAGGTTGTCCCATAACTCTGAGGTGATGGGGGAGTGAGGTGGTACAGGCTTCAACATTTCTTTGGACCAGCATCATTAGGATGGTACCCATTTCCTCTCTCTTGTTGCTTTATCTTTCCTAAACCCGAAAGAGAGCTGATGTCCATTGACAGCTAGGTGGACTAGCAGCAGCATGTATACAGTTTTTACATGTATGAATGATGCAACACTAGGGCTACTGATTTTATTGTTTGTGTCTTTGGTGGCAGTGGTGGTGATTGTAATTTGTGTTTATTTATTTGTGGTGTTTTTGTTGATTCAGCCCATGTCACTTCAACTTTTATAAAGGCATGTTAGTGGTACTTATGTTTATGAATGAAGAGACATTAGTTCGATGGTGGTGATTTATTTATTTACTTACTTACAAGTGTATTTGTGCAAGTTCAGTTTATTGTACATCCCCCATGGGAATGCCGGGGGCTCTTTCAGTATAAATAGTATCCCCACCTTCTGGAAATTCTGTGCTAGAAATTGCATCGTTTCTGTCTTCCTATCATTTTCTGCCTTGCTGGTCCAGTCACCTGTATGTGTTCGATAAAATCTTATATACTTAGGATTGGTAATTAGGTACATGTATTAAGTGCAGTTTTGGCTCTAGGGAAATGAGACGCAGAAGCAATTTTAGGTAATTTAGGCCCTTTTTATATATGTTTTAGTGCCCTTAGTTATGTTTGAATTTGTATTCAGGTATGTTTTTTTTTATATCCCCTGTACAATAAATTGGAGGGAGTGGTCAGTGCCAGGGGTTCTCTGTAGATTACGTGCACAAATGCGTTGATATCTTTACTTAATTTTCTTTTCTTTTTGTTTTGTTTTTTGTTTTTGTTGAAGTATTGTCTATATTTTGAAACAGTTGTAGTCCTGATATGGCTGCACACAGTCAGCTGGGCTTTAAACAAAAATTACAGTAACAGTTTATTGTACATCAAAGATTCCCTGACAGAATGGCCGGAATGGCATATCTCCCATCTTTATTCCTATTTGATGTACTATTCTGGTAGGAGTCCCTCATATTATGTACGGAGTTGTGACAACTTGCTTTGATGATGTCTAGGCATACCTGTTACCTACATGGTTTGATTTTGTTTGTTTTGGAAATGACAAAAATACTTGGATGATTGTGTAGTACCTCTCACCTCCATTTAGAGGCTTGGTGGTGTTTTCATATGCCTTCATTGCTTTCTTCGTCAAGAAGCAACACACATAACATGTAATGTGAACAGCTCTACAACATCAACAGCGACAACAACAACAACAACAAAAATACCACCACTACAAACAACAGCCGATAGTGATACTGTTTGTTTTTATCTAGTCTGAAAGCAATTTACTTGATAAACACAAGAACAGTAAACACTAAATAATTTATATCGTACAAAAGAAATCATAAATATCATGCTGAGCTGAAAAATTTATATGAAAAGGCAGGCTTTAAATCACATACACATTTGTGTACTTTCTTTTTTTTGTTTTGTAGTTCAAGTCATGTATTGAATGAAAAGACGAGTTCAAGTCATGCACTGAATGAAAAGACAGACTTCAAACACACACCTGCTTTGTCAGTCATTAATTTCCTCTGTGACAGTAATTTTGATGGTGTTATCTGATAGATGTGCACTTTGTTTGACAGCTGGTGACCATGACAGGCAAGACGGCAGGACGTAAACTGGATGCTTACTCTCGCAGTGTCATACACAGCATAGTCGGTGGTCATTTTGCCGATGGAAGGATCAATGAAGGACTGCTGCGTATGGTGTATGAATTGAGGTGAGCATGACTGTGGCTGACCTAGTGACTATCCTAACCCTTTTTACTATTTCTTGTAGTGCATCTCGCAGAACCCTGAGTATACATGCTTCATGTGCTCACAGTGCTGTTGTTTAATTAACTGATTGTATGACTTGACGTTTTTGACAGTTCAGCCTCATCTCTTGTGTGAATGACTAGCAATGGTGCTTGGAGCCTGATCAAACAAAGTAGTGTGGTTAGACAGGCATCAGCTCAGTAGTTATTTGCATCAAACATAGAAGTTTGATGATAGATTGACATCAGACCAGATAGGTAGATTGAAAAGTGGCATCAGACTTAATAGTTTGGCATCAGACTCAATAGCATCAGACTTAGTAGCTTGATTAAATCTTGGCATCAGACTCAATATTTTGATAAAAAGAAAATAGACATCAGACTTAGTGGTTTGATTTAAAATTGACATCAGACTTAGTAAAGCTTGATTAGAAATTGGCATAGTCTTAGTAGTTTGATTAAAAATTGGCATCAGACTTAGTAGTTTGATTAAAATTGGCATAGACGTAGTAGTTTGATTAGAATTGGCATAGACTTAGTAGTTTGATTAAAAATTGACATCAGACTTAGTGGTTTGATTAAAAATTGGCATCAGACTTAGTGGTTTGATTAAAGATTGGTATCAGACTTAGTAAAGCTTGATTAAAAATTGACATAGACTTAGTAGTTTGATTAAAAATTGGCATCAGACTTAGTAGTTTGATTAAAGATTGGCATCAGATTTAGTAGCATCAGACTTAGTAGCTTGATTAAAATTGGCATCAGATTTAGTAGCATCAGACTTAGTAGTTTGATTAAAATTGGCATCAGATTTAGTAGTTTGGCATCAGACTTAGTAGTTTGATTAAAAATTGGCATCAGATTTAGTAGTTTGGCATCAGACTTAGTAGTTTGATTAAAAATTGGCATCAGATTTAGTAGCATCAGACTTAGTAGCTTGATTAAAATTGGCATCAGATTTAGTAGTTTGGCATCAGACTTAGTAGCTTGATTAAAATTGGCATCAGATTTAGTAGTTTGGCATAAGACTTAAAAGTTTGATTAAAGATTGGCATCAGACTCAATGTTTTGATAAAAAAAAATTGACATCAGACTTAGTAGTTTGATTAAAATTGGCATAAAACTTAGTAAAGCATGATTAAAAATTGGCATAAGACTTGTAAAGTTTGATTAAAAATTGGCATAGACTTAGTAGTTTGATTCAAAATTAGCATCAGACTTAGTAGTTTGATTAAGGATTGGCATCAGGCTAAGTGGTTTAATAAATAGGATAGACTGGTAGCAATAACATTGCCTCAACCAACCAGTGAAATAGTTTGCTGTTAGTATAGACTCCCTTTGCCTGTACAAAACATGGGCTGGCAGTGTCTTGAAATGGTAAAGAAGAGATAAGGACCTATGAAACACAAAGCTGACATCACCAGAATGATGGAGACATCAAGATGGGCAGGGAACAGCCCAGGGTGTGGTCTGTTTTGGAGTGATTTTCAAAATGCTTTGTCTCATCTGTTCACTGTCTCTAAAGCAAAGATTGAAGCATGTTTGAGCAGAGTTGCCAGTTGCATACCCATGATTCTGTGACTTAACATGAGTGCAACGTTTTCTGTTTGACAACGGAATCTATTTTTTCAAAAGAGTCAGAAACGGAAAATCCGTTTTTTTGAAAAAGCTTCAGCATCTGGGGGGCACAGACCCCCCCCCCCCCCCCCACATGGGGTGCTGCCGGCCTCTGGGCCCCTGGGCCCCTTTCAGTTTTTTTGTCTTTTTCTAAGTTGCACCCTTGGACTTAGATATATTGCTCCAGTCCTCCTTTCTGTGAATTGGTGTCTGTCGCATTTACTTGTAGGGTTGGAAAAGATGATGCAGCTAAGGAAAGGAGATGGGCATTGCCCTTATGTAGTGTTGACCCACAGAGAAGATATGGTCTTTGATGGCCCTGAAGTGATTTCCGTAATTTTAAGATCAAATTAAATGCTTGAACAAGTTCATCAAATGAGTTCGTGACACAATGATGTAATGCAGTGTTGATAGGCTGAAGCAGGCAGTAGTCTTGAAAGCAGTTGATTACCAGTTTAACTAAAAATTTTGTTCACACTGAGCAAACCAGCATGTCTAGGTGTGCAGTTGTACCTTCTCAAATGGTAAGTGCATTAGCTGAAAAGTGATTTAGGCATTTCAGATTTGAAACCGGAATGAAATTGTCTCTGGATTATCAGTTCTGAAGGTATAGCACATTATTTCCCTTGCCGTACTCTTTGTCAGAATGTGGCCTTTGTTGATTTTCAGTATTATTTTCAGTATGACACATATCTTATTTCAGTATGTTTGGATAAGTGGAATAGTGTGGTGTGTTTTAACTTTATTTTCACCTTCTAGCTAGATTCATCCAAGGGTTTGATGAAAAACATTACCATTGTGTCATGAGCTCTGTGCGTGTGTGTAGATGTGTGTTAGGTATGTGCATATGCTTTCACTGAGGTTGCATCATAAATGGACTACTATCATTATGTTGATGTTCTTGCCATATGTCCAATGTGTGGTCTTCTTTTATACCAAATGAGGAAAATGTTGGGCGTTAGTATCTGAATAAATGGTGCAAACTGTCTTTTTGATGTGACACATACTTTTGGTCGGTTTGTTTAGAATTAGGTCAAACAAGTCATGTAGTTTTAGGCTGCAGTCTCCTCTGCAAAGGCAAAATTTGGGATGATCTTGAAGAATCTGTCAAAAACCAAAAAAAGATGAAACAAAAAAGAAAAAAGCAGATTTCAGAACAGTCACATCTTTAATACTGTTCTTACCTTGAAGTTCGTAAGGAGAGGCACTGGAAAAAGGTCATTAAAGGAGGATAAAACATCCTGTTGATGGGCCACATTCACACATCATAGTCTTTCTTTGCACCATCAGAATAAAAATACATACAGTATTTCTTGCACAGGAATGTACACAATTTTTACTTCTTCAGAACCTGCCCTTATGATCAGTTCAGTTGCTTCTTTCAAACCAAAGGTGCATGCTGAACATTGCAGTCTTTGTGACACCATTTTGAAAATCACTCCACAGCAGACTATACTCTGGTCTTAGTAAATTATGTGACTAAGGAAGACTCACTGGAAAAGTGCACTTGTTCACTTGCAAGAGATTTTTGAAGGTCTCTTGAGTATGTGTGGAAGAGAAGGAGAGCAAGGAAGAGAGATTATAAAGTATAATGTGTTTGTATATACACATGTGTATTTTTTGTTGCATGCACATGTGCAAACACATGTTCCTGTATGCATTGTATAAGAACTATTTTATGTGTGTGCAGTTTGGTGTTGAAGGGCGACAAATATTATCAAGGATTGGCTGAGGCCCAAGTCGGGAGCACAGGACGTCATGTCACCGCATCGCCATTTTTGTTTCTTCTGTTGCTTCTCAGCTCCTGTTGGTTTGCTCGCCATCTAGCTGTTTCTTAATTAACCACTGGCAACTCCAGGGTCTCTTTTTCAGTCTCCGCTCAGCCCTTTCACTCCCTCATCTTGTCCACCAGTAACAGCTGGAAGCTGGTGGCTGGGGTCATGGAGTGAAAGGGTTATAACACTAAAGAGTTGGGTGGAGAGTGGTTCACATTGGCTTGTAACATCTGTCTGTTTCAACTAAGTGTGTTGGATATGATTTTCCATGGTTATTTATGGATGGATTTACATCAGGCTTGGATCTTTGCTTCATTCCAGTGAATATAGTCATGCCTGCATAAGTGAGTGATCATGCAGTCCCTCTTTTTGGGGGAGTAGGTGGGAGGGGGACAGCTTAAGTGAAGGTATCACAGTGATTCAGGATGTTGACAGTAATGGTCTGGTAACCAGTAAGAACATGATTAATAAAAATTGTAATTGGATTTTGCATTAAGAGCGCTTCGCATGAGCATTGTTCAGATTTGAGCTCATTGTGATTTGGAAAAAAAAATGTAAATGATGATTTAAGATAATTTAGTTATGTGTTAAAGATCTTCATATGCATTGGAGTGATATTTTGATCCAGTAATGTGTCTGATGGAGCAAGTAGAGATTACAGTGTAATGTAGTTACATTTTGTGTGCTTTTAATACTTGTTGTCAGTTATGTTTGCTTTCTGACAGATTTGTTTCATCTTTGCTTTACAGAAAGGGGGAAAGTGATGACTTTGATCAACCTGTATTTTTGTGCATATGTGACTTGTCAAGTATTTTTGTGCTTATTTGTGGATAGGTCTTCACCACACTATTCGTGTTCTTTTTAAAAGTCAGACCACACTCATTGTCTCCCTTCTCTTGACCTTTGAACACCTTTTTGTGACTTTGAAATAGATCACTGTCAGTTAGTCAAGCTTATATTGTTGTGATTTTGTATTTCACCCACCCCGAGTTTGCTTAACTCAATGGAGTCGCAGTCAAATAGTGCTTGTCGACCCCTGAAATGCATGTTTTTTGGCCATTTTTAAAAAAAATATTACAAAATAACCAGACAAGATAGAAACAAACAGTAAAGTGCAAAAGAAAGGCAGAAGCTTGCTACATAGATTCTGCTCACAATCTGAACAAAAGTTTTGAACCACATGATCAACTACATAGCGATGTCACTTAAGCCATGCTAGGGACAAACTCATATCTGAATCCAACAAATCATCCCTATCTTCGACAGATAATTCACTAACAATATCTAATTCATCGTCAGATCCTTCAGCTTGGATGATATCGATTGCCTCTTGCACAGAAAACATACGCCGGTTTCGAAGTCGCCTTGCCGCCATTTTGAAAATAGGTGAATACAGATTCGCTTACTGACTCTAGAAACTTCGTTAAAACAAAGACTGTATGATGATTAGATATGGTCTAAGGGAAGCAATCGATGCATAGATGATTATACTTTGACTTTCAGGAGTTTTCTCCCTCGAATACTGCTCATGTTATAAATAAAAAAAATGGCATTTTTCGACGGCACCAGCCTGCCGTCACGACTAAGATCGCGGTATAGATGGGCGGCAGCAGACTGCCGTCAAGACGCCAAAGAGTTAATCCTTTCACCCGCAACACTACTTGCACTGCCAACTAAAGAAATGGGGCATGCACAACCAAAAATACAGAAAATCATACAGAGCTCCGACTTACGTGAAGGCACACACATTCTTGAAGACCTTTTACTGCTATAGAACCAGCATCATCAGAAGGGCCCCTGAACCTTGGTTATGGCTGAGGTCAGGAGTGAAAGGTTTGATATTCGAAGAAGTACTGCTTTGAAAAAAACAGTTGCACATTTGCAGTCACTATAACCCTAGTAATGGGTTCATCCAGATGAAATGCTTGCATGTACAAACTGACTGTAAGGTGTGTTAGGCGAGACCTTTTGGTTCAGGCTTATGGAAGATCCATCCATGAAAAACCAAAAAATCATTGCTGACACTTCTTTCCTTTTAAAACATCTCAGGCATGTGCACATGCATGCATTACACACACTTGCTTGCACGTATGTATATGCGCATGTGTGCGAATACACTGTTTTCTGTCTGGTCTGTCTTGTCTGTCTGTCTGTCTGTCTGTCTCTTTCTCTCTGTCTGTCTTCTCTTCTCTCTCTCTCTGCCTCTCTCTCTCTCTCTGTGTCTGTCTCTCTCTCTCTCTCACATGCACACGCGCGCACACACACACGCACACACATTTTCAAAGCTTAAGGTTATTATCTTTTATAATACAATGATTGCATTCAAAACATTTAAATAGTTTAGTGTATTATAAATGTATTTATTTGTTCATTTTTGTATTTATTTTTTCTTTTTTTTTATCTTTTATAATACAATGATTGCATTGAAAACTTGTAAATATTTATTTAGTGTGTTGTAAATGTATTTATTTATTGTTTTTTTCTTTATTATTGAATTATTTTGTCTTTCTTTCTTTATTGTTTAATTATTTGATTATTCATCTGTTCATTTTTGTATGTATCATCCTTAACTGTGAGATAACTGAAGAAAAATTCAAGTAACATATACTGCAAATGTTTGTCTGAAAATGTTACACACAGTGTAGTTTTATCCTTAAACTAAAATCAGTATTTTATTATGGAATGCACTATGCAAAAAGAAAATCTTGTTGTGGAATTCTAGCATTGAATGTGATCATACACTTTGACTCCTGGACCCTATCCACCAGCAGCCTGCATTGTCAGCCATGCTAGCAAAGCAAAATCTTAACCTTAATTCCCTCACCTATCTACCAGCTTCTGCAAAAAGCTGGTGGATAGGGTGAGGGAATCAAAGGGTTAAGTTTTTGCAGTTGGTGGATAGGGTGCAGGAATCAAAGGATTAAGCAGGTGTGCTTTGGAGGTTGTGTGATGGTCATGTTTTAGTTTATGGAACCTGGATGTTGGTGATCTTTGCATACCGGTACATTTTATTATTGTCACTTTTTCAAATCGTGTTTCACTATTTCCATTAATTGGTTGGAGATGTTTTAAATTGCAGTTCCAATATGAAATTTGAGATGAAAACAAATGGAAGAACACTGTACATAAACTATGGATCTGCAGTGGTGGCAAAGTAAACATGTTTCACTCAGAATTCATTTCTGTTTTCGAACTGATAGCCATTGGTTGATATTTGAAATGTTTTATACTTTTTATTGTTGTTGTTATTCAAAGTGATGAATGCTTCATCACACCAGATCTGTGGTTTTATATGGTTGCATAATTTTAGATTCCATTTTGCCATTCTTGGCTGGAACGAGATTTTGATATGTAAGTGGATTTGTTGACTCATAAGCACTTGATTCAGTGCTAAGATCTTGCTTGTTGAACAAGTCATAGGGAGGAATTCAGACATGCCTATCAGTTTGATTTATTTGTGTTTGTTCTAGGAAATGATCAAAAACATCACTGTGTTCTGAAAAAGCAGAAATATTGTCCATTCCAGAATGCTGTAGGGAAATACAGATAAAGTGATGATGTCTGAGAGTAAGATCTGAAACTAATGATGAAGATGGTGTTTGCTAAAATAACCAAAGGAAAAAAAACAACAACAAAATACCAATGACAGTAAACGATGTGTCCAAGAACTGAAACATATGAAAGAAAAGTACTAGAAAATGGGCATTGCGTGACTGTCATTGCCAAAGTGTTCCTAGTTCCTGACTGTCTGAATTTGGTAAAGGCATGTCTTTTGTATTCCTGGTGCTTTCTTGTTGTGTGTAATGCTTTGTCTGATGTTGTCTTTTAAACAGGGTATGAAGTGAACACAAGTTTGTATATATGTTTGTGTGCCTATTGTGTGAGTGAGATGTCTTTCAGGCATACTATGCTTCCATGTGTTTGTGAAAATCTGCATTCATTATGGAACAAGCAGAAAATCCAACGACAGAAATGATTTGACATATAGAACTGTTTCATGTATATAATAGAGTAGAAATCAGACTTGACTTACTGGTCTGTTTCCTTCTGGAGCATGCGGCATTGAAGAATCTCAGTCCTGTTCTACTTGTTCATTTGAACAGCATATGAAACATAATTTGTGTTGAAGAAAAAAATAACTGTTACCTTGCAGGATCTGCCTATTCATGTTGAAAAGAAAAAAAATTACTTTGCAGGGTTCGGTTTGTTCTTTTTCCACTTGGTTTTGGCTCTGACAAAATTTCTTTGAGGCATTTGATTGAATTCATGTTACTCTATCATATGTATGAACATGCAGAAATACAGTTGCGCATATTGTCATAAAATGTGGTTGTTCCTGGTCGGTGTATTGGAGGCAGTTTGTGCTTAAATTTCTGTTCAGGGATGGGTCTTTTCACATGACTTCTTGAGCATCTGTATTATCTTTCTATAGTTTCGTTCAGCAGAATTCCTGTACTTTCCCATGTTAACATGAGTCCAATGTTTTCTTTGCCCGAGATTTGTGAACAAGGAAGCTTTTTGTGTGTTGATATGTAGTTTTGTTATCCAGTGTTGTTAATGTGTTACTTGAGTAGTTCCTATTTTTCTTCATTATAGCAAGATGCGAATTGAAACATTTCTATTAATTTCTGATTTGTATGTTATTGTTTTACTGGAACTGCTGCACAATTCTTTTACAATACAGGAGACGGGGAAGCTGATGTAGATTTTTGTGGACACACCTACAAATTTGATACATTCAGGCAGTGAAACTTACATTTTTTTTATTCTTTGCGTTTCCTTATTGTCACATCTTAAAAAAAAAGATTATATATTTTCCAGAGCTCAGTGCCAGGTGCTTGCTGGTATGTGTTATTTCAAAGTTGATTTTTTGCATGACTGTAGGAAGATAAAAGTGTCATTTTCAGTCTCCATTCTTCCCTCCCACCTCCCCCTACCCAGAAAACATAAATGGAAGGTGGATTTTGCACCATGACTTTTCGTTCTGTCCAGAAAATGTAGAGCACTTAGCAATTAAGAAAGATAGAAAACAAGTTGATTTGAAGTGTAAAGCACTTAGTGATTAGGACAGGTTGAAAACAAATTGATTTGAAGGTGTTTGTGCATTTCTGCAAATTTGTCTTATTTATGAAATGAAAATAACTAATTGAAAATGGTTAGTTTGTGTACAGCATTCTTTGTTGTTGCAGTCATACAAATAATAACAGCAATAATGTATTATTTTATGGAGCTTTGAAACCACTTTTTTTTGTACATATTGTAATGCGTTTTTATGGAAAGGAAATAACTCATGTACAGTGGTTTTTCTTTGTTGATATTATGGTCCTCATTTCGTAACCCTGTCTTTCCCTCTCCCTTCCACCAGTTTCTTGCAGGACACTGGTACCTAGATAGGGAGAGTGAGTGAAACAGTTACGATGGAACAGATTGTTCCTTCATTGCTAAATAACAGTCAATAATTTCAGGGTGTTGTGTTCTTTACATCATGCAGAGATTTGTACTGTTTGCCTGGATAAGGTTTGAATGCTTATGTGATGCTCTCTTATTTCTCTCATCTGCTGTGCCTGTGGTATTATAAAGGAATGCATTACTCAGTAATTAGTGACTACCAACCACCATGAAATGGGCATTCAGTGATCATGATTTTGTATTTAAACTTTTATTTCAAAAAGATTCAATTTATGATACTGGCATGAAACCAGACAAATAAAAAAAAAAGGTTGTGCTCAGTACTTGTTTCACATGGGGCAGTAAATGGATTATTCTGACTTAAAACAAAGTGAAGAGGTTGGTGCTGAATACTTACTTCATGTGGGATGCTTACAGATGTATTAAGTGATTGCATGGGGGTGGAAAATTAATTTTGTACCCATTATTCATGCTGTAAAAGATTTACAATGAACTTTTTATGTGTTAGGATTTCTTCTTTTTATACAGTTGTTTTACAGGCTCTCATTGATGTACAGTATGTGTCCCTATGCCTGACAGGCAGTGAGAATGTATCAAAGAAAGATCCTTGACATACAGTAAACATCAAGAACATTCTTTGGTAATATCGCTGAAGCATGGTAAAGAAATGGCTTAGTGGTTGAAATGCCTGCCTTGAAAGTGAGAAAGTTCAGGGTTCAGTTCCTGCCTGGACAGATTTTTCTCCCCTTCTACTACATCGTAAATAATGGTCTGATTACTAATTATTTCATATAAGATGGTAAACTGAGATTCTGCGAACAGTTTGCGCTTAATGCACAGAAAGGAAACCAGCAGCTGTGAAAAGGAGTCATCCCTGGCAAAATGATTTTTTAAAAATCCATTTGAATGCTTACATGCAGAAAAAGAAGACAAGAAAAAATTATGCATCGTGGGAAAGTAACTCAGATTTTGCACAGTATTCTGTTGCAACAACAACAAAAATCACAGCAGGTTTAGAATTGTGAGAAATGAAAAGTAATGTTTCTTTGTCTCTGTTTCACTATATATATGGAAGAGTCTTAGAGACTGAAATATAAATTTGGTGAAAATTGGGGGCAAAGTTATGATATCGAAAACCACAAGGCATCAGTCGCCTAAATGTTTTACATTCTCAAAACAGCAGCAGTCTTACCCAAATGCAATTCCACTTTGCATTTCGGGAGAGAGAGAAAAAGTAGCAACTGAGTTTTTGTCCAATTTGGCAGGACTGAGGAACACACGTAATATAAATGTTTTAATGTACTTAAAAGTGCTAATTAATTAGATTGGGGTCTTTCAGATAGGTTTACTTACAACTTTCCTTTCATTATGGCATCCTGTTGATATTTTCAGTGTCTTTTCAATATTTAATGCACATCTTTTCAAAAATTCGCAATACAGTTTAATTCAGTTCAACAACCACTGATTGTCCACTTAACATTAACAAGGTAAGTCATGATAACTTAAAGAATGAAGTGAAAGATAGAAAGAAAACAAGATATAGGCATGTGAAAATAAAAGGCACAAATAATAGGACAAGAAATCATTGATGACATTGTTATGTAAGTCGATGGAAGTCATTGTGCCCAAAAAGGACAATGGTCCCATCTGTAACTCCTACAGGAGAGTGTCAGGGACTCTGTTCATCTGCATTTATGAGAGTCTCCTTAAAATAATGATTTAAAGTTGGTAGTTCCAGTAGCCTACAGATAGTTCCAGTAGCCTACAGATAATCAAGTTAGACAAGTACCCTTTGCTTGCTTTCAGTGGCAGTGATTAGTTTGATGTGTATTATAACATAATTTGCATTTACTATCTTTATATCTGGTCTCACTGCTGCTTGGTTTACACAGCAGGTAGATTGTATTATTCTTTTGTATGATAAAAGTTTTACAGTATAAATAAATACACTGCTAATACATATACACCGTCTGGTTTTGGATACAGAAAGGTGAATGTGGAAAACTAAGTGATGGTGTGTGTGTGTGTGTGTGTGTACATGTGTGTGTGTGTGTGTGTTTAATTTTTTTCTAGGAATATTATCTCCCTTGACACCTCCCTCCTGGAAGATGGAGATTTTTCTGATGTCCCAGGTCAGTGTGTGTGTGTGCAGATCAGCCAGAGTCTGAAAACAGTGTATACGTATGCAGAATAACAAACATGCACGTGAAAGCTCCTGGACGTCACGTCAGTGGTTGTCTTATGGAAACATGAAAACAGCCAGCATGTGCACCCACCAAAGATGCAGACTGCAAACATAGTGAAAAATGGTCAGCTGGTCTAACATCTTGAGCTCACTGTGCTCTACTAAAAGTCAGATTATGTGTAATGCACACTGAGTGCAACTGAATCTGGAGAATAGCGTTATGCAAGATTTATTTTTGATAAAACTTAATTTGCATAATTTATATCATTATTTCAAATGGAACTCTTTCCATAAATGAGGATTTTTTTACCACTTGCAATTCTGTCCTCCCTGTCTTCATTTTCTCATCATGATTCCTTTTCTATGTGTGTGTGTGTGTGTGACAAAAATGCATTAGCAAAACCATATGTGGGTAAAAGAAAAAATGGATTGTTTGGGAGTCAAGAATGCATAAGTTTACAGGTCAAGGTCATCAGGAATGCATCAAGGTCTCATGGAACAAAAAAAGGGGACATAAAATCAGGAAATTAGGAAGGTGTGTGAACAGTGCTTTCTCAAGATTTGAGAATACTTTTGTTTTCATGGTTGTGACAGTCTACCATTGTCCACTTTTCAAGTTTTTTAAAATTTTAATTCCTCTGATGCTTCTTCAAGGTCGTAACTAAGAATTCCAGAATTGGGATCTTTCGTTGAAATGTTTGCATAAAAAGGGACAATATTATCAGGCCGACATTGTTAGCATGTCATGACTATCATGTTTTAAAGTAAGACATTCTGGAAAATAATGACTATCATGTTTTAAAGTAATAAGACAGTGCAAAATAAATGACGATCATGTTTTAAAGTAAATAAGACGTGCAAAATAAATGACGATCATGTTTTAAAGTAAATAAACAGTGCAAAATAAATGACGATCATGTTTTAAAGTAAATAAGACAGTGCAAAATAAATGACAATCATGTTTTAAAGTAAATAAGACAGTGCAAAATAAATGACATCATGTTTTAAAGTAAAAGACAGTGCAAAATAAATGACATCATGTTTTAAAGTAATAAGACAGTGAAAATAAATGACGATCATGTTTTAAAGTAAGACATGCAAAATAAATGACATCATGTTTTAAAGTAAGACATGCCTGGAAAATAAATGACGTCATGTTTTAAAGTAAAAATACCTGGAAAATAAATGACGATCATGTTTTAAAGTAAGACATACCTGCAAATATACAAATGACTCATGTTTTTTAAGTAAGACATGCCCGGAAAATAAATGACTGTCATGTTTCAAAGTCACACGTACCTGCGAACCTGCGAAATCATGACCACCACCAGCGCCGCCTCAAGCTTTTGTTCTACCCTTCATTTTCCTACTTTTACAATGAAAATCCGTATGAGCTTCTGTTTCAGCTTTGTTAAGGTTTCGTTACAGAATGATTCCGCATGAACAGAGCATCCAAAGTAATCATAAGCCTGTACAAAAGCTATGCGCTAACAGTATTTGTAAGTTTGACCTAATTTAGGGGTTCAGACTGTTTCTTTTCTTACTTGTTATGAATTGGATACTTTTTGTTTTGTTGTGTTTTATTGACTGTCGTTGTTACTTATAACGACCAATAGAACTTAACAAGAAACACCACTGACCAGACAATCACTTCTCAGCTTCTGACGACACATGGCAGTCATTTTGCCATGCACAGGGGATGTGGGTGTCCATCTGCTATATGACCCATTCGGACCCAATCATCATTTACACATGGGAGCGTTTGCATGATCACAAAGCGGCCAGACACTATGCTCTAGACATAGCCTATTTTTTGCTTTACAGCTAGGTCTGACATACCCCAAAAGGGATCCCAAATTTGCCATCTTTCCGGGCTGTCACTAGAACTTTCCCTGTAGTCGTCAGGCCTGATTCCTTGAAGCCAGCAGCCAAGCTGCAGGTAAAAATTAACAAGTAACACCTGAGAGTGCTGCATGGGACCCAGCAGCGTTATTGCCTCACCACTGACCATACAATCACCTCTCAGCTCCTGATGCCACATGGCAGCAATTTCACCAAGCGAAAGGGAGCTGTCCATTTGGGTCAGGTCATCATCCTTGTACGCAAGCCGAGTGGCAATGTGGGGAGATAACAAACACCTGGACATAGTAACACTCCACACACCAGCCACTGCATAGCCACTGCACCAAGAGTGAACCAGGGGTTTATTCACATGATCGCAATAGTGGCCAGACATTTCAGCAAGGTCTGACATGCCCCCATGGGATCCCAAGTTTGCTGTCCTTCCGAGCTGTCACTAAGACTTTCCCTGCAGTCATCAGGACTGATTCCCTGAAGCCAACAACCAAGCTGCAGGTCAAAGTTAGCAAAAAACACCCGAGGGTCTGGATGGGATCCAGAGCAACAAGAGTGTATTTCTCTATTGGAAAGTCACAGGCTTTTCAGTGGAAATCGTTACAATTATTGTTAACTAGATCAGTTAAATAACATTTTACTTGAATTTGCTCAGCCCATAACACCCAAATGGCTGAGGGGCTATTCCACAGCTCAGATCAAATTAAGGTAGGCCACCTGTGTGAACGAAATCAAATTTAGTTAGGGCTTCTACATGAATGAAATCAAATTTAGCTATGCTTTCCTCTAAGGAAATATGATCTGCTGAAGCGATTTTAGGTAATTTAGGCCACTTTTATGCATATTTTCGTGTACTAAGTTATGTTCATACATTCGTATTCAGGTATGTTATCTTAAACCCTCTGGTAATAAATTTGGCGGAATGGTCAACGCCAGAGGCATTCCTATATTATGTGCACAAATGTATTGCTGTATGTGTATCTAATTTTTTTTCTGGGTGTTCTTTTTTTTTTTAGGGTCTACGAGGTTTTTCAGATGGTTACAGCCGTGCTATGGCTCTGTGCAGTCGGCTGGGCTGTAAGCAATAATGATAATAGTTAGGCCTTCTGTATAAATGGAATCAGATGTAGTTAGGCCTTCTGTATAAATGGATCAATGTAGTTGCTTTCTGTATAAGGAATCAGATGTAGTTATAGGCCCTCTGTTAACAATGTGAATAATTTGTTAGCCATCTGTATAAATGGAATCAGATGTAGTTAGGCCCTCTGTATAAATGGAATCAGATGTAGTTAGACCATCTGTATAAATGGAATCAGATGTAGTTATGGCCTCTGTATAAATGGAATCAGATGTAGTTAGCCTTCTGTATAAATGGAATCAAATGTAGTTAAGCCTTCTGTTAAATGGAATCAGATGTACTTAGGCCTTCTGTATAAATGAATCAGATGTAGTTAGGCCTTCTGTTAAATGGAATCAGATGTAGTTAGGCCTTCTGTTAAATGGAATCAGATGTAGTTAGGCCCTCTGTATAAATGGAATCAATTGTTAACCATTAGATCAGTTAGTAGCCTTCTGTTAATGAACATTAGTTAGGCTCTGTAAAATGGAATAGTTAGTAGGCCTTCTGTTTAAATTGAATCAAACGTAGGTCCCCTGAATCATGAGGCTGGTTGGTGTAGAGTTTGAGCTCCTGCTTTCCAATCTGTGGCGCGAGCTTGTACGGGTGGTAATCAGTCCACTGGAACTCTATCTGTGTGTGCGACCTCCAGTCCAGCTAGCTGTGAATGGGTACCCCATCGTCTTCAAGACAAGGGCAGGTAATGTACAATGAAAAGGAGGCAGGCCTGTCGTCAAAAAATGAAGGAATAAATAAATAAAAACACTTTACGCCTCTACTACCTTCACTGCCCAAACGCTTGGTTTAGGGTTATGGCAGTACCTTTACTTTATGCCTCCCCACCATCCCTTTATCTCCTTAGCGGGGTGGAATCAAGATTTACGTCATGAGTAAATGGAGCTGAACTTATTTGTGCCATATGACAGAGCGGATACTGATCACTACAACACAAAACAACTTTTGTCAGTGTTTGTGCTCAGTAAGCATGTTCACTGTCTGAATCAGTGCGATGCAGTATTTTGTTTGGTTGGTTGGTTTTGTTTTGTTTTGCTTTTTGAATATTTCTGTTTGTTTCTTTGTTTTGATTTGTTTCCTCTGCTGGTTTGTTTCACATTCATTTATAATAAATCACAAAACATAGCTGGATGAAAACACACAGCGCGCGTAAGTGCGCGCGTGAACACGTATACACAAACAGTGAGGGGGACCTCTTTTTTTTTTGTTTGTTTGTTTTCATGGGTAGTTCCACGCACTAGGAAGGTTTTCTTTTTGCCTGTTGAGATGCCCCGTGGGGATGCCGGGGGCTCTTTCAGTATAAACAGTATCCTCACCCTCTGGAAATTCTGAGCCAGAAATTTCCTCTTTTCTCTCACTCTGTTTCTTTCTTCCTCCTTTGCTTTCTGTCATCTTCTTCCTTATCGTTTTCTGCCTTGCTGGTCCATTCACCTGTATGTGTTCGATAAAGTCTTATGTACTTTCTCTTAGGATTGATAATTGGGTACATGCATTAAGTGCATTTTGGCTCTGGGGAAATGAGATATGCCAAAGCAATTTTGGATAACTTAGCCCTTTTTTGTATATGTTTTAGTGTCCTTACTAATGTTTAAATTTGTATTCGGGTATGTTTTTGAAATCCCCTGTGCGATAAATTGGACGGAGTGGTCAACGCCTGAAGCATCTCATTCGATTATGTGCGTGAATGCATTGATATGTGTACTTAATTTTTTTCTTTTTTTTTTTTTTTCTTTGTTAATTCCTGTTGAAGCATTGTGTTTGTTTTGAAATGGTTATAGCCCTGATATGGTTCTACGCCTTTGACTGGGCTTTAAACAAAAACAACAGTCTGTTGAGGTCTGCACAAACACGTGGGCACGTTCAACAACATGTGAGCAGTACTGTGTGGAAAGGGGCGGCAAACTCACAAATCGTTTGACCCAGCTTGTCTCCAAATAATGAAACACACTCTCCCGAACATGTCAACTCATTGTTTAATGACAGCAATCGTTCAATGGTTAACACAGCCTCACTAAGTCACCGATTCCTTTTTTTTAATGAGAGCTACTTGGTCCTATCTTCACGTTCCTTTGTTTACAGTACCATGGTGACTATTTCACACCCAACTGAATCTGGCTTTGGGAGCCATAGAAGCTGATCATCTGCTTTCTTCAAAAATGAATGGGTCTCAGCTGGATATGGAATCCAAGGGAGCTAAGAACAACAAAGAGAACAGCATGTCAGTTCTCGGTATGTATTCAAAACTAGCGTGACAACTCTTTTCTTACCTAATCTTTTTTCTGCTTACCATGACAAGACGTCAGTTTTGTTTTGGCCAAAATGGCCTTTACCACGCTCAGAAAGTTTCAAATTCACTGACAACATAAAAAGCCACATGAGTTAAAAGGATCCAAAGTGATTGTCGTACTTGCTGTATATAGGTTTTCAGAATCCAACGCAACTGAACACAAACAACACACGTCAACAAATACACAATAATAGGGCCTACTATCATTTATTACGACAATCCACCTTTGACGTACAGGTTTTTTTTTCTTGACAACATTAAACAAGCAGATTTCATAATTCTGCAAATTATCACAAGAAAACATAACGGTTTGCATTATTCTTCTTTCTTCGGAATGTTGAAAGGCAAGGTTTAGCATGCTCGAGCATGGAAGGATGGCCAGATTCTTGCCCTGGCTTAAATACAATATCCTAGTCCACCCACCTGAAGTTATCTGGCCTTATGTGGAAGGTAAAGCAGCAGGAAAGAAGAGATGGACACCATACTCATAAGACAGGCTGAAGAGAAGCTGATATCATAACATTCTCCAGAAGACCGCTCAGGTTACGAGAGTCCCCCTCTGGGGATGTCATGGGCTCTTTCAGTATAACTAGTATCCCCACCTTCTGGAAATTCTGTGCTAGAATTTTTTTTTTCTGTCACTTCTTTGTTTCTTTCTTCCTCCTTTGCTTTCTGTCATTTCTGCCTATCATTTTCTGCCTAGCTGGTCCATTCACCTGCACGTGTTCGATACAGTCTTACGTACTTTCTCTTAGGACTGATAATTGGGTGCATGTGTTAAATGTATTCTTTTGGCTCTAGGGATATGAAATATGCGAAAACAATTTCAGGTAATTTAAGCCTGTTTTTATATATATATTTTAGTATCCATAGTTATGTTTAAATTTGTACTCAGGTATGTTTTTTAAATCCCCTGTGCAATAAATTGGACGGAGTGGTCAACGCCAGGGGCATCTCCTAAGATTATGTGCGCGAATGCATTGATGTGTGTACTGCATTTTCTTTTCCCTTTTTTTCCCCTGTTGAAGTATTGTGTGTTTTGAACTGGTTATAGCCTTGATGTGGCTATACGCAGTCGGCTGGCTTTAAACAACAATAACAATAACAATATCAGCATTAGCGTTACGAGAAAACGTTTTTTTTTAGTCTGCGCACATCTGATGACCAGACTGTTTTCTTACTGCCTCTCTTTCCCTGCACCCTTCAGCCTAAATCGCTTCTACACACTCTCTGCTCTGATCTGCTTCTTAGCTTCATACTACTCTGACAAACCCGAGTATTAATGTCAATGGAAGTTTCCTTTGATTGTAGATCTAAAGCTTATCCACTGCATGTCGTTTGAACGTCCTCCAAAAGATGTTGCAAAATGGGATGGGATCAGTTTGGGATCCTACACCGAGATAAAAAAAAAAATATACAATTTATCTCTCTCTCTCTCTCTCTCTCCTCTCTCTCTCTCTCTCTCTCTGCTCTCTCCTCTCTTCTCTCATATTATATCTGCTCCATATATTATCTCTCCTCCTCTCTCCTATCTCCTCTCCTTTCTCATATATATATATATATATATAATATGGATAGACAGCAGACAGATAGATAGATAGATAATGTATACACTATAGATAGGTAGACAGATAGATACACAGACATATAGATAGATAGATAGATAGATGATAAATAGATAGATAGATAGATGTATACACATATAGAAGATAGATAGATAACATATAGATAGATAGATACACAAGAAGATAGATAGATAATAGATAGATAATAGATATAGATAATAGATAGATAGATAATAGATATAGATAGATAATGATAGATAGATTGATAATGATAATAGATAATAGATAGATAATAGATAGATAGATAATAGATAGATAGATAATAGATAGATAGATAGATAGATAGATAGATAGATAATAGATAGATAGATAATAGATAGATAGATAGATAGATAGATAGATAGATAGATAGATAATAGATATGATAGATAGATAGACAGATAGATAGATAGATAGATAGATAGATAGACAGATAGATAGATAGATAGATAGATAGATAGATAGGTATTTGCATGCTGATCAGTTTCAAGAGTTACTTACCTATGGCGGTGATTGCTACAACACGTAAAAACGGACATTTTCAAAGAGTCCTTTTGTATCGCTTTCGTGGTGCTCCTATATCGCAATAGCCCACACTACATACGTATACATATACTTTTAAGTGTAGTGGCATCCCGGTCAAATCGTCTTTCACTGTAAGGGATGGCTATGTTAACTATGTCACCGTGTTTGTCTGTTTTCCTTGTTGTGAAAAGGGAATGGCTGCCACTGACTGAAACGTTTTTTCCCTGTGTAAAGCGAAAGGAGAATTACTGCATGAAGGGCCTGTCCTGAACGCACGAATTTCTAGATTGGATCGTTCATTTGAACAGGGACTTGGCTTTTTGACTGGTGGTCTAACAAACGCTAGTCTTGTATGCGACAGCCAACTGAAGTCCATTGTGTATTAACCCTTTGACTCCCGCACCTTGTCCAACAGCATCCTGCATTTTCCAACTATGCTAGCAAAGCAAAACTTAATCCTTTGACTCCCACATCTTATCCACTATCTTCCTGTAGAAAGCTGGTGGATAGGGTGAAGGAGTCAAAGGATAAGTTGTTCCAGTTGGTGGATAGGGTGTGGGAATCAAAGGGTTAAGTTCTTGCAGTTGGTGGATAGGGTGTGGGAGTCAAAGGGTTAAGTTCTTGCAGTTGGTGGATAGGGTGTGGGAATCAAAGGGTTAACTCGCGGCGGTAAGGGAGTTCCCTGACTAAATCCTGTAGAAGATTCTACTTTCTCAAATAAACAAAAATACATACAAACAGTAAATGGATGGCGATGTTCTCTCTCTCTCTCTCTCTCTCTCTCTCTCTCTCTCTCTCTCTCTCTCTCCTCTCTCTCTCTCTCTCTCTCTTCTCCTTTCTCTCTCTTTCTCTCCTACGCTGTAATAAGAAAGAACCAACAACAATATCAACGGTAAAAATAGATAAACATCTTTTCTGTGCTCCAAAAAATGTGAGTAGCAGAGCAGTGCGGAGTATTGTGTCACGCAAATGCACAGTCTAGTTCTCTCCTTCTAGGTACCCTCACTGTTGTTCTGGAGCCGGCGTGTCAGGATTGTCCAGGTCGTCCTGTCCTGTGTTGAGTGGACGCATTCAGCCAGACTTTTTCTGTCCAGTCTTTGATATCGTCTGCCCATAGTCGTCTTGGACAACCTCTTGCTCTCGTCCCTTCCACTCCTCCATGAGAATGGGTTTGTGGAGAGTCATGCCACACCACACGTCCAAAATAATTTTGTTGTGGTAATTTTGGTAGTAATTCCCTCTGCATATTTAACCTTTTTTAAAACAGATTTGTTTGTTATTCTGTCCTTCCAATTAATTCTACAGTCTTCTGAAAACCCACATTTCATAAGATTCTTTCTTTCTTTTTATGGCCTTGTAGAATGTCCATATCTCACCCCATAAAGTTCTGAGGCATACTTAGGCTGTCCAGCGAAACAGCGTTTAGTGTTCTTGTTTTTTAACTGCGGCGTCAGTTGGCCTACTGATTACCTACTGATTTGTCCGTTATCATGAGACGTGGGGGGGGGGGGGGGGGCAGGGGCGGTGTCTCTCACTTGGCCTGGCTCCGCGCCTTAGCGATCACTGTCTTCAGTAAGTGACTTAATGTGTAGTGTCCTCAATACACTGAGCCAGAACAGTGTTGAACTCCGTCGAAGTGACCTGGCAGCATTGCAGGGTCTTATCCGGTAGGTGGCTCTATGGCGGCTCTACATCTGTCACTGCCGTGGACTACCTGGTACTGGGGCTTTGACTGGTGGTGTGTAGTGGAGCCAGAATGAGCGGCATGAGATCAACGTCATTATGGCAGCACAGAAGTTGGAACAGAGAAAGAAAAGTCTACTATGGGGCGTTCCGACGTTGCTGCCCACTTGCAGTCAATTTTTCAAGATGTAAAGATGTAGGACAACTGAAAACCAGTCACACATGAGCTTCTGTTTGGGTGGTTTGTCAGATTGTTTGTTTGTTTGTTTGTTTGTTTGTTGTTTGTTTGTTTGTTTGCTTTCCTTGTTTGTAGGCAGCAGCTTCCACGCGCATTCGAACATACGAGTGGGCTTTGACGTCTATGGCCTGTTTTCACCCCACCATTTAGACAATCACATTCAGTTTCGGAAACAGTGCACGCCGAGTATTTTCGTGTTTCCATACGCCATTAAACACTGATATGTCTCACATGATCTTTAACGTTCATATCTGATGTGCTGCGTGCGTATACACACGAAGCGAGTACAGGCACTAGCAAGGTCTGCACCTGTGTTGGCCTGGAAAGTCAGAAAAATATCCACCTGTACCTACCGGCCGATATCCAAGCATGTTTACAAACCCAGACCTTGCGATTGGAACCCTAATGTCCCAACCACTAACCATCCGGCCATGGCGCCTGTGCTTCGCGCTTGTCGTGTTCTTGTATTGCAGTCAGGATAAAAGAACAAATTCCAGTCACAATTCACACTCTCCACCTGCTGGGTAGCTCGTTCTGAAGCGTTTCCATCGTGCCAGTAAATTTACTTTTATCTACTAGGCTTCTGCGCTGACAGAAAGGTATTTTGGCCATGAGCTTAGGGCGGGGCAATCCACGCAGAAAACACAGACGTTGAAGTCAGAGGAACTAAGCATGTATCAGCCTTCCAACAAACCATGGTACCACATAATATAACCCAACTGTCGACACGGTTATCTACATCTGACCGCCGTGGGGATGCCGTTCTGTTCTGTTCTGTGGATTTTAAAGTCCTACCACTCTTAGAATATACGAGGACTAGCAAAAAGAATTTTCCAAGAAGCGTTTGACAATTTTAGTAGCAGTATGAGATACCCATGCTTTATTCGGTCCTCCTTGGTATGAATACATTGTATGTGGGGGTGCCGGGGGTTCTTTCAGTATCCCCACTTCTGGAAATTGTGTACTAGAAATTTCCTTTTTTCTGTCACTCTCTTTGTTTCTTTCTGCCTCCTTTGCTTTCTGTCATTTCTTCCTATCATTTTCTGCCTTACTGGTCCATTCACCTGTATGTGTTCAGTAAGGTCTTACGTACTTTCTCTTGGGACTGATAATCGAGTGCATGTATTAAGTGCATTTTTGGTTCGAGGGAAGTGAGATATGCGAAAGCAATTTTAGGTAAATTAGGCCTGTTTATATATGTTTTACTGTCCTTACTTATGTTTAAATTTTTATTCAAGTATGTTTTTTTTAAATCCCCTGAGCGATATATTGGACGGAGTGGTCAACACCAGGGGCATCTCCTTAGATTCCTAAGAGCTTATGCGCGCGAATGTATTGATATGTGTTCTTAATTTTCTTTCCCCATTTTTTTCCTGTTTAAGTGTTGTGTATATTTTGAAATAGTTATAGCCCTGATATGGCTATACGCAGTCGGCTGGGCTTTAAACAAAAATAACAGTAACAGTCTACATCTGAAGAGAAAAGCGCTCGTCGTGATCCCTTCAGGGTGGAGCAATGCCAGGTCCTGCGCTTTGCAGGATCCACTCTCAGCTATCACCAACCTCCATGGCAGCCGGCAGGAACAAGAGGAAACAATCACACGCCACACGCGGCCTGACTATCATCATCATCATCATCATCATCATCATCATCATCGTGTGTCCTGCCGCATGACGTTGGCGATCATGGCCCTCCATATGAATCTATCCCTTGTTGCCGCAAGCACATCTTCCACCCTCTCTGTCCTCAGCCACCCTGCAAGTCCGTCCAATATTTTCTCCCTGGGTCTACCCGGTGCTCTCTTTCCCTCCAGCTTTCCTGTTGTGACCAGGTGCTCTAATTCCCCTTTCCTCTTAAAATGATGCCTGTCTTTTCCTAATCGTCCTTATCAATGACCTTCTTGTGTCTGCCTGACTATATTGAAGGCGAGCGAAAGTTTGAAGTAGTGAAACACCTACAAACAAATGCTGGAGAAGTCTCAGAACGTTGCCGCTAAGAAAACCGTTGCTGATCACTCGTGCACCGTTTCATGCAGGGCCATGGTAGTCCTGATGGCCTCGTTCCTCCCGGACAGCTCGGGGCCCTCTTCGCTGACAGCCGACACGAAAGACATGGACGACTCAGAGCGCATGGTGAGGGTGTTGGGATCCGTCAAGCTCGTCTTGCCGTCTGCAAACTCCAACACTTCCGGCAGGCGTTCGGGCAGGTGGTACGGGTTGTCTGATCCCGCAAAGAAAGATGGGTTGGAAACCTGGACACAGGCAGCGTTTCTTAAGGCAAAGTTTACACGTACAACACGTTACAGAGTACTCATATACAAAGGTTACACGTAAAACACATCACTGAGTACTCATATACAAAGGTTACACGTAAAACACGTCACTGAGTACTCATATACAAAGGTTACACATAAAACACGTCACTGAGTACTCATATACAAAGGTTACACATAAAACACGTCACTGAGTATTCATATACAAAGGTTACACGTAAAACACGTCACTGAGTACTGATATACACAGGTTACACGTAAAACACGTCACTGAGTAGCCTACTCATATACAAAGGTTACACGTAAAACACATCACTGAGTACTCATATACAAAGGTTACACGTAAAACACATTACAGAGTACTCATATACACAGGTTACATTAAAGCACGTTACTGAGTACTCATATACAAAGGTTACATGTAAAAAACGTCACTGAGTACCCACATATAAAGGTTACACGTAAAACGCGTTACTGAGTACTCATATACAAAGGTTACATGTAAAACACGTTCACTGAGTACTCATCTACAAAGGTTACACGTAAAACGCATTACTGAGTACTGATATGCACAGGTTACACGTAAAACACGTCACTGAGTAGACTACTCGTATACAAAGGTTATGCGTAAAACACGTCACTGAGTACTGATATGCACAGGTTACACGTAAAACACGTCACTGAGTAGGCTACTCGTATACAAAGGTTACACGTAAAACACGTCACTGAGTACTCATATACAAAGGTTACATGTAAAACACGTCATTGAGTACTCATATACAAAGGTTACACGTAAAACACGTCACTGAGTACTCATATACAAAGGTTACATGTAAAACACGTCATTGAGTACTCATATACAAAGGTTACACGTAAAACACGTCACTGAGTACCCATTTACAATGACAATGTCACCGAGGCAAATGCCACACGTTAAAAAAGTGTACTCGTACACAGAGGCAATACTAGTTAGGCAAATGTTATAATAAAATCCGAAATAGTGTACTCGTGTACAGAGACAACGCCTGTAAGGCAACCGCCACACGTAATACAAAAATAAACAATGTGCTTCTTGTTTATGTGTGCGTGAGGGTTTTCTTTTTTTCTTTCTTTTGCTTTTTTAAAAATAACTTAATAACAGCGTGTGTGTGTGTGTGTGTGTGTGTGTGTGTGTGTGTGTGTGTGGTGCGTGCGTGCGTGCGTGCGTGCGCGCGCGCGTGTGGTGTGTGTGTGTGTGTGTGTGTGTTTTAAGCGTTCCTATTTTCTCGGATGCGTATATTCACTTCCTCGTTTCGCCTACACTACGTATGCAGTATAATGCTGCGCAGTCTGCAAACTCCGTCTTTGGTGTCCGTGCATCTTGGTTGTTTTTGTTTGCATAAGCCACCAGACAGTAACATGAACTTCAATATCTTTGACGAGCATATTTGATGTTCTGCGCGCGTACACGCACGAATAGCGTTTAGGCACTAACAGGTAACGGGTTTCACATATAATTCTGTTGACCAAGGACATCAGAAATATCCCCACCCTTTACTCAGTAGTCCGCAGGTACCAGGTGCCCAAACAGGATCAGGACCCAGGTCTTCCGCTTGGAATTCTGACGTTCTTACCCACCTGACTATCGACCCCCTTTATTGTGTATCATCAGCTATGGTCTTTCAGAGAGGACTATTTCGTGTTTTCGCTTTTACAACATATGATAAAACTTTACGGAACATTTGATCGTTTTATTTATCTCAGTTAAAAACAAACAAAACAGACGAAGCGACAAACACACACACACACACACACACAACAACACACACACACACACACAACACACACACACAACAAACACACACACACGGAAAGGACAAATGGTGACAAGAAAGGAAATAAGTTCTCTGCAAATCATGTATTTCACGTGTCGTGGATGACTCTTCTAGACATTTTGTTTCTTTAAAAAAAATTACAGCTTTGTGTTATGTGTGACCTCGCCTTTAGAAGCTGGGTTGGCGGGTGCAGCTTTGCATGTAGCTCCTTGACGCTAGCTTTTGACTGATTTTGTTGGCCTCAAGAAAGTGAGATCTCTACTACCTCATTCCCTTATGACCTCCGGTTACGATAACCTTTGACCTATCTTTGATCGATTCAGGTACGTTTTACATTTCTGGTTTAACTTGCAAATGTAGAACAAGTTGCAAGTAGGCCCTACGTTTTACTTTCTGGTTTAACGTGCAAATGAAAAACAGGTTGATCAAGCAATTACAAGGACCTCCGCTTTTCAAACAGACCGCAGCAAACCCTCATAGAAAGTCATAACGAGACAGCAAGGTAAAATTAATTCCCCGGCCCATCGTTTTCTCGGGTTTACACATCTTTTGTTTAATCACATGAAGTTTTGAAACTGAGCTGCGTAAAGGTGTACAATAGGAAGTCACCTTCATTTCTCTTTCATGTCACAGTGGCTAGAATACTAAAATGACAGTATTCCTCTCTTTCGCACTGCACTTATAATGCTGGCTCCACTAAAGCTGCGGTCTCTGCCATCTCACTCCCTTACGACATCAAGGCTAATCATTATCTTCATTCTCCCTTTAAGTCTGAACTAATTTCGCTGTTTGTCCGAAACGTAAAGACGAAAACAGTTGTTTTTTTAACAGTATGGCCGACCAAAATTAAAGAAAACAAAAGTAACACAAACCCCTCACTTTAGTAAGCACGAACTAAAAAATAACACACACACACACACACACACACACACACACACACACACACACACACACACACACACACACACACACACACACACACACACCACACACACACACACATACATACATACACGCGCGTGTGTGCGCACACCATCTGGTTTCGAATCCGGCTTATGCTAAGGAATAACCTGTCTTCAGTCTTTCTTTCCTCTGTTAAACCTTCAAGACCAGAGCTTCTTCATCGCCTTGTTTTGGACAAAAGTGATCAAATTCTAGTAACGCTGGATCAGCTTCATACTCGGCGACTCGTGGGTACAAGTTCGAACCATTGGAAATATTTTTGCCTGGGAGGTTTCCAGAAATCATCCTCTTGAGACTTGGTTTCAGAGGACATATCAGACTGACAGAAATTGTGATGGTAACAGAACTGAAGTACAGTTGGAGCTGTCCATTCTCAGTTATCTTCACAACTCCAAATGGCCAGACAAGATAGCTAAGAGCGATGGTTGGCAGCAACTCAGGTGTAGAAAACTCCAAGGATGAAGAGTGACTTATGTTGAGAGACATCACTGATCACAGCACCGAGGTCGAAAAAGAAAATATCGTTTGCTGTGGAGAAGAAAGTCAGCGTTTGGTGTACAGGCACTAAAGAGGCTGTCTAGTTCCGTTCTTTTGATAATCTCTACAGTCCTTCTGCAGACGATACGACAGAGCCGTCCATTCTATTTCTGATCGTGAATACCACTGCGCTATGGCCTCGTGAGGTGGCTTTCCATACTACAGGAACGTGAAGTTCCTCTCCGTGGTACTTCTAGGTGGCAGAAATCTGGGTTGCTTGGTTTTATTCATGCTTTCGGCCAGCACCCTTCCCAGCTGTCAATTAGCAACTGACGGACATAACCATCCCAGGGAGGATGGGGAAGGGGAGGATGGATGATGACAGATAATGAGAAGATGAGATGGTGATCTGAGAAATCCTGTTTCATGAAAAGCGACGACCACCACCTCCAACCTGCTCAGTTCGTCGTTGATGACAGGAATCTTCCAAGCATCACACATAAGCTGCAGATCTTCTGACAGGGCAGGCGTCATGGTTCTGGTGTTCTAGACATCCAGCCAGCAAGAGAGCTGGATTATTCCGTTTTGCTTTCTCTGCGTGATGGACAGATATTGATCCGCTTATCAGGAATTCACTGTAAGCCCAAGACACCCATTGGAGCAAACGGAGCATGGTAGGACAATATTTACTGACTGGTTGATGCTCAGCTTGAGGCGGGTTAAGTTTTTGCAGTTGGATAGGGCACAGGAGTCAAAAGGTTTTGTTTATGCAGTTGGATAGGGCACAGGAGTCAAAGGGTTATGTTTGTGCAGTTGGATAGGGCACAGGAGTCAAAGGGTTATGTTTGTGCAGTTGGATAGGGCACAGGAGTCAAAGGGTTATGTTTGTGCAGTTGGATAGGGCACAGGAGTCAAAGGGTTATGTTTGTGCAGTTGGATAGGGCACATGAGTCAAAAGTTATGTTTGTGCAGTTGGATAGGGCATGGGAGTCAAAGGGTTAACACAAACTGTAAGACCTGCAGTGTCTCTCCAAGGCATAGTCAGATGAAGACCCTGTTATCTGCACAGTCGCTCCACATTCCTGGTTCTCCATAACTTCCATGTGGTCCAAAAAAGAGAAAAAGACAAGTGGCGGTCCAGGTGGAAGCCGGGTCGTTGCGTGAGTTGCCATAACAATATCAAGGACAACAGGGTGCTGCCTTAGGATTTTCATTTGCTCATTGTTGACTTCTAAATTCTTTCTTATGAATAAGACCACAAGAGAACGAGGGATCGAAATTAGACTTTTAAGTATGAAGGGACAAGGATGAGTTGATGGGACGGAAGCAAGAGAGAGAGAGAGAGAGAGAGAGAGAGAGAGAGAGAGAGAGCGACCGACAGACAGACAGACAGACAGTCAGACAGACAGACAGGGACAGACACAGACAGGCAGGCTGACAGACAGAGTGTTGAATTTCTTAATCTCGCGCCATCAATATATATTTGTCATCAGCAAGCACAATCACCACTATCACCACCAACACAACCATTATCACTATCACAACCACCATCATCATCGTCATCATCATCATCATCACAACATCAATTTTAGTATTTGTTGCTGCTGCTTGTGTTGTTATTTGGTGACGATGACAATAGTGATGTTAATGAAAATAATGACGATATGCTGCAATGTATCTTTACCTGTCTGTGTTTGGCCAGTAAAGGAGGCTGGAAGAAGACCTTATAGGACGGCTCCTCCACCAGTTTGGACTTTCGGGGACTGATGAAGGAAGGGACGGATATGAGATCATCGTCCATTGACAACAGTCCCTTTTCTCTCTCACAGTCTTCCTCTTCGATCTTGGGAGGCTTCAGATTCTTATCCACCTGCCCGTGGAAAATCTTGGAGTTCATATGCCTGAGATCCATGAAGAACAGGGGAGTGCTCGCCTCCCTGGCCAACCTGAGCTTCAATTTTGCCAGCAGTACTAAAGAGTTGGTGGATTTGGCAGAGTTCTGTCCTTCTTTCCTGTTTTTCAGACTGGAGTTTGTTCTGGAGGTGTTTTCTTTGAAACTGGTTCTTTCGTCGTCGTCATCTCCTTGTCCAGGGAGTCCATGGCTTCGGAGCTGGAAGTGGAAGTCATTGTCGTCCTCCTCGTCAGATTCGTTATTGTGCTGGGAACTATGAGGAGGGAAAAGCAGGCCGCTCCTGTTGATTTCCCCGCGTGCGATCTTGTCCTGAATTTCCGCTTGCGTCATGTCCGGGAAGATTCGCATGAGGACAGCGGAGGTAGTCACATTCTTCTCACTGACGCGCAGGCGCGGGAAGTCGGCCTCTATCCGCTCGCGGTCCATCATTCGCACGCGCAGTTTCTGGCAATCCCGGCACACCCCTGGCCCCATGATCTCACAGCACTGTCGGGACACGCTCATTTTTCGAGCATCTGAAAACAGCAAACAGATTGTGGAAAAAATGTGATTACAACAGTCTTTGATAGATGCTCAGCCCAGGACCTCAAGGTTGAAAACGAGTCTCTCTCTCTCTCTCTCTCTCTCTCTCTCTCCACACACACACACACACACACACACACACACACACACACACACACACACACACACACACACACATACACACACACACACACACACACACACGCACGCAAACAAACACACACACACACAGACTGACACACAGACACACACACACACACACACACACACAGGCAGACACACACACACACTTACACAGACACACAAACACACACACACACGTGCACACACACACATGTATACCTACACACGCACATACATACATACTACATACATATGTACACATATGTGCACACACACATACACACGCACGCATATATACACACACAAAATAAAACAAAACTAAAACAAAATACTTAAAACAAAATGATAGGAAATAAGACAAACTATACAGACAATGAACATCCAAGCAAAACAATGACACGATTTTGTCAAAATGCAAAGATCCTGTCAAATGTGACGAAAAATAACCACACACACACACACACACACACACACACACACACACACACACACACACATACACACACACACACACACACACACACACACACACACACACACACACACACACACACACACACACACACACACACACACACACACTAAAATGCTGGGAAAGTGGTAGCTTACCTGACATTTGGAAGACTTCGATTGTGTTACCAATACCAAAACCTAATAAACCCCTTTCAGATCCAGGTAGTTACAGACCTATCTCGCTTACATCCCATGTTTCAAAACTATTGGAAAAAATTATAGTGAATAGACTGAGTTACTTTTGTGAGAAAAATAATATAATACCTATCAATCAATCTGGGTTTCGAAAAGGTAGATCAACATCAGACCATTTAGTTAAGTTAACAACTCAAATAAAAAATCAGTTTGCTAAAAGGAAAAATGTCTTAGCTACCTTCTTTGATCTTAAAAAAGCATACGATCAAGTCTGGCATGCGAGACTTTTGTTGAAATTTAAACATACTGGTCTCAACGGTAATCTTTATAATTTTATCAAAACATTTATAAGTGACCGAAGTATAGTCGCTAAAATAGGTAATACATACTCTGAAAAACGATCTGTAAACATGGGAATTTCTCAGGGTTCCGTAATATCTCCTCTATTATTTAGTATTTTGATCTATGACCTACCAACTCAAGTCTCAAACAATGTAAACGTTGCTCAGTACGCTGATGATATAGCGATCTGGATGAATGTTTCGTTAAAAAGGAAGACTTCCTTGAGAGAAATAAAATACATTAAAAAAGTCTATCAACATGAAATTAATAATATTTCCACTTACTTGACAGTTAACGGTCTGGAAATATCCAATGAAAAAACACACATGATGCTTTTTAATAATGGTCTCAGTCCGAAAGAAGTACCGTTGTTTAAAAATGGTGATGAGGAACTGAAATATACTACTCACGTGAAATTTCTGGGAGTACAATTGACTTCTAGTTTACAATGGAAAGAACATATTGATGCCTTGTTATGTAAAGCTATGAAAAGCTATAATTTAATAAGAATTATTAGTAAACAGTCCTGGGGACAGGACACTAAAACGTTTTACATCTTGTCACAGCTTTAGTCAGATCTAAGTTGGCTTATGGTCAAGAGGTCTATTTTTCAGCTCCAAAATGCTATTTGAAAAAACTTCAAAGCTTAGATAGTAAAGCTATTAAATGTGCTCTTGGGGTACCGGTGTATACAAAAACACAAGAAGTATATAAAACAGCCGGCATCCTTCCCTTGAAAGATTGGAGGAAGTTATCAACTGCTAAATATATAGTTAGAGCAAATGCAGTAGCTAATTATGCCAGTACGGAACTTAAAATTCGGTCTGACATCCATTTCCCCAAGAAAGCAAGAACAACAAAGTCACAAGAAACAATATCCACTTACACAAATGAGCTCTTCAAACTTTCTCACGTATTACCTAACAAAGTTTCACATAAAATGATATGTTGTCCTCTACCCCCCTGGGGACTGTCCAATGCTATTTTTGATATCAACTACACTGATACTGACCTGACAAAAGATATTAATCCACACTTGTTAGCAATTGATGTTCTGTCATATCTACACAAAAAATATTCACATTACTTAAAAATCTTTACAGATGGCTCTATTCTAGATGATGGTAAAGCAGGCGCTGGCTTTCTAATTCCTAAATTTAAAGTAGAAAAGGCTTACTCTTTAGGACAGGGACATTCAATCTTCACTTCTGAATTAGTTGCCATCTAATGGCACTGAAATATATAGTAGATCTACTCATAACTTTGTTTAGTATCCTATTATGTGTAGATTCGAAATCTGCATTACAATCCTTAAAATGTTGCGAACATAAAGTAAATAGTTCGTTAATATTTGAGATAAAATTTCTAATTCATTGTTTAATAACAAATAATACACAGGTTACTTTTTGGTGGATCCCATCACACTGTGGTATCCTTTTTAACGATCGGGTCGACAGAATAGCAAAAAATGCAGCAATGAATAGGGCTGGCAGTACTAAACTTGATTTACCACTCTCTGAACATGAAATGAATGCTATATTAGAAAACAAAGTAAAAGCGCAATGTGACCTTCGCCCCTTCTCGGTAAATTACCAGGTTTTACAAGACAAGAGATAACTTTAGCTTACAGATTAACTCTCAATTCACTTCGAACTAAATTTAATAAAACCATCAAATGTATCTGTGGTAATTTTATAACAGTTGATCACCTTTTGTGTTGTCAGCGAATGCAACCTTATTTCCCTGCGTCATTTACAAACTTAAAACAGAAACATACTGATTTCACTCTGTATTTACACATTGCTAGACGTTTACTGCACAGTCCTGTAGGTCGTTTCCTTTGATTCAGCCCAATTGTTTTATACCTGTAACTCCCACACAGCCCCGAGAAATCTGATGAAGCCTGACTGATATAATGTTCTGATTGTTTTTCTTTTGTTCGTTAATTTGTTTGATGTTACATTAATTGTTACCTTAAACATAGTTTCATTCATTCCTTACGCACCTTCCCCCCCCCCCCCCCCCCCCCCCGTCTAAAAGCACATATGTGAATAGACGTTAAAAGAAATAACGAACGAACACACACACACACACACACACACACACACACACACACACACACACACACACACACACACACACACAACACAAAGACAAGTCAACATCCAAGCCCACACTACATACGCATCTGGCGTGGGTTCACATCGTGCTCCTTTCTCACTGAAGGATATTAAAACATGAATCTTGGAGAGAAAAAATCTATAAAAAGCGAACACAGCATGGAAGCCCACCGGCATACACACACACACACACACACTAACACACACACACACACACACACACAGACACACACACACACACACACACACACACACACACACACACACACACACACACACACACACGTCTGAAAGCACATATGTGAATAGACGTTAAAAGAAATAACGAACGAACACACACACACACCACACACACACACACACACACACACACACACACACACACACACACACACACCACACGCGCACACACACTAACACACACACACACACACACACACACACACACACACACACACACACACACACACACACACACATACACACGTCTGAAAGCACATATGTGAATAGACGTTAAAAGAAATAACGAACGAACACACACACACACACACACACACACACACACACACACACACACACACACACACACACACACACACACACACACACACACACACACACACACACATGTAATGACACATGAACGCACTCACATACAGTAATAATGACAAAATAATAATAATGGTGATAAGAACAAGAATACAAATGAACAGTTGTACAGCACATCATCTCACAAGAGCCCTAAGTGCTTCACAAAAGCACGAGTGACGGGGGCAGACACACGTACAGCACGTAATGTCCCTATGATGACAATAAACCAAATGTAAGGTACATTATGTTCAAGAAGCAATAAAAGTTATAATAAAAATTCGCCGAACAAAAAGATCCATTTCCACATTTTGATCAGTCGTATAAACAACGACCAAAAAGAAAACTTTAAAAAGAACAAAAGCACTGAACACACACACACACACACACACACACACACACACACACACACACACACACACACACACACACACACACACACACACACACACACACACACACACAAACATACATACATACATACATACATACACACACAAACATGTACACACTCAAGCTCGCACACATACACTCCCTAATACCCCCCCCCCCCCTTAAAAAAAAAAAAAGAGAGAAAAGAAAACACTTAAGCACAAGCAACACACACACACACACACACACACACACACACACACACACACACACACACACACACACACACAACTCATTCACACGGTGACAGTCATACACAGCACGTGCGCACATCCACACCTGCAACCCGCACGCATGCATACACACATAAGTCATGCCAACCAGCCAACTAAATTAAAGACATTATTTTATCATACTTGCAGAAACAGGATGGAGGGAAGATAGAACAAAGAGGTGTGAGACAAACAGGTGTGAGACATATGACACACCTACTATGTAAAGAGATAAGCTTCTATAACTCTCTTTACTGAAGACAAAGTCTGCGGGCACTGAACACCTGAAGGAAGTGATTTCCATTGTTCTGGAGCATAAACGAAAATGAATCTGATCGAAAGTCTGATATCTGGAGTTCAGTCCCAACCCACAACACAAAAAGTGACCTGTTCGCTGTCCATCTTAATGCTTTGATCGTTCTGGTAATGTCAGCTTAGTTAATGTTTCAGAGATCCCTTTTTATCCTCCCCATTTCAAGACCTTCCCAGCGCATATGGTTGTGCGCAGACTTAAGGGGTCTGCCAGGCAACTGCTGGCAGATTTGGGTGGAGTGCGTATGGAATTGTCCGAGTGTGTGAGGAATCCTTTTAGAACAAAGTCCATACTCAAAATTCCTGTTTTAGTTTCAGAGAAGTTGTATTAACAGTTTAAATACTATCCATGCTCATAGTGACAGCCAGTAAGGTAAAAAAAGATAGAGCTTTTCTCCCTACACCCTGAGGTCATATATGAATGAGATGGTGCAGACCTAAAGCTTTCTCAGGGCCAGCATGATGAACAAGGCGCCCCTCTTCTCTCCTCCACCGCTTTATACTTGTCCCTAAATTTGAAGCAATTTAGGTAACTGTTCGCAGCTGGGCAGACTGGAGACCAGGTATACCTTGATCACCAGCAAATGGAGACCAGGCATACCTTGTTCACCAACAGACTGGAAGGCGAGTGCTCTACCTCTGTGCCAATCAAGGACATAGTGAGATGCTATAAAGACAGTAGCATGGCCATAAGGACATAGTGAGATGCTATAAAGACAGTAGTATGGTCATAAGGACATAGTGAGATGCTATAAAGACAGTAGCATGGCCATAAGGACATAGTGAGATGCTATAAAGACAGTAGCATGGCCATAAGGACATAGTGAGATGCTATAAAGACAGTAGCATGGCCATAAGGACATAGTGAGATGCTATAAAGACAGTAGGATGGTCATAAGGAGATAGATGCTATAAAGACAGTAGTATGGTCATAAGGACATAGTGAGATGCTATAAAGACAGTAGTATGGTCATAAGGACATAGTGAGATGCTATAAAGACAGTAGTATGGTCATAAGGACATAGTGAGATGCTATAAAGACAGTAGTATGGTCATAAGGACATAGTGAGATGCTATAAAGACAGTAGCATGGTCATAAGGACATAGTGAGATGCTATAAAGACAGTAGCATGGTCATAAGGAGATAGATGCTATAAAGACAGGACTTAGCATGATCATAATAGTTTCTTCAGATAAAACTATTTTTAGTGTTTGATGTTATGTGCTTGAACCTGGGGCGGTGATGATGTTTGTTTTCTTCAGATAGAAGGTATGTGTTTCTTTGCTTTTTGTTTGTTTGTTTGTTTGTTTGTTTGTTTGTTTGTCTGTTGTTTTTACTTTTGCGTTCTGATTTTTTTTCTCAAACGCTTGTGTGCACGTTGTTTTGCCCACACTGTGTAGGTGGTATGTTGCTGCAACAGTTTGCAAACACCATCTTCAATGGACGCGCAAGCTGGGTATTTTCATCATCAGTGCTTCCAAAAGCCACTGAACACTTATTTGACTTACTGACATGACTTACGAAATCTTTAACGCGCATACTTGATGTTGTACTTCAGTGCCTACCCACAGGGAGAGGGTCAGGCATTACCAGATCTACACACACGTGTAGCTAGGAGATCCGAAAAATGTCCACCCTTTACCCGATGGGGGGAAGATATCCCGGAAGGATCGAACCCCAAACCTTCCGATTGGACGTCTGACGTCTTACCCACTTGTGATTATTGCACTCGTTCCTTTTTGAAGGGGGATTTAAAAGGGTAGTGCAATCCTGATGTCATTTTTTATTTCATTTATCGTATTTCATTTGTATTATTTTACTTCTTTTTTAATCCTTTGACTTCCGCACCCTGTCCACCAGCATCCTGCATTCTTGACCATGCTAGCAAAGCAAAAACTTTACCCTTTGACTCCCTCGCCCTATCCATCAGCTTCCTGCAGGAAGCTGATGGATAGGGCGAGGGCGTCAAAGGGTTAAGTTTTTGCAGTTGGTGGATAAGATGCCGGAGTCAAAGGGTTAAAGTTTTGATGCTTGAAATCAATCTTACCCGAGTCCGCTGGTCTGGGAGACGCACAAGTCAAGAACTCTGAGCCAGTGGTGAGAGCTGAGCCCAGTCGGCTGTTGCTGGGTCGGCTGCCAATGGCGCTGCTGCTGTTGGCACGTGGAGCTGAAGAACTGCGGGCTTTGCGGGACAGCTGCGCGCTGCCGCTGAAGGCTGTACTGGTGTCGTCTGCCACATCTCCATTTTCTGTTTCTTCGCCTTCAGTTTCCAGTTCCCTGCGACGTCCAGTCACGTCGGACGCGTCTGTTTTACACCACCCTCCCTGCTGTAAGGGAAAACGAGATGATAAAATGATAATGGTAATAATGACAACAATAATGATACTATTACTGCTATTACTACCACTTCTAAAACTACTACTTCTACTATTATTACCACTCCTGCTGCTGCTGCTGATGAAAATGATGGTTGTCATGATACTACTACTACTACTACTACTACTACTACTACTACTACTACTACTACTACTACTACTACTCATCTCATCTCATCTGTCGGCATCACCGGGTGCGGTGTTGGCCGCTGCAGTAAATGACACCGACAGGGTTATCCTCCTCCATTTGTTCCGGTTTTCACTGGCCCTGCTGACTTCATGGATTCACTACTACTACTACTACTACTACTACTACTACTAATACTACTGCTACTAATACTACCAACAACAACAATAATAATAAGAGCCAAAGACACATGTCCACTGACTATAATAATCGTAATAATGATGACAATGGTGATAATCATCATCATCATAATCTTAATCATCGCCATCATCATCATATCTGTCAGCACCTCATTTCACAAAAGCCTGTGTGACGAGGACGACACATGTAAAACACGTACGTGTCAATCCCTACCACTGTGACGATCATCGGCGGGCGAAGTATGAACTATACCATGTCAAAGAAGCAACAAAAATGAAGTATGATAAGACATCTTCTTCCACAAATCTGTCGGTCATGCAACGACGATGGGGAAAAAATATCTGAATAACCCCCCCCCCCTCTCTCTCTCTCTCCTCTCTTCATTTCTCTGACGAAACAAGAAAGGCGAAACTTCCAAGCCAAACAACGTTGTCAAGCCCAAGTGAGAAAATACCACTACGTCTAGGATGTACAGCAAACGAAAATCCGCTTGTATTGGACTGATTTATTTATTTTTATTATGAGAGCGAAATGTTTCCACGTGAAATGTAGGTTGCTCTTCTCTGTGAAAGCTTGTCGCCATAGTTCGGCGCTACCCTTTCTTCAGTATGAAAGTACTTATGGTTACCGGCTATCATAGACGATTTTCTATTGTGTTTGGCTAAAGACAACTTCTTTTTACGCCATCAGCTCCTTGTGTGCGTTTAAACGCGCGTTACCCCGTGGGGGCTCTTTCGGTATAAATAGTATCCCCACCTTCTGGAAATTCTGTGCTAGAAATTTCCTCTTTTCTGTCACTCTCTGTGTTTCTGCCTTGTTGCTTTGCTTTCTGTCATTTCTTCCTGTCATTTTCTGCCTTGCTGGTCCATTCACCTGTATGTGTTCGATAAAGTCTTACGTTCTTTTTCTGAGGATTGATAACAGGGCACATTAATGCATTTTTGGCTAAAGGGAGATGAGATATGCGGAAGCAATTTTAGGTGATTTATACCTGTTTTTATATATGTTTTCAGTGTCCTTAGTTATGTTTAAATTTGTATTCAGTTTTTCTTTTATCCGCTGTGGGTTAGATTAGACGGAGTGGTCAACGCCAGGGGCATCTCCTAAGATTATGTGCGCGATTGCATTGATATGTGTACTTACTTTTCTTTTCTTTTTTTTTCCCTGTTGAAGTTTTGCATGTGCTTTGAAACGGTTATAACTCTGACATGGCTCTACGCAGTCGGCTGGGCTTTACAAACAAAAACAATGAAACGCATGTTACTATCAGGGTCTCGGTTTATCGCCTCTTTCAAAAGTGTATCACTCAGGCCACTTAAGATCTGGTGACTCATGAGGGGCCGGGTACCTCTGTCCAAACCGGAAACTGAACTCGGAAATGTTGCCTCTCAATGAGGCAGGTTGAGTGTGTGTGTGTGTGTGGGGGGGGGGCGGTTATGAGGGGGGAGGATCCTTTAACCATTGGCCACCACTCCTGAACCAAACCACTCACTCACCCGACTGTAAGAAGCACTGCTGATGGCAGTCAGAGGCCGGGACATCCCAGAGTCGTTGCGAACCAATTTCTGAGTCTGCAACACCACCAGCTGCCGGGAATCACGCGACATGCGCATGCGCGTGGTCTCCGCCATCTTGTACACGTCACTGATACTCAGCTGGGCGGATGATGGGGGACGTGCAGGTCGCTGGGCCGCTGAATGCGCTGATGTTGCACGCACGTTTTTGCCGGAAACTGCTCGGCAAGAAGCCTGAGCTGCTGCTCTTCGACGTAAGAGCTGTGAAAGAGATAAATACAATGATAATTGTTTAATTGTTTTAGAGTTATTGTTCTTATCAAGGCAAAAGGGAAGGTCTATAAATGTAATCATAAATACATTGATAGTAATATCATTGTCGCTGCCTTTACAAGAAGCACTCAGAGCGAGGCGACGACGTGTCGTGAAAGTCTGGCCTGTGGCATCACTCTTGTATGATAGACAGGCGCGCCTAAAGGTTAGGGAGTGTTCCTTAACCCTTTAGTCGTCGGAGAGTGACGTAACAGAGACCTCGGCTGTTCTCGGTCGTGGTAGTCGAGTGAGTAAGGTCAGACTTGAAGTCTGAAGATTCTGGGGTTCAACCGCATATATAAGTCTCTTTCTGATAGTACAGGATGGTGATTTTTCCAGTCTTCCAGGTCAACATCTGTGCAGATCTGCCAGTACATAAATCCCGATCAATGTGTATACGCATGAAGAATACCAAATATACATGTTAAAGATGTTTAAGTCATGCCAGTGGCTGGGTTATAGAAACAAGATAACACCAAGCATATAACCAGCAAGTTTGAAAATTGGCGTTTAGTTCATCTTCTTCTTCTTGGCGTAAGCTGCTACACAATCATCTGAGTCCGGGCGATGAGTGCAGCCGTCTTTTCCAGCTCCTGTCTGCAGCCATGGAGTTTGGTTGTCAGCGGAGTGTCTGTCGGCCACACGTCCTGTCTTGCCACCTGGTGAAGGGAACATCTTTGGAGTATATGCTCCGTGGTTTGGTCTTCTTGACCGCAGGGACAGGTTGGGGAGGGCGCCAGCTTCAGTTTGCGGTACATGTGGCTGTTCAGCCTATTGTGACCAGTGAGCAACCTCACCAGGAGGCATGGATACATGTATACACCGACGGGTCATCAACCAACGCCGTAGCCAACGGGGTGCAGGCATCCTTGTCCTTTTCCCAGGAGGACAAACAACAACAGCAAGTGTCGCCACTGGAAGACACTGTACAAACTACCGTGCTGAGACAGAAGCACTCATGCAGGCGGCCTCCATGATTCAGGCTACAGACTGTGACTGCAGACAAGTTGTCTTCTTGTCTGATGCCCTCTCCGTGCTGCAGGCATGCCAGAACAACACGCTCCCCCTCCTGTCTAGAGCTCTGCACCAGGTTGCCACAACCAGAAGAGCAGTTCTGCAGTGGATCCCAGCCCACTGCGGAGTCTCCGGGAATGAGCGAGCTGATATGCTTGCTAAGGAGGGAGCCAGAGAAGAACAACCTAACAACTGCGTCAGCTACAGTGAGAAGAGGACCATCATCAGGACGCTTTCTATGCCGAGACGACACAGGGATGACTACCACCTGTTGTCTAGAGAGCGTTTAGTTCATAATTTCTAAAGCTGATAAACAAACAGTTATTGTTGTAATCATTATCATCATCGGGTCCAGCCTTACGAAGGCATTGCCTATCCCCTGTAGCTCTCTACGGAAGCTTTACCTTCAGTAACCCAGAATAAGGTTAGTTACTCATTCATAGCTCTCTCTCTCTCTCTCTCTCTGTCTCTCTCTCTCTCTCTCTCTCTCTTGATCTCTGGCCAAAACGTAGGAAACACTTCAGTCAAAGTCAGCCACCCAGCATCGATCTATCTTAGCCGATGAATTCATAGTTACCAGCCATTAATGAAACCGTTTCACTAGGAAATGTCTTCTTTACATATTTAGGTAGCGTTAACCTCACCAACTATGAATCATTTTATATCCGCACACTTCACCGTTCAGCTATTCGTAACTCGCCCAAATATAACGGATATATACAGATGGCAACTTCTGTACTGAATGTAGATATCGTTTTGGTGTAACACAAAGCTCAGTTCTGGGTTGAGTTTTGTTTTGCATCTGTACATTAACGACTTAAACCCCACACAACAAACATGTCATAAAATACCATATTAATCAGAGGTCACAACTCTTATCGTACCCATGAAGCACGCTTCCAAGGTCCACAAAAAATTACAACTAAACATACATTATACATAAAAACGGGTGTGGTACATCGCATGCAAATAAATCATTAAAAAAAAAAAAAAAAAAAAGAAACAAAGACGGGCAGACAAAGAATAAATAAGTACTTAAAAAGAACAAGAAGAAGACCAGCATCAACACAACAACAACAACAACAGCAGCAACAACAACAATGAAAAAAAAATGAACAAACAAAATAACAAAAACAAACAAGCATTAGGATCTACCCTCAAACCTAAATAACAAAAGAAGCGTGACTGCTTTCTGTTGAACACTGATGATGCAATGACAGCAAAATAACTGCTTTCCCCATTAAAAACATGAAAAAAACCAAAACCAAAATCAAAGCGGATGGATACGGGTAACAAGTCAACCCAAACAGCAACTATCAAACATTTGTCTGACATTAATCAAGCGTGCAGCAAGGTTGTTGAGCACTGTACGTGGTTGCACATTGTCCACAAACTCACATAGAAGGCCCATGGTACATCTATAAGAGTGAACAGACTTTTCTTAATTAACCTTTTGACCCCTGCACCCTGGCCACCAGCATCCTGCATTGCCAAACATACGATCAAACCAAAAACTTAACCCTTTGATTTCCTCATCCTATCCACCAGCTTCCTGCAGGAAGCTGGTGGATACGGTAAAGGAATCAAAGAGTTAAGTTTTGGCAGCTGGTGGATAGGGTAAGGGCATCAAAGGGTAAGTTTTTGCAGTCGGTGGGATAGGGTGCGGGAATCAAAGGGTTAAAAACAAATTTACGGCGTCCAGAATTCTTCTAATAGCTTCCATACCAAATGTCAACGGATTCACTAGAAATGTTTACTTGAGATGACGAGATCGGAGGACGGTGTTAGAAGTCAAAATGCTCCTGTAACTTCAAACATCAAACTTCAGAAACACGTTATTACCCGAGGACACTGGTCACAGTCACAGTGGACCCATGTTACAGCTAGTCCTTGCTGCTCGCTACATAAAAAATAAGCATGCTAAAATAAAAGTGAAGGAAGTATTAAAACAAACGGGTGAGGGGGATGGGGGTCAAACACATCAATTTTACAGAGATATTGAAAACAGATGCACCATCACACAAACAATATCAAAGAAATTATGAAAATGATTTACAACAGACGTCAGTGTGGTAGAGCTTGTGCTGTACAGATCTTCTGTTTTACAAATGCCTGAGTGTGACAGTTGAACTTAAACTGGAAGAAAGTATAAACTTTCAAAGAAGTTTGAAATAGCAAGGAGAGACAGACAGACAGACAGACACAGACAGACATAAAAACAAACAAACAACAACAACAACAAAGAATGGAAACGGAGAGACCAAGGACAGACCAATCAACTTGGAGAAGTGATCAGCACAACGGACAACTAAGTGGGAGGTTGCAGGTTCGAAAAACCCATTAGTCCAGAAAGTTATTGTAGGATTGTTCGGCCCCGACCAACTTTCATTCAGAGCTAGGCGTGCTATAGGCTTTTTGGGACCACACAGACCAGTTTTCATCCAATGAATTAAAAGACTTCGCTGTTGTCGTCGATTCCTTGAAAGTC
>CM060311.1:45707691-45712691 GCA_030674185.1 Monoplex corrugatus
GTATGTGACATAGCAAATAAGGCTCATTCACACAATAATATTCCTAGGTACTAGTACCTTGCAACTAAAGTCTTAGAAACAATACTGTCCTCACCAAGCTCGCTCAGCTTAAAGCTGTCTGTTTTATTCCTGCTCTGTAAGCACCACAACTCGGTTAATTAAGCCGACTGGTTTCTTTCTTCTTGCTCAGAGCCAGTTTACTTTCAGTGGGAAAAAATAAAGTCTCCGTTTTACACGACCTCGCGTTATTCGATTTCTCGCTTAGCACGCGTGCATGTGCGCAAACACACACACGCATGCACGCACACAAGCGCGTACGCAAGCCAGCAGATAACGTACACGCAAGCTCCCCTCTCTGTTTCAACTAACGTAATTCTAATATCAGTACATGCTCAGCAACTATTTACTTTATGTTATCTTTGTTATTGGATCGCAACGTACTTTTCGCTCACTTCTTTTCGTTATAGCTCATGTTAAAACATCCCACAGCAACGAAGGAATCGTCCTGGCATAATTATCTAGAAAAAGCCGCTTTTATAGGAGTATAGAGAAAAAAATGGGTGGCGCGGCAGTGCGGCCCCGCGGAGAGAAGCCGAAATTCCACACGTTAAATCTATTATAACAAAACACACACACGAGCACACACACACACACACACACACACACACACACACACACACACACACACACACACACACACACACACACACACACACACACACCACACACACACACACACACACACACACACACACACACCACACACACACATACACATACGCACACACACCACTCGCACTACACATCATACACACACACACATACACACACACACACACACACATACACACACCACACACACACACACACACACACACACACACACACACACACACACATACACACACATGCATACACACACACACACATACACACACAAACACACACATACACACACATAACACACACATACACACACACACAACACACACATACACACACACACACACACACAACACACACACACACACACACACACACACACACACACACACACACACACACTACACATCACATCTTCACGACGGTACTCACACCAGGAGGGGCACTTTTAGGCGCAGGTCCCCATTTTCCATTCCTTATCCTCCCGCCGCTCCTGTGGTACAACAGAGGGGATTGGTTCACACCTCGACCCGTCACGATCAACGTCACTGGCTCCATGACTGTTGGATGATATGATGACACCTAGGTCCACTGTTCTGTGCACGGCTTTACGTAGACTGAATCCTGAGGACAATAATAACACATGTGACTTACATACTGTCACTCGCCCTGACCTACAAGACCTTGTGAATATAATAGAAATAGAAAGCAAAAAATAAAGGGCTGGAGCTAAACAGCATGAAGACCTCATAAAACCTCTCAACAAAGATGAGAATGCCAAAATCAGATGGGACAACAAACACACTGAGCCATTTAACATCAAGAATGGTGTGTGCCAAGGATGTATCCTGTCACGGCATTTGTTCTGCACATAAACAGAACAGGTTGTGAGGGATTCCAGCATGGAAGAATATGGCATAAAAGTGGGACGTAGAAAAATCTCAAACATCAGGTACGCTGATGACCCAGCACTCTGTGCACACGATTACCAGGAGGCATCATCTGTGATAAATGTCTTGAATAAGAACGAGGAAGAGAAGAACCTTAAACTGAATGTCCAGAAAACCAAAGTTTTACACACTGGCCCAGTACAACCAAATCCAAACGGATGATAGACCTCACAGCCAACAGGAAAGACAAAACGATAGACACAATACTAAAACTGAGAATAATGAGATGCCTGGTCTGGACCATTATGCCATACAGAGCTGAAGGATGGACCCTCATAAAGAAAAACATAAACAAAATAAATTCAAATGAAATGTGGTTCTATAAACGTCTCTTAAGGATGAGGTGAAAGACAAGGGAAATGACAAGGGCAAGCTCGACAAGCTGAAAACCTGGAGACACCTTGTACAGATCACCCTTCAAAAGAAATAGAGCTTGTTTGGAATGTGTGCAGAAACAAAAAAATGCAGTCTCATGAAAGATGTCATCCTGGGAAAAGCTGAGGGCGAAAGAGGAAGGGGAACAAACAAACTACCTAGGAAACATCAAGGAGTGGACAGGTCGTTACAGTCCAGGGATTTTTAACCTGGTTGAGGAAAGACAGATGCGGAGGACAGAGACCCGGATAGTAGTGCGGGCAGCCAACATTTCAATGAGTGGTGCTGTAGACTGACTGACTGACTGACTGACTGACTGACAGAATGATTAAAGTCATATCAGTGTCATGTGGCTTATGGACACGTGACAACATCTAACATGCATGCCCATTGCTTGCTATCTATCTATCTATCTATCTATCTATCTATCTACTACTATCTATCTATCTATCTATCTATGTATCTATCTATCTATCTATCTATCTGTATATCTATCTATCTATCTATTTATTTGTCTGTCTGTCTGTCCGTCTGTTTATCTATCTATCTATTTATCTATCTATCTGTCTATCTATCTATCTGTCTGGCTGTCTATCTATCTATCTATCTATCTTTCTATCTCTCTATCTATCTATCTGCCTGCCTGTCTGTCTATCTCTCTGTTTGTCTGTGTGTCTGTCTATCTATCTATCTGTCTATCTATCTGTCTGTCTGTCTGTTTGCCCAACCATCTATGTATCTATTTATCTGTCTATCTGTCTGTCTGTCTGTTTGTCCATCTATCTATGTATCTATTTATCTGTCTGTTTATCTGTCTGTTTATCTGTCTGTCTGTCTATCTATCTATCTAGCTAGCTAGCTAGCTATGTCTGTCTGTCTGTCTGCCTATCTATCTGTTTGTCTGTCTGTCTATCTATCTGTCTGCCTATTTATCTATTTATGTCTATACACACACACACACACACACACACACACACACACCACACACACACACACACACACACACACACACACACACACACACACACACAACACACTTGAGAACCTCTTTTGCCAACCAGGTCTCATTGTCTTCATTGTTATACGTACGACTACTGGCCACAGCTTCACAGAGACTGCATTGTGTCCTGGGAACATTGATAATACACGTGAAGTGAATGGCACACCAGGGTAGACCATACTACATGGTGGATTTACACACAGGCTGTTGGTATTTGTATTGATTTGCACCCAACTGACCGTACAGCCCTCAACATGAAACGCTGGCCTGTTTGCTGCCCATCTGAATGTTTCCATCGTTCTGGTGGTGTCAGATCAGTGTTTGATAGACCCCACCCCCCCCCCACCTCCGCCTTTCTGCCCCTCACTTCAGGACCTTGCCGGGCTGGTGCATAGGCTTTTGCACAGGCTCAGGAGGTCTGCGTGATAATTGCTGGCAGACTTCGATGGAGCGCATATGGAATCGTCCGAATGCGGCGAATCCCTCTTGAACAAACTCCAAACTGACCGAACAGGTGTGTGCTAGTGAAGAAAAAATATATCACACGCACACACACACACACACACACACACACACACACACACACACACACACACACACACACACGCACGCACGCACGCACGCACGCACACACACACGCACACTCACACACACACACTCACACATAAACACACATACACATACACTCACGCACATACACATACACGCATACACACACAAACACACACACACACACTCACATACACACACAAACACACGCACGCATGCACACACACACACAGCGCTTGCGAGAGAGCGCGAGCGCGCGAGAGAGAGAGAGAAGAGAGAGAGAGAGAGAAAGGGATAGATAGGGGGGGAGGAGGATATGGTGTACAAGTATATGTTCTGACAACGGTTCAGAACAGCTGTTGTTTGTGCCAATGCCAAGGCAGTTTGTTTGAAAATGGCAGTTTTTACATCAGATACTAGTTCCGATTGAATTTTGTTGCATGATATTGAGAAACGTGTGTCAATAGTGAACATGGTCTGTGATCCATTTCAAGCCGATTTCTTGACAGATAACTAGGAATTGTTTCATCTCATCACACATTCATGACTTTAATGAAAATATAAGGACTGTATTCCGCGATTTCATTTGTACAGAAGATATTCGAAAACCGTATGTGATACTTAGGAACAAGTGTCAGTAAGGAGCATTGTTTAAACAGATTTCTAGCCGTCAGAATCCTGACGAGCAAACCATTAATTAGGACTGTCTAATCTCATTTACTGGTAGGTGCCATTATCTTTAAGTCAAATCACCAACTTGTTTCATGTGTTTGCTCAAGAAAACGTAAGCTTGCACAATATACATTGTTGAAACTGGACACATTAACACAGTAATGTTCTGACGATGGCGGACGCATGTCTTTCTGTACATACTTAAGTTCGGTAAAAACTAGCCCTTGTTGTCAGTCAAGATGAGTGAGTAGTTTATCTTTCATCCAAATCATAGTCAACATCAGTGTAAAAATAGCATCCCCAACCTTCAGTTTTGCTTTCTATTCTTCCTTATGACTTACTTATTTTGAAAAAGAAACAAGGAGACGACCTAAAAACCATTACGATCACACCACCTGGCTGAAGGCATGCTGTATAACTGGATGATTGTAGCATTAGGTCTCACTTGGACCTATTGTGAAGTGAAATAATGTTGTTCCTCAATAAAACATTGGGCAATCTGACAATAAATAGTTGTTGAACTGACTACTTACTTGATTTGTTTCTTTATCCCACGTGGAGCATTTGACCTCTATGGTTGTCTGCCATCTTTGTGCTGTCTCTGGCCAGATTGTTTGATTATCTTCCAGGTGACGAACCCAAAGTGACTCAGAGAGTTCTTCCAAAAGACGGCATCCCCAGGTATGCTTGGAACGTCTCTTCTTCCTCCTTCCTTGAGAATAATTGTCTGTTCTTCCTGGTGAAAGTAAAAATGAAAAAGAATTGCGTCATTTGTCGTAATAAGACACGCT
>CM060311.1:45717691-45727691 GCA_030674185.1 Monoplex corrugatus
TATCTATCATCTTCTATCTGTCTGTCTGTCTGTCTGTCTGTCTGTCTGTCTGTCTGTCTATCTATCTATCTATCTGTCTGTCTGTCTGTCTATCTGTTTATCTATCTAATCTGACATGACAGATGAAGAGAAACATTTCACTTCAACATAACCTGAGTTGTTTTAGTAACAGATCGACACAAAGACAGACGTAGAAGCAAAACGCTGAGTAGAATCTCAAGGCCTTGCCAGAGCGTAGGATTTATGCTCAGGCTTACGGCTTATGCCATGATCATTTGGGTCTTGTCCATCACATGGCATTAATGACATCACCATGAAAAGACGTTAAATCAAAGAACGAACGATGACATCAGCGCCTATGGAATTTATTCCAAACGCGGAGACGCCACTCTAAAAAACGGAAATTGAAACTTGTCTACTGTGAAGTTCGATTGACGTACAAGTTCAGAGCTTCCCTCCCCGCCCTCCAAATCTAATTGGACGGGTTTACACTTGTGCGAATCTCCCTTGAGAAAATGTGTGTGTGTGGCCTCCATTTGGCTGACTGTGAATAGGCACCCGTTCAGTGTTGTGGAAGGTTAAGCAGCGAAGAAGAGGAGATGGGTACGGCCGTAATAATGCTGGCTACAAAAATGTGTCAGTTAAATCAGTGTTTTCATTGTGTTACTTCATTTCTAGAAGTACAGAAAGATCGATTCATCATCATCATTAGGTGCCCTGCCGCATGGCGTTGGCGATCATGGACTTCCATCTGTCTCTATCTCTTGTTTCCCCCTGCATCTCTCCCACCCCCCTCGTCCCCAGCCACTCTGCAAGTCCGTCCAGCATTTTCTCCCTGGGTCTACCCGGTGCTCTTTCCCTCCAGCTTTCCCGTTGTGACCAGGTGCTCCAAACCCCCTTCCTCATAAAATAAACTATAAATGTTGCCTGTCTTTTCCTAATCTTCCTTATGAGTGATCTACTTGTGTCTGTCTCCATCAACACTATCAAGACTGTCTCGATTGTTTTCTTTGCTGTCCATGGAACTCTCAACATTCTTCTTAGTAACCACATCTCGGCTGCCTCAATCTTGTTCTGGCTTTGTTTGTTGACTGTCCGCGCCTTACATTCGTACAACAGTATTGGTTCTATATAACATTCAAGATCAATTAAAAGAGCAAAACATATCAAGTTTTCTGAAATTGTGTGGTTATCTGCTGAACATATGTGTATTCTATCGTAAGACAATTTCAAGCGTACTTTTTTCTGTTGATTCAAGTTCTTCCTGCTTCATGTTATATACTAATCATATTGGATTTATTGTTTATTTTCTGCTATCCTCCATGCCCTAATTGATGTTAAAGGATTTATCAGACAATGAACATTGAATAGTGGCCCCGAGAAAAGTTGCGGTCTCTACCACTTCATCTCCTATAACCTCAGGATTATGGGACAGTCTGAACCTTTTCATATTTTGTTAACTTTTTTTCTTAATCTCGTCTGGACCTGTTCATTGTGTTGTCTTTGTCTCCCCTTGTGTATCTGCTTCCCTGTTGTTCTTTGTCTGTCTTTGTTCTCTCTCTCTGTGTCTCTGTCTGTCTGTCTGTCTGTCTGTTGGTGTTGTGTGTGTGTGTGTGTGTGTGTGTGTGTGTGTGTGTGTGTTGGGGTGTGTGTGTGTGTGTGTGTGCGCGCGTGTGATTTATTTGTTTGTTTGCTTGTCTCCTGCCGTTCTCTGTCTGTCTTCTTTGTTCCTGGTTGATCCCTGTCTGTCTTCTTTGATCCCGGTTGATCCCTGTCTGTCTTCTTTGTTCCCGGTTGATCCCTGTCTGTCTTCTTTGTTCCTGGTTGATCCCTGTCTGTCTTCTTTGTTCCTGGTTGATCCCTGTCTGTCTTCTTTGTTCCCGGTTGATCCCTGTCTGTCTTCTTTGTTTCATGTTGATCCCTGTCTGTCTTCTTTGTCCCGGTTGATCCCTGTGTTTCCTCTTTGTTCCCGGTTGATCCCAGTCTGTCTTCTTTGTCCCGGTTGATCCCTGTGTTTCCTTTTTGTTCCCAGTTGATCCCAGTCTGTCTTCCTTGTTCCTGGTTGATCCCTGTCTGTCTTCTTTGTCCCGGTTGATCCCTGTCTGTCTTCTTTGTTCCCGGTCGATCCCTGTCTGTCTTCTTTGTTCCTGGTTGATCCCTGTCTGCCTTCTTTGTCCCGGTTGATCCCTGTCTGTCTTCTTTGTCCCGGTTGATCCCTCCTGTCTTCTTTGTTCCCGGTTGATCCCTGTCTGTCTTCTTTGTCCCGGTTGATCCCTGTCTGCCTTCTTTGTCCCGGTTGATCCCTGTCTGTCTTCTTTGTTCCCGGTCGATCCCAGTCTGTCTTCCTTGTTCCTGGTTGATCCCTGTCTGTCTTCTTTGTTCCCGGTTGATCCCTGTCTGTCTTCTTTGTTCCTGGTTGATCCCTGTCTGCCTTCTTTGTTCCAGTTGATCCCAGTCTGTCTTCTTTGTTCCCAGTTGATCCCTGTCTGTCTTCTTTGTTCCAGTTGATCCCAGTCTGTCTTCTTTGTTCCCAGTTGATCCCTGTCTGTCTTCTTTGTTCCAGTTGATCCCAGTCTGTCTTCTTTGTTCCCAGTTGATCCCTGTCTATCTTCTTTGTTCCCAGTTGATCCCTGTCTGTCTTCTTTGTTCCCAGTTGATCCCTGTGTCTTCTTTGTTCCGGTTGATCCCTGTCTGTCTTCTTTGTTCCCAGTTGATCCCTGTGTCTTCTTTGTTCCAGTTGATCCCTGTCTGTCTTCTTTGTTGCGTACCCCTTGTACTTCTTTTTCAGTTTCAGTTTGTCAAGATGGCGGATCCGCACTCGAAATGAACTCCGCATACACTGAAGCCACGGATGCCATATGTATACATTTATGGAGAAGATCCAAACTAATCGTTCTTCACTTTTCCCTTAACTCTGTGAAGAGCCATTGGGATGCTGCATTGAAGAAATATTAAGCAGGTTCCTCCAGCTCTTTTGGTTGTGTGTCAAAGCTTGGGTCTCCGCAAAAAGGTTTATCTGACCATTCCACAATGTTGTCAGTCCATCTTTTTGTTGTTCTTGTTGTTGTTGTTGTTTTTGTTTTTGTCTCACCACCACCCCTACCCCCCTGTCTTTCCGTCGTTCTCCCTCCCTCGACAGTTCCCTTGATTGATTTAGCAAGGCCATAGATCTTGTTACATGGTCACGCCAATGTTATTGTCTTTCTTAACCCATGTCATGGATCTTGTTACATGGTCACGCAATGTTATTGTCTTTCTTAACCCATGTCAGTGGATCTTGTTACATGGTCACGCCAATGTTATTGTCTTACTTAACCCATGTCAGTGGATCTTGTTACATGGTCACGTCAATGTTATTGTCTTTTCTTAACCCATGTCAGTGGATCTTGTTACATGGTCACGCCAATGTTATTGTCTTTCTTAACCCATGTCAGTGGATCTTCGCATGGTCCAGTGTGCTGCTTGATGACAAAAGCTGTAAGCTGTGGTTAACATGTTGACTGTTTGAACACGAACACACGCACGTACGCACACATATATACTCTGTCCCTCAAGTGCGCATTCGCACACGTACAACACACATATATATATATGATTATATAAATAAATATATATGTATATGTATATATATACATATACATATATATACACACACATGCGCGCGCAGGCACACACACATACACACACACACACCACGCATGCCTATCCACACACACACACACAACACAACACAACATACACATACACACACGCCACGCACAACACACGCCACACACAACACACACAAGACACACACATGCACACACGCACGCACGTACTCAATACCTGCCTACTACTACTAGTAGTAGTAGTACTACTACTAGTACTACTACTATTATTACCACTAAAAACACACCACGTATTTATAACCAACGGTGCTACAGGGCATGGATTACTCCACTGGCACCAACACTATGAATGCCATGTGAGGGAAGGATCCACTCTAATCGTGACTAATGCCATAAGCCTGCGCAAAACCTCCAGTAGATAACCATGTAGATACGACGGGCGCTATCGGCTTCAGTTTCTGTTTCTTAAAGTGACGTCTCCGCTCTCGGAACGAATTCCATATGCACTAACGTCACAGGTGCCGTGTATATGGTGATCATGGCACAAGCCTTCATTAAGCCTGCACATAAACCCATGAGCTGGCCAGGTCCCTAAAATGGGCTGTCGTCAAGTGTTACCCACTGTTGAACTTCCAATTGGAAGGTCTAGGTTCGATCCTGCACGGGTAACGTCGCCTGGTGGATGAAGGGTGGATATTTTTCCGATCTATCACGTCAACGTTGTGTGCAGACCTGTCAGTGCCTAAAGCCCGTAGTGTGTACACGCACGCAGGATGTCAAGTATACACGTGAAAGTTCGTGTAAGTTATGTCAGCGACCGGTGGGTTATGGATACATTAAACCACCCAGCATATACGTACACCCACCGAAGTTTGAGTATGCAGACTGTGCGGCATCATAACGGCTGCACAGTGTGGGAAAAATAAACGTGCACACACACATATCCTAAAAACGTTGTAAGGCAGGCGGAATCAACCAAAGACACAAGAAGATGACAGATTAGACAAACAGACAGAAACAGTGCAGACATACAGAGAGAAAGACAGACAGACAGACAGAGAGAGAGACGCAGACAGACATACAAGGAGAGAGAGAGAGACAGAGAGACAGAGGCAGAGACACAGATAGACAGACAGACAGACAGAGAGAGAGGCAGACAAACAGACAAACAGATAGAAAAATGTAGATAAAGACACAGGCAGGCAGACGCTACCGGACAGTCAGGCTAAACGAGCAGTTAAAAAAACAACACTGTCAACAACACAAGCAGTGTATGTACTACTTACATATCATAGTCACGGAGAGAGGACAGCACACACACTCACACACACACACAGAGGTAGATTGATACTACCTATCAGGTGTCAAGCTCATGTCACTTCGGAAACAACTAACACAGTAGTTAGAGACGCTTGTGTTTCGGCGAGGTGTGTACTGTTGATCTGCAGATTTACGTGTACTTAGTGTTGTTGCGTGTCACCGGTATGTTGTTGGCTCTTTGTTACTTACACACACATGGGCAAGTTTGACAAGGCTTTAATACTTATATGAGGAGGTATGCCAAGTCTTGTTTCTTTTCATCTCCTGTACTCCGACAGAAAGACTGATATAGCATTATTATCGTAAAACGTTCTTGTATAGAGATATTCTCCAAACTAATTTGGACTCACTGAGTACTACACATAATCAGACTTTTTGGTGGAGCTCGTAAAACTCAAACTGCCAGGCGAGCTGACAGAATTCTCTCTGTTGTTGCGAAGTTACATCTTTACATCTTTGGTGGGTGTGCATGCTGGGTGCTCTCATGTTTCCATGAGCCATTGGACATTGACATGACTTACAGGATATTTAACGTGCATATTTGATATTCAGCATGCGTATACATGTATACACGAAGAAGGGAGTGGGGTGGGTGGGGTTTAAGGCACCAGCAGGTCCGCACACATGTTGATCTAGCAGATCGTGAAAGTCTTCTCCCTTTAGCCACCAAGGGGAGGTGTGTAGGCGGATCGAATTTAGGACTTAGAGACTGGAAGTCCGACGTCTGCCCACGTGACTACCGCGCCTGAAGATTTTCGCCAGGATTAGTGTTTGTTTCGTGACCCTACAGCCCACTTGCCGTTTTGTTCCCGTCTTCCATTCTGACTAACATGAGTTCGAGTCTCATCATCATCATCATCATCATGTGCCCTGCTGCATGGCGTTGGCGAACATGGCCCTCCATATGTATCTATCCCTTGTCACTGCACTTCCACCCTCTCTGTCCTCAGCCACCCTACAAATCCGTCCAATATTTTCTTCCTGGGTCTACCTGGTGTTATCTTTCCCTCCAGCTTTCCTGTTATGACCAGGTGCTCTAATTCTCCTTTCCTCATAAAATGGCCTATAAATGTTCTAGTATTTTCCTAATCTTCTTTATCATTGATCTTCTTGTGTCTGAGTTCGAGTCTGGGTTGAGGGAAAAAAAAAAACTTTCAGTGTGACACCTCCAGTCCACCCAGCTGTAAATGGATACCTGGACCTGTTCAGGCTGGAAGAAGGCACACAGTGAGTAAGACCTGTCACCGAGGTGAAGTGGTAAAGGAACTTACTTCTGACTGGGGATCGTCGGTTCGAACCCCCGTCAGTCAGAAAAATCATTGTCGGCCAGTGTTCTTTCGCTGTTTTGGGACCACCTACCTGGAATAAACTTCCATTCTCCCTTCGTTTATCACCTTCCCTTTCTGCTTTTAGATCCAATTTGAAAACCCACATATTTTCCCGACAATGAATTCTAAAACTGCGTCTTTCCATCAGTTTGTGTGTGTGTGTGTGTGTGTGTGTGTGTGTGTGTGTGTGTGTGTGTGTGTGTGTGTGTGTGTGTGTGTGTGTGTGTGTGTGTGTGTGTGTGTGTGTGTGTGTGTGTGTGGAGTGAGTGAGTGGGTAAGTGTGTGTGTGTGTGTGTGTGTGTGTGTGTGTGTGTGTGTGTGTGTGTGTGAGTGAGTGAGTGGGTAAGTGTGTGTGTGTGTGTGTGTGTGTGTGTGTGTGTGTGTGTGCGTGTGTGTCTGTGTGTGTCTGTGTGTTTGCGTGTTGTAAAGTAGTCTGCGTTGATCGCATGCGTATATCTAGTGCGTGGGTGAGCCTTCATGTGAATTGTCAAGATTTGTCGCCACATAAATTCTGTCGTTATTATCATTATTATTATTATTGTTATTATTATTATTATTGTTAGTATTATTATTATTATTTATTTATTTTAGTAGTGGTAGTAATAGAGGTAGTAGTAGTTGTAATAGTAGTAGTAGTAGTAGTAGTAGTAGCAGCAGTAGTAGTATTACCTGATCTGCTCCCATTCAGAGTTGAGTATGCTATGGGCTCGTTAAGAAGACTGGGTCTACGCAGCATAGTCTCATCCACTTTACGGATGCTTCATTAAAAGTATTGCTCGAATTTCCTTAGCAACACTGCAGGTGGACGTATCTCTCGGGCCTGGATGACACCACAATACATTTTGATAGTAAGCGTGAGAGTACAGCTCTATCACACAATCTCAATCAGAGATGGAACTCCATAGAGTGGTATGATTAATTATCAATCATTAAAACATGGAGAAAATTGTCTGTGACCCTTCTTTCGTGATCTCGTGGTAACTTCAGTTTCAGTTTCCCCCTCTGCTTCTATGCATGGGGATGAATTCAAGTGGGAGTGTTTGATGTCAGTGATGTATGCACACTGTCGGTAGAAGGCCGGGTTGGTGATCTCCTAATTGAGGTTTCTCTCACTCAGTCCGGCTCTGAGCCATTACTGCTCAGTTGGATCGGAACAGGTTCTGGTTTGAATTCCACCAACTGACCCAGCAGAATGCAGGGTCTCCTCTCGTGGGTGGTCTTAGACGGCTTGACATCTCTGGCTCTCTTGCGTTTCCTGGGACTAGGAGTTCGACTACATGGACTTGGGGTTGGTGGTGTGTTGTGGAGCAGGAACGGGGAGGGGTGGGATCAGCGCCAGTGAGATGGCCCAGAAGGTGAGACAGGATATGGACGGTGCCCTCATAATGCTGACCCCAAGAGAAATTGAGATGTCTATAAACCTCACTTCTCAACGATCCCAAGGTCATGAAACAACTTTAACCTATTTTTTTATTTATTTATTTATCTATTTATTTATTTATTTAACCTCACTTCCCTACGATCCCAAGGTCATGGGACAAACTTAACCTTACTTATTTGTTTGTTTGTTCATTTGTGTATTTATTTATCTATTATTTATTTGATTTATTTTTATTTATTCATTTACTTATTCATTTATTTATTTATTATTTTTATTTTTTTATTTATTATTTACCTATTTATTTATATTTATTTATTTGTTTGTTTATTCATTCATGGTGTAGAGGTAACGCTCCCACCTTCCCATCAGACTGCAATGGTTCGAGTATGACTCACAAAACTGTGTCCGTAAGGCCGCCAGTCAATCCAGCTGTAAATGGGTACCTGATCCTATTCCAGATTGGGGAAAGTAAAACAACAGAGGCGAGAAGTGGGGACCTGTTCCCCAAAAGCTGACCATTGAATACAGAGGTATAAACACCTCACTCCCCAACAACCCAGTCAGGGTCACCCTGCTTGAAAGGAGTGAAGAGAAACGACGAAGAAAAGGTAAACAAGAAAAAGAAGCGAAGAAGACGTGAGAAACATGAAGAAGGGAACGGCATAATATGAAGAAGAAGTAGAGGAGAAAGAAGAGGGGAAAGGGGAAAAAGAAAAAGAAGTAAGAAAGAAAGAAGAAATAAAGAAAGAAGAAGAAGAAGAAGAAAGAAAGAAAGAAAGAAAGAAAGAAGAAAGAAGACCAAGAAGGAAAAGAAGAAAGAATAAGAAAAGCAAAGAAAGAAGAATGGTATTCTCCTTTCTAGACTTCATCATACTTTTGGTATCTATGACATTGCTCTCTCCTGGTTCACTTCATATCTATCAAACAGAAAACAAACTGTTCTCATTAATGGCACTTACTCTCAACCTGCATACCTGACCTGTGGTGTTCCACAAGGATCTGTCCTTGGCCCTGTTCTTTTCACTCTTTACACCTCCCCCCTGTCCACCATCATCAACTCCCACTCTATAAAACACCACTTCTATAGTGATGACACCCAACTTCAAGACAGCGACTCACCTGACAATATACAGCGCCTCTTGACTCGCACCACTGAGTGTTACTCGGACATTAAGAACTGGATGACATATAATAAACTTCAGCTTAATGACGACAAGACAGAAGCTATCCTCATTGGCACCCGTCAGAAACTTTCTCAGCTGCCTCCTCTTTCTCTCGCATTATGTAAAACATCAGTCCCAATTTCTGATTCAGCTAAAAACCTTGGTGTCTGCATTGACTCTACCCCTCCATAAACAACTTTGTTTCTCAAACTGCCAGATCTTGCTACTATCACCTCCATCGTATAAGCCTGATCAGGAAGTATCTCTCTGTCGAAACAACTGCAAAACTCGTTCTCTCCTTCATAATGTCTCGCATTGACTATAGCAATTCACTCCTGTCTGGTCTTCCTGCCTCCACCATTCACATCCTACAGCGCATTCAAAACAATGCTGCATGCCTTGTACTCAAAAAGAAAAAAGCTGACCACATATCTCCTCTCCTGGCACAACTTCACTGGCTCCCTGTATCAAAGCGCATACAGTACAAACTAGACACCATGTGCTACAAAAGCCTCAATAACGCAGCCCCCGATTACCTGTCAAGCCTACTTGAGATCTGTGTTCCCTCACGTACCCTCTGCTCTGCCTCCGATCCTCTAACTGTTCGCTTTCCACGCACTAAGCTCAATACCTATGGTCCACGAGCCTTCTCTGTTTCTGGTCCACTTTCCTGGAACAAACTTCCTTTCTCAGTCCCTCAGCAACCTACTTTTGTCTCCTTCAAGTCCGCTCTCAAAACTCACCTTTTCTCCTCTGCATAAAATCCTGACCTCACTCAATCCCCTCTGCAGCCTGTCTCCGCTCGGAGGGGAATCGCATTGTAATATATAATTGTATATAATATGCTCTCTATAATTTTCCATTGCTTTTATTCTTTCTCCCCATTTATAGCCGTGTGCGTGCGTGTGTGTGTGTGTGTGTGTGTGTGTGTGTGTGTGTGTGTGTGTGTGTGTGTGTGGTGTGTGTGTGTGTGTGCGTGCGTGCGTGCGTGTGTGTGCGTGCGTGCGTGTGTGTCTGTTTTAGCGCTTATATTGATTTTATCAAGATTTTGCGCTATATAAATAAAATATTGTATTGTATTGTTGTAAGAAGAAGAGGAGGAACAAGGATAAGAAAAATACGACGACGAAGAGGAAGAAAAAAAAAGTAAACATGAGAAAGAAAAAGAAATGAAGAAGAAGAAAAAGAAGAAGGAAGAGA
>CM060311.1:45735191-45737691 GCA_030674185.1 Monoplex corrugatus
ATTCGTTACCGGTTCAGGCCTGGACTTTTCTCCTCAGTTTGACCGGAAAATTAAAGTCAATGTCTAGTGCGTCGGAAGGGGATGAAAAACGTGTCGGACCCGTGTGCTTTGGCCTGCACACGCTAATGTGATGGTTGAAAATCGTGAAAAGGAGGGCACTGTCCGGCTACCCTGGTACAAATATTGGAGAGATAGGTTGATTTTTCCAGGTCCCTCCTTGAAGACCAAATAGCCTTCTTGCCTTTCTGAAGTCTTGTTTAAAAAAATGGATGGCATTGCACTGCTGCTGCTATATTTGTTGTTGCTGCTGCTGATTTTGCTGCTATTTTCAAAGTATCTATGACGGAGGAGTTCGTCAATTCTTTGAATTATACATGTTGTTTTTTTTCTTTTACGTTTTTCTGTTTTCCTACTGGTATCCCCGTATATAATGTCTCACTCTATGACTTGTCTTCTAGAAGGGAGATTGAAAACTACCCTTCCTTCTCCCCCCCCCCCCCCCCACACACGCGCGTGTTCTATTTTTGTGCATATTTCATTGTAAAGTTATACATCACAGCTCATGACAAAATGTACTGTCATTATGTTTGAATATTCAAGCATTAAGTGAGATGCTGGAGTCCCTATGGGACAAAGGATTGAAATAAAAAAAACTAAAAGATTACCAGTCTGTGGCTATCATCACGAGAGACTGTATTGTACACGTTCTGTAAAATTTGCCAACTACACCGGAGTTGTTGTTGTTGTTGTTATATTGATGTTATAAATGTATCAGTTATTTATGTGTAATGAAAACTCAACTTGGGCGAGGGCTGGATTTCAAAATCTAGTTATTTGCTTGTGCCTCTGCACTCGTAGACACACATTTCTTGTTGTTCTCTCTCTCTCTCTCTCTCTCTCTCTCGCTTGCTCACTCTCTCTCTCTCTCTCTCTCTCTCTCTCTCTCTCTCTCTCGCTTGCTCGCTCGCTCTTTCTCTCTCTTGCATCCAATTCATACACGTTATACTCTTTGGAAAAATAAATCATGAACTTATACACTTACGGTAAAATAAACTGTGTGTCGTAGCTGAGAAAAAGTTTTATATGAAATTGAGCTTTCATATGTATCGTCATTATCATCATTTGCCATGCCGCATGGCCTTGGCGATCATGGCCCCCCATAAGAATCTATCTTGTCATTGCAAGCATATCTCCTATCCTTTCTGTCCTCATCCATTCTCCCAAACTGTCTAATATTTTGTCCCTGAGTCTACTTGGTTCTCTTCTTCCCTCTAGCTTTCCTGTTGTGGCTAGGTGCTCAAATTTCTCTTGCGATCCTGATTTTGATTCTGTGTGTGTGTGTGTGTGTGTGTGTGTGTGTGTGTGTGTGTGTGTGTGTGTGTGTGTGTGTGTGTTCTGTCTGTCTCAGTCTGTCTGCCTGCCTGCCTGCCTCCCTGTCTGTCTGTCTGTCTGTTTGTCTGTCTGTCTGCCTGTCTCTCTCCCTCTCTCTTGTTGTGTATTAAAGTGATTTCTGAAAATCTGTGACTACCACGACGAAATGTGTATGCTCTTATTGTGTTACTGAAAGAAGCTTACGTGACACGTGTGTTTCTATAATGTTCGAAATATTTATGTGATATCAAAGGAAATCTGTAGCCTATGATTTGCTGTGTGTTTCCATAGTGTTTATGATATGTTCATATCCCTCTAAACGAGAATTCGGCTGTTATGAATAACATCAGTGCTGCTTGTCTTTTCCTAATCTTCTTCACTAATGATCTTTTTGTGTTTGCTTCTTTCAAGGATGTCTCATTTGTTTTCTTTGCTGTCCATGTAACTCTTAACATTCTTCTCTTTTATAAGGGGCCATGGACCAAATGAATAAATCATCTGAACTCCTCTCTCTCGCTCTCTATCTCTCTCTTTCTCTCTCTCTCTCTCTCTCTCTCTGTATCTGTCTCTCGCTCTCTTTCTTTCTCTCTTTCTTTCTTTCTTTCCTTCGTTCTTTCTTTTCTTTCTTTCTTTCTTTCTTTCTTTCTCTGTCTCTCTCTTTCCCGGGTACTACCATAATCCAGACGATTTCAGACTATCAACACTCAATACTTGAAAAAAAATGAACGTACAGTTAGAAATCTGATACCGTACGTCTATAAAGCTCTGAAGAAAACAGATATTGTTGTGTATTAAAGTGATTTCTGAAAATCTGTGACTACCACGACGAAATGTGTATGCTCTTATTGTGTTACTGAAAGAAGCTTACGTGACACGTGTGTTTCTATAATGTTCAAAATATTTATGTGATATCAAAGGAAATCTGTAGCCTATGATTTGCTGTGTGTTTCCATAGTGTTTATGATATGTTCACATCCCTCTAAACGAGAATTCGGCTGTTATGAATAAATTTCTGATTCTGATTCCGAACCTGATTGCGATCCTGATTTTGATTCTCTGTCTGTGTGTGTGTGTGTGTCTGTCTGTCTCAGTCTGTCTGCCTGCCTGCCTCCCTGTCTGTCTGTCTGTC
>CM060311.1:45742691-45750191 GCA_030674185.1 Monoplex corrugatus
AACTGTAGTGCGTCATTCTCCAACAATTTTCAAGCGGTCAACCGTAGTGCGTCATTCTCCAACAATTTTCAAGCGGTCAACTGTAGTGAGTCATTCTCCAACAGTTTTCAAGCGGTCAACTGTAGTGAGTCATTGTCCAACAGTTTTCAAGCTGGTCAACTGTAGTGAGTCATTGTCCAAAACTTTTCAAGCGGTCAACTGTAGTGCGTCATTGTCCAAAACTTTTCAAGCGGTCAACCGTAGTGCGTCATTGTCCAAAACTTTTCAAGCGGTCAACTGTAGTGCGTCATTGTCCAACAGTTTTCAAGCGGTCAACTGTAGTGCGTCATTGTCCAACAGTTTTCAAGCGGTCAGCTTTACTGCGTCATTGTCCAACACTTTTCAAGCGGTCAACTGTAGTTCGTCATTGTCCAACAGTTTTCAAGCGGTCAACTGTAGTACGTCATTCTCCAACATTTTCAAGCGGTCAACTGTAGTGCGTCATTCTCCAACAGTTTTCAAGCGGTCAACTGTAGTGAGTCATTGTCCAACAGTTTTCAAGCGGTCAACTGTAGTTCGTCATTGTCCAACAGTTTTCAAGCGGTCAACTGTAGTGCGTCATTCTCCAACAGTTTTCAAGCGGTCAACTGTAGTGAGTCATTGTCCAACAGTTTTCAAGCGGTCAACTGTAGTTCGTCATTGTCCAACAGTTTTCAAGCGGTCAACTGTAGTTCGTCATTGTCCAACAGTTTTCAAGCGGTCAGCTGTAGTGAGTCATTGTCCAACAGTTTTCAAGCGGTCAGCTGTAGTTCGTCATTGTCCAACAGTTTTCAAGCGGTCAGCTGTAGTGAGTCATTGTCGAACACACCATCATAGCTGAGGCCACCAGAAGAAGAGGACATCAGTGACGGGACACAGATTGTGGAACATGTTTTTCACAAGATTATGATGATGGGAATGGGGACGATAGTGATAACTCTGGTGAGTCCTATTTTGGATCGGTACTAAAACAACTGGATGAGCATCTCTACTTAAATCATCTCCACCATCCTTACCAGTCTGCCTATCGAGAAAACCACAGAACAAAAACAGCTCTTGTTCACAGTCAGTGAACTTCTTGCTTCTGATGCCGGTAACATTTCTCTCTTAACACTCCTCGATTTGTCTGCCGCCTTTGATACCATTGACCACTCCATCCTTCTCTTTCTTCTTGAACAAACTTTTGGAATTCATGATACTGCTCTTTCTTGGCTCTCCTGCTATCTGTCTGATTAGTATCAGTCAGCTCTCATCAACGCAAGTCAGTCTGAGCCTATCAGGCTTTCTTGCAGAGTTCCTCGGGGTTCTGTGCTAGAGCCTGTCCTATTCACCCTTTAAACCTCACTCCTCGCTAAAGCCATCAACCAGCATAACGTGAAATACCATTTTTACGCTGACGATTCACAACTTCAGAATAGCACCGCCCGTGAAAATATCACTTGCCTTCTCTCAGAAGCATACAGTTGCTACACTGACATCCAGAACTGAATGACAAAATAAACTTCAATTAAATGGTAATAAAACTGAAGCCATGCTCGTACACACCAAAAAACAAACTTGCCTCTATTACACTGAATACCATCCTGCTAGGTGACAACATCATCCTTCTCTCTGATTCTGTCAAGAATCTGGGTGTGACCTTGGACAACACTCTTTCTATGCAGAAGTTTTTAACGCAGACCTGCCAGTCGTGCTACTATCAGATTCGGCACATTGGTTACATTCGAAAATATCTTTCAACTGAGGGTGCATCTAAGCTTGTGACATCTCTTATTTTGTCTCCTCTTGATTGCTGTAACGGTCTTCTTTCTAGTTTACCAGCTTCTTTCTCTGTCTGCAATGCATACAAAACTCAGCTAAGAAAGAACAAGTTTGACAATGTCAGTCCTTTCCTTCGTTCTCTGCACTGGTTGCCTGTTTTGAACAGAACTGATATAAGCTGAATACCTTGTATTACAAATCTATTCACAAGTCTGCCCCATCATACCTTTGTGACAATATCAATATTTGTATACGCCAATTCGCTCTTTGCGCTCAGCTTCAGATACTCTTTCCCTTCAGGTTCCTAGATTTAAATTCTCAACTGTCGGCCAGCGTTCTTTTGCTGCTTCGGGACCATCTGCCAGGAATAAACTTCCACTCTCCCTTCGTCTATCACCTTCCCTTTCTGTTTTTAAATCCAATTAGAGGAAATACCTCAATCCCCGACAGTGAATTCTGCAACTTCCTGTTTCTATCGTTTGTGTAGGTTTTCTTTTGCGTGTTGTAAGATGGCCTGCGTTGATCGCATGCGTATGTCTGGTGCGTGGGTGCGCCTTTGTTGGAACTGTGAAGATTTGGTGCCATATAAATTATGCATTATTATCATTATTATTATTATCATTATTATTATTATTATTATTATTATTATTATTATTATTATTATTATTATTATCATTGTTATTATTACTATTATTATTATTGAGACTGCATGACAATGCTGTACTGTACGCGTACTTTCCCAGTTATTCTGTTTTTAAGCGGGCCTCCAAAAATACAGACACCTACAGTGTTGGGCATGGCATCTGAGCAAAACCTTCTATAAAACATCTGTATAATTATTAGATGAAACGTGAGTGTGTGGTCCCCATCTTCACAACAAGCCCATAGCATGTTCTGCTCTAGGTGAGAGCAGGTCAAGACCACCAAAAAAAAAAAAATCACAATGATAATGGGGATTTGAATCTGTGACCATCAGATCAGTAGCCGGTTGTGCTAAATTTATAGTCAAAACTTGTTAGCAGAACTCGAAAAACAAAACCAATGTTGACATTTCAGAACCAAATAATCCTTAATCAACACTGAAGATCCAACAGACCTGTTTGCCATTGCTGCCTGAATAAACTATATAAACATACAAGTTAGTTCCAGGCAGAAAATTACAAAATATTGTATTAGCTGCAAGTTTTAACATTCCAATCATTATGGTGGTGTCAGCCCACTGTTTCATAGGTCACCTCCCCTTTTATAACAAGACCATGCCAGAACATAGGTTTTGTGGAGGCACAAGTCTACCAATTCATCACTGGCAATAAGCGGAGCGCATAGGGACTATCCGAACACACTGAATTCCATTTAAACGAAATCAAAATAAGTAATATTACATTTATTTACCATCACAATGAAAATAATCCGTTTCGCAGGTGGATTGTAGACTCAGTCTTCTAATTAAAGGGAGTTAAGAACATGTGCCTTATCGTGCTTGCTTTTATTGGTTCCTTCCCTTCTCGACGTTCCCTTCTCGACAACAGGACATTTTCCAACCGCGAAGGATCAAATTTTGCTGTGATACTGCTAATAGAAATGTAATCGACTTCAGTAGTGATTACAATGCACTGTCACTGAAGAACGAAGCAAACAATATTCTGAGAGAGAGAGAGAGAGAGAGAGAGAGAGAGAGAGAGAGAGAGAGAGAGAGAGAGAGAGAGCTTTATGAAACCGTCCGAGTCTTTGAAAGGTGTGACAGGTGTGTGAGTCAGTTAATGGCAGCGCCAATTGCGACTGTGAGCGCGTCAGTACAGGCGCACGACAAAGAGGTTCATTCATAAACTGACAGGAATCCAGAACCTGAAGTTTGTTAAGACGAATTCGTCGTATTCGCACAGTCCAATATGCGCTCCACCCAAGATGGTCAGCATTTATGAGGGAGATTCCTTGAGCGGGGGCAAAATCCTAGGCACTGCTCAGGTCTTGTGGAAACGGAACCTTGAAAACATCGACATGACCAGAATGATTGGAGTTATTAACATCAGAGGTAAGCGAACAAGCCAACTTTTATGATGCAGAGTGCGATACAACTCCACACATGAAATCTTGAGTCCTCGGCTTTATCAAAAGAGCCAGACAGCTTGAAGGGCGGGCTTTGTCAAAAGAGCCAGACAGCTTGAAGGGCGGGCTTTGTCAAAAGAGCCAGACAGCTTGAAGGGCGGGCTTTGTCAAAAGAGCCAGACAGCTTGAAGGGCCGGCTTTGTCAAAAGAGCCAGACAGCTTGAAGGGCTGGCTTTGTCAAAAGAGCCAGACAGCTTGAAGGGCCGGCTTTGTCAAAAGAGCCAGACAGCTTGAAGGGCTGGCTTTGTCAAAAGAGCCAGACAGCTTGAAGGGCCGGCTTTGTCAAAAGAGCCAGACAGCTTGAAGGGCCGGCTTTGTCAAAAGAGCCAGACAGCTTGAAGGATCGGCTTTATCAAAAGAGCCAGACAACTTGAAGGGCCGGCTTTGTCAAAAGAGCCAGCTTGAGGGATCATCATCATCATCATCATCATCAGGTGCCTTGCCGCATGGCGTTGGCGATCATGGACTTCCATCGGTCTCTATCTCTTGTTGCCTCAAGCATCTCTTCCACCCTCCTTGTCTTCAGCCACTCCGCAAGTCCGTCTAGTATCTTCTCCCTGGGTCTACCTGGTGCTCTCTTTCCCTCCAGCTTTCCCGTTGTGACCATGTTTTGCTCCAATTCCCCTTTCCTCATAAAATGGCCTATAAATGTTGCCTGTCTTTTCCTAATCTTCTTTATGAATGATCTACTTGTGTCTGCCTCCATCAAGACTGTCTCCTTTGTTTTCTTTGCTGTCCATGGAACTCTCAAGGATCTTGAAGATTCGGCTTTCTTTGTCAAAAGAGCCAGACAGCTTGAAGGGGGGGGGGGGGAGGGGGAGTGCATAACCTGACAAATTAGAATTTGACTTGTGTCGGCCAGGCACTTTAGTCAAATGCTGGGGTTAAGATATCTTTAACCCTTTCATTCCCGCAGCCTGTCTAAAATCTGCAAAAACTTAACCCTTTCACTCCCTTACCCTATCCATCAGCTTCCTGCAGCTTCTGTCTGTCTGTCTGTTTCTCTCTCTATATATATACACACACACACACACACACACACACACACACACACACACACACACACACACACACACACACACACACACACACACACGTTTTTTTCCCACGCTAAGCCAACGGACACTGAAATGACTTACATAATCGTTAAAGTGCATCTCAACACCCTGCCAGAGCATATGGCTTATGTGCAGGCATATGGCTCATGCCATGATCATTTTGAATTTTCTCAGTCACATGATATCAGTGACGTCAGAAAATATGAAAATTTATTCCGAATGCAAAGACTTTATCTTGATGAGTGTGAAACTGAAAGTGAAACTAACATGCATATCTCGGATCTTCTATGTGGGTGTGCACAGGCACAAACAGGTGTGACAGGTGTGAACACTTGTTGACATGGGAGATTGCAATTAAAAATCTCCATCTTTATTCACCAATCCGAAGGTTTACCCCAGACCTTCCGATTGGAATCCATGTTTTTTGTTTTGTTTTGTTTTGTTTGTTTGTTTGCTTTCGTTTTCGTCAATTTTGTTTTGTTAGTGGGGTTTTTTTTCATACTTCAAGTTATATTGAATACATTTTTTTTTCAAGTGGCATAGCTGTACATCTGTTTGTGTTCGATAAAGCCTTACTTACTTTCTCTTAGGACTGATAACTGAATATATGTATTAAGTGCATTTTTGGCTCTAGGGAAGTGTGATAATTTTATGTGGAAGCAATTTTGGGTGGCTTAGGCCTGTTTTTATATATGTTTTGGTGTTCTTTGTTACATTTGAACTTCTGTTGAAGTAGGTTTTTAAATCCCCTGTGCCATAAATTAGACTGAGTGGTCAATGCCAGGGTCATCTCCTGGAATTGTGTGCGCGATTGCATTGATGTGTGCGCTTAATTTTCCTATCCTTTTTTTTCCTCTTGAAGCATTGTGTATGCTTTGGAATGGTTATAACCCTGATATGATTCTACGAAGTCGGCTGGACTTTTAGAAAATAACAACGACAATAACAATCTGGTAATGTCAACTTAAGTGTTTCATAGGTCCCTTACCCACCTCCCCATTTCAATTCCTTTCCAGCATATAGATCTAGGCTTTTGCTCGGGTTCAGGAAGTGTGCTAGATAATTACTGGCATGGCTGGGTAGAGCGCATGTGGACTTGTCAGGGTGAGATGAATCATTTTTGAACAAACACCAAACTCCAAACTTTCAAGCGGCTGTGCGTGTCAAGTGGCAAGCGTGACCCGACTGGATCCGCGCACACCTGAGGGTCACATGCGTCACTGCCCTTTCTCATTTGAATATGGTGACACAGTAGACGCCATTTTGAACAGGTAAAAATACGGAAGTAAGGGACAGTTATCAACTTTCTTACATTTTATTGAACTGTTCAGTCGTTTAATCTTTCTTGGAGTATGCGATCGAATACTGAATGATACTGATTCAGCGAAGGAACTATGAAGTCCAACAAGATCTACCTGTTTGCTTTAGCGGGGCTGGCGGTATTGTTCGTCGTAGGCCTTTGTGATGATACACCGTTTGAATGGATGCGTCCGGACCGTTTTGACGAAATCAACGACAAATTCTATGCTGTAACACAGGAGAACTGTCGCTCCAAACGGCAGGAGGACCTCCAGTTCATAGATGACACAGTAGCGCAGAAGCCTCGCTACAACATGTTGCTGAGTACGATCATCTATTCCAATAGATCGTCGTTGCTTCACGCTCATAACATGGCTCTGAACCGCGCTTTCTACTACAGCTTTATCTATCAGCAGCTGAACAATTCCTGGGATTTCGATACCCAGCCAGGATTGATGTACATTTACATGGGTCACGCTGCGGATGTGTCAGCAAATCCTGGCTTCATCAACGGTTCCTCCATCTTCTTTGACAACAACTGCAGCTATCCTAACTGGTATCGCAAGATGAACTTCAACAAAACACTTCCGCTATTTGGACCTCGGGCTTGGAGGGAGGACGACTACAACGAACCGACAAACTGGCTGCGAGAGCCAAGCAACAACACCATTGATGTAGAAGATTATGGCTCTGGAAGAATCCGCAACTACACTCATCCACAGTACAAAGGGAACCCTTGGTACGAGCCGTGGCTGCCTGATCTGTTTGAAAAGGACGACTCAATACGGAAGTACACCTACCCGATAGGCATCAAGTATTCCAATACTACAGGTGTGTTCACCAAAGACGAGTTCACAGACTATTCCTTTTTTGGGCCACCAATGCCTGGACAGGAGACTGGCGCAAAATCACTGCCAGTGAGTATCTCAGCACCCTACTTTGACTGTGATCGCTCCAACCGCTGGATCGTCACTGCTTCTTCACCCGTGGTTGAGTACATGCCACGATATTCACAATGGATCCATCTGAGGAGAGCCAGGTGAGTCTGGACAATAGGATGGAGCTTGTTTTCTATTACACACACCCATTCAAACAATGTATTCATACATGTATGTGCAGAAGGCCTATATCTTCTTACACAAATGTATACAGAGATCATACCCAAAGATGTAGGGCCTACCATATATATATATATACATATATATATATGTACTACAGCTGTGTATGTGTTTGTCACACATGTGTAATGTACACACTC
>CM060311.1:45755191-45770191 GCA_030674185.1 Monoplex corrugatus
CTGTTAGACTGAGAAGAATAAGGCAAACAGTTAATGAAATAATCAGAATAAGAATTTTTGTAAACAAATAATAAATAAACATAAATGAATGGATGGATTGAAACTGTTTTTAAACTAATACTGTCCATCAATTTGTATCATCATCATCAGGTGCCCTGCCGCATGGCGTTGGCGATCATGGACTTCCATCTGTCTCTATCTCTCGTTGCCCCTAGCATCTTCCCCACCCTCCTCGTCCCCAGCCACTCTGCAAGTACGTCCAGCATTTTCTCCCTGGGTCTATCTGGTGCTCTCTTTCCCTCCAGCTTTCCTGTTGTGACCAGGTGCTCCAAATCCCCCTTCCTCATAAAATGGCCTATAAATGTTTCCTGTCTTTTCCTAATATTCCTTATGACTAATATGAGTGATCTACTTGTGTCTGCCTCCATCAAGACTGTATCGTTTGTTTTCTTTGCTGTCCATAAAACTCTCAACATTCTTCTTAGAAACCACATCTCAGCTGCCTCAATCTTGTTCTGGCTTTGCTTGCTGACTGTCCACGCCTCACATCCGTGCAACAGTATTGGTTCTATATCACATTCAGGAACTCTCTTCCTGATGTTAATTGATAGGCATTTGTTGGTAAGAATGCTTGTCATCTTCTTGAATGCTGTTTTGGCTTGGCCGATTCTGCTGGCTATTTCTGATGTGCATCTGCCGTCTGATGAAATGATCGTTCCCAGGTATTTGAATTTATCAACCTGTGTCAAGGTTGTGCCATTTGCTGTTGTTTTGCATGAGGGGATTTCATGTTTTTTACTGATCACCATGACTTCAGTCTTTCTGCTGCCTAGTTCCAGCCCCCTACCTTTGCTCTCTATTTCTAGTATATTCACAAGGTTTTGTAGGTCCCTTTCATTCTCTGCAATTAGCACACGGTGTCATCTACGTATCGAATGTTGTTAATCATTTTCCCTCCAACCTTTAATCCAGGGTCTTCTACGTTTCTCATGATGTTTTCGCTGTAAAGTGAAAACAGATTTGGTGACAAAACACAACCCTATCTGACTCCTCTTTTGATGTTTTGGAAAGAGCTTACATTGTTTTCAATTTGTATATTTGATAAGGTTGACATTTTATAGCAATTGCTCAGCTCTCACAAGCAATACGTTCAAATCACAATGATTTTGTTCTGAATTTTGTGCTTTAAATTATGTTTGAAATGCATCATTCGAGCGTGTGTGTGTGTGTGTGTGTGTGTGTGTGTGTGTGTGTGTGTGTGTGTGTGTGTGTGTGTGTGTATGTGTGTGTGCGTGTGTGCGTGTGCGTATGTTGTGAGAGAGAGAGAGCGAGCGAGAGAGAGAGAGAGAGTGTGTGTGTGTGTTCGTGTTTATATAGTGTATGTGTGTGTGACTTGATTTAACATAAAAAACGCACTAACACTACAACACCCACACACACACACACACACACACAACACGCGCGCGCGCCGCGCACGCACGCAGCACCACACACACATCACGCACTGATGACAACACATTACATTCGCCCTAAGTCAAAATCTATCGCAATATAGCTTGAGCGTCTTATTTCAGTTTGTGCTTTCAGCAGTAGCACGAGGAGGTTAACTCAGCAGCGTTACTCACTCTCTCTCCTCCTTATCTCTATTCTCATACTTAGTCTTCATCTCTCTTTTGTCTTTCTCTCTCTGGTTAACTCGCCGTTCTCTCTCTCTCTCTCTCCTCTCTCTCTTCCATTCTCTCTCTCTTTCTGCCGTCTTCTCTCTCTCTCTTCTGTCTTCTCTCTGTTTCTTCTCTTGTGCTCTCTTCTTCTCCTTCTCTTCTTTCTGTCTCTCTGTTTTTTTCTGTCTTCTCTCTGGTTTGTCTCGTCGTTCTCTCTGTCTCTGTCTCTCTGTCTCTGTCTCTCTTGTCTGTCTCTGTCTCTCTCTCTCTCTCTCTCTCTCTCTCTCTCTCTCTCTCTCTCTCTCTCCCTCTCTCTCTGTGTCTCTGTCTCGTGTCTCTTTGTCGTTCTCTGTCTTTCTGTCTTTCTCTCTCTCTTTTTCTTTCTCTCTCTCTCTCTCTTCTCTCTCTCTCTCTCTCTGTTTCTGTCTGTCTGTCTCTGTCTGTCTGTCTGTCTGTCTGTCTGTCTGTCTGTCTTCTGTCTCTCTCTCTCTCTCTCTCTCTCTCTCTCCTGCAACCTGTTACCCTAACCTTTTGCTAACTCTCCTGTTATTCAAGCGTGGGCACATGCGCATGCGTGCGTGCATGTTTGTACACATATGGCATATAATGAAAATGTTGCGCCTGTGTTTTATGTAATGTATGTGTACGTGCAAGCGCGTATGTTACAGATAACTGATTTCAGTGCACTCTCTTTTTAAATCATAGAAAAAGATTCACATCCACCGCAAGGACGTGTGTGTGTGTGTGTGTGTGTGTGTGTGTGTGTGTGTGTGTGTGTGTGTGTGTGTGTGTGTGTGTGTGTGTGTGTGTGTGTGTGCGTGCACGCTTGTGTATGTATGTGAGTCTGTGTCTGTGACTAAAAAACAAAAAGTGTTAGTGAGATTTTTCAGCTGTTTGTAGATTGACATTTGTTTCCCAGTTTTAGACCAGAGGGAGACGGGTGCGATAATTAATTGGGTAAGACACTGGACTTGAGGCTGGAAGGACTGGGCTCGATCTTGTATGGGTACCTCTGACCTGGTGGGTAAAGGTGGAGATTTTTCCCATCTCCTGTGTCAACATGTATGCAGATTTTTGTGCATACGCTTACAGAGAAATCACATTCAGACTTTGCAGCAACATATCGCCTGCACAGTGTCTTCAAAGCAGTTTTATTCATGCACTCATCTCAGAAAAGTGGAATTTCTTAAAAGAAAAGTTTTTTTTTAAAAGATCGAAGATGTAGATGTTTTAGAAGTTGCAATTACGTAAGTTTTGAAGTCATAGCGCCAAGGTCAAGGTTATACAGACCCCCCGTTAACAAAAATATGCCCTTAATCTGCACATTTGGAAGATGTGAATATAATATTTTCAGGCGCTTTTGACAATATCTTAAAACCTGTGACAGTGTACCATTATCCTCGATGCACGTCAAGTTCTATTCCAGCTGAAGCTACTTAAAGATCACAGTGACCTTGAGAAATACATAATCAGAATTTTCTGTAGCTGTTTTTGTATAGACAAGAAAGAAGATTGTCAGAATGGCTTGGCCATCTGTTTGTCTTCTTCTTTTCTCCCCCATTGTTCAGTTTCCAGTCTCCCATTTTCCCTTGTCTTAAGGGGGTGTGGAGGACACCAGTTTTATCAACTGGAGACAGTGGAAGCTGTCTACGAGTGTCTTGCTTTTAGATGTGGGTTACCGAGGAGTCTTTTCTTACTAAGTTAGTGATTTGATGACATAATACCTGGAAGTAAACGGCCAGCACCCTTAAGCTTTTGAGTTTTGACCGTTTAGTACAAGTTACAACAACGTATAGATCTATTTCTAGTTACGTAAAGAGTACAGTGACCCTTGTAGATAGATAAATAATATATATATATATACCCGCACACGCATGCATACACACACGCGAGCAGTCACACACACACACACACACACACACACACACACACACACACACACACACACACACACACACACACATACACACACACACACACACACACACACACACACACACATACACACACACACACACACACACACACACACACACACACACACACACACACACACGAGTCAGGCATACAGATTTTTGTCACCATTCATTCCTGCTTAGCTGTCCATTCTTTCACTTGCACCTGTACTTTTCCCCAGACGTGGCAGTTTGCAGCCTCTTTAAGTCTGTTTTGGTCTGTTCTTGTTTGTGTTTTGTCTGATGTCTCGGTCTGTGGTGAGACAGGAGTTGTGAAGCGTGTTTTCTGCCCATTCTGCAGAGTTTTTGCCAATTTCCACACACACACACACACACACACACACACACACACACACACACACACACACACAACACACACACACACACACACACACACACACACACACACACACACACACACGCACGCGGGCACGCACGCACACACACCTCACCACCATCGTCACCACCACCAACCCACGCCACACGCGCGTGTTCACACCTCAACACACACACACCACACCACACACAACACACACACACACACACACACACACACACACACACACCACCACACACACACACACACACACAACACACACACACACACACACACACACACACACACACACACACACACACACACACACACACACACACGAGCGCGCGCGCACATATGTAACCAGGTAAAAAAAATGAAATGATAATATGATAATAATAAATGACATTTGTATAGCGCTATTCTCCCGCACATAGGTAAGGACTCACTGCGCTTTACATTAATTAGTTCATACACACACATACACACACAAACACACACGTACACAGATACAAATAAACAAACAAACCACACCACACAGACACGTGCATACACACAAAGATGCTGAGGTAGGGTACACAAAGCCTGTTTAGTGTTAGGCGAGAGACCCTTGACCCAAGTTGTCAAATATTACGATTTATGCTGCTGCTGAAATAAGATGACTGTACATTTCAAAAATGTTTAACCCCTCCAATTACACAGCCCATCACGCTTATTAGACTAGACACATTTTGTGTGTTAATGGCGGGCCTATCGCACGGTAGAGGAAGAGTTGGGGAAAAAAAAGTCCAAGAGTTCATCAATATCCACAAAACAGTCCACAGGCCTGTTGTAGCTTCATTGAGCTTTCTTGGTTTACTATGTCTTAGACGTCTACATATGACGTTACGATGCTATCATTACGGCCTGCCGTGACCGTAACTTAGCCGTAAAGACTGCCGGGTTCTTCAAATGATATAATCCAATTTTTACATCAGAATTGAAACAGCTAACTTCAAATAATGCTGGCCACATTTTTACACGTGAACTACGTAAAATTAAGACAACTAACTGTTGCCAAGAGACACCCGAAGATGCTGGATGGGACCCAGAACAACAATGCCTCACCACCGGTGTACCGATCACCTCCTAGCTCCCAACGCTACACTTTGCTCGGTGAGATGGCTATGTGGTGTTGGGAGCTGGGAGGTAACTATTCGACCAGCGGTAAGGCATTGTTGCTCTGGGTCCCATCCAGCATCCTTGGGTGTTTCAGTAACGCTGCTGGTTTCTTCAAATAATAAGTTAATTCCATTTGTATACGTAAAAACAGCTGACTTTAATGTTAAATAATGCTGAACTACGTATGACGAAGTCAGCTAACTGGAAAAGACCCACGTAGACTCCAGGCCTGTTCTTGTTAAAAAGTGTCTCTCACATCACATGGCCTAGCCTTTCCCTCGGGCAAGAACAGAGAAACTTGGATACAAAGGAGAACCAAGTCACGTGACATGACATCAGCACGTGGCTTAGAGCAAAGACGTAACTGGAGTCACGTGTTACAGTCATTTCAGTCATTTGGTGTAGTATCAGAGCAAGTTGAGTACATGGGTTCCATACAGTACAGTGCCACTGGCTGTCTAACGAGCAAGCTGGAATAAAATGTTACCAATATAAAAACTACATAAGAGAGAGATTTTCATCCTCACATTTATTGAAATACAAATCAAAGCAAAACGCCATAGAAATACAAATATACAAACACTATACTGTCTTGTACCCTATCTATAGTGTATTCATAGTGTCGCATAGGTCATCCAAACGTGATCTCGTGCACTTACACTGCCTTGTGTACTAGTGCAGTGGTATTTCCAGACTTTCAGTACACCTATCCAGGCAGTCTTACACTAATATCTTTGATATTCAGGACTCTTTATTCGCAGACAAACTGACATCAAACAAAATTTATTTACCCAAAAATCTACTTTTCGTTTTATCACAAGGCTAGCACACACACTTGGCAGAGAAATGTCTACAACTTGTACAGTCCAAAATCAAATAAGTTTTTTTTTTTTCTCTTTTGTGCATTATTTCCACCAAGAATTCTTTCGTATCAGGTTGTACTGTTTACACACTCAAACCAGAATGTGTACTGAATGGCACCACCAAAACAAACACGCTTGATTAGTATTGTCTGTTAGAGCGCCCGTAGTAGTTATGCAGCTTTGCACCTGAGGAGCAGTTAGAGTTGGCCGCTGACCAGGACATATTAAGCCAGTCCGTACGCGAACATAACCAACATCAGTAGTATAAATATTCAAGAAATTGTCCACAAAAGTCAAGACAGAGCGGCCTGAAGGGAGATGGTGGTGTCAAAATGTGCAGCGGCCAACATCGAACCCGGTGACGCCAACAGGTGAGACAGGTGAGAAAGGCCTGAGTCAGAAGTCTCTTACTGAAGCCAGGTCAGGTGGAGGCAGTGAAATGGAGCAATGCGTCAGAAATTACAAGATACAGACATGGCCCGGGTATTGAATAAACCAGCTGTGTGCAGCTCTAATCCATTATCAACCAGCATGATAAGCACTCAGTACAACATGTAACACTTTATCTGTTTTTCCACAGGTCAGGTTTTGTATGTTTGTGTGCTTTTGTTTTGTTTTGGCAAAAAACGTCTATGATCAGCATGAGTTTTGGGAGTGAAGTCTTTCTCAGTTCCAATCCAAGCGATCATATAGAAATCACCTAACTAATAAAGCACACCTAACTAATAAAGCACACCTAACTAATGAAGCACACCTAACTAATAAAGCTGCAGCGCTTTGAAACATTACACATACCTTGGCTCCATTGTTCCGTGATGTGAGTACAAAATTATGTGGATATTATGACATCTGTGTTATGACGTCACATTGGGCACAGTCATTTCAAACGTCATGGCCACATGGCCTAGCGTTAAAAGGGTTAGGGTGTATGTTGAAATTGAAGTTCTGGTACAAATGTATTGAAAACACTTCATGTGGGAAACTAGCTCTTTTGTACGTAAGTTTATAAGCAGGTGCCATTCTTTAGAGATGAACGAATTGACGTTAAAGGCAAGCATAGTGCAGGGAGGCCAGTTCATTCTGCTGACGAGGAAAAAAAAAGTCAGACAGAAGTTTTGAATGGAGTTTAGATTTAGTTCAAGAGGGATTTTGTTATACTTGGACAGCTCACTATACGCTTCTATGCAATTATCTGGCAGACTTTCAGAACCTCCACAAAACATTATGGAGATCTTGAAATTAGGGATGGTGAGGGGGTGGGGGTGGAGGTAGGGGCAAGGAGACTATGAAACACTTAGACGACACCACTAGAATGATAGAAACATTAAGATGGGCGGTGAACAGGCCTGATTTTAATGTCGCATGCTAGGACTGAACGCGAGATTACAGATCTTGAGTCCACGGCTCTATCAAACTTGCGAAGAAGTTTTGAATGAAGATAGTTATACAATATGTAAAGAGATCACTGGTGACACTGGCATTAGTCGTGGATTAATTTATGCGATTTTAACGAGGAAATCTGGAATGAGACGTATTGCAGCATGGCGGATTTTTCGCAGCCTTACTGAAGACCCAAAACGGGCACGCGCCACACAGGTACAGAAACGAAGGTGACAGCTTTTTTTTTAGATCGGATAGTTGCCATCGACGAAATCTGGGGTAGAGGCTATGAGCCAGAATTAAGAATTAAAGAGACAATCGTCAGAGTGGCACACTGCCACCTCTCCTAGGCTCCCGGGTTCAGAAGAAAGCTTGGAAATTTACAGACGATGGAATGTGCCTATGATAAGTGTTTATTGACCGCATTCCATTAGAACTAACTGTAAATCAGGACTATTACAGGATGTTTCTGATGAAAAGACTAAGACCTGCAATCCGAAAGAAATGTAAACCACTTGTAACATTGGCCACATTGGCCTTTTGTCCAGATACGAGTTCCCCAGACTTTGGTCTAGTCCCCAAATCGGAAAGACGCCTCCTTGACTATGTTTCTACGACTTAAATGACTTAGAAGTGGATGTGGCCATTTCGGATCTTCCCAACGGAAGGAAGTCGGACGAAAGGATGTTACATCGAAGGAAACTAGAAAAGTACTGATCGTTATCTTATTTTTGACGTTTTCATACACATTCTGATACTTATCGAATGACCCTCGCACTGTGCAGCTCTGGCCTACGACCATGCGGGGGGGGGGGGGGGGGTGTCTTTCAGTATAAATAGTATCCCCACCTTCTGGAAAATGTGTGCTAGAAATTTCCTCTTTTCTGTCTCTCTCTTTATTTCTGCCCTGTTCCTTTGCATTCTGTCGTTTCTTCCTGTCATTTTCTGCCTTGCTGGTTCATTCACCTGTATGTGTTCGATAAAGTCTTACGTACTTTTCTTAGGATTGATAATTGGGTACATGCATTAAGTGCGTTTTTGGCTCTAGGGAGGTAAGACGCGCGGAAGCAATATTAGGTAATTTATGCCTGTTTTTATATGTTTTGGTGTCCATAGGTATGCTTAAATTCGTATTCAGGTGTGTTTTTTAAAGTCCCCTGAGAGATAAATTGGACGGGGTGGTCGACGCCAGGGGCATACATATCCTTAGATTATGTGCGCAAATGCATTGATATGTGTACTTAATTTTCTTTTCTCTTTTTCCTGTTGAAGTTTTGTATGTTTTGAAGCGGTTATAGCCCTGATATGGCTCTACGCAGTCGGCTAGGCTTTAAACAACAATAACAATAACACAGAGAAAGATCGCTGTCTTTATGTTGCGTGTCGTGGCCATCATGACCACATGTTCTCACGGTTACCAGGTAAACTTGTCAATCTGGAAATGCGTGGAGCGTTCTTTAGCCACAAAGTCACAAAGTCAGCAGACATTTCATAGTGACACAGATCTTTGAAACAGTCCTCTGATATACATAAAGCAACAGTTTGGAAAAAACAAGTCGGATCATTCTGTATCAACTTCACTGAAAGAAATAGACTACAGCACGTGGTGAACAAAAGAGTATTTTTCTCTGTCAGAGTCAAACCAGGATAAACACTCAGAGGAAAAAGATCATAAGATTACAGCAAAGAGAATTACATCAGTTTCACCGAAAAGATGTTGAAATTACGACGGAGAAAATGCCTGATACGTAATCTATTATTAATTCTACCGATATATATGTATATGTAACCAGACACCGACATGACACACAGGATCCTTATTGCGCACATGTATTATAAATATGTCCGGTTGAATATGGTACTGGTTACATGGAAACAAGAAAACAGCGTGCACGCCCACCGAAGAGAAAGGATGCAGAACGTGTGGGCAAAATAGTACGTTGACACGCGCATTCGAGAAAAATCGGAACGCAAAGACTAAGAGGGAAAAATTGAATCGGCATTATCATTGTACAAAGAACGGTCGTTGACATCAGGCTCCACTGTACCGGATGACAGAAGGGGAAAGAAGGAAGAGAGGGGGTTAGGTGAAGGAGGGAGGAAGGAGACAAGAGACCATTCGAGGCGTTGGCGTTTGACAACGGCACGGCGATCGTGGCGAAGCAAGCGAGAGAGAGAGGGGGCGTGTTGAGGCTGGCGTCACCTCACTGTGCCTGCAGACACTCGCCAAGCAGGACGGACACCCAGCTATTGCAGATAGCGAGTCGCTCATACGGTTGTCGTCAAGCCAGTTATGACTGTTCCATCAACGTGTTGCTGCTACACTACACCTCTCTCAACATGCTTGCCTGCTGCATACTGCTACTACTACACCTGCCAAGAGGTTGTCGACCGGCTATCTCGTCGAGAAAATTATGTAGAAGCAGCAGTGATTTTCCAAGTTATTGTAAGTAAACAGATTTTGCTTCTTAGTAAACATTGCGCGCTAATCTAGCTTCCAGTGAGTTACACAGACACGCACATACACACACACACGCACACGCACACTCGTACCTCCCTCTCTCTCTCTCTCTCTCTCTCTCTCTCTCCATATATATATATATATGTATATGTATATGTATATGTGCAGAGAAAGAGAGAGGTAAACTGAATTTGCTTCTACGTAACATTGTATGAAAATCTAGCTTCCAGTGAGTTACGCACGCACGCACGCACGCACACACACACACACACACACACACACACACACACACACACACACACACACACACACACACACACACACACACACACACACACACACAAAAGATTCCTTTTTTCACACTGGACGGAGCAGCAGGGAAGTTTCAGTCTTTTTCTCCTAATTTTTGTATCTGGTATTTGTTTGTGATCTTACGTTTGACAAAGGCCAGTTGGCCGAAAATTGCGCCTGTCTTGTGTAGTTGTATTAAATACGCGTTCGTATTCTTCTTTCGTGTTATTTCTGGTTCCTGTTTGGTTGAACGCGGGCAGTCACACTTGTTTTGGATGTATTGTTTATTATATATATATATATATATATATATATTATGTATTATGCAGGAAGCTGGTGGGTAGGGTGATGAAGTGAAAGGGATGAGTTTTTGCAGCTGGCGGATAAGGTGCGGGAGGGAAAGGGTTAAGTGCATTTTTGGCACTAGGGAAATAAGATGTGCAGAAGCAATTTCAGTAATGTAGGCCCCGTTCTTGTGTATACTTAAGTGTCCTTAGTTATGTTTAAGTTTGTATTCAATTGTTTCTTAAATCCCCTGTGCTATAAATTAGACGGAATGGTCAACGCCAAGGGCATTCCTTAGATTATGTACGCGAATGCATTGATATGTGTACTTGATTTTCTTTTCCTTTATTTTTTTCTGTTGAAATATTGTGTATGTTTTGAAACGCTTATAGCCCAGATATGGCTGTAGCAGTCGGCTGGGCTTTAAACAAAAATAAGAATATCAATGTACACTCCTTTTATCGTATTTTTTTCAACAAAATATGAAAAAAACTTTGGGTTGAAGTCTGTTACCAACGTGTTTCTCGTCTAAACTAAACGTAAAATGGCGTTGTGCATTGCGAGTATGTGACATCATCTTTCGGCAGAGCATGCCTTTGAATTGATTCCCTCTCCCCTTCCCCCGAAATAAAAGAAGTTTGTAACCGTTGAGGTAGTGAGCCTTAAGTAGTTGATAGTTTGCTTTTTGTTGGTGCTCTTTCGCCAACTGTAAACAATTATATCAACATGCGTGATAATGTAAAACCAGATAGATAATTAATGAACATTGTTTGTTTACATCAGTAGTTTCTAAGTACAGCACCATCGCGCTTCAAAAACGACAACTTTCTGGTTAATAGAATCTACTACATCTAGAGTTTTATTTATAAAAAGTCAGCAGATGTTTTGTTTTGTTTTGTTTTGTTTTGTTTTGTTTTCTCTCTCTCTCTGAATCCCTTCCTTTGCTCTCTTTGTTGTAAGCTTATTGATCGTCCTTGTTCTTATAGCCAAAATAAAACCAGTGCAGCTTTTCCTTAATGCTATTTGTGCCGTTTTCACAATTTTGCTTTCTCATTTTATTTCTCTGTCTCTCAGTCTCATGAGACAGAACGAGAAAGCAAAGATGTGAAAACGGCGCACATAACTTTTATTACGAAAAGCTGCACTGATTATATTTTGCCCATTAAAAAAAATCATGTTATGTCAATCTCTGTTTCTCTGTTCCTTTTTCATTGTGTGTCTGTTTGTTTCTTATAGTAGTACAATTCTTTTTTTTTTTATCTTTAATTGTGTTGGAGGAAACAACGGAAACTTGGATGATAGCATTTCCCTCTTCAGTTGTGAAAGGCCTTTTACAAAGTCAACAAAACAACCGTAGAACCTGCCGTTATCGATTTTCCTATACGATTGGCCTACTTAGTCACTGGCTATTTTCCTTCATGGATGCATACTCAGTGTTGTTCTTGATGATTACCTGAATCATACTTGCTCGTGTACATGCAATGATATAGGTAAGAGTGTAGAAATCGATGACTAGAATTATTCAGACAGAAGAGGAACAATGACCTCATTTTTCTCGGCTAAAAAAAAATTGAACTTGGGTTCTGTTTTAATGTTCATTCGTCATAAAATGTGAAAAGAAGAAGAAGAAGAAGAAGAAGAAGAAAACTCTTTAAAAGCTTCAACGAGTAGTTCAGAAAAAAATGTGGATCTTTTGATAAGTGTTTGATAAAAGAAGTTTGCTAATTACAGGAGGACTTTTTTCGGGGAGAGACGGAGGTGGGGTGGATTCATATACTTCGGACGTGATGTTTACTTCAGTCGCAGTAAAATGTGTGTGTGTGTGTGTGTGTGTGTGTGTGTGTGTGTGTGTGTGTGTGTGTGTGTGTGTGTGTGTGTGTAACGTCTACATTACTGTGATATAGCCTACTGTCGAATAGACCTCCCACGGTTTTTGTTTTGTTTTGTTTTGTTTTTGTAGCTCATTTTTATGTTACTTCAACCCACCCCCACCCCCACCAAACACACACAAGCACACACACACCACACACACACACACACACACACACACACACACAGAGAGAGAGAGAGAGAGAGAGAGAGAGAGAGAGAGAGAGAGAGAGGAGGAGAGAGGTTAAACAGATTCAGTGTGATCTTGTCACACAGATTTCTTTCGCGAACCATGAAGATTTCTTTCATGTACGATACAATCAAGTACTGAAATAGTCAGTCCCACAGGGTGGATGGGTTGGGGGGGGGGGGGAGATGACTAGGGGTACGGTTGGGAATAGAGTGAAAAACGTGTAGTGGGAAAAAGCTGGACTGTTTGATGGCCCCTCAGGTTGAGATTGTGCTGTGTTAATTGTGTTCTCCTCTGCAAAAGTGTGTAGTTAGTTGGAAGAGGATAGTATTGACGTGGACTGTGGTTGCCGCAAGGTTTGGGCGGGCCTGCCAGCGTTATCCTTCCTTCTCGTACCCTCTGTCCCCACCCTGTACCTTAAGTCTTCACCTACCCTTCACAGTAACACACACGCACACACAAACACACGCAATGCGCACGCACACACGCCACGCACACACCCCACACACACACACACACACACACACACACACACACACACACAACACTTTTATAAGTTTTATATTACCTGTTTAACTACCCTCTCCCCCACCACAGGTGTACCGAAGAAAAAAAGAAGAGAACAGGTCTGTGACCGTCAGACGGTGTGTTGGACAATAGAGTAAGGCCATCAAGACACAGGCGCGTAACTCCCTTCTTCTTCCAGGCGGGAGTGGGCTTACGATTAGGTTAATGGTTAGCCCTGATATGGCTCTACGCAATCGGCTGGGCTTTAACCCTTTGACTCCCGCGTCCTATCCACCAACTGCAAACTTACCGACTCCCCCTATCCCCGCTAGGTGGATAGGGTGATGAAGTCAGAGTGTTAAGTTTTTGCTTTGTTAGCATGGTTGACAATGCAAGCTGCCTGTGAACAGGGTGTGGGAGTCAAAATGTTAAACAACAGGAACAGGTTAGTGGTAAAAAAGTGAAATTGGGGCCTTCTTCTTTCTCTTGTCGTTGGCAAAGCTGGTCAGATCGTCAGGATGAAATCTTGCCAATCTTATTGTGTTCCAAGCAGAGGAGTGTCCTCTGACCAGTTGGCCTTCCTGGCGGTGTTTTGGTTTGTCTGCTGTCTGATTATCGTCACCATCTTCTTTTTGCATCACTGTCTGTGATACAGGTGACATTGCTACAAGCACAGGGACAGGTTGGGGAAGGCATCAGTTTGAACCTGCCCTTTGTAATCTGCGTTGAGCCGGCTTGGCCGGTACCAAGCCTCACCAGGACACTTGTTGCTCTCTGGACAGAAGGTGGTAGTCGACCCTTTCTGTCCGTGACTTGATAAAATAATAATGATAATGATGATGATGATAATAATAATAATAATAATAATAATAATGACGATGATGATGATGATATTTGTAAGGCGCTAAAACTGATAATAGAATCGAATCAAAGCGGCACTTTCATCATTCACCGAAGCATTCACTTACAATGACTAAAACTCCAGGGTACAAAGCACACGCAAATTGGGAGGAAGGGAGGGGACAGGAGGATAGTGTGGGCATGCACCAGGGGAAATCACCGCAGGACAAAAAGTATGCCTTCAAGTTAGAAGGAAGACGGAGTATGTGACTGTCGAATAGACAGGAGAAGCTAGGTCCAGATTTACTGACCGGATACAGAATAGAACGGCGACCGACTGTTGAATATTTTTATCGAAGAATTCGTATACAGGTAGTGTCGGGAGTAGAACGCAAGAGGTCGGGCAGGGGTGTTACAGTCGGAGATGATCACAAACATACATTGGTGCAGTGCCGTTGATACATTTGTAACATAATGTATTGATGCATTTGTAACATAGTGTATTGATTTTGTATGAAATTGTTCGAGAAACTGGCAACCGGTGGAGAAAGTGGAGAAAGGGAGTGATATGGTCATGCCTCTTAAGGAATGACCTTTTCGTGCTGTAGCTGACGCTGTGTCTAGTTGGCCATCTTGGGGTCCTCTTTTGCTGACTCGAGTCATCTTGTTATCAAACACAAGGACATTGCTTCCACATTTGGAACAGGCTTAAGATAAAGATCAATTAATGTACTTAGAAAGCGTGTGTGGGGGTGGGGTTGGGGGGGGGGGTTGGGTACGTTTTATCAGAACAGGCACTGTTAAACTTTACGAAAGTAATCCGGCATCGGTGCCGAGTCTCGTCTGGTGGATGACCCCTCGGCGGCTTGACACTGCTGGCTCTCGTGGACTTCCTAGCACTGGAACTTCGGCTGACCGACTTTAGGATTGGTGGTATAATGAGGAGCCAGAATGAGCAGCGTTGGATCAGTGCTACTATAACCGTGCAGAAGATGAAAAATTAAAAAAAAAAAAAAGAAAAAGACCTGTCCAATCCATTCTAAGGATCTCTTGTTTTGTTTTGTTTTTGTTTTTGAAAAAAAAAACATAAAAAGGGAAATATTCAATAACAACAACAACAACGACAACAATATTCTGTCCTCATTGCCGATCTCTATGCAGTGTATACACTAAACCAAAAGCCATTAAAGTACGAGTATCACAGTGACATTAAAGACAAGG
>CM060311.1:45777691-45800191 GCA_030674185.1 Monoplex corrugatus
ACCATCTTATGTCTCCGAGTCCTCAAGCATGCTAAGAAGCCTTACCTTCCTCGCTGAGTAGGTGTAGCTTCAGCTTTGCCTGGTGACAGTAGAGCGCAACTTCAGTGAAACCCTGTGGGACACCAAGCCATTTCCTTGTGTATTTGTTAATTTTGACTCCGTTAATTTCAGTTTGCTACAGATATCGTATATCAACAGAGGCCAGAGGAGCCTTGGAATCAGCGTGAACTGCAGGCAGCAGGCTTTGTATTTGCTTGTTTATCACCTGCAGGCTTTATCCTGCCATTTGCTTGGTTTCTTTGCCCCTTTATGTATTTTTTTTAGTAAGTGATCATACCACCTTCTGAGGCTTTTCACCGGTTTTTCTGTCAGTGTTGGAATAGACTGGCGACAGTAAACATTTCTGTTTCGGCTACTTTACCTTTCTTAATAAGAGGCTCCGTGATTTTTTCGGTTTGAAATTCATCCTAGATCAGGTGACAGCTTCGTCTAATCTCTTCAGGATCTTGTGTGTTTCCTCTTCTTTTGTGGAAAGCACTGTCGTGTCGTTATTGAAGGCTAATTTTCAGTGTTTCAATTTACTTTTTGTGTTACAATGAACAGACATCAGCATACAATGAAGTAACGAAAAATAGCACCAGTTCATGCGCATATAAGAGGAACGTTCTGGACATCTGACCATATAGAACATGTAGAAAACATTAAGTGTATTTCATACACTGAAGATTTCTTAAAGATGAATTTGATGAATTTGTTCTCCATTGAGAAAAAAGCGACTTACTGGCCATTGAAGACGGAAGAGGGACAGTTTATTTTGGCATTACACTCTTCTATTTTGAACCTTATATTTAATAGTCTTTGAAAAGTAGGTAGGCCTACATAGGGCACACATTTGTTGCTCTTAAATTTATAGATAAATAATTTTGCAAGCATTATGATCATTGAAAGCTTTTAGATAGGACATCTGGTATCCGTCACACACATACAACACACACACACACACACTTACACACACACACACACTCTCTCTCTCTCTCTCTCTCACACCACCACACACACTCTCTCTCTCTCACACACATACATACACACAGACATACACACACACAGACACACACACATACATACACACAGACATACACATACACAGACACACACACAGATACACACAGATACACACACACATATATATATTAGGACAAACAACTCTTTCAACATGGCGACGCTTGATTAATCTGGTTGACAGTTATAAAAAGCGATACTTTTACAACGTGATGTTGCTAGCCCCAATCAAGACTGTCAAGATCGTGGACGTTGGTCGCTGCTGGGTCGTGCAGAGTTGTTGTTGTTGCTACTGTTGTTGTTGCTACTGTTGTTGTTGCTGCTGTTGAAGGCTATCACAGTTTCAGACTGCAGCTGGTGATATCAGCAAACAAGGCGCATTCTGACATAGCTGTGCTGGGACAAACAAGGTCTCCAGACGTTGGTCCCCCTGGCGTGAAGACGTTGTTATTGCTGTTATTGTTGCTGCTGCCATTGTTGTTGTTGTTGTTGTTGTCGTCGTTATATCCTTGCAAGTATATTGCATTCGTTGGGCTTAAGCGTTTTTTGTTGTTGTTGTGGTGGTGGTGGTGGTGGTGGAAGTGTTTGTTGTTGGCCGTCACGGTTTCAAGAGTGGTGGTGGTGGTGGCGGGTGTGATGGGGGTGGGGGGTGAGAAGGAGAATAGGGTTAATTGAAGCTGCTTGTCGGGCCTTTTGTAGTGGGCTGGGGCCTGTCGGTCGCACCCTCATTACCTGTCACAGCGCTTGTTTGACCCCTGCCAGCTTCAAACAGGGTCACCATCCAGTCTTTTCTCCCACCACCCACCCCCTGTCCCTTCCCCCATCTCCCCCTATACACACCGGCCGTCCCCTTATTGCCCTCTTCTTTCCACACTCCCTCTCTTCCGTCTTCCCACTTTTCTTTGCCTTGGCCTTTGCAGTCTTTATCTCTTCCATCGATCTTCAGCAGATCATTTTGAAAATGGTTTATTTTCCCCCTCTAGTGAGTAGGGTTAGGGAGTTGAAGGATGAGATATTTGATTTGCTATCATGGCTGGTAGTTTCTAACGGAGAAAGGATAGTTTCTCTGGCTGAGAATACAGAAAGTGGAGGAGTTATCGAAACGGTTTTCATGTAACTTGCTAGTTCTGGTGTCTTACCTGGAGCCTTCTGAGTTGACGTCACGCTCATTTTGTCATCGTCCCTGTTAGCGAAGAAGTTACCGAATATCATTGGCTTTCAGTTTACAGATGTCTGTATGTATGTATGTGTGTGTGTGTGTGTGTGTGTGTGTGTGTGTGTGTGTGTGTGTGTGTGTGTGTGTGTGTGTGTAGCTAAATAGATTGATAGATATATGTACGTGTTATATATATATATATATATATATATATATATATATATTTATATATATCATCGTCATCATCATCGGGTGCCTTGCCACATGGCGTTGGCGATCATGGCCTTCCATCTGTTTCTATCTCTTGTTACTTCAAGCACCTCTTCCACTCTCTTTGTCTTCAGCCACTCTGCAAGTCCGTCCAGTATCTTCTCCCTGGGTCTACCTGGTGCTCTCTTTCTCTCCAGCTTTCCCGTTGTGGCCAGGTGCTCCAATTCCCCTTTCCTCATAAAATGGCCTATAGATGTTGCCTGTCTTTTCCTAATCTTCCTTATGAATGATTTTCTTGTGTCTGCCTCCATCAAAACTGTCTCGTTTGTTTTCTTTGCTGTCCATGGAACTATAATAATAATAATGATATATTTTATTTATATAGCGCAAAATCTTGATAAAATCAAATCTAAGCGCTGAGCGTATACATGCATACATACCTACATACATATGAGCGTATACATGCATACACACATGCCCACATACTTACATACATAAATCTAAGCTGAGCGTATACATGCATACATACATACATACATAAATCTAAGCGTATACATACATACATACATACATCATACATACATACGTACGCACATGCATACATAATAATTACAATATTTATATAGCGCAAATCTCGACAAAATCAAATCCAAGCGCCGAAAAGACACACACGCACACACGCACGCACGCACACCACGAGCGCACACACACACACACACACACACACACACACACACACACACACACACACACACACACACACACACACACACACACACACACACACATGCATGGCCACAAATGGGGAGAAAAGAATAAAAGCAATAAAAGCAAGAATAAAACCAATGGAAAACCACAGAGAGCACATCATATACAATTATATATTAAAACAAAGTGATTCCTCTCCGAGCGGAGACAGGCTGCAGAGGGGGGTTGAGTGAGGTTAGGATTTTATGCAGAGGAGAAAAGGTGAGTTTTGAGAGCGGACTTGAAACCACATCTCGGCTGCCTCAATCTTGTTTTGGCTTTGCTTGTTGACTGTCCACGCGTCACAACTGTATAACAGTATTGGTTCTATATAACATTCAAGAACTCTCTTCCTGATGTTAATTGATAGGCATTTGTTAGTAAGAATGCTTTTCATCTTTTTGAATGCTGTTTTGGCTTGGCCGATTCTGCTTCCTATTTCTGATGTGCATCTACCGTCTGGTGAAATGATCGTTCCCAGGTATTGAAACTTATCAACCTGTCTCAAGGTTGTGCCGATGTATATATACAGAGAGAGAGAGAGAGAGAGAGAGAGAGAGAGAGAGAGAGAGAGAGAGAGAGAGAGAGAGAGAGAGAGAGAGAGAGATTCATTTAAGGATAAACTTGACGCATGCAAATTTCATTCCACCCTGCTGTGAATTGGACACATGATCCTTTTCCTGATTAGGGAAGGTAAAGCAGGGAGATAATGGAGATAGACACAACCATGGTAACACTGGACCAAAGAATACTTTTAGCTGTCTGCCATTGTCTCTGCCCTCTACAATCCCAGGATTATGGGTCAGCCTTTACTTCTTTCCTTCCTTAACCTCTTGTTCGTAAAGCTGGTTTTACTTCCTCGTTAGCATATGGCCTCAGAACCCCGTGTACACATCACACACTTTTTCTGGGCTTTTCACAGGCCGGGCCCTGTGGTATGTGTACCCGTCATGGTCCACCACACGGTCTGCCTCTCCACTACTGTTCACGGTATTATCTGTGGATCTCAAAAGCGGGCCCCAGTAGTTCAGTTGGTTGAGCGTCGGATTCACATGCTAATGGCTGTGGGTTCGAATCCCGGGGTGCGTTACATTAAAACTGGCCTTCTCACTGTCCCATCTTATCATCATTGTTGTTCTGGTGGTGTCAGTATAGGATTAGATAAGTCCCCCTTCCCCCACTTCCCTGGGATGTTTATCCCCGTCGACTATATCACCTGAGGTGGGTGTCGACGTTAAAACTGAACCAAATCAATCAATCAATCAATCAATCAATCTTCCAAACCTCGTGAGCCACCTTTAGCTTTCAGAAACACGTGGACTTAGAACTAAGAACGTGTTTTTAATTAACGAAACAAGATTGGAACAACTTTTCGGCCAACCGACCTTTCACAGTCGAATAAAAAAAATAAAAGACAGCAGCAACAACTACAACAATAACAACAAAATTTAAAAAAACCAAAGTCAGCAGGTTTAGGACAAAAACTACAGACCAGCTAATTTCCCTGATGTTTCATCAAGCGTTCACCCGTAGAGTACACGACATGTCCTTTCTCGGTCTGTCGGTCTTGTCTATGACCACAGTACGTGGCTATCTAATAGCGTCCAAGTGTTGAAATCTCCGTTGGTGTTCGTAGTCCAGCAGAACGCTAGCGCCACTTGGGGGCTGTCAAGTCAACAAATGGCTTTACCGGACCATCAAGTCAGAGATTCACACCAAAGGTAGGACACAGACAACTAACCACTAAAAACTTCACCAGCGAAAAATTGATCACCCAGCTTACAGTAAATGCGTGTATGCAGCCATTGCTCCAAGAGAGGGGAAAAGCAGGGTTGTAGTCTTTGCAGTGGTAAGAACAAACAAAAAGACAAAGACAGGCGAACAAAATAGATCTTTTACTCGACAGAATCTCTGTCTGGTCTGAAACGATACAAATTGAGAATTTCTTCAAGATGGATTCAGCGCACGCGGGCATTTCCATAGGCTCTCCTCCTATCTGCTGTCTGTGTTATCTTGCAGCCTACACAAAAACCCATGCGCTGGGCAAAGTCTTAAAATGGAAAATAGAAGGTGGACATGCAGAAGCGGAGGGGGGTGCACAGATTTACAAAACACTGATACCAGCAGAATGATTGAAGCATTAAGATGGACAGCAAACAGGCCAGTCTTTATGTCGCAGGCTGGGATTGAACTCTAGATATCAGTTCTTAAGAGTCCTCGACTCTGCTACAAAAGTTCATCAGCCCATGTTGAAACGGCACAAAGGAAACGGATACTGGCTTAGACAATTAACTTCCGACTAAGACAATTGATCACACTTACGTGTGGGCGGGTTACACGAGCGCGTGCGCACGCGAGCGCACACATACACACACACACACACACACACACACACGCGCGCGCGCGCGCGCGCACACACACACAAACACACACAGACACGCACGCACGCACACACACACACATATTCATGTACGCCGCTGAAAGAAGTTAACTTATTACAAGTTTGTCTTGTATTTTATTCATTTTTAAAACCTTTGTTTTGTTCGTATGTGTTTATAAAAGCAGCGTATACAAATTTTAAAAGCATAATTTTCACAGGTACATTCTGTTGTCTCTTTATGTTAGTCTTTAGCATTTGATTAGGTTAGTTTTCTTTAACACCGTTCATCTTCATTCTCCAACCATTCTGGGAGTGTCAGTGTTTTCATACGTCGTATTCCTAGCTTCATTTCAAGACTTAGTCAGCGCATATGGTTTTGCGCAGGCTTATGGAGTCTCCCAGATAATACTGGCGGATTTGAGTAGAGCGCATGTCGAATTGTGCGAGTGTGATGAATTCCTCTGAAACAAACTCCAAACTCATTGACAACGACTTCCTACGAAAGTAGAGCTATATCAGTTATTCCCAGCAGGATACTAGTTTCTAGGAGAAACATTTGTCGTGCCAACCTATTTCTCCCCCCACCCCCCCTTCCCCAAATAAGCACCATTCATTTCCACTTGACCCATCCAGTAGCGCCACCATGGGTTTAACTTTGATTGTATGACAACGTAGATGGTCATTGTGTCTCTCTCTCATTTTCTCACTTTGTGCATCTCTCTCTCTCTCTCTCTCTCTCTCTCTCTCTCTCTCTCCCTCCCTCCCTCTCTCCCTCCCCTCTCCTCCCCCCCCCCTCGTTGTGGTGACCTGATTGTCCAACCACGTGATCAATTTTCGAAATTTTAAACTCGATTTTTTTTGTCTCGCACGCGTGGCATATCTTAAAATTGTTATACCTTCATCTGCCCCTTTCTTTCCCATCCGTGAGGGATTCTTCCCGGTAATTCCCGGTAGCTTTGGATGCAGCGCATATGGAATTGTCACTGTGCGATTAAACCATCTCGAACAAACTCCAAACTGTAAAACTTACCTGTCCTTCGGATTTCTGTGTGTGCCTGTACCCGCCCACCTATGCTGCTATACTTTAGGGACCACCCTTTTTATCTGGTTTCCCCATCTGTTTGGCCCCCTGGCATACCTGACCGAGATAAAGTATATATTTTTATTGTGTACTTGCATTCTTTGCCTATCACGGTACGTGAGTGTCGCTTCACTGCTTTGTCTACGCCAGATGTTCTGTTAGCACAGCTAGACTTTTAGATGTCCTGTTAGTACGTTTCTTGCCAGTACTACATAGCGCTAGGTGTCCTGTTATACTACATAGCGCTAGGTGTTCTGTTATACTACATAGCGCTAGGTGTCCTGTTGCGCCGCATGGCGTTGGCGATCATGGACTTCCATCTGTCTCTATCTCTTGTTGCCCCAAGCATCTCCTCCACCCTCCTCTTTTTCAGCCACTCCGCAAGTCCGTCTAGCGTTTTCTCCCTGGGTCTACCTGGTGCTCTCTTTCTCTCCAGCTTTCCCGTTGTGACCAGGTGCTCCAAATCCCCCTTCCTCATAAAATGGCCTATAAATGTTGCCTGTCTTTTCCCAATCTTCCTTATGAGTGATCTGCTTGTGTCTGCCTCCATCAAGACTGTCTCGTTTGGTTTCTTTGCTGTCCATTGAACTCTCAACATTCTTCTTAGAAACCACATCTCGGCTGCCTCAATCTTGCTCTGGCTTTGCTTGCTGACTGTCCACGCCTCACATCCGTACAGCAGTACTGGTTCTATATAACATTCAAGGACTCTCTTCCTGATGTTAACTGATAGGCATTTGTTGTCATCTTCTTGAATGCTGTTTTGGCTTGGCCGATTCTGCCAGCTATTTCCGTTATAACTTTAGGTATCCTGTTAGTGCTACTAGCACTAGATGCCATGTTAGTACAACAAGCAAGAGAGAGAGAGAGAGAGAGAGCGCCAACAGAAAAGACCGAACTATCGACTGAAAAAAAAAAGAAAAGAAAAAGAACACAGCAAATCCGTGACCCAGCAGTCCTGACATGAACTTTGCTAGCACAACGACAATGCAGGTAGTGAGAACAGAAAGAACACTGTCTCACTCCCAGTGCCCCAGCTCCCCATTCCCCACTCCCCCATCCCCACTCCTTCACCTGCCAATCTCCTAATAACGTTTCCCCGTCCTTCTTTCCATCATCTCCCCCACCCTACCCCTCTCACTCAATCAGCCCATCCCTCCCCTCCCCCTTGTTTTTGTTTATTTGTTCATGTGAGCACATAGTAGAGTTAACCTGTCTCACACAGACACGCACACAGACACACACACATACACACACATACATACACACGCACGCACGCACACACACACACACACACACACACACACACACACACACACACACACACACACACATATATATATATATATATATATATATATATATATGTAGATGTAGATATCGATAGATATAGATATTTCTATATATGTATCTGTGTGTATAGATAGACAGTATATATCTAGACACAGGCACACGTAATTGCATATTGTACACACAGAAAGAAAGAGAGACCTGCAACGCACACGTACGTTTGCATGTATGCGCACACGCGCTTGCAGGCACATTTGCTCACACACGCATGTAAGCACACATAGACTCACATATTCACATGTACACACACGAACGCGCGCACGCAATCACACACACACACACACACACACACACACACACACACACACACACACACACACACACACACACACACACACACACACACAGCCACAGCTTTTCTCCTCTCTCCCCCTGCCATCTCGCACCTTTCCTCTCTCCCCTCCCGCCACCTAAGTCCTGTGTCCCCCTCCCAAAGTCCACCTCCCCGCACCCACCTCCCCTCCGCCCCACGCTCTTTCTTCGTGTCTCTCAGAAGTCAGGTATGAAAACTCCCTCCACCCAACCCCTCCTCCTGCTCCACCCCCTCCCCCATCTCCCCCAACCGTCAGGCCTTTATGGAAAGGAGAGGCCATAATGACAGGAGGTAGCGAGCCGACACCGGGCAGATGGGTTCCCTGCCTCACGTTCCCACGCCCTGGATCGTTAGGGGGTACGGTTTGGGGGGTGGGGTGGGGGTGGGGGTAGAGAGGACTGTCGAGCAGAGAGGGGTGGTTTAGGGAAGTTGGGGAGGAGAGGGGGATAGTAGAAGAGGGCGTATAGCAGCCAGTCAGGGGAACAGGAAGGTGTTGGGGGTACCGCAGGTAAGGGGACTGTCAGCAAAGGTATTGAGGGTTTGGCGGAGGGGGGGGGGGGTAACACAGGTGTATTGAGGGTTTAGTGTTTTTCCTCTCGGGCTGGTAGGTTCTTTTGACAGAGCCGTAATTCAGGATTTGATGTCTCGAGTTCAATCCCACCCAGCAACATTGACCATTTGACTCCTGCACCCTATCCGCCAGCTGCAAAAACTTAACCCTTTGACTCCATCACCTTGTCCACCAGCTTCCTGCAGGAAGCTGGTGGGGATAGGGTGAGGGAGTCTAAGGGTTAATTTTTTTCTTGGCTAACATGGTTGACAATGCAGGATGCTGGTGGACATGGTGCGGTAGTCAAACGGTTAAACACTGGCCTGTTTGCTGCCTTCCCATCTTAAAGTACCCAGTTTACCTCTTTGGAGAAATTTCAGAACTAGGGTCTTACATAGGTAAGCAGACTGTCAACAAAGGTATTGAGGGTGTAGAGGTATCACAGGTAAGGAGACTGCTTGTTCACCAACTTGAGGCGATACTGCTACTACTGCTACTACTTCTGCTGCCGATGCTGCTGCTGGTGCTGCACGTTAACCTGTAAGGTTGGCCCGCACTATGTAGGTACCATAACGGTGATATACGATCTGCGTAATGACTTACTCCGACAGGCCGAGTCTTTGTCCACCACAATCAACGAAATCAGCAGTCGTCCTGGTTACATACTTCCTGTCCAGTGTGTCGACTGGCATGCTGGGTAGCATTGAAGATACTCTTCTGTTCTGGATCAGCCTCTGTATGGTACCCTAGGTGCAGTATAGATCCTGGGTTTCTTTCAACTGTTGGTCGCCAAATGTTGTTGTTCTTTTCTCTTGTATTTTCCTTCTAATGTCCATTGAAGGGCAGTCTGGGTGATATTATTAAGCTGTCTTCGGATGATATGCCCAGTCCATCTACATGTCTTTTCGTGGTGATGATGCCATAGTTTCTGATTGCGTTGAGCGATTAGTTGTGTGTTGGGCCAGAAAATAAGTAGGACGTCGTCCTAGCAGGACTACGGTGAATTGAAGTTTCGTACAATTTCCCAAGGTTTTTTTTTCCAATTTAAGAACCATTTTTCCAGCAAGTGCCCTTTGCCTTGCTTGAAACGCGATGCAGCGGGTACGACTGTTTCACGTTACTGGATTTAATCTATCAGTTAACGATGGGCACGATGTTCAAGTGGTCAGGACACTTGACTTCCAGCTGGAAGATCTGGGCTCGAACCTGTTTGGGTACCCGTGGTGAGTAAAGGTGGAGATTTTTCCTATCTCCCTGGTCATCGTAGCGCCTGAACACTCTTCGTGGGGATTAGGCACACACAACATCACGTTTTTTTTTAAACACGTACGTCCGTTAAAGATCCTGTCAACCATGTCAGTGTTCGATGGTCTGTGGAAACACGAAGACACCCACTGTTGACTATTTCAAGCGCAAAGAGTGGGTATGCCATACTACTAGTACTATTCGTGCAATACTACTACTATTCGTGCAATCACGACTGTTACTTTTACTGCTACTACCAAAGAGTATACTACCTACTCTTTGCTACTACTACTACTGGCGAGTTTGCATTATGTGCTGTTGAGGTGAATGGTCCGTTTACTGCACAGGAACGCCGGCGAATAAAATGTTCCGTTCTGCAAGGGCCATAGGAGGGCAATGTAGTTAAAGATCTTCCACGGTTTTATAATTTTTTGTTGATAATTTTGATTTTTTTTAATCATTTTTGATAATTGCTGGCAGATTGGGTGGACTGCGTATTGAACTGTTCGTGTGCGATGAATCCCTCTTGAATAATCTCCAAACTCTGTGGTTTCAAGGTTCGTGTGACAAGGTTAGCTAGCGCCCATTAAAGTCCAGGTGACAAATGGTTCAGTGTGATTTTACAGCTATTAACTACGACGATTTTTGTTCGACGACAACCATTGCTTCTAGAAAGTGGTGCTCCTACACTCAGTCGATACATCCTACATGTCTGTCTTAAAAACCATCACCATGTCCTGTCATATGACTTACTTCCCTTGCGTCTCCAATAATAGTGGGGTGTCGTAGGTAGAGATACGTCTGCTGTATAGGTGGTATTCGCTATTGGAGAGGAGATTACTGTCGTTGTGGAAGACATTCCTAGCTGATCTCAGCTGTTATTGTTTAGCGTGGGATCATTGCACGCTATCCGCGGAAGACGACAGCTCTCTGTCTGTTTGTCCGTTTGCCTGCCGCCTGTCTGCCTGTCCCCTCTCTCTCTCTCTCTCTCCCTGTTTGCCTCTGTCTTTCTGTCTGTCTCTTTGTCTGTCTGTCTGTCTTTCTTTCTCCGTCACACACACACACACACACACATACACACACACACACACACACACACACACACAACACACACACACACACACACACACACACACACGCACACACACACTCCTGACTTGAATTGTATTGATAGAAATGACATATATGCACAGGCCCACGCTTGTTTAATTGACAGCCATTTGAATAAATCATTCTGTTTTCATCACATTTCACTTCCTTCCTCTCTCTACCTTTACACAGACACCCACCCACCCTCCCTCCTTTCCTTCATTCCTGCTTATATAAGGATTTTGAGCGCCGGAGCCATCGTGACTAACGGTCTAATTTATGACGTTGAAACCGTGTCGCAAATTTCCGCTTGTCAGTTTCCTTCAGTGCCTGTATGTCAGGGCCCCGGCCGATTGAGCCCTGTTAATGAGATGCTACGGCGTCTCTGATTGGTCACCTGAGCAGCCTTCAAACAGCTCAGCATCATGCTGTCAGGCTTGACGTAAAAGACGTGGGAACTCGTGGAAAAGGATTTGGCGGGCACAATAGTCGCTTGATCAGGAGGCCAGTTGTTATTGTTGTTTAAAGATCAGCCGATTGTGTAGAGCCATATCAGGGCTATAACCGTTTCAAAACATACAAAACTTCCAACAGGGGAAAAAAAAAAAAAAATTAAGTACACATATCAATGCATTCGTGTACATAATCTGAGGAGACGCCCCTGGCGTTGACCACTCCGTCCAGTTTGTCGGTTTGGTGATTTAAAAAATGCACCTGAATACAAACTTAAACACACCTAAGAACACCAAAACATGTATAAAAACGGGCATAAATTACCTAAAATTGCATCCGCGTATCTCTTTTCCCTAGAGCCAGAAATGCACTTAATACATGTACCCAATTATCACTCCTAAGAAAAAGTACGTAAGACGTTATCGAATACATACAGGTGAATGGACCAGCAAGACAGAAAATGATAGGAAGAAATGACAGAAAGCAAAAGAGGAAACAAAGAAAGTGACAGAAAAGAGGAAATTTCTCGCACGGAACTTCCAGAAGGTGGGAATACTGTTTATACTGAGAGAGCCCCCAGCATTCTCACAGGGGCAGGAGGACACTGTACGTTCTGTTGGAAAGTCTGGTTTGTATCAGCTTGGATACCGCCTGGCGGGTGGCGGGTGGCGGATGGAGATTGTCAAGGATGAAGATTTGTCACATCTCCCAGGGCAGTGTATGTGCAGACCTACTAGTAGGCCTACCTGAATCATTTCGTGAATCATTTCAAAGTGCATACATAACCCAGAAAACATTGCTCGCAACGAGAAAACGGAATGGGCAAGAACGCATGTGTACGTGCGTGCGATCGTTCATGCGCCCAAAACATCAGAACATACAGCTACACAGAGACACAGATGTACACCACGCTCGCACACACATATATGATATTTGTAGAACTGGCTATTGTGGTCATTAGCAATCAATTACGCATATGCAAACGCCGCGCGAGCGCGCGCACATACACACATACACACACACACACACACACTCACTCACATACACACACACACACTCTCTCTCTCACACACACACTCATACACGCACACACACACAATACACGCACACACACACATACCCTCTCTCTCTCTCTCCTCTCTCTCTCTCTCTCTCTCTCTCTCTTCAAACTTGCACGAGCTTCAAGCGATAACGGTGAACATGATGATTCAAGCTTTTTTTTTTAAACTGAAAGACACACGAGAAGTCAAACACACACACACGTACACACACACACACACACACACACACACACACACACACACACTACACACACCACACACATACATCACACACACACACACACATACACACACACACACACACACACACACACACACACACACACACACACACACACACACACATACATCATGGCAAACAGGACAACAAGAGAACTGCACAGACTAAAATCTTCTTACTGGATAACAGGCAGCCTGAAGGTGTGTCAGCGTGCTTTGCAGTAACCAAACCCGTTAGAAAATTATGTACAAGAGGTCCTGTCATTTGATAGGAAGCCCCTAAAGAGGCGGTAACCTGTTCTACACCATTAAACAGACTCACAAGAAAATCTAACGATGTGCTATCGTCACAAGATACATGTTGGAATGTGGTATATCCATCTTCACAGTCAGTGAATATATCGGAGTTTAGAGTTCGTTCAGGTGGAAATGATGGCACTCAGATACTACCGTATGTACTCCACTCAGTCTGCTGACATTCGGCGGGTTCCTTGAGCGTGTGCAAATCTCAATGTACTAGTACAGTCTTGAAATGGGTAGGGTTAGGAGAACGGAACGCTATAACACTAAACATATACAACCAGAAGAATTAACTCTTTGGCTCCCACACCCTGTCCACCAGCATCCTGTATTGTCAACCATGCCAACAAAGCAAAGCTGGTGGATAAGATGAGGGAGTCAAAGGGTTAACTTTTTGCAGTTAGTGGATAGGGTGCGGAAGTCAAAAAGTTAAACCATTAAGATGGGCAGTCGAACAAATTAGTTCTAATGCTGGGGGTTGAGATTGAATTCGAAATATCAGACCTTGAGTCCACGGCTGTCATAAAGCCACCCCCCCCCCCCCCCCCCAAAAAAAAAAAAAAGAAGAAAAAAAAGAAAAACAACAAAACAAAACAAACAAACAAATCCCCAACAAACAAACAAAAAAGAAAGAAAAGGAAAAAGCCAAACAAAGAAACAGCCTGCATGCAAACATTGGCCCATCCGAGGATCGAACCCACGATCCCTGCGTTATAGACATACCACACTAACTAAAAGAACAAATGAACTGGGGAAAAACATGTAAAACACATTGAAAATGAGGTAATGAAACGAACAGTCATAGTTAATATGATTATCATAATGTGTGTGTGTGTGTGTGTGCAGATTCGTGGCCGTCACGACTATGGACGTGGAGTTTGAGCGGCTGGACATGAACCAGTGTCCATTGGCTGAGGGCAACCCCGCTCCCAACTACTTCGCCAATACCGCCAGATGTAGGAGCGAAACTACCATGGTATGTCGTTTATGTGTCATCATCATTTTTATCATCATCATCGTCATCAATGTCGTCGTCGTCGTCGCCGTCATCATCACCATCATCATCATCATCTTTCTCTAATCCCGTGATCACTACGGTTTTAGGGGGCAGGCTTATGGGACGCAGCAGCAGACTGGATTCTCTGTCTGTTCCGATCCTTTTGTTTGTCTCTACTTAGTCAGGTCACATCTAGCTTGGAATGTGGCCGGTTATTTTTTTCCGGTTCCCATTGAGCTTCGTGCTCAGGAGAGTAGTAGTCAGCCATGTTTTCTTTCACTGTGCTTGATCTGTTCAGGCCAGACCTGGCGCTGCTCCTTCCTGCGTGGGTGGGCGCCATTCGTGTCTGATGTGGATGACCGTGTAGACGTTTGCTTGTAAGAAACTGTGGGGAGAGCCGGACAGCAGAAGGTCATCAGAGGAGAAACCCCCGTCAAGCAAGTCTTTTAGCCCTTAACTCCCGACACTAAAGGGGCCGGGCCGCATCCAGGTCATGACTCCTGGATGCCCCTCTGCTGTCGCCATTTCTTTTTATAGAAAACTGTCCTCTTCCGGGAATCGAACCTGCGCATCATAGGTGGTCAGGTTTCTGAAGGCATAATATTGCATGGTACAGTGGATTGTTAGAAGACGCCTGCAGGACTAGCACTTTTGACTTCAGCATTGTAGACTCTCTGTAGAGGTTACCACGCCTGTAGCTCATGGCCAAAGGACTTTCTCTATGAGTACGGGGGGGGGGGGGGGGGGATTAGGCTTTTGGCGGCCTTTATCCGCCTGATGGCTACGTCATAGGACAGAATAATAAAAGATATGTTCTTGACGCCACCCCACCCCGTTCTGTTGAAACCATTACCAGCCTGTTCGGGACTGCATATTCGTCCAGGCAGCTTTGACTAATAATTTTGCTGCTACAAAATGTTCATATCTGGAGGTCATCCACCATCAGCCCGCTGGACTGGGGTGGTTGCCTCCTACTGAGATGGAGATAGATTTCCCCATTCAGCAACAAGCAGTTCAGACATACTGATACTGAACCTGTCTTTAATGTTTAGCTACCTTGCTCTTCCTCTGCCAGGCTCGGCTACGACTTCCTCCAGGCTAACTAGAGGATTGGTCTTTGACACTATATTGTCATGGCTTGTGAGGTGACGAAACCAAGCAAACTTGCTTAATTAACTGCATTGCATTTTAGGCTTGGCCTTTACTAATGTACATTTGTTTTAACAGAACATTCTTGTTACGCTAATATCTTTAGCATTGTTTACGATTGTTGCTGTTTTCTTTCTAAGCGCGGAATTTATTTTGAATTATTGGTTCTATTTGGATACATCATATCACCGTAGCACACTAAATCTGAGCAGTTAAGCGTCATAAAACACACATATACACACACGCGCACGCACACACACAGCACGTGCGTGCGCGTGCGTGCACACACACACACACATACACACACACGACACGTACACGTACACGTTCGTGCACCACCATAATCATCATCGCCTCAGACCCGATAATGTTTGTCTGTCTGTCTCACACACACACACACACACACACACACACACACACACACACACACACACACACACAACACACACACACACACACACACACACACACACACACACACACACACACACACACAACACACACACACACACACACACACACTTCATACATTTCTCTCACAAGAATTCTCAGAGGGTATTTTTGTTTTCTCAGTGTAAAAGTGAAGGGAAAAAAGGAGCAAAACGGGGACGAAGGGGTTGTTGTTGTTAGAATGTCTGGGACGTCCTTGTTTTTTTCCCTTGTTTCAGTGCGAGCCTCTGATGGGATTTGGGTTCCGACGCGGCGGGTACCAGTGTGTGTGTCTGCCCGGTTACTACTACCCGTGGTGGCATGACGGTCCCTTCCAGGGTCTGGAGATCGAGCAGGCGACGTGGGACGAATGGCAGTACGGCTTTGACTGCCTCTCTGTCGAACGTACGTCTGTTCTTGGTGCATCGTTTTATTCGTTTTATTCAATCTCCGTTTAAAAGAATAATGGAAAATTGTTTCATATCGACAGGAAAGGTGCGTGTGTGTGTGTGTGTGTGTGTGTGTGTGTGTGTGTGTGTGTGTGTGTGTGTGTGTGTGTCTGTCTATCTGTCTGTCTGTGTGTCTGTCACAGACATGTGTTAGCCAAATTTTCTTTGCTGTTTCTGGATGGATCTTTACCACATTTGGATCAAAGTTGTTGACTGCTGAGAAGTCGCCAGTGCAAACAATTGAAAACCATGGCGCCAAGGTCAAAGGTACATACCAAAAAAGGTGCCTAAAATCAGTATTTTTTAAGGAAAGTGTGTGAACACCCTTTTTTCAGTTCTGACAGTGTTTACGTTCTGTTTTCACAGTTTTGTTAAGTTTACATTGTTTTTGCTCCACGTAAAGTTTTATTTCATTTGCTGCTTATTCAAGGTCAGGTGACATTGAGAAGTATGAAATTTGGATTTTCTGTAATATCCTTTAATAAAAACTAACTTGATGCCTATTCAAACTCACAGTGACCCTGAGAAAAAGTAAATCTGGATTTTTTTTACACAGGATTTTGTATGAAAAGGGAGATTATTAAAATGGCATGACAGTCTTGCTTATTACATCATTTTATTAATTTGTCATTCCTCAAAGACTCTCGTCACACGCACAATCTTGTTGTGTTACATCAGTATCAATAAACATGCCATCCATACACAACAGAATCTAATTGAGGTTTCCTCATCTTTAAACAAGCATGGCTGATATGGTGTTTGGGAAAAGAGGTGAGAAGGGGAGGGGAGTCCTCACTGATGCCATTTGATCACGCCTGGAAAAGAGATTGGGATAGAACTATGAATTGATTTTTTCAATAAAATGATGAAAAGTTTTATTGCCCATAACGAATAGATAGTGATTTTTAAAAGTAATGAATAAGACGGAAACTTACCATCAGAGAGAGAGAAAAAAACAAACAACAAAAACAAACCAAAAAAACCGAAAGAAAGAAAACAGCACCACAAACATGCGAGAGGGAGGAGAGAGAGGTACGGTTGTCCTCTAATCCTTTGATCGTAGAGGAACGAAGTGTTGGAGGTTTATGTTTGGATTTTGTCATACAGGTCTACATAGTAAATGAGAAATCCCCACCTCCTCCGAAAAAAAAACAACAGAAAAGTTATCTGTCTGTGTACCTAATCTGCCAATTTATCAACCTATATTGCTGGCACAAAAGCAAAAAACAGAAAACATTTTTTCTTTCCCAGTGTTTCAAAAACTATTTCCATATCGTTTATAGATATAGATGTAGATTAGATATAGATATGATATACATGTAGGTATAGATATGTAGATTAGATATAGATATGATATACATGTAGGTATAGAATGATAGAATAGTAGATTAGTAATAGATAGATAAATAAATGATATACATTAGTGATATTAGATTAGATGATATGATATACATGTATTAAGATGTGATGATTGCATGTGGTATAGATATGAGATTAGATATAGATTGATATACATGATATGATAGGATTCGGTAGGATGTGAGTAGGTGCTGGGCTGATGATGTGTGATATGATGATGGTGTGTGCATGATGGGATGATGATGATGATGATTGGTTGTGTTGATGATCTTAAACAGAGAGGATGCTGACGCCCGACATAGCCCCCGAGATCGTGAATCGCAAGCGGCGCTCTGTCTACACGGCCAAGAAGAAATTCATGGACTCCCTGCCCAAGCAACAGAGCGTGAGGCTGACGGCCCGACAGAAGCGCAGCGTTGTAGAGGCAGTGAAAGAACACAGAGAAACAATCCAGAAAATGGAGACGGCTGCCGCTACCGCGGAGTCTGAGCATCCCAAGATCGTGAAGAAACGCTTTGTGGCGAAGCATCGTGTTAAAGTGAGTGTCATTAGCTCATTAGAGACAGGATTGTGTTCAGAAAAGTAACCAGAAAAAATAAGAAAATAGAACGCGTATTTAAAACAAGACAAGGCACTCGTTGTGATTCTCTAGTTCTATTTTCGTGTTTTTCAGGTTCCTGTTTGCCTGAACGCGGGCAGTCGCACTTGTTTTGGAGTTCAGAAAAAGTTAGCATTAATTATTTTAAATTCTTTTAGCGTTCTGATTTTTCTCGGATTCGTGTAAGCACGTTGTTTTTGCCCTCACTGTACATGTATGTTTGTGCCCAGTCCTGCATAGCCCCGGGTTTGGCTGGCGTGCAGGTTGGGTGTTGTCGTGTTTCCATAGCCCCGGTTTGGTGGGCGTGCAGGTTGGGTGTTGTCGTGTTTCCATAGCCCCGGGTTTGGTGGGCGTGCAGGTTGGGTGTTTCTGATTTTTCCATAAGCCCCGGTTTTCGGTCGTGCAGTATGTTTGTCCTGTCTGCCATAGCCCCGGGTTTGGTGGCGTGCAGGTTGGGTGTTGTCGTGTTTCCATAGCCCCGGGTTTGGTGGCGTGCAGGTTGGGTGTTGTCGTGTTTCCATAGCCCCGGGTTTGGTGGGCGTGCAGGTTGGGTGTTGTCGTGTTTCCATAGCCCCGGGTTGGTGGGCGTGCAGGTTGGGTGTTGTCGTGTTTCCATAGCCCCGGGTTTGGTGGCGTGCAGGTTGGGTGTTGTCGTGTTTCCATAGCCCCGGGTTTGGCTGGCGTGCAGGTTGGGTGTTGTCGTGTTTCCATAGCCCCGGGTTTGGCTGGCGTGCAGGTTGGGTGTTGTGTTTCCATAGCCCCGGGTTTGGTGGGCGTGCAGGTTGGGTGTTGTCGTGTTTCCATAGCCCCGGGTTTGGCTGGCGTGCAGGTTGGGTGTTGTGTGTTTCCATAGCCCCGGGTTGACTGGCGTGCAGGTTGGGTGTTGTCGTGTTTCCATAGCCCCGGGTTTGACTGGCGTGCAGGTTGGGTGTTGTCGTGTTTCCATAACCCCGGGTTTGACTGGCGTGCAGGTTGGGTGTTGTCGTGTTTCCATAGCCCCGGGTTTGGTGGGCGTGCAGGTTGGGTGTGGTCGTGTTTCCATAGCCCCGGGTTTGGTGGGCGTGCAGGTTGGGTGTGGTCGTGTTTCCATAAGCCACTAGACAATGCCTTAACCCTTTGACTCCTTCACCCTGTCCACCAGCATCCCACATTGTCAACCATGCTAGCAAAGGAAAAACGTAACCCTTTGATTTCCATCACCACCCTGGTGGATAGGGTGAGGGAGTCAAAGGGTTAAGTTTTTGCAGTTGGTAGGTAGGGTGCAGGAATCAAAGGGTTAACGTACAAGATCTTGAAGTGCATGTTTGATGTTATGCATTCGAAGGGGGTTTAGGCACAAACAGGTCTTGACTTGTATGGATGTGGGAGGTGGAAAAAAAATGTCCACACTTTATCCACAGATGGGAAGCACACGAATGGAAGTCGGGTGTCTTATCCATTTGACTGTCACACTCATCATTGTTGTTGTTGTATGTTTTGTTGTCGTGATGATCACAACACACACAACATAGCCAGCAGAATCGGTCAAGCCAAAACAGCATTCAAGAAGATGAAAAACATTCTTACCAACAAATGCCAATCAGTTAACATCAGGAAGAGAGTTCATAAATGTTATATAGAACAGATAATGTTATACGGTTGTGAAGCGTGGACAGTCAACGCGCAAAGCCAGAACAAGATTGAGACAGCAGAAATGTGGTTTCTAAGAAGAATGTTGAGAATTCCATGGACAGCAAAGAAAACAAATGAGACAGTGTTGATGGAGGCAGACACAAGAAGATCATTGATAAGGAAGATTAGGAAAAGACAAGCAACATTTATAGGACATTTTATGAGGAAAGGGGAATTGAAGCACCTGGTCACAACAGGAAAGCTAGAGGGAAAGAGAACGCCAGGTAGACCCAGGGAGAAAATATTGGACGGACTTGCAGGGTGGCTGAGGACGAAGAGTGTGGAAGATGTACTTGTAGCGACAAGGGATAGATACATATGGAGGGCCATGATCGCCAACACCATGCGGCAGGGCACATGAATGATGATGATGATGATGATGATGATGTATTGTTACATTATAAAATCCTTGTTTTGAATTTCGTTACTGGGTAGGGCGCTTTGATATTAAAACGTTACTGTTATCTGAGGGCACCTGATTGGTTAATTGATTTGATTCAATTTAACGTCAACACCCCCCCCCCCCCCTCCCTCCTTTCTGGTGTTATGGCCGATGAGGTTAACAAGCCTCGGGAAGTGGGGGAAATGGGGCTTATCTAATTCTTGACTGACGCCACCAGTACAACAGATATGTTCAGTTGGGCAGAAAAAAAGGTCAGTTTTACTATAACACACGTCAGGTTTGAACGCACACCTATTGGCATGTCAATCCGACACTCAACCAACTGAGCTACTGAAGCCCGCATGACAGCACTGTGTTTTCACAGTCAATATTGCTGACCAGCGTGATCTGATCAAGATGGTTTATAGAGTTTGGAGTTTATTCAAGAGGAATCGTGGCACTCGAACCATTCCATATGCACTCTACCCAATCTGCCATTTGTTATGTGGCAGACTTCTGGATCCAGTGCAAAACAGCGCTGGCAAGGTCTTGAAACAGAGTAGGGGGAACCGGACCTTTGAAATGACTAAGCTTACACTACCAGGATGACTGGAGCGTTGAGATGAGCTGCAAACTGGACAGTTTTTGTGTTACCCGCTGGGAATAAACGCCTGACATAAGATATTTGAGTCTGTACCAGTCGCCGTGGTGTAGTGGTTAACGCAACGGAATACCGACTGGAAAGTTGTTGGTTCGAATCCCCATGAATCCCTTCAAAAATATATCATTGTGGGATTTTTCGGCTCTAACCGGCTCCTACCCAGAGTTGGGCGTGCTATGGGCTCATTTGGAAGACTGGAATCACACAGTCGAGTCTCATCCATTGCACGGATACGTCATTGAGGGTGTTGCTCAAATCTTCTGACCAGCCCTGCAGGTGTTTGTATCTCTCGAGCCTTGTTGACGCCAGGATATATTATGATAGTAAGAGAAGAGCACAGCCCTGTCACGCGGTCTTCATCCTAGATGGAACTACATAGCATGATTATCATCCTCATCGACATCATCATCATCATTGCATTGCTAAAAAAAATCTGTGCCAGCTTCTGTGGCCATTAAGGTGGCGTAGAAAATGGGACGATAAAAAGAAAAAAAGAGGTAAGCACAAAGATAACCTCCCTGAGTGCGATGATCCTGAAAAAAATATTTGAATCTGTGGCTCGGTTACAAGGTGCCAGAAATACAGAAAGCTGTTTGAAGTGATAGTGTGATTGACTAACGACTAAGACCTTGGGGTTCAAAGATATGTGAGTCTGAAATTGTCATTGTTAGGTCGACCAACGACTAAGACCTTGGGGTTTAAAGATATATGAGTCTGAAATTGTCATTGTTAGGTCGACCAACGACTAAGACCTTGGGGTTCAAAGATATGTGAGTCTGAAATTGTCATTGTTAGGTCGACCAACGACTAAGACCTTGGGGTTTAAAGAAGTGTGAGTCTGAAATCATCATTGTTAGATCGACCAACGACTAAGACCTTGGGGTTTAAAGATATGTGAGTCTGAAATCATCATTGTTGGGTTTTCGGCCCTAACCGAGAGTTGATTATGATATGGGCTCAGTTGAAGGACTGTGGTTACAAAGTCAAAGACATTGAGTGTTGCTTGAATTTCCTAAACCAGACAGCTGGTGTCTTACCTCATGGTCCTGATTCAGACCAAGGTATGATAGAAACATCGGGTATAACCGGTTTCTCTGAGATCGGATTGATTACCATAACGACATAGTGGTCATTATTATCATCACGAGTCCGAAAACTGGGAGCCGGCGTGCCGTTTTGGCCCTGCTGTCAAAAGTGATTAATTGGCCTGTTGACTTTGTTCCAGGCTGAGTTAGTGTCAGGGTCTTTTGTGTGTGTGGGTGTGTGTGTGTGGGGGGGATGTATGTGTGTGTGTGTGTGTGTGTGGTGTGTGTGTGGGGTGGGAGGGTGGGTGTGTATGTGTGTGGTGTGTGTGTGTGTGGTGTGTGTGCATGTGTGTGTGTGTGTGTGGGGTGTGTGTGTGTGTGTGTGTTCATGAAGGTTGTCACTGAAGGGACAGTGGGGCGATCAAGGCACAGTGGCTGACGGGTGACGCACACCCAGTCTCTGATCATCGAAGAGTGCCTGTTTGTACGTGAAAGGGAGGGAAGAGGGGAAACAGTAGAGATGTTTTTGTTGGTGGCATTGTCACAGAGAAGCCGAATGACACGGCC
>CM060311.1:45805191-45845191 GCA_030674185.1 Monoplex corrugatus
TACAAGTTCCGAATGTCCCCACCTGTCAACAACACCGACCCTCGCTTCGTCAACGGCATCACCCGCGAATTCTTTGGTCCCTTTGCCTGGCGCGAGCCCAGTCCCGATGGGGGTACGGATGTCATCAACGCCCTGGACTTCTCGGGTTTCAAGAACTTCTACACGGACCTGCCTTGGTTCCAGAACCTGAAGTCTCGCTGGGCCACCAATTTTTACGACCTGAAGAAGTTCACAGTCAAGCCCATGATCAGGTGGGTGTGATTAGTGGCTGTGGGGATCGTCATGACCTTACAAGTTTCCCACCCCCCTCCCCTGGGGATGACGTGGGCTCTTTCAGTATAAATAGTATCCCCACCTTCCGGAAATTCTATACTAGAAATTTCCTGTTTTCTGTCACTGTCTTTGTTTCTGCCTTGTTCCTTTGCTTTCTGTCACCTCTTCCTATCATTTTCTGTCTTGCTGATCCGTTCACACTGCAACAGTGACCACAATCCTGTAATGGGAAGTTTTAGGCTGAAATTAAAAACGAAACATAGAGAGGTCAATCGAGATGAATAAGGATTTATATTTATGGCTTTGTTGATTATACCAAGGTTTTCGATCGGGTAAGACATGAAGAATTGATCAACCAACTAGGAAGACTCAATATTGATGGAAAAGATCTACGAATGATAAGAAATATGTACTGGGAACAAACAGCTGCAATGAGAATAGAAAACGGTAGAAGCTCTTTCCAAAATATCAGAAGAGGAATCAGACAAGATTGTGTTTTGTCACCAGATCTGTTTTCACTTTACAGCAAAAACATTATGACCTGGAGGAATACCCTGGACTAAAGGTTGGAGGAACAACATTCAGTACGCAGATGACACCGTGCTAATTGCAGAAAATGAAAAGGACCTCCAAAACCTTGTGAATATACTAGAAATAGAAAGCAAAGGTAAGGGGTTGGAGCTAAACAGCAAGAAGACTGAAGTCATGGTAATCAGTGAAAAACATGAAATCCCCTCATGCAAAATATCAGCAAACGTCACAACCTTGAGACAGGTTGATAAGTTTAAATATCTGGGAACGATCATTTCACCAGACGGCAGATGCACATCAGAAATAGCCAGCAGAATCGGCCAAGCCAAAACAGCATTTAAGAAGATGAAAAGCATTCTTACCAACAAATGCCTATGAATTAACATCAGGAAGAGAGTTCTTGAATGTTATGTAGAACCGATATTGTTATACGGTTGTGAGGCGTGGGCAGTCAACAAACAAAGCCAGATCAAGATTGAGGCAGTGGAGATGTGGTTTCTAAGAAGAATGTTGAGAGTTCCACGGGCAGCAAAGAAAACAAACGAGACAATTTTTTGATGGAGGCAGACACAAAAAGATCATATCATTCATAAGGAAGATTAGGAAAGACAGGCAACATTTATAGGTCATTTTATGAGGAAAGGGGAATTGGAGCACCTGGTCACAACAGGAAAAGTGGAGGGAAAGAGAGCACCAGGTAGACCCAGGGAAAATATATTGGACAGGGAGCCTGAGGACAGAGTGTGAAAGATGTGCCGCAAGGGTCAGATACATATGGAGGGCCATGATCGCCAACGCCATGTGGCAAGGCACTTGATGACGATGTTCCATTCACTTGGTGTCTGTTCCATATATGTACCCAATCATCAGTCCTGATAAAAAGCTTATTGATTTCTTGAGAAAATAGTCAGGCAAGGGTTCATTTGTGATCCGTAGTTTGCTGTTTGTCCAAGAGGGATTCATGGCACTCGGGCAGTTCCATGTGCGCTCCAACCAAATCTGCCAGCAGGTATCTAGCAGACTCCTTGAGCCTGCGCAAAATCCTATGAACAGGCAAGGTCTTGAAACAAAGGAGGTAGTTGGGGGTTGTAATGAACCTGTGAAACACTGTGCTGACACCACAGAACGATTGAAGCATAAAGATGGGCAGGCAACAGGCCAGGTTTTAATATTGCCGGCTGGGATTGAACACGAGACATCAGATCTCGAGTCTGTGGCTGTATCCAAAAAGTCAGCCTGCCCGCATGGTGTGTCATTATTAGCTGTGGGATATGTCAACAAGAAAGCAAAGCTAGTATATGTGTAAAGCGATCGAATTCTCGTTGATCAACAGCTAAGCTGGAGCTTTTATTGGAGCCGTCTGTGTGTAAAGAAACAGTACAAATTCAGCTGCAACAAAAACCAAAGTTTGTATTTATACAGCAGTTTAGTGTTCGTCAAACAGCAGCAAAAACAATCGCTTCTCCCTCAATCCTTTACCTTCCCTAACCCTGGACAGGTTTCCGTTTTAAACAGCAGCAAGAACAATCTCTCCTCCCTCAATCCTTTACCTTCCCTAACCCTGGACAGGTTTCCGTTTTAAACAGCAGCAAGAACAATCTCTCCTCCCTCAATCCTTTACCTTCCCTAACCCTGGACAGGTTTCCGTTTTAAACAGCAGCAAGAACAATCTCTCCTCCCTCAATCCTTTACCTTCCCTAACCCTGGACAGGTTTCCGTTTTAAACAGCAGCAAGAACAATCTCTCCTCCCTCTATCCTTTACCTTCCCTAACCCTGGACAGGTTTCCGTTTTAAACAGCAGCAAGAACAATCTCTCCTCCCTCAATCCTTTACCTTCCCTAACCCTGGACAGGTTTCCGTTCTTGCATGAGTGGATTGGAAGCCGCACGCGTAAATGTTTACCCGAGCCAGACTCTTAAAAGTGCAGCAGAAACCATACATGAGTTTAGCACAAGGGTATGGACTGATGGGCCATCGAATCAGACAGCTTTCACTAAGATATATCACCGCATGTGAACATTTTTTACACAAGGACGGAAGCAGGAAATCGAACAAAAATTGACTTGACGAAAGCAATGTTGCTGCTTCGATATGATTTCATGTTAACCCTTTGACTCCCGCACCCTGTCTACCAACTACAAAAACTTAACCCTTTGATTTCCTCACCCTATCCACCTGGTGAATAGGGTGAGGAAATCAAAGGGTTATGTTTTTGCTTTGCTAGCATAGTTGACAATGCAGGTTGCTGGTTGACAGGATGCGGAAGTCAGAGGGTTAAAATCTTTTGGGGTCCATGGAAAGTTGTGTGTCTTTGTGATCTGGTAAAATGGACCGCACAGCGTTCCCGCACAGACTTGAGATATAAACCTCAGTTTAGTGCAATTCAGTGCAGTTCAAACACTGTATTGAAATAGAAATTGAATACACCACAACTGCTGTCTAGTGCTGATACGCAGACACAGACACAGACACACACACGCAGACACACACACACACGCGCGCGCGCGCGCAGACAGACAGACAGACACACACAGACACACAGACACACACACACACACACACACACATACACACACACACACACACACACACACACACACAAACACACACACACACACCAAACCGCACACTCATACTCTCTGGGCTCACCTGCAGTGTATCTGCATGCGACTGGTTCGTTCTGTCAATACAGGATGAAAATATTGAGGACGGGGTGTGGGGTGTGTGGAATCAGTCAAATACTAAAACCAAAAACCGAAAAGACGCTTGTATTTGTAATCGTTGATTGATCATGTAATGCACAGGTCTGACTACAACGGAACGAGCTCCATCCGTTTCGAATACTACCCACTGACATACCGGGCAGCCACCTACGAGGACGGCGAATGGCTGAGGCCAGAATTCAAGTGTGATGGACGGGTGGACAACTGGGTCATCACCTACCTTGCCCCTTTCTTCGGCAAGAACGACCTCAAGACCAGAATTGAGTTCAAGTCAGTTCCAGCCTTTAGTAGTACCACTAGCATAGCACTATAAGATTTCGATTTCTACATATATGATTTTTAACACGTATATCTGATATTCTGCGTGCATGTACACACGAAGAAGGTAATCAACCCTTTCACTCCCGCACCCTATCCACCAACGGCAGAAATTTAACCCTTTGACTCCCTCAACCTATCCACCAGCGTCCTGCTTTGCCAGCATGGTTAACAATGCGGGATGCTGATGGACAGGGTGCGGGAATCAAAGGGTTAAGATACTGGCAGGTCTGCACACATTGATGTGTGAGATCAGAAAAATCTTTCATCATTTACCCACAAGGGGTAAATGTTTGGGCGAATCAAACCCAGCATCCTACGGTTGGAAGTTGGACGGGGGCTGTTTCAGTATAGATAGTATCCCCACCTTCTGGAAATTTTGTGCTAGAAATTTCCTCTTCTCTGTCACTCTCTTTGTTTCTTTCTTCCTCCTTTGCTTTCTGTCATTTCTTCCTGTCATTTACTGCCTTGCTGATCCATTCACCTGTACGTGTTCGATAAAGTCTTAATACTATCTCTTAGGATTGATAATTAGGTATATGTATTAAGCGCATTTTTGGTTCTAGGGAAATGAGGTATGCGAAAGCAATTTTAAGTAATTGAGACCCGTTTTATATGTGGTTTAATGTCCTTTTTATGTTTAACTTTGTATTCAGGTATTTTTTTTAATCCCTTGTGCAATAAATTGGACGGAGTAGTCACCGCCAGGGGTATCTCCTGAGATTTGTGTGCGAATGCATTGATATGTGTACTTGATTTTTTTTTCCTTTTTTTCCTGTTGGAAGTATTGTATGTTTTGAAACGGTTATAGCCCTGATATGGCTCTACGCAGTCGGCTGGGCTTTAAACAACAACAACAACAAAAATAGTGGTAATGATCAGCTATAATTTAGTAGTGAATTGATGGATTATATATAAAGAAGAAAGTTTAGGTCTGTGACCGTTACATTTTGACTGTCGGTCTTTCTGTTATCAACATTTGAGTGCTTCCTGAATGCATCAACTAGGATTCGTTTGCAGTCCATTGCTACAATATATTTCACCAAGTTCGGTTCATAGGTCTCCTCCAGTGGGTAGTCACTAATGTAAATGTTGCTTTATTAACCATGGCTCAACTTTTCTGCCTTGTATTGCTTAGGGAGTTGATAATAAACAAGAGGTTTACATTGTTTAACTCTGCTCCTTCTCCGCTGTGCGCTTCCGTTCAGTTCATAGACTTTTGACAGGAAAACATCATTTACCACGTTTGGTGGAGGGGTTTGAACCCTATAGCAAATGTCTACACGGTCATCTACATCAGATGAGAATCCATCGTGGTCCTTTCAGGGTGGAGCAACCCCCGTGGGGATGTCGAGGGCTTTTTCAGTATAAATAGTATCCCCACCCTCTGAAAATTCTGTGCTAGAAATTTCCTCTTTTCTGTCACTCTCTTTGTTGCTTTCTTCCTCTTTCGCTTTCTGTCATTTCTTCCTATCATTTTCTGCCTTGCTGGTCCATTTACCTGTGTGTGTTCAATAAAGTCTTACATACTTCATCTTAGGATTGATAATTGGGTACAAGTATAAAGTGCAATTTTGGCTCAAGGGAGGTGAGATATGCGGAAGCAATTTTAGGTAATTTAAGCCCGTTTTTATATATGTTTTGGTGTCCTTAGGTATGCTTGAATTTGTATTCAGGTGTGTTTTTTAAATCCCCTGTGCGATAAATTGGACGGAGAGGTCAACGGCAGGGGCATGTCCATAGATAATGTGCGCGAATGCATTGGTATGTTACTTCAGTTTCTTTTCTTATTTTTTTTTCCTTGTTGAAGTTTTGTATGTTTTGAAGCGGTTGTAGCCCTGACAATAACAACAAAAAGGGTGGAGCAGCGTTGGGTCCTGTGCATCAATAGGAGCACCCTCAGTTACGGGTGGGCCCTCCCATCTGTCTTGTAGCACCAGGCAGTGTGTAGGCAAAGCTATCCATCTCTGACCCCACGCTCCTTGGGTAGGAACTTGAAAAAAACGGCCACTTTACTGGCCAGAGAAGGCATGATGATGTAGACAGTGAACGAAAGAAGGAAAACCTCTATTTCAGTGGGGACGGTTATTTAAAAAATTCTTTCAATTCGAGGCCCCGATTTCAGAAGAATCGAATATAACTGTTGGACTCGACCATCTAAGGATAGAATTTCTTAAGTGGCGAGTATTGTTATCTGTTGGCCAGGTTGTTTTGATATATCAAGCTTGTCCTTAATGAACTTGTTGCTACATACAGAAGTCCTGTGGAAGACATATACACACTATTTCTTTGTATACACCTTCACAACTTTCAAACACACCGATACATACTCGCGCGCGCACACTTACACACACACACACACACACACACACACACACACACACACACACACACACACACACACACACACACACAAGCACATACAAACACACACACACACACACACACACAAGCACATACAAACACACACACACATACACACACACATACACAACACACACAGACACACACACAGATAGTCGCACACATGCATACAATGGTAAAGATACGGTGTGTTTTATCGGTTACAGAGGTGTGGTGACGGTTGATGTATCGATGAAATACTTGGACATCAACCAATGCCCCAGCAACTTCTATGTCGCCAACGCCTTCAAAAACACTGCTCGCTGCGACTATCAGTCTCAATACGTGAGTCTCAGACCTTTAGTATGCATATGAGAGAGAGAGAGAGAGAGAGAGAGAGAGGCATCATGTATTGACGTTTTATCTCATTAATTTTGATTCGATTTCTTTGATTTGTTTGGCAGTATTTCGTTTTGTTTGTTTTGGTGTTTTGTGTTTTTGAGTGTTTTTTTTTTAAATTCACTTTCATTTTTAATCTTTCAGACGTGTGACATTAAAAAATACCGTTTGTGTCAACTGGCAGAGAGACAGTTAATTGGTGGCCAGGGGGTTTGCAGAGGCCGTTTTCTTCACGCTAAGTAAGCGAGATTTTTGGAAGGTACAACTTTGAGACTGGTTGATAAGTTTAAATATCTGGGAACGGTCATCTTACCAGACGGCAGATGCACATCAGAAATAGCCAGCAGAATCGACCATGCCAAAACAGCGTTCAAGAAAATGAAAAGCGTTCTTACCAACAAATGCTTATCAGTTAACATCAGGAAGAGAGTTCTTGAATGTTGTTTAGAACCGATACTGTTGTACGGTTGTGAGGCCTGGACAGTTATCACGCAAAGTCAGAACAAAATTGAGGCAGCCGAGATGTGGTTTCTATGAAGAATGTGGAGAGTTCCATGGAGAGTAAAGAAAAGAAGAGAGACAGTCTTGAATGAGGCAGACAGAAGAAGATCAGTAATAAAGATTAGGAAAAGACAAGCGACATTTATAGGCCAATTTATGAGGAAAGGGGAATGAGAGCATCTGGTCACAACAGGAAAGCTAGAGGGAAAGAGAACCCCAAGTAGACCCAGGGAGAAAATGTTGGACGGACTTGCAGGGTGGCTGAGGACAGAGAGGGTAGGAGATGTGCTTGCAGCAACAGGGGATAGATTCGTGTGAAGGGCCATGATCGCCAACACCATGCGGCAGAGCAAGTGATGATGATGATGACTAGGTGGGAGCGTTTCTTTGTTCCACCTAGCGAGAAGGGTTGCTAAGTATTCGCACGATAAATTTAGGTAGCATTCAGAGGGTCTTGCTGGCGTGGTAAGATGGTGGTGGTGCAAATCGCTTTTGTGTTTGACGACCGCTCTGTCTTCTGTCGTGAACTGAGCACTGTACATTGGCTGAAAATTTACTTTCTCCTGGGATCCGTTGCATAGCACACTTCTTTCTCGTCCTCGACTCTTGCGCGCTAGTATTGCTAGTGTTTAAGAAACGAGCCACAGGTATTGGGATAAAGCACACCTGCCACGTGTTCCAGTTTGTTAGGCGAAAGGTGAGCTGTACACCGAAATATGAACGAACACAAGATGCATTTTATACTTTTCTCTTTGTTAACTGTTGTAGTTCTAGATAGCAGGAACAAGTCTGTAAACAAACGAAAAAAAAACAAACAAGCATACAAACAACAAGCAAAGGAAGCATTACCAACAGCAAATAAGCAAACACATCAAAACAGACCTACACCAAGCAGCGAAGTTGTTTTCTCATGTGAGAGGGATTGGGGAGGTAACGGGTAGGCATCAGCCGAAATGGTCATGTGTCGCCTGTGTCTTGTGTAACAAGCATCATGTGGGGGGTTTAAGCTTGTTAGAGGTGGTAACCCCCCACAGGAAAGGTGGACTTCTAATTGGTGATCCCCCTGTCGAATCCAATTTGTGTCTTACCATGGTCTCCCTTTGAAAGCTGGGCACGGTAAGGAAGTGTAGTCCATGTCTGCTTAACGGACTGGGGCAGGGCGCTGGGGTGGAAAGGAACAAATAAACGGGATTGTCAGCGTGAGAAAGGGAGAGATGAAGGAGGGGTGGAAGGATAATAAGAAAGAGGTGAACGTGGAGAAGTGTCTCGTGATTGTGGGGCGAGTGTATAAAATGGAGTGTCTTTCAACTTGGCCCTTTGTTCTCTTTCTAGTGGTCTGTGGGTAGACCCTGGAGGTACACATGCATGGATGTATTTCAGCCGATCACCGTCTATGACACCTTTTTCTTTCCTACGTCTGTGACCAGACTGTCATCACTGCAGTACTCCAGGTTGGCTGTATGTCTGGAGCGTCCTACAGGGCCGTAGATCTCTGTAGTGTATGAGCAGTGTTTGTTCTGGTGTCCATACTTTTTCAGTCTGACACGGTCGGGAATTAGGAAAAACGTTCCAAGATCTGCTACCAGAGTGGCTGTGGTTTAGCGTCATACAGTGTGCCACCTGCAGTAGTTGGATATGGTAGGTGTACCAGCTAAACAAGAATTTACTTGAAATTTTCCTCATTTTGTAACCAGAGAGGATTACCAAGGTGTCTTTTGTGTTCTGAAGATGAGCGGCCCCTCGGATAGTATGACTAGTGGACTGCAACTGCCGCTACCTTGTGTTGAGAATTGTCATTGTGGTTATGTGATAACCCATCACTGTTTCATCATAATGCCAAAACAGTCGGTTAGTTCCATCATCAGTTTATCCACGAGCAGCTTCAGTATGTCTTTGTCACATTACATTTCTTCTGATCCGTGATGATGAAAGGGTTTACATAAATGTCTGCGGACGCCACACAACAACGAGAACGATTTTTACGTGTGTCAGTTACCAACACAGAACGGGAAGGTGCAACAGGGATGTATAAGGCGGGAGACGGTTGGGACGCCACTTTAATTCAAACCATTGTACAGATTGCGTGCTGTTGAAAATTATTCAAGGACTTGTGAAGCTGTAGAAAAGTTTAATAGCTCATGTTTGTCACAGAATGCAGTGTCAACCCTCAGCTTTCAGCTTACTGCAGTTTTTTAAATTACACATGTGAGTACATGCATTTAAGAGATAAATACAATCTCGGTCAAACGAAATGAAGGAAGGGCTATGGATAGCATGCCAGTATATCTGACAGGCCTCTCGGTCAAAAATAAATAAATAAAAAGCATATGGAAGAAAATAAAGCTTAGACGTGCTGTCCGTACACACATACACTGTACCCACGCACAGTTAGGGCCCAATAGTCTTCATACACAACAAAATGTTGCAAAGTTTTAATCATTTCATGTAGATTAGCCCCGCCACACTCACTGCGCATGCGTCGCAATTGATTAGCTGGGATGTTGTGAGTTAAGACGATACCAGAAGGTTGTAGTCCTGTGTGTGATTTGTTGTAATGTATCTGTAGTTTCATGCCACTGATGTATCTGTGAGGAAAGAACACCAGATGCCCAGTTTACATCAGGATATGCTGTAGATGATGTTACTCAGAGCAAACCAGCTGAATCTGTTTGTCACAGTAGAACCGTGGACTCGATATTCAGTATCTCTAGTTCAGTACACGTTGGCAACCAAATAAATGGCCTGGCTGTTGCCTATAGTATTGCTCCAGTCACTCTGATAATGTCAGCCTGATGTTTCATAGGTTCCTGTTCTCCCACCCACCCACCCCACTTCTGCCTTCACCGTCCCATTTCAAGATGTTGCCATTACTAAGCGTTTTGCCTGGGCTCAGTGAGTCAGCCAGATAATTACGGGCATTTGGATGGAGCGCATGTGGGAATTGTCCGACTTTAAATCCAAACGGTGAACTTCTGCACTGAGTGAACTTTGATTAACTTAGCTGATGGACTTAAAAAGATATGCACGTCAGCATGTATGTTCTTCATTCAACTGTCCGGAAAGTTCTGTCACAATGATTCACTCGTGTGTGGGGTATACTTTTTTCCCCAAAAATGCAGATTAAGTAAAAAAAAATTTTAAAAAACTCAGCGTAGACATAAAGTTTCTTGAAAAGCTGTTCTTATTTAAATTCTTTTCTTTTGCATAATTTCAGTGTTCCCAAAGAATGGGATCAGTTCTTATTATTTGGAAGGGAAACTAGAAATACTGTTGATCTTGCAAGAGACAAGATTTTTTTCTGTCTTTTTCTCTGTATGATTTATACTGTGGCAAAGTAAGGCATCAGTCCGCATTGTGAGAATCAAACAGTGCTGTAGTGTCAGGTAATCATCTGTAAAGATCACCCTCTCATCGTTCATCACCAGCCACCGTCCTGTTTCCCCCTGCCCTGGGATGGTTCTCATAATCGGCCATATCTTCTTGAGGTACGTGCTGACGTAAAACTTGAATCAAAGGAAAAACTCTTGAATGCTGAGGAGCATGTAACAGATGTAGCGTCTCGCTACGCCCACTGTGATTGGTCCACTGGCTGCGCTTGGCACTGGCGGAATAGTCACGTGATGATGAAAAAGTGACTGTTCTGTCGTGTCACGCACGGACTGTGGAATGTCATCAGGAGACGACGACAGTACTTTGAACACTGAGCACAGCCACAGTCGTTATGTTATTCAGTGTGTATGTGTAGGCCAAACGGTCAGACGACGACAGTACTTTGAACACTGAGCACAGCCACAGTCGTTATGTTATTCAGTGTGTATGTGTAGGCCAAACGGTCAGACGACGACAGTACTTTGAACACTGAGCACAGCCACAATCGTTATGTTATTCAGTGTGTATGTGTAGGCCAAACGGTCAGACGACGACAGTACTTTGAACACTGAGCACAGCCACAGTCGTTATGTTATTCAGTGTGTATGTGTAGGCCAAACGGTCAGACGACGACAGTACTTTGAACACTGAGCACAGCCACAGTCGTTATGTTATTCAGTGTGTATGTGTAGGCCAAACGGTCAGACGACGACAGTACTTTGAACACTGAGCACAGCCACAATCGTTATGTTATTCAGTGTGTATGTGTAGGCCAAACGGTCAGACGACGACAGTACTTTGAACACTGAGCACAGCCACAGTCGTTATGTTATTCAGTGTGTATGTGTAGGCCAAACGGTCAGACGACGACAGTACTTTGAACACTGAGCACAGCCACAGTCGTTATGTTATTCAGTGTGTATGTGTAGGCCAAACGGTCAGACGACGACAGTACTTTGAACACTGAGCACAGCCACAATCGTTATGTTATTCAGTGTGTATGTGTAGGCCAAACGGTCAGACGACGACAGTACTTTGAACACTGAGCACAGCCACAGTCGTTATGTTATTCAGTGTGTATGTGTAGGCCAAACGGTCAGACGACGACAGTTTGGATCAAGGGTCACACGCCTAACAGGCTGAGTGTACTCTAGAGCTTTATCCTATGTGTGTGTGTGTGTGTGTGTGTGTGTGTGTGTGTGTGTGCGTGCGTGTGTGTGTGTGTGTGTGTGTGTGGGGTGTGTGTGTGTGTATGTGGTGAAGGCTTGTATTCGTCTATCGTGTTCCCCGTTACTATTTGTGACTAGGTGATGTCATTTCGTGTTTTGTTTTGTTGCTGTCTGTTGTTACCTGTTTTGATTGTAATAATGTTATGTTGCTGTGCAACTCGCTTGCTTTGATATGGACTGTTTCCAGTGTATAAATGAGATCATATGACGCAGAGTATTGTGTACGCTACTAGAGGTACATCTGGTTTTATTATATGTTTGGCTGTGCAAAAACTGATGAACGAACAGCAATGCACAGCGCCAGCAGATAAGACGTCGGAAAACTGCTTGACCACTACTGCCTCTTACCTGGAAATCTCATCATTCTAGGTGACATCAATGTCCACTATGACAACACTCACCGTTATGACACAAGACATATCATCAACTCTCTGTCCAATCACAATATGACTCAACACATTTCTGAACCAACCCATCAAAAAGGTCACATTCTTGACTGGATCATTTCTCGTGATCACCACAATTCAGCTACTAACAACTGCTTAGTTCTTTCTACCCGTCTAACTTCAGCCCTTCCATCTGACCACTCTGCAATTCTCTGTTCTCTTGACATTTCTCCTCCTTCCGGTACCACGCGCACAGTGACTCGACGCAATCTCAAATCTATCGACCTCTCCACATTTTCATCTGATGCCTCCCGTCTCCTTTCTGAAAAGTCACATAACCTTGCCGATGAATTCTATACTACTCTCCACCATCTTCTGGACACTCATGCTCCAGCCACAACCCGTCTTTTACCTGACCGCCCCCCTACCCCCTGGCTCACTCATGAGATTGCCTGTGCAAAACGTGCCCGCCGCAGAGCAGAGCGCCGCTGGCGCAAATCCAAACTCACTGTACACAGGCAACTTTTCCAAGCCTCTAAAACAAAAGTATCCACCCTCATTGCATCTGCAAAAACAAGCAATTTCCAAACCAAAATCCTGAATGCCTCTTCTTCAAAAGAACTCTTTACAACCATGAATCATCTCCTTGGCACACGAAAAGACTTACCTCTCCCAACAAAACATACAAATGAAGAACTCCCATCTGTATTCTCTAAGTATTTCACCACCAAAATACAAACTCTTCGTGACAGGCTTGACAGGACACCCTGTCAACCATGCCCACCTGACCCTTCCTTCTCTGGCACACCTCTCACTACTTTTACCCCAGTCTCACAAGAAGAAATTTTCAACACAATCAGATCCATGTCGTTCAAAACCTGCGAACTGGATCCTCTTCCAGGTTCTCTCTACTCCGATTGTCTCCCTACTCTCCTCCCATTCATCACTGACATCATCAACACTTCTTTTCAAACTGGAACTGTCCCAGATTCTTTCAAGTCTGCTATTGTTCACCCTCTCCTCAAGAAACACAATTTAGACCCAAATGAACTGAAAAATTACAGGCCTATCTCTAATCTCTCTTTCTTGTCAAAACTCCTTGAAAAGGTCGTCCTCAACCAGCTGAACTTTCACCTGTCTGCCAACAATCTCCTCAATCCTTTCCAGTCAGCCTACCGCCAGTGCCATAGCACTGAAACTGCCCTACTACACATTCTCAACAATCTCCTCCTTGCAACTGATACTGGCAAAGTCTCTCTCCTCACACTCCTTGATCTGTCTGCAGCCTTCGATACCATTGACCATGGTATTCTCCTTTCTAGACTTCATCATACTTTTGGCATCTCTGACATTGCTCTCTCCTTTTTCACTTCGTATTTATCAAACAGAAAACAAACTGTTCTCATCAATGGCACTTACTCTCAACCTGCATACCTGACCTGTGGTGTTCCACAAGGATCTGTCCTTGGCCCTGTTCTTTTCACTCTTTATACCTCCCCCCTGTCCACCATCATCAACTCCCACTCTATAAAACACCACTTCTATGCTGATGACACCCAACTTCAAGATAGTGACTCACCTGATAATATACAGCGCCTGTTGACTCACACCACTGAGTGTTACTCGGACATTAAGAACTGGATGACACACAATAGACTTCAGCTTAATGACGACAAGACAGAAGCTGTCCTCATTGGCACCCGTCAGAAACTTTCCCAGCTGCCTCCTCTTTCTCTCCCATTATGTAACACATCAGTCCCAATTTCTGATTCAGCTAAAAACCTTGGTGTCTGCATTGACTCTACCCTGTCCATGAACAACTTTGTTTCTCAAACTGCCAGATCTTGCTACTATCATCTCCATCGTATAAGCCTGATCAGGAAGTATCTCTCTGTCGAAACAACTGCAAAACTCGTTCTCTCCTTCATAATGTCTCGCATTGACTATTGCAATTCACTCCTGTCTGGTCTTCCTGCCTCCACCATTCACATCCTACAGCGCATTCAAAACAATGCTGTACGCCTTGTACTCAAAAAGAAAAAAGCTGACCACATATCTCCTCTCCTGGCACAACTTCACTGGCTCCCTGTATCAAAGCGCATACAGTACAAACTAGACACCATGTGCTACAAAAGCCTCAATAACGCAGCCCCCGATTACCTGTCAAGCCTACTTGAGATCTATGTCCCCTCACGTTCCCTCCGCTCTGCCTCCGATCCTCTGACTTTTCGCTTTCCACGCACTAAGCTCAATACCTATGGTCCACGAGCCTTCTCTGTTTCTGGTCCACTCTCCTGGAACAAACTTCCTCTCTCAGTCCGTCAGCAACCTACTTTTGTCTCCTTCAAGTCCGCTCTCAAAACTCACCTTTTCTCCTCTGCATAAAATCCTAACCTCACTCAACCCCCCTCTGCAGCCTGTCTCCGCTCGGAGGGGAATCACTTTGTTTTAATATATAATTGTATATGATGCGCTCTCTGTGGTTTTCCATTGGTTTTATTCTTGCTTTTATTGCTTTTATTCTTTTCTCCCCATTTGTGGCCATGCATGTGTGTGTGTGTGTGTGTGTGTGTGTGTGTGTGTGTGTGTGTGTGTGTGTGTGTGCGTGTGTGTGCGTGCGTGCGTGTGTGCGTGTGTGTCTTTTCGGCGCTTGGATTTGATTTTGTCGAGATTTGCGCTATATAAATATTGTAATTATTATGTATGCATGTGCGTGCGTGTGTATGTGTGTGTGTATGTATGTATACGCTTAGATTTATGTATGTGTGTATGTATGCATGTATACGCTCAGCTTAGATTTATGTATGTGGGTATGTGGGCATGTATGTATGCATGTATACGCTCATGTGTATGTAGGTATGTATGCATGTATACGCTCAGCGCTTAGATTTGATTTTATCAAGATTTTGCGCTATATAAATAAAATATATTATTATTATTATTATTATAAAACCAAGGCCAGGAAGCAGCCCACAATGTCAAGGAAATCCACGATGATGGGTCAGATGAGGAATTTGTACAGGCTCTTGATGCTAAAAGCCAGCCACTGCAAGTGCAAAAGAGGAATGGAAGAGGCTGGATAAACGAAAAGTCCAAAAACTGTATGTACTGGTAGGAAGGAGCACGCTGGAACTCAAACTAACCACATTCGGAGATGTTGTGTGTATGGAACATGTAGGGATGCCTGTACAATAAAACAACCTAAAGTGAAAACTTTTCCTCAGAAATCCAGACGCCTGCATCAAATGGAGGATATCTGAAGGAAGAAAAGTATTCTGAGGAAACAAATAAAGGGTGCTTCAGATTTTGAGAATTAAGGGTTAGAAAAAAACATAGAAAGACCTCAAAGCAAAACATAGCGCCCTTAGTAAAGCAGAATCAGCAAGGAGGAAAAGAAACAAAAAGACCCAATTATCCTTCTTTAAAGACACCTTCCAGTTCGCCAGGAAGCTTTTGAGCAGCCCAGATTCGGGATACTCAGTGAACAGGGAAGCTCTGGAACAGCATCTGAGGAAAACATATTCCGACCCTCAGAGCGAGGCTCCACTTGAAATCCAGGGTCTTGTGCGGTCTGCAATACCAGAGAAAATATTCATTACCAAGCCACCAACACTGGATAAAGTGAGCCAGAGCCAAATTATCACCTGGGCTTAAAGACACAACAGGAGTATATAAGGCGGGAGGCTGCAGCGAAGTCACTTGAATTCAAACCGTCGGCGAGGTAACACACGCTGTCTGCTCTCAATTAAACGCAGATTACTGGAACTAGAGGGAATCTACATCGCTCATTTTTGGCACAGACTTAATTATCAAACATTTCTTTTAGTTAGTTATAATCTTTGTAACAAAAAGTGTGGTTGTGTGCTTTTATTTGGAAAATAAAATCCGAATCGAAGGAATAGGGGCGGAGCTACGGTAACTTGATTGGCACATCCACCGAAAATAGAAAAGCACGTGGAAGGAAATTGCAAAGCAAAACAGTCATGCTGCCTGAACATGCATGCACACACACACACACACACACACACACACACACACACACACACACACACACACACACATCTGAGGAGTAAATAAAAGCAACACTGACCTCTGGTGATAACCTTTACCGAAGTCTGGTTTATCGATAGGGCTGGGGGATTCAAATTTCACACCAGCAACAGCACACACAGTCTGAATGATTTCACAAACTCAGCACTACCACTACTACACTTTTGTCAAACAACACCATATACTGATTTCTTTGATAAATAAACTGAACATAGCCTAGAGCCTGACTGTTAAAACATGAGCATATCCACTGCCAGTCCAATGCTGAGGATTTAGGCTACTGTTAAGCATCAGGGCTCCAAAACAAAAGGCAGCTGTTCTGTCTGGCTTCCCCTCTCTCTGTATATCTACTGATATCAACACTGAAACTCACTGGTACCAGATGTGAGAACGTCTGCAGGCCTAATGTACATACTGCCCTGTAAAATCCTACACCTGCCAAATGTGAAAAAGCCCAACAGGATAAAAGGACGACATGAAGTGGGTCTAGAAGCATCGGGCGTAACTATGATGATGTGTCAAGATATGTCAGTGACACAGACCTGCTGTCATCAACATAGTCACTAGTGTCAGCAAAGAGTATAGTACCGACGGTGTCAGTACAACACACAGTCACATGAGATAGTACTATATCACGTGCACGCTGCCATTCCAGCCACGATTACATTTGTCCAACTAGTTCTTTCTCTTCTATGTTTATATCCAACACTGTGAGAACTAGAACGATTTATTTCATTTAATACAACACAAAATAAGCACACATCTACATTCTCTGCAAGAAAGTTTGAGCACGATAACATAGGCCTAACTGGCGGCAGAAGACAGACGGCGACCTTGCAGCTTCATTTCCTGCGGGTTGTTTTTCTTTCCCGCCGTGAGAGGCTGTGCAGGGGATAAACAATGCGTTTAGTGTCAAGTGAGTCTAATACTTTCCTCTTTGCAAGTCTTTCTCAGTGGAATGTTCCCTGTGGGGCCTCCTATATCGCATGGTAACCGAGTCTGTTTGACCAGGAAACCCTGCCTTCCCGCGCGTACCGTCTCCCCCCATCTCTCTTAGAATTTTGCAGGATAATTAATCATCAGAATTTCAAGTAGTTTGCCGCTTTGAGTTAGCATCACGAGTTGTTCGACGTATATATGAAATGGAAAATACAATTAATCAATCGATGAACATCACAAGCATAGTAGCAGAAACAAGAGGACACCAGAAGCAACTATTTTTTTTCATTGCGTTACTTCACACACACACACACACACACACATACACACACACACACACACACACACACACACACAGACGGGGGTGGGGGTGAGATTAGGACTGTGTGGGGGCAAAGTAGAAGGGCAGCTGCTGGAGAGAGGGTCATGGCCAGACAGTTTACAGTAGAAACACACAACCTCATAACCAGATGGCTGTGTGGGACTTGGGTAATAGTAGTGCGTGTTGTGAGGACCGCTAAAAACTTGTAACATGTACGGGGACAGTGCCTTGGGTCAGGGGTTGGTAGTACCAGAGAAACTGCACTGGGCTGGTGAGTGCAGGGTGGGGGTGAGGCAGAAGAAAAGCTGCTTCTAGCACACAGCTTTTGTTTACAGCTGCCGACCACGTGCACTGCCTTATTTAGAAAAGCCACGCCTACACTCAATGCGCATGCGTCCCGATCCATTGGATCGGATGTTAGGCCTTTAACGGAATACCTTCACCCGTATCCGTCAGCACCATCGAATTCGATGTTAGCCACAGCAGCAGATGCCACCACAACTCTTCTCCATTTACTCTGGTCTCTACTATAGTCTTGACTTTTCTGTGGCTACTTGATAGACCCTCAGACCGCTGATGTTGGCAGTGTTGTTCATACAGGAGGTGGGTAGTCAGCCCGGATTTCTTTTGGCCTCGGTTTTTCCTTGCAAAACTGTTGTCATTAGGATTGTGTTGTGTTGCGGGTTATCGATTTCTGCCCGCGGTTGGCATTGCTTTGTGAGTAAGTTCAAGATGCTTTCATTAATTTTGTTCTTTTGTTGGTCCATTTAACTCATAGAAGCCGCCTGTAGAACAACATCTCTTTTGCCTCGCCTCGCCTCGATCTTATTTTCATCCGCCACCCAAAGCTTAACCATGGGTCCTCATCTTGGGAAGTGGAACAAGACAAAGTAGGGGATTGCTAAGTCCAGACTTATGTCATTGATGCGCCACGCTCGCCGTGAAGGCCGACCCAGGTCACTCCGAAACGTTGCTGACCAACAGGACTGTGGTGAAGTCCTGGCATCAGGGGATGGATGAAGCCAGAAGGCGACTGAAGAATCTTTGGAACCGGCTGTTGTCTTAACGGTCGCGGGCAGATGATTTCTTAAGAAACAATGGTCGTATATTTACCCAAATTGGCAAACTATGCCACAACCTTACCTATTGTATGAGAAATGTCCGTAAACTGATAAAATGAATTTGGAGAAACTTGAGGATCAGCAACCAATGGATGACAGCACACAAGATTTCAATGACATTAGTCAGTTCACTCCAATATCACTTCTGAATGTCGAAGGGAAAATTCCCGTCATGGCGGCAAGGCTGACCAAAGTCCTAATGGAAAACGAGTATCTGGATTTGTCAGTCCCAAAATGGGGATCCCAGGAGTGTCTGGTTGTGTAAAGCGTGCCACAATGCTTCTGAAGCAACCCAAAGAGCTAAAACAGAGAAGGATCTCGGTGTGGTGTGGCTTGATCTGGCAAATGTGTATGGATCAGTCCCGCACAAGATGATTCAACTGGCTCTTGAGATACATCTTGTCCCAAAGAACATCCAGCAAATGCTGAAGAAGTGTTTTCATATCATCTTAGTGCCGTTCTCTACCTACATTACAGATTGGATCAATTTGGAAGAAGGCATAGCTATGGGCTGTGCAATTTGTCGAACACTTTTCGTATTAGTAATGGAAGTCATCTTGAAAGCAGCAACGAGGACTTCTTTTCTTTATTTTGTTTTCCTGTTGTTCTGGTTTTCCCGTAAAAAATGGATAACTTTGGATGTTTATTTGCACCAAGTGTATGGTAATGAAGATCGTGCCCAATTTCTCCCCAAGACATCTCCAAACACACCGAGCTGAGGTCATGAGGGCAGGGTATACAAGGTCACACAATGTGGGACAGTTTTTCACAGTGCTATGATGATGAGAGCGGGGATGATAGTGATGACGCCACAGCGTTCCATGTGGGAACTGAGACTGTGACAAGGCTATACTCACATATCCTGGCATCAGTCAGGCCCAAGAGATAAAGACACCTGCGATGTTAGTCAAGATATTCGAGCAGTAGCCTCAATGACGCATCCGTGAAGTGGATGAGACTCAGCTGTGTAATCCCGGTCTTCCCAGTGAACCCGTAGCACGCTCATCTATGGGAGGAAACAATTCAGAGCCGAAACATCTACCTCCTCCCACCCCCGCTTCTTTTTTTCTTCTTTTTGTGTTTTTTGTTTTCAATGTGGTGGGAGTTTGAACCCACAGCTCCCGAGCCAATAGTCCGTTCTGGTAACCACATTGCCACTGTAACTGGTAGTATGCTTAACCACATGGCCACTTTAACTGGTAGTATGCTTCATGTCTGCTGTGTGCCACTTTAACTGGTAGTATGCTTCATGTCTGCTGTATGCCACTTTAACTGGTAGTATGCTTCATGTCTGCTGTGTGCCACTTTAACTGGTAGTATGCTTCATGTCTGCTGTGTGCCACTTTAACTGGTAGTATGCTTCATGTCTGCTGTGTGCCACTTTAACTGGTAGTATGCTTCATGTCTGCTGTGTGCCACTTTAACTGGTAGTATGCTTCATGTCTGCTGTGTGCCACTTTAACTGGTAGTATGCTTCATGTCTGCTGTGTGCCACTTTAACTGGTAGTATGCTTCATGTCTGCTGTGTGCCACTTTAACTGGTAGTATGCTTCATGTCTGCTGTGTGCCACTTTAACTGGTAGTATGCTTCATGTCTGCTGTGTGCCACTTTAACTGGTAGTATGCTTCATGTCTGCTGTGTGCCACTTTAACTGGTAGTATGCTTCATGTCTGCTGTGTGCCACTTTAACTGGTAGTATGCTTCATGTCTGCTGTGTGCCACTTTAACTGGTAGTATGCTTCATGTCTGCTGTGTGCCACTTTAACTGGTAGTATGCTTCATGTCTGCTGTGTGCCACTTTAACTGGTAGTATGCTTAATGTCCTGCTGTGCCACTTTAACTGGTAGTATGCTTCATGTCTGCTGTGTGCCACTTAACTGTAGTATGCTTCATGTCTGCTGTGTGCCACTTTAACTGGTAGTATGCTTCATGTCTGCTGTGTGCCACTTTAACTGGTAGTATGCTTCATGTCTGCTGTGTGCCACTTTAACTGGTAGTATGCTTCATGTCTGCTGTGTGCACTAACTGTAGCTTGCTTGACTGAACATCATTGTGTGTTTGTGTGCAGTGTGTACCATTGGAAGGTAAACGGTTTACGACGGGTGGCTACAAGTGCGAGTGTCGGCAGGGCTATGAATATCCCTTCAATGACCTGGCCTGGTTCTTTGACGGACAGACCATGGAACAGGAGTACTCCAAGCTCCAGAACGGTGAACCCAACAGGTGAAGAACAAGAGAATTATAACTCTCTGTGATTGTGTGTGTGTGTGTGTGTGTGTGTGTGTGCGTGTGTGTGTGTGTGTGTGTGGTGTGTGTATGTATGTGTGTGTGTGTGTATGTGTATGTGTGTGTGTGTTTTGTGTGTGTGTGTATGTGTATGTGTGTGTGTTTTGTGTGTGTGTGTATGTGTATGTGTGTGTGTGTGTGTGTGTGTGTGTGTGTTTTGAAGCCTTGAACAACTCTTTACCAATTTTTGGCCATCTCGATCAAAAAAAGCTTGGGGTTCTTTTTTGCATGTTCTGACTTCAGATTATTTGTTTGATTTGTTGGTTGGTTGATTGGTTGGCTGCATTTGTTTGCTCTTTCGTTTATTTAATTAATGGTCAGTGCAGGTTGAAAATAAGAGGAAATCTTGTGTCTCCTATAACAACCGGCCCAACTGACATGCATGTGGAAAAATGCAAATGTTTTCACGCGCGGATATACATACCCATAGTACTCACACATTCGTTTGCCCAAAGAGAGGACACGCGCTGTCATTTCCCGTCTATTGACTTGTGTACGAGGGCGGGTCCAAAAGTCTTGTCAGGCAAGCTATTATTTCTGAACTGTTAATAGTACACACTTTTACTTCAAATGAAGATAAAATGTAGCCTTTACACTATTCATATACACAAAATTATTAACACGACTTATCTGGTTTCATTGTATGATTTATTTTGAAAATGTTAACGGTGCATTCGAAAAATGAATCCTCACGTAGAGCAGTAAAGATGTACTGTCTTCACAAAGCTCAACTTTGAAATGGTTCAGTCAAAATTCATGCCGATTTGACATTTGTGTATGGAGACAAAGGTGTGTCATACACAACTTCCCGTTGGATTGATAGTTTTGGACAGGAAAAAACAACAACAACAACAACAAACCAGCTTGAAAGGCAAGTACCGATGTCGACATCCAAGTGAGGACTGGAGCAAGCAAAATGTTCAGCTTGTAAAGAGAGTAGTTTAACCCTTTGACTCTTGCACCCTGTCCACCAGCATCCTGCATTGTCTACCATGCTAGGAAAGCAAAGGCTTTGATTCCCTCACCCTGTCCACCAGCTTCCGCGGGAAGCTGGTGGATAGGGTGAGGAAGTCAAAGAGTTAAGTTTTTTTTGCATCCCGAAGTTTTTGCAAGATAGGGTGCGGGAGTGAAAGGGTTAAATTCATGAAATAAGTGAAACTTACGGTGTTTCATATGGCACAGTTAAACGGATCTTGTCGTCTGATCTTGAGATGAGGAAAGCTTCTGCCAGATGGATACCTCACCGTCTGTCAGAAAAAGCGGGTTCAGAAGACAAAGCGATTGCTTGAACTATCTGAACCAAAGAGCCCCAGACAGACGACTGTATTCCGTAATCACAGGTGACGAAATAGGGATCACCACCAGTGCATCCCGAACAAATGATCCCGTCAACTTTGGGCGGACGCTTATTATCACAGACCAGTTTTATTAAACCTGGTTTTCAGAGCCAGAAGAGACTTTCTCCATTTTGTTCGACTCCAGGGGCTCAGCAGCGGTCGATAATTTGTCAGAAAACCGACTCTTATTGCTAAATGATGTATAGAAAATATTTTGCCCCAGAATGTGTAACCCTTCCATAGCAGATCCAAATGTGGGTATAAGATCAATCCATTCATGTTCTTCCTCATCCGACCGAAAACAATCCTGACTTAGCGACTTCTTATTGTTACCCTTTCTGAAGCGAACCGGGAGGACAAGACTTTTTCAAGAATCCAGGACTTAGGAAAAGCAGTGAAATCACAGCAAGCTATCACATCTTAATCAGACTATCATAAAACAGTTGTCTTTTGGCTGAGGAGGCTAAAACTCTGTGTGGAGAGAGATGGAGAGTACTTTGATTTTTTTTACGAAGTGAGTGACAAGACTTTTGGATCAGAGCTGGTATTAATCATGTTGTATTACAGTTATTATGACCATGTAATGATGTGCATTAGGGAGTACGGCTTAGCTTGTAACGATTCTAAGTTATTGTGAGACAGGGAAGCGGAAGAAGAGTAGTGTCCCTTAACAGCTTTGAGTGTAGTGCTCGGTTCTTTTGCAGTTATAGTCGAAAAGGGTAATACACACAGTCCATGCTGCCTGTAGCCGAGCTACCCCACAGGCCTTCACAGGGCTGTGTAACACACAGAAAGTCTATGGTAAATGAATGTAGTACCCGTATAATTGGTCGACCCCATACAGCAGTGGGTGACATTCATTAAGACATGGGACAGGAATACTCACATAAAAACAAACAGGACACCCAAGATTTACTGGGGGAACAGAGCAGAGTTTTGTTGAGAAACGTTAGGATTCTGGACACCGGGAACACGTTCGGAATTCAAGAAGAAAAGTCGGAAAAGCACTACAAAACCGACCATTGCTTTACAGACGTCGAATTCAGACTTTGCCATCTACAGACAAATGCTCACTCACTTGTCTAACAGTCAGAGGTGGCTGGCGAGAGCAGAACCAGTTGCACTGCCAACTATCAAATCAAGACGAAAGCCCTGTGGCTAAACTGGTTCAGAGCTTCACCCAGCAAACATATGGTCTTTTTTCGTAATCAGTATAAAGAATTTAATGTCAGGTTTAAAATTGTACTGACAAATATAAAATGTATGCAACAGCTTGGAAATAATAAAAGCAAACACTTCATGGATAAAGTCCATTTTTTGAAAAAAAATTATTCGTTGAAATGCAAAGTCATTTTTTTAGAAAGTTTTAATTAACAGCAATTGTAATTTAAAACTTCAGCTGGAATTTCGTATCTCGTATTTGTCAGCTATTTCAGAATCAGGTACTGGTCTGCATACACATTTAATATAGTCTAAAATGTCAGTATAATTACATGACTGTAACCTGTCGCAGATATTACATTTGATATTAATATGGCTCAGAAAACTTGAGAAGTTGAATTGTAAATGGAAAAAAAATGTAGTTCTCACAAATTGTAGTTTTGTTGATAAGCTGGATATTTACGGACCAAGTATTACTTCCAAATCTATGCAGGATAACAAATTCTTGACTGTCTTTAAAGCATACAAGGAATTCTATTACAAAGAATTTTATAACAAAGTAGAATCGAAAGAACTACGTGATTTCTTAGCTGAGCCTGCCCTTTTCAATGAACGAGTCAAACTTGGCAATAAAGTGACGGGCAAAGAAGGGTATCAGTGTTATTGCAGATTTTATGAAAGAGAATGGTAATATTTTCTCGCAAGTAGAGTTTAACTGGAAGTTTAACGTTAATATAGATTTTGTTATACATTCAAGATGCAAGTCTGCTAGGTAGAAAGAAACTCTAGGGAGAGCTAGACAACAGAAGGTCTTCAGAGAAGTAACCCCCTTTAGACAAGTGTTTCGGCCCTGAATTCCTTACACTCTCGGGGGGCCGGGCCACATCCAGGTCATGACTCCTGGATGCCCTTCTGCTGTTGTCTATTTTTTTTTTTTTTTTTTTCCCACGCCGGGGATCGAACCTGGGCGATTCTGCGCTTCAGAACTGCGGTACGCGGTTTTACCAATGTGCTAACGGGGCACACATCATCTGTAGGGAATTTAATCCTTATGAAGTTCACTTTTTTGGTTCCTCCTTGCCCAGATCCAGCTTGAGCTCCTTTCTGCTGCCTCTGCCATCGCTTTAAGGGCTCTAGTCCTCTTCTTCCCAGAAATGGCGAGTTGTTTCATGAGATCATAAGCGGAGGTGCCCACAAACCCTCTTGCCCCGACCTCTATGGCGAAGATTTTGACCCGCAGACCTGCTTTCTTCAGGGTGCTGGCAAGACCGGCGTATTTTTCGGTCTTGTAGATATGTGCTTCTTCCATTCTGCTTTCGTATGGCACAGTGAGTTCTATCAGAATCACTTGTTTCGAGGAGTCAGAGTGGAGAGCGATGTCTGGTCTCATGCCTGTCTTGCTGATGACATCTGGGTAATTTCTCCACTCTGGGAGGTCTGCTGTACACTCCCAGTCGACTGCTCCATCCAGAAGACCCTTTGGCAATGTGCTGGTTGTCATAGCCCTTTCGGGCCAGACCTGTTTCCCTCCTGCTTTGTAGAACGTTGTCATAGCAATTGGTGCGTTTGGGGTCATGGTTTTTTCGCTAACCACATCTGTGATCACTTTCAGAACTTGGTTGTGCCTCCATGTATACCTTCCTTGGGCTAGCGCTACTTTGCAAGAGCTTAGGACATGTTCCACTGTTTGTTTCTTCTGACAGAGCGGACATGCTGGGTCGTCTGCTTTCCCCCATTTCACTAAGTTTGCATTCGAGGGGAGCAGGTCATATACAGATCTGAGGAGGAAGCTTATCCTTAGAGGAGCCATGTGCCACATATCGTTCCAGCTGAGACTTCTTTGGAGTGCACTGTCCCATGTTGTCCATTGCCCCTGTTGACCTTGCTGGACTGCCTTCTGCACTCTTTTGACATCTTCTTCCTTCAACTCCTGTTTACTATTTTATTAAGTTTATCCTCCCATTTATCACAATGATTGTGATAAATGGGAGGATAAACTTAATAAAATAGTAAACTTGGCTTTGTGTTTCCTGAAGGTACTAAAATACAAAGACATAAACTTAAAATGGTTCTAAGTTAGAATAATAAATGAAATTATAGCAACAAATATACTTTTAAAAAATGAGAATTGCAAACACAGAAAAACATAATTTTTGTGGTACAGAAAAAGAAAAAATGTGCACGTATTTTGGCGGTGTTGAACACTTCAGAAAAAGTTTAGAAAATCTCATCAATGGAAGTGAAAATGTTCACAATTTTGAGTTTACTGAAAGCTTAATTCTGTTTGGAGCCAAACCCTATATAAAAACAGACGGTGCTATTGATTTCATCATACTTTTCGCCAAACGTTAGATATATAAGTGTAAACTAAGTACACGTCAACCTGGAATGGCTGTCTTTAAACAAATGTTTTATAAAAGATATAAAATTGATAAACACAATGCAAAAGTGTGTATGATGCAATCTGAATTCACCCTCACATGCCGTATTTACAGTCATCTATTGACAGAAACAATCAAATTTTTAGAATATTTCATGCTTCCGAGCCAACAAAAATGTCTGCTGATATTGTATTTGATATAGTACATTTCTCTAATGATTTGAGTCGAATTGCACTTGATGCTATACATGTCTTTATGCATGTAAATGTATTTGTATATATAAAAATGTATACCTATATATGAAGTCAGACTATGCTAGTAGAACTATTTTTAAGAAACATAGGTCACAATATACACATGGAAGTCGATGAATATGTTCGATTGGAATGAAGCATGTTTTATGTATTGTATCATTATCGGTGTTAAAATGAATAAAAGAAGGCTTAAAAGGATTACATATGTTAAAATGAATAAAACAAAGTATTAGAAAAATTCATTTGATATCGTTTGAAGTGTCAGAATCCTCACATACTGTTGTGTCTTGCAGGTATCACATTTGATATTGTTTGAAGTGTCAGTATACTTACACGACTGTTGTGTGCTACAGGTATCATACACTCAAGTGCCGCATTGGTTCTGCATCGACAATGACCTCAAGCCTCCTTCTGGTGGCTGTTCTAGCAGTCCTGCAGCTTCTGTGGTAGATGAAGGAGTGCTGCCATAGCCACGTGATCTTTGTTTATGTGATCAACATAATCAATCTGATGTTTTCCATTTTGTCAATCTGTCTTAGTCCATGACTAAAATAATCCTATCAAAAGCATACTGGCGCTCCCAGTATTTAGATTTCTGACGACACGCTCCAATCCTCCCTAGATATGTCTAAAGGAAAAACCTTTTATCAAGACCCGTTTATCCAAACCGTGCATCATTATCACGGGTCTGCAGGTGTTGTTTTTTTATTTGGATGCTTGTTGATGTTTCTTCAGGTTTGAATCATAATCAGCAACAGTATCATGGAGCTTACACCTGAACAGATATGACCTGTTTTCCTGATCCTGTAAATGCTAAGTCTGGTCAGCCAGTTAATACACTTTCAGAATAGTTGACTGGACTCCCCACTGATTTTTTTTTTGCGTAACACTGTTAACCTCGTATGTTGTTGCCACTCCGTTTTTAGCTAGATAGCAGCTCTCACATTAAAATATCAACCAGTGCATTTTAATTAAGTGTACATCTGGAAATTTGGTGGTGAATACTTCATTTCTGAAAAGTGTCATGCATTCCAAATCTGTCGTTGCCATGTTTACATATCACCTATATGTGAGGGTGGGTGCATTAGTCTCACATTTGACATTTGACACGCTCTTTCATTTTAAAACTACATTTCAGTTTGGTTTAGGGTTGGTAGCTCTGCAGGGTCAGAAATTTACAGTGCACCCGGGCTTTTAGTATGGTTGCACCGTGGCTTTCTCTCTCTCTGTGTCTCTCTTAGTCTCTCTGTCTCTGTCTCTGCCTCTCTCTCTGTCTCTCTCAATCTCTCTGTCTCTGTATTTCACGATGCCGTGCATTACCAATGTCACAACTGTCCGTTTGCCTTTTCATGAACCTTATCACTGCCTATGACCTTGTCACCATCTTCAGTGTCAAGTTATCATGTATCCTGTTTCACCATCACTTTCTACATTCTGACAGCCAAGGTGATGTATAGCTATACATCTTTTTTTTTTTAATTATTAATTTTTACCATATACTATCATCACTTCAGGCCAGTGTCGACGCGGTGTCCTTCCTGTTTCTCCAACTATCAACCCTTTCACGCTCTTACCCTATCCACCAGCTGCATAATCTTAACCCCATCACTCCCTCACCCTATCCACCAGCTTCGTGCACAGAAGCTCGTGGACAGTTAGGTAGTAAAAGGGTTAAGCTTTTGCTTGTCTATCGAGAGTGATAATACATGAAGCTGGTGGATAGGGCGAAGGAGTCGAAGATTTAATAATACCACGGGCAAACTGACCGTAATCTGAGAGAAGCTGGATTTTTTAAAAATCATTCAGTGTTTCTGAAAAAAAAAGTTTGATTCGTCTTTTTGGCATCGTCAGTGTCATACATCTTTTTAAAACATACTTTCGTCCACATGTTGATAAGCATCACGTTCTTGTATCATTTTAAAAACACTTTCACCTATCTTTTTAAAAGCATTCCTTTCATCAGTCTTATTGTTTAACACGTACTTCTGTTCACGTTCGCGTTATTTTCTCTCAGAATTTGCTTGACCACCTCATTATCTTTATTGTTAAATTCATTTGTCTACATTAACTCGGTCTGCAATCTTTTGAGTTTTAAAACTCCCTCCCTAATAGAATACCGTTGACATGGTTATGATGCAGTGTTACAAGATACAAGTAACAGTTATGGTGTAAAATGATACAGCAGTTGTGGTTAAACATTCCAGGCCATTTTGCAGAAGGCCGTTGTGATACACATTTAACCGTGCACAATAATGTTCTTACATTTGTTTAAATAACGTCTGTCGACTGAAGCAGTGTTAGGTAATTTCATTTGGTAGTATAACGTAAATAGAAAGCGATTCTTCATTTTGACGGGCCATACGTTAAACTAGAAACAGTTACAACAATTTCGAGTCTGTGACATTATAAAGTAGATTTCTGTTGAGATAAATAGGTGAAAAGAGATACCCTTTTGTACAGGAAATTGTCGAACAGCAAAAAAAAAATCGTCTTCCTATATAGAGGTAGCATATAAACACAAACGCTGCTTGATTGTTTTAAAGAATTTACTATCTGTCATTCACATATGTGTATGTATTTCTATGGAATTATGTTATACAACATTAAGTACAGCAATCGCTATTAAAATTGCTTTGGGGACCAAAATCAGTAATCAAAACACTTCTCAGCAAAACTGTATAGAATGATCTGCACTTTTTTGATTTCGTCACTTACCTGACGGTGATGATGATGATCTCTTAATCCTACCACCTCTCTCGTATTGCTTATTCTGTAAATTTGCTTACTGTTTTTGTATGTCTGGTACATAATGAAACACAATAAAATTGTTTTACAAATTTAAACGTTGTTGACCTTTACACAATTGAAATCTGATAGATTTACAGTGAAGATTACAAATGTTTTTGATTGGATTACTATATATCGTATTCCACATGCGTAGCGTTAATATGGTTAGTGACGTAAGTGTCGAGTTCTTTCTTGTCCCTTCTCTCTTTTCCTTGCCTACAGTCATTCTTTTAGTCGTGTGTGTATTTTGTTCAGTTTATGTCTTTTTCATCATAACATGTATGTATACATGTGCGTGTGCGTGCGTGCCCTTGTGTGTGTGTGTGTGTGTGTGTGTGTGTGTGTGTGTATGTGTGTGATTTAAACTGGATGCCTTATTTCATTGTACAGACGCATTTTCCTTGCAAGACTGATAATACCAATGCTACTGCTGTTTGTGTCCATTTGATTTCCTACTTAGTAAAGTATATAGTTTGAGTTCGAGTTTGATTGTAATTAAATATGTACATACTGTACTACTCTCCTTTGAATAGATTGCACTTTTTTAAGGGTGGGAGGGGGTGAGAATGACTGCGATGTAGGATATGGTGTGTGTGTAAGTTTCGTATGAAATGATTTTGTATCAGAGTGAATAGTTTATTTGTAAAGAAATTGTATTCATAAGATGTTCTCGTTTTTCTTTCTGTTTTTGCTTTTTGACACATCTGTAATAAATTTCGGTCAGAGGTGGGGACGAGTCAGGAATAGCGAGTGTTTAAGAAAAATTGAACCCCGGTAAGGTGACTTTCGCCCTAAAGTGGGCCTGAAATCATCACTTTTAGGGAAAACAGAATGTGAGTAACTTTTCCTTCAGGAATTTGTAATAACATGTACAGCCTTTGTTCAGACTGGCACACCATATTGTTGTATAATTCCCGAAATTTGGTAAATTGAAAACTTTTTAGGGCCACGATGGTCGTGACAGCAACAGAATCTGGATTCTCACATGTGGAGCAAGACGTTTTAGTCGATTTGTCTCAGCCGTTTGCCCTTTGTTAAGTGTTGGATTTTTGACCCGTACATAACAAACATTAAATTGACTTTTATGAATTTTCAGAATCATTGATATTGTAATGGTCTCGTCAAAAGGTTTAATATTATTCTAGCATATTTAATCTATTTCATTTATAGAAGTAAAGGTTAGATAATTTAGTCCGGTTTTTATAGATGTTTTAGTGTACTTGGTCATGTTAATACATTTGTATTCAGGCGTGTTTTTTCAACCTCCCTGGTGAGAAATTGGGCAGAGTGGTCAACGCCAAGGACATATCCTTACATTATTTGCACGAATTGATATGTGTACTTAATTTTGTTTTCTGTGCGTGTTCGTTTTGTTTTGCTTTGTTTTGATTTTTGATTTTATTTTTAGAGTCAACAAGGTGGTGTGTGTGTTTTGAGATGGTATAACCGTAACATGGCTCTTAGCAGTCTGCTGGGTGTTAAACATTAATAACAATAATAATAACTTATTTCAGTACCTTTGTTCCCGCTAAACGTCACTAATTTTCTTTTTTAAAAGCATTGTTTGTGAAATATGCCGATTATTTTACTTTGTATCTGCCGAATAGAAGCTCCCTTTTTGTGGATCTGTATAAAAGTACATCAGAAGGTTTAATGTCTGAATGGATAGTTTTTCACGTGGTGAGGATGCTTAAATTTAAGGCATTTCGTACCTACCAGTACCAAGGTAAATATGGACTCGAGACTCGAGATTTTTATGGGTTATTTGCATTCAGTGTTGTGTACAAAGAGACAACCAGTCAAAAATCTCTTCCCAAAAGTCATACTTTAAATGCACATATCTCAATGTTTGGATCACTAGTAGTGACTTCTCGACTGTGAATGGATGAACCTGCTCCAAATTCGATACAGATGACTTTTTTCATCATAGACATGTTGACATTATACATGAACGATCGTCTGTATTCAGATTTGTTTTTAAAAACACCTTATGGATAAATTGGGCGGAATTGCAAATGCCAGGGGCGTATCCTTAGATTAGGTGCCCAGATGCTTTGTTTTGTGTACTTAATTTTCTTTTCTGTGTTTCTTTGTTTCGTTTTGCTTTGCTTTGTTTTGTTTTGTTATGTTCTGTTTTGTTCTGGCTTTTAGTTTTTATTTCTGTTTGTTTTGTTTTTTTAATATTTTTTTAGATTGTACAGCCTGGTGTAACTGGGATCGATCTTACTTTTGGAGTCACAATTTTCAAGTAAGTGAAAACCTATTTTGAATAATAAGAAGGGAAATCATTATGACCGTCATGTTTTTCTTTCCATGTATTGTAAAACACAAGGTGCCAGGGAGAATTTTTGGGATACACAAGGATATTTGTAACTTGATATTTAGACCGGAGATCCAGCCAAGCTGATAGTGACGGCAGACGCAAGATACAAATATTGACTTCATTATTTTGATCAAGCCCTCCATACAGCACAGAGTCCCAACTGTAGGAAAAAATAAAATACCAAACAAACAAACGAAAACGCAGGGTCAGTTTTTTCAAACTAAAAATAATATTACTAGCTTTCAAGAAAGTCTGGTTTCCACGCTCATCTTTTCATTAAGGATTATTTCTCTGTTACTGGATGTATTGTGTACCAGTACTTTGATTTTTCAGTAGTTGTTCCGTTCTCAGTTTTGCTTGGTTGTTTGCTTTAAGAAGATGAGAATCGATTGTTTGTGTACATGCATGTGTTTGTATGTTTCTGCGACAAATTCTGTACATTTTAAACAAGAACATATCAATAAAGATAATTTTATACAGTTGTTTGTTGTGTTGTTGTGAAAGACTGGCTTCTGAGTACGATTTTAAAATCTGTTCAGCAGATCCAGGCGGTTTGTTTTAGAGAAGCAAGACGCAAGTAGTTTAGACGTAAGGAAAAAGCATATATCAGCACAGAACCTCAGATTCACACACACACACGCATACGCACACACATATACACACACGCACACACACATACACATACACACACGCATACACACACATACACACGCACGTGTGCGAGCACACACACACACGCACACATACACACACACACACCCTTCCATGTATGATTTCTCATCATCATCATTATGTCGAGCTTGCTCGGCTATCCATGACACGTTTCTTCCATCCTTCTCTGTCAGACATTGCAGTAGGTAGTTCATCATACTGACAGCCCGTATCATCCATCAGTTGGTCGATGAAGGTCTTCTTTGGACGTCCTGGTCTTTGTTTGCCATGGCTGGGTCTCCATAGTAGAACACCCCCCACCAGTTTTGTTTGCTACGCCAGCAGTGTCCCGCGAAGCGCAGTCTTTGTTGACGTATTGATTTACTGATTGGTGGGATCTTACCATATAACTCTTTGTTAGTTGGATGTTCTCTCCAGGATTTGTTCAGGGCTGCACGCAGCATTCGTGTATATGCTCCATCAATCTTCTTCTCCAATGTCGTTGTTAGGGTCCAAGAGACTGAGCCATATGTAAGAACGGACTCTACTGCTGCTCGGAAGAAGTTCCTTTTCAGGTTGTCTGGTAGATTAGATTTCCAGATTTTGTCCAGTTGATTTAGTGCGCCCCAGGCATTTCCGAGTCTGGTGTTGACGTCTTGTTCTGTGGAGTCAATGTAGCTGCCCAGATATTTAAAGTCTTGAACTTGTTTGATTGTATCTCCATTGAGACTTCTCATGCCTTCTGATGCGTCTTGGTTCAGACAGATGAACTCTATTTTGTTCGCATTGAGGTGGAGCCCGATCTCCATTGCTGTTCTTTCGACATTGTGAAGGAGAGATGTTGCATCCTTTAGAAGGTCTGCGAGAACAGCCAGGTCATCAGCGTAATCCGCATCTGTTATCTTTACTGCAGGGTAGCGTCTGCTCTTCTGTTCTGTGTGGGTAAAGCCGAGTTTTTTGTTCTTATCCACTGCTTTCCTCAGCACATAATCGAGACAGATTAGGGGCAAGCGTATCTCCTTGAAGGACTCCAGCAGTGATGGTGAAGAAGTCTGTGTCTCCGTCGGGGGAGCGAACCATACAGCGGGTATTCTGATACAGCATCATGATGGCGTCTACTGTTACCTTGGGTAGTCCATATGCAGTTCTCCTTCATCTTTCCTCGGTGGATCAAAACACTTGAATCTGTGATATCCCACCAATGAATACCTGTTAACCCATTACCGCCGTTTAATCCGATAGTTATCAGTGGAGGAATTCTATGTCAGATCAGTGGGGGCTCCTGGAAATTTCATGCCAGAAATTTCTTCCTTATCTGTCAATCTGTTCTGTTTTGTTTGTTTGTGTATGTGTGTGTGTTATTGTTGTCGTTTTTCCATGTGTACTGGTTGGTTCTTTGAGAGACCCGTGGACTCAAGATCTGATATCTGGAGTTCAGTCTATGCCTGTGATATTTAAAATTGCCTGTTGGCTGCCCATCTGAATATTTACATCATTTTGGTGGCATCACCTTAATGTTTCACACGTCACTCTCCTCCCCCCTCCCCATTTCAAGACCATGCCAGTGCTCAGGGAGTCTGCCAGATAATTGCTGGCAGGTTTGGATAGAGCGCATATGGAGTCGTGCGGGGCGATGAATCCCTCTTAAATTTATTCCATATTCCACACTCCTTGTTTCTGCCCTCTTTTCCTTCGCCTTCACATTTCTTTCTTTCTTTCGGTCCATTCACTTGTATTTTTTCAAGAAATAATTACACATGCTTTCTTTCTCTCTCATGCTTACTTATCGAAATTGAAGTAATAAGCAGATTTTACACAAGCATAGTCTGTTGCCTGTACAGTGTAATTCAGACCATCAGAAGAACGTTTATACGGGCATCAGGGTTAAGAGTATGGAGTTTGTTCGGAAAGGATTCAACGCCCTTAGGCAATTCCTTATGCGCTCCACGTAAACCTGCCAGCAGATGTCTGGCAGACTTGTGAGCTGGCAAGATCTCTGGCTCAACTGTGTGCAGACCAGTTAGTTGCCAAAGCCCTATGTATACACACGAAAAAGAATCAATTGTGCACGTTAAAGATCTTGGAAGTCATTTGTCAAATGTCCGGTGGCTTATATGGAAAAACGAAAAGACCCAGCGTGCACGCCCACCGAAGACAGAGTATGCAGATTCTGCGGCAATAAACTCCCCGCACAGTGAGGCAAATGCGTAGCGTACACACACATCCCAGAAAAATCAACGCTAAAAAAATGAATAGTTGAACGAATAATGAAAAGATACCAGTTTCATCCAAACTCATTCCAAGCAGAATGGGATGTCTAGGGCATTGTTTTATTCATATAAACTGTTTTGAGTCAAGATAGATAAACGCGCGCGCGTGCACACACACACACACAAGCGCGTGCACACACACACACACACACACACACACACACAACACACACACACACACACACACACACACACGTGCAAAGATGGCTGGGTTTCCGGCAGAGAAGAGTAATTAGTATAAAGCAATAAAGAAGTTTATGAGACAAATTACAAATAAACAAAATAACAAAAACAAAACAAAAAAATCCAAGTACCTGACATCAAGGAAGAATGAGATCTGAACTGCTAATTCTTAATTGCATGCATTTTTTGGGGGGAAGGGGAATAACATGCGTCTCAGCAAGAGGTTTACATATTTTAGGAATTACTACCCTTCAGTAGTTTTGCTACAAGCATTGTGCTTTATGGAGGTTTCATTTTATTTATTTATTTATTTATTTATAAAGGTTAGTGCAGGTATTCAAACAGTTTGACAAACATACTCATGCAGCTCAGTTACCACATGTCGCCACGAGGAGGCATAACGTAGGGCTTGCTGATGGAGAGACTATGTATTGACAGGGAGAGACTTACGCATTCTGCTCTTCTTTTCGCATAGCTGCAAACAGCAGTGCTAGCCAGCGGTGCAGGCTGAAAGTGAGAGGTGACAAGCACGCAGTCACTAGCAAACACACTGAACTCATCACATTTGCCTTTTGACATGCACCTCACGGACTCAGGCTAAATCTCGAGGGACTCGGAGGAGGTCTGGCCCCCAGACTTGCGGCACGCAGGCCCACCAGCGTATGGATATGCCCTGGTGCCCACGAACCAGACCCCCAACTATGGGTAAATAGCTCCGGACATCTCCGGAGAGAATAAGGCTAAGGGAGTTAACCCTGAAAAAAATTACCCTACTGCCTTGTAGGTTGTCGTGGGAACGACAAAGGCTAGCGGAGAGACCGTAAACAAACCGATGGAAGGCAACGGGAAACCACCATCGTACTATCCCAAGATATGGCCAGACGATCCAATGAAAAAGAGTGTAACGACCTAAATAGGGGCTCCTATGGAGCACCTTCGTCCAGTAAGGACCGTCATGCTGCGCAGGTGACACCAGACCGTCAGCAAGCTACTGCGTTCAGCCTCAACCTCAGAAAAAATACCAAAATCGCAACATGGAATGTTAGAACATTGTTGCAAAAAGGTAAATTAGACAATATCAAAATGGAGATGGAAAGGCTTAACATTAGTATTTCAGGATTAGGGGAAGTGAGATGGAAGGGGGCAGGCATGATAACATAAGGAGAGTATACAGTAATACATTCTGGTGGAAACTCACATGAAAGAGGAGCAGGCATCGTAATGGACAGGGACAAATCAAAAGCAGTTAGGGGATACTGGGCTGTGTCCGACTGAGTTTTATTGGTTAAATTGGGTGGCAGGCCATTTGATATCAACATCATCCAGGTGTATGCACCAACATCTGCAAGTACTCAGGAAGACATCGACAACTTCTACGAAGTACTAGAGATGGCCAAAGCCCAATGTAAATCACAAGAAGTTACAATAATAATGGAAGATTTTAATGCTAAAGTGGGACAGGATAGGGTGGAGGATGTAGTTGGACCTCATGGCCTTGGTACATAAAATGTAAGGGGAGGGAAACTTGTAGAATGCGGCACAGATGAATGAGTTCCTAGTAGGAGACACCTGGTTTGAGCAGCCTAATAGAAGAAAATGGACTTGGATGAGTCCAGGAAATAATACCAAAAATCAGATTGACTACATCCTGATCAATAAAAGATTTAGAAATTCTTCACTGTCAGCAAAAACACTACCAGGTGTAGACTGCAACAGTGACCACAATCCTGTAGTGGGAATATTTAGGCTGAAATTAAGGAAAAGGAAACAGATCAAAAGCAACATCAAACTAAATCTTGGACCCTTAAAGACAGATGAAGTGATACGTAAAAAATGTTCAAAACAAATTCAGTGCTCTGGAAGACGTTGGTGACAATGAGGAACAATGGACAAAATTGAGAAATTCGATAAATGAAACTTGTGAAGAAATCCTTGTAGTAGATAGAAAAGCAAAAAAGAACTGGATGACAAAAGAAATCCCCCTCATGCAAAATAACAGCAAACGGCACAATCTTAAGACAGGTTGATAAATTTAAATACCTGGGAACGATCATTTCACCAGATGGCAGATGCACATCAGAAATAACCAGCAGAATCGGCCAAGCAAAAACAACATTCAAGAAGATGGAGAGCATTCTTACCAACAAATGCCTATCAATTAACATCAGGAACAGAGTTCTTGAATGTTATATAGAACCAATACTGTTGTACGGTCGCGAGGCGTGGACAGTCAACAAGCAAAGCCAGAACAAGATTGAGGCAGCCGAGATGTAGTTTCTAAGAAGGATGTTGAGAGTTCCATGGACAACAAAGAAAACAAACGAGACAGTCTTGATGGAGGCAGACACAAGTAGATCTTCATAAAGAAGATTAGGAAAAGGCAGGCAACATTCATAGGCCATTTTATGAGGAAAGGAGAATTGGAACACCTGGTCACAATGGAAAGCTGGAGGGAAGGAGAGCACCAGGTAGACCCAGGGAGAAGATACTAGACGGACTTGCAGAGTGGCTGAAGACAGGGAGGGTGGAAGAGATGCTTGAGGCAATAGAGACAGATTGAAGTCCATAATCGCCAACGCCATGCGGCAAGGCACCTGATGATGATGATGATAATCAGGATAGGTAATTCAATCAATAACATAAATACAAATTATCACCTGTCACTTGTCGGCATCATCACCAGTGATGATAGCCGCTGCAGTCGATGTCTCGACTATTTTTTTGGTTACTGTTTCTATACTGTTTTTCTCCACCTCATCCGGTCCTCGCAGATTCTCATTACTGTCATTACATCTTCACAATGCTGTCCATATACGACGCAGTTGGTCTTCTTCTCCGTCTTCGGCCCTCGGTTTTTCCTTGGAGTACTGTTTTCATCAGGTGACACTTCTTGTTTCTAACTGAATACCAAATAGATACATAAAAAGTTGATATTAGTAATTATCAGAAAATAATGAAAATACGATGACACGAAAACACAAAATACATGTCACTGAAGACAGTAAATGAAGATTTTGAATAACCATATCGGTGACCTATGACCGCTTGCTAGATCGTGATAATCATGAATGAGGATTAAATAACTACGTCACAGAGAGAGAAAAATGTGGAAGGAGAGAGAGAGAGAAAGAGAGACAGAGACAGAGAGACAGGGACAGAGACAGACACAGACAGACAGACAGAGACACACAGAGACACACACACACGGGCACAGACAGAGACAGAGAGAGACAGAGACACAGACAGAGAGAGAGAGAGAGAGACAGACACAGAGAGAGAGGCAGAGAGTGAGAATCAGTAATTATAAAAACAGTAACCAAAAAATAAAAAATAAAATAAAATAAAATAAAATGAAATAAAATAAAATAAAATAAAACAAAATAAAATAAAATAAAGAAAAAGAAGAAGACACAACATAACTGTTATAAATCACAGCTGAAAAGATGGCCAAGAACAGACCAACGTGAAAGACTTTCGTTGCTGCTCCTCAAATAAATAAATAAAATAAAATAAAATAAAATAAAATAAAATCTAAACAAAATAAAATAAAATAAAGAAAAAGAAGAAGACACAACATAACTGTTATAAATCACAGCTGAAAAGATGGCCAAGGACAGACCAACGTGAAAGACTTTCGTTGCTGCTCCTCAAATAAAATAAAATAAAATAAAATAAAATAAAATAAAATAAAATAAAATAAAATAAAATAAAGAAAAAGAAGAAGACACAACATAACTGTTATAAATCACAGCTGAAAAGATGGCCAAGGACAGACCAACGTGAAAGACTTTCGTTGCTGCTCCTCACGCCAGAGACGTGACATGTAGCGAGTGTTTGAAAGAAAGAAAAATGCAGGAAGCAAGTGACCCAGTAAGCATCCTAAAGCAAACAAACCAGAAGAAAGTAAACAAGCAATAAGTGGTGTATGATAGGTAAGCAGATAACTCTCTTTCTTCCCCCCCCCCCCCCCCCCCCGCTCCCCTGCCACCCTCTTTCTTTTGGTTTGTGAGTATAATTCCTACGCGTGCTCGAATGAGTTTTGATGTATATGGCCTGTTTATGTGTGTGTTGTTATTTGTTACATGTAAGGCCTGTGTGTGTGTGTGTGAGTGTGTGTGTGTGTGTGTGTGTGTGTGTGTGTGTGTGTGTGTGTGTGTGTGTGTGTGTGTGTGTGTTGTGTGTGTGTGTGTTGTTATTTTTACATGTATGACCTGTCGTTGTGTGTGTGTGTTGATATTTGTTACGCGTATGGTCTTTGTGTGTGTGTGTGTGTTATGTTTGTGTGTGTTGCTATGTTTAAGTTTGAGTATGGTCTTCAGCCTTTCTTTCTTTTTTTTTTTTTTAATGTTATCTCCAATTAACTCAGCCAAATTTCTCTTTTTGAGGGGTGTGATGATGGGTGTTTTCGTGTTTTTGAAAAGCCACAGAACAATGATATGGTTTAAATGATCTGTAATATGCATGTCTAAAGGGGATCAGACACTAGCAGGTTGCACTTATTACGGTGAGCTGAGGGAGTGGAAAAGTGTCCACCCTTCATCCACTAGGCAACACACAAGTAGGTTTGAACCCAAACCTTATGGAAAACCAGTGCCCTATCCACCTCACTGTTGTGGAAAGCTAAATGCTTGTTTTAACCAGAAATTCTGACCAAAATAAAAAGTGAAATAAAATTGTTTCGAAATATTTCCTGTACTGCTTAACAAGGCGCATGGATCTCAGTTCTGTCAGGTTCTGAATTACTTATTACAGTCAACATCATTAAAATTATCACCTCATTATCATTATCATTATTATCTAAGTCATCATGATAATAAGTGGGCCCGGACCATTTATTTTATTTAGTCACGACAAGCAATTATCATGTTGCTAACGAACCGTTGTCCTATTTACAAGGGAGGTGACAACACTAGGGCGATATCTGTCGACTTGTGAAATAGTTGCTTCCCTTGAATTAGTAACTCGCTCTCCTTTCCTGACAGCATGTGTGCCAGAAACATTTGACCCTACAGCGTGCAAGGTGCAAGCCCGTTCACGTGTGTGTGTGTGTGTGTGTGTGTGTGTGTGTGTGTGTGTGTGTGTGTGTGTGTGTGTGTGTGTGTGTGTGTGTGTGTGTGTGTGTGTGTATGTGCAATAAGACGTCAGTGCATTTATAATATTGAGCTTGCTATAGGATTATTTGATGAAATGTGTGTTTGGGGGGAGGGTGTGTGCGTTAAGTAATGTTCAGCTGCAGTCTTAAATCACATTGCTCTTTGTTAGAGTTTTCTCGCTCGATCTTTGCATTTTAACAAATCTAAACAATTTCTCCATTTGCATTCATAATGTTTCAGTCATTTCAAAGCTGAATTAAGTATATATTTGATATATCAGTATAACGCTTATGTTAACATGACAATAAAATACGAGATATTGCTGTTGTGTGTGTGGTGTGTGTGTGTGTGTGTGTGTGTGTGTGTGTGTGTGTGTGTGTGGTGTGTATGTGTGTGTGTGTGTGTGTGTGTGTGTGTGTGTGTGTGTGTGTGTGTGAGAGGAGAGAGAGAGAGAGAGAGAGAGAGAGAAGGAGAAAAAAGTTATTCAAAATGAAATTTTTTGTTGTTGTTTAAAACAAACATAACATATACCTAAACACTGAGATTACACCATATATAAAGCGTTGATATAAAATTTGCATGAGAACATAATTCTTTAAAGTGCCTTATGAAAATCTCGTGATGATTAAAAGAAAAGTTGATGAGGGAGAGAAAAAAGAAAGATATAAGTGTGTATCTGTTATAGAGCCAGCGTGTAGATAAATGAAGGTGTACAGGAAGTCAGTTGGGTCTGTGTGACGTTAACCCTTTGACCCCCGCGCCCTGTCC
>CM060311.1:45847691-45867691 GCA_030674185.1 Monoplex corrugatus
TGGTGTGTGTGTGTGTGTGTGTGTGTGTGTGTTTGTGTGTGTGTGTGTGTGTGTGTGTGTGTGTGTGTGTGTGTGTGTGTGTGTGTGTGTAGTGTGTGTTTGTGTGTGTGTGTGTTTTGTAATCCTTCTGTATAATACTCCCTTCTGACCAGGTAATTCTTCCCATGTAATACTCCTCCTGACCTTTGTAATTCCTTCTGTATAAATACTCCCTTCTGACCAGGTAGCCCTTCTGTGTAATACTTCCTTCTGACCAAGTAACCCCTTTGTTGAATACTCCTTCCAGGTGATAACTCTTCTGCGTAATATTCCATTCTGACAGGTAACTCTTCTGTGTAATACTCCCTTCTGACCTGGTAAACCCTTCTGTGTAATACTCCCTTCTGACCAGGTAAACCTTCTGTGTAATACTCCCTTCTGACCAGGTAAACCTTCCGTGTAATACTTCCTTCTGACCAGGTAACTCTTCTGTGTTACTCCCTTCTGACCAGGTAAACCTTCTGTGTCATACCCTTCTGACCAGGTAACCCTTCCGTGTAATGCTCCTCTGACCAGGTAACCCTTCTGTGTAATACTCCCTCCTGGTGGATAACCCTTCTGTGTAATACTCCCTTCTGACCAGTAAACCTTCTGTGTAATACTTCCGTTCTGACCAGGTAAACCTTCGTGTAATACTTCCTTCTGCCAAGAACCCTTCTGTGTAATACTCCTCTGACCAGAGAACCCTTCTGTGTAATACTCCTTTTGGCAGTATATCTCTTCTATGTAATATTCCCTTCTGTCGGATAACCATTTGATTAATACTCCGCCTGGCAAGTAACCCTTCTGTGTAATACTGACAGGTAAACCTTTTTCTGTAACACTCTTTCCTGGCAGGTAACCCTTATGTACAATACTCCATCGTGGCAGTGATTCTCCAATCATATTCCCTCCTTTTCTTCTTTGGTCTGCAGGGTTTCGGGTAGGAAAGATGATAATACAGCCATGAACTGAACAACTACTTCCCACACCTGGGTGGGGCAGGATGCAAGCGACGGCAGGTTGAAAAATAAAAAGGAAAGAGAGATGGTGAAGCCATGTTCATAATCTTCCTTTTTATACAAAACGTTATTACCGAAAACCCAGGTTGTTTACTTGTCAAGGTCACTGTGACCTCGAAGAAGCAATAGCTGATGTAAAACGAAATGCACTGAGGACAAAGGCAGGATCTCACGACAGTGAAAATATTAATGTACGAGTAAAGTGCTAAGTTTGGTCAGTTGTTGTTGTTGTTGTCATACACAAGGAGCAGAGGACACATTGTTCACACATTTCTCTCCGTCTCTCTCTGTGTCTCTGTCTCTCTCTTGTCTCTCTCTGTCTCTCTCTCCCTCTCTCTCTCTTCTTTCTCTTTCTCGATTTTTTCTCTCTCCCTCTCTTTCTCTCTCTCTGTATCTCTCTCTTTCTCTCTATCTCTTCACACACACACACACACACACACACACACACACACACACACACACACACACACACACAACACACACACACACACACACACACATTCACACACATGCACACAAACACACACATCCAAAACATCTTCTGTCCAGTTGATATGAAAAAAATGTTTTCTTTTTAAAAAAAAGGGTAGCTTAAAAAAAACTCTTAATCTAACGTACCCAACAAAGCGTTGACTGCAAAACCTGGTTCACGTGGGAACTGGAAAACGGATGTCCCATACAGTCCATGTAATTATAGCTATTTAGGATCCTGGGGGCGCGCCTCCCACAGATGCTACTGGGTGTTTAGCTTCACATGCATTTTGCCTTCTGTCACCGTAAGTGTTGTCCTTCATCAACAGGTGAGCAAAATGAGATGGGGTGTTGGACGGGAGGGCGTGTATGATGAGAGGGTTGGGGAGGCACAGGGAAGGGGAGAGGGGGTCTTTTGCTCTTTGCCAGCTCTAAAACTAACAGTTTATGAAACCCTGTCCGTCTGTTTTTCTCTCTCTTCACCAGTTCTAAACAGACAATGTATGAAACCCTTTCGGTCTGTTTTTCTCCCTCTTTATCAGCTCTAAACTGACTGTATATCAAAAGCCTTTCGGTCTGTTTTTCTCCCTCTTTATCAGCTCTAAACTGACTGTATATCAAAAGCCTTTCGGTCTGTTTTTCTCCCTCTTTATCAGCTGTAAACTGACTGTATATCAAAAGCCTTTCAGTCTGTTTTCTCCCTCTTTATCAGCTGTAAACTGACTGTATATCAAAAGCCTTTCGGTCTGTTTTTCTCCCTCTTTATCAGCTGTAAACTGACTGTATATCAAAAGCCTTTCAGTCTGTTTTCTCCCTCTTTATCAGGTCCAAACTGGCACTGATCCTTTGCCACCCATTCCGATTCCACAACACACAACTGAGTTAAGTCAGTCGAGTTCCCAGTGCCAAAACGCCCAGAAAGCCGGAAATTCAAGCTGCAATTAGGCCACCCAGCAGAGGGGACCCTGCAATACTGCTGCTGGGTCGTTTCGGTGGAGTTCGACAGTGCCCGTTCTGATCCAATTTATTAAAGACACTCTATCTCTTAAACGCCTTGGTAAATCGTTCAGTCGTTACGTTCTAAACGCCGCAAAAGGGACGTGAGAGTGAAAGGACATAGTGTGTCCGAAGTGGTATAATTATTGAAACAGTTCTGTTTGTGCTTGTGTTTTGTTGAACTATTTTTCCTGCTTTGCTGATTGTCAGAGTCTGAGGAGGTGGGGGACGTGTTAAATTTCTGTCGAGGTCCACAGCTCCAAGCATTTAAACTCGAGTCAACTAATTAAATGAACATCTCCATTGTTTATCATGTTTATGTGTATAGATAAAGAAAAAAAGATAACAAGAAAAAAAGATGTCCCATAACTCTGAGGTCGTAAGGGTGTGAGGTGATAAGACCCTTTCTCGGAGCCAGCATTGTCAGATCGAAGCCAAAACGCTCTCCTTCGCTGCTTTACCTTCCCCAAACACAAAAAGGTCAGGTACCAATTCACAGCTATGTGGAGTAGAAGCCACTGGTACAGAGTTCCTTCACTGAATGGTGAACTCAAGCGATCAGATTATCTGGTTGAATCATTTACCGCTATACAACGGACCATGATCAATGACCAGTTGGAATTTCCGTGTGCGTGTGGAAGGAGATTCACCACCAAACGCGGCATGAAGATCCACAGGACAAAAATGGGCTGTTTGAAGACACATACGAACCAGCAGCAGCGCACTGCGATAGCAGGTGAGACGTTGGATGACCAAGGCCAGGAATTAAACCATAGTGCCAAGGACATCCACGCTGATGGTTCTGATGCGGATTTTGCACAAGCTCTTAACGCCAAACGTGGAAAACTCAATTTGCCGCCTGCCGGTGCAAAAGAACAATGGGAGAAATTAGATGAGGAACTTGTCCTTAAGCTGAATGCGCTAATAGGGAACAGTACGCTGGAACACAAACTTGACACATACGGAGACATCATATACTCTATCTGCAGGGACACTTATGGAGTGAAGCAGCCAAAGACAAAAACGCCTCCCCAGAAATCCAGAAGACAGCAGCAGATGGAGAGCATCCGGAGGGAGAAAAGGAAGCTTAAAAAGCGAATGAAAACTGCCTCAGAATTCGAGAAGCAAGGGCTCCTGGAACTCTGGAAAGATCTGAAGGCCAAACACAATGCTCTCAGCAAAGTGGAATCAGCAAGGCGAAGAAAGAGCAAAAAGAAGAAGACTCAAGATCGTTTCTTCAAAGATCCCTTTGACTTTGCAAGAAAGCTGTTTGAACAACCCAAATCAGGGACTCTCACAGTGGGCAAGGAAACCCTAGAGCAGCATCTCAGCAGCATATTCCGATTCTCAGCGCGAGGCACCACTTGAAATCCAAAATCTGGTTTGGCCTGCAGCGCCAGAAGGAAAATTCAATAACAAACCACCAACACTGGATGAAGTGAAGAACGTAGTAAAGAAAGCCAGAGCCAAGTCAGCACCTGGACCAAACGGAATACCATACCTGCTCTACAAGAAATGCCCAAAAGTGCTCGAGTGGCTCCACAAGATGATTCGATCAGCATGGAGGAACCAGAAGATCAGCGACCAATGGATGAGAGCTGAAGGAGTGTACATTCCGAAGGAGCAGAACTCCAGCAGCATCAATCAGTTCAGGCCAATATCACTTCTGAACGTCGAGGGGAAAATCTTCTTCTCTGTTATGGCAGCAAGATTGACAAAATACCTGACTGAAAACAAGTATCTGGATATGTCAGTCCAAAAGGGAGGCATACCAGGAATGCCTGGATGCTTGGAACATGCCACGTTGATTTGGGATGCCATCCAAAAAGCAAGAACAGAGAAGAGAGACATTGACGTAGTTTGGCTTGATCTGGCGAATGCATATGGATCAGTTCCACACGATATGATCCAGCTGGCTCTTGAAATGTATCACATCCCAGAAAACATCCGAACAATGCTGAGGAAGTATTTCCAAGGGTTCTCAATGCGGTTCTCTACCAAAGAATACACCACGGACTGGATAGACCTAGAGGTGGGCATTGCAATGGGCTGTGCAATCTCTCCCATACTGTTCGTGTTGGCAATGGAAGTCATCTTGAAAGCTGCAATGAAGAGTTCAGGTCCAGTGAATCTGGGAGATGGATACCAGATGCCTCCTCTGAAAGCTTTCATGGATGACACAACAGTCTTGTCCACGGATGAGGAAGAGACACACCAAATCTTAAAGCAGCTGGATGAGCTGGTGGCCTCTTCAAGAATGAGGTTCAAACCTAAGAAATCCCGAAGTCTCTCACTGCGAAAAGGAAAAGTGGCAGATTCAGTCAAATTCATGGTAGCCAACCAAGCCATCCCCACTGTCACAGAAGAGCCAGTAAAAAGTCTCGGAAGATGGTATGATGACTCCCTGAAAGACACACAAAGGGGATGTGAAACCAAGCAAACAGCAGAAGAAGGCCTGAAGAAAATAGATAACTGCGGACTGCCAGGCAAATACAAAGTCTGGTGTCTACAGTTCATGCTGATACCAAAGCTGCTGTGGCCACTGCTAATCTATGACATTTGCACCAGCACAGTCGAAGCAATGGAAGCCAAAATCAACAAATATACAAGAAAATGGCTCGGTGTCCCACCTGGTCTCACTGATGTTGCATTCTACTGTCGTCAAGCAATGCTGAAGCTACCTCTGAAATCCATAGTGGAGGAATACAAAGTTGGAAAAGCAAGACTGTTGAGCATGCTGGAGGAATCGGAGGACAATATCGTGAGAGCAGTTCATCCAAAGCTGAGAACTGGCAGAAAGTGGAAAGTCCAAGAGGCTGTAAACAATGCCAAGAGAAACCTCAGCATCAAAGAAATAATTGGACACACGCAAACCAACAGACAGGGACTGGGAGCAACAAAAATGCAGTGGTGGTCCAAAGCCAAAGGGAAGGAAAAAAGAGACATGATCATACAGGAGTTGAAGGAAGAAGAAGATGTCAAAAGAGTGCAGAAGGCAGTCCAGCAAGGTCAACAGGGGCAATGGACAACATGGGACAGTGCACTCCAAAGAAGTCTCAGCTGGAACGATATGTGGCACATGGCTCCTCTAAGGATAAGCTTCCTCCTCAGATCTGTATATGACCTGCTCCCCTCGAATGCAAACTTAGTGAAATGGGGGAAAGCAGACGACCCAGCATGTCCGCTCTGTCAGAAGAAACAAACAGTGGAACATGTCCTAAGCTCTTGCAAAGTAGCGCTAGCCCAAGGAAAGTATACATGGAGGCACAACCAAGTTCTGAAAGTGATCACAGATGTGGTTAGCGAAAAAACCATGACCCCAAACGCACCAATTGCTATGACAACGTTCTACAAAGCAGGAGGGAAACAGGTCTGGCCCGAAAGGGCTATGACAACCAGCACATTGCCAAAGGGTCTTCTGGATGGAGCAGTCGACTGGGAGTGTACAGCAGACCTCCCAGAGTGGAGAAATTACCCAGATGTCATCAGCAAGACAGGCATGAGACCAGACATCGCTCTCCACTCTGACTCCTCGAAACAAGTGATTCTGATAGAACTCACTGTGCCATACGAAAGCAGAATGGAAGAAGCACATATCTACAAGACCGAAAAATACGCCGGTCTTGCCAGCACCCTGAAGAAAGCAGGTCTGCGGGTCAAAATCTTCGCCATAGAGGTCGGGGCAAGAGGGTTTGTGGGCACCTCCGCTTATGATCTCATGAAACAACTCGCCATTTCTGGGAAGAAGAGGACTAGAGCCCTTAAAGCGATGGCAGAGGCAGCAGAAAGGAGCTCAAGCTGGATCTAGGCAAGGAGGAACCAAAAAAGTGAACTTCATAAGGATTAAATTCCCTACAGATGATGTGTGCCCCGTTAGCACATTGGTAAAACCGCGTACCGCAGTTCTGAAGCGCAGAATCGCCCAGGTTCGATCCCCGGCGTGGGAAAAAAAAAAAAAAAAAAAATAGACAACAGCAGAAGGGCATCCAGGAGTCATGACCTGGATGTGGCCCGGCCCCCCGAGAGTGTAAGGAATTCAGGGCCGAAACACTTGTCTAAAGGGGGTTACTTCTCTGAAGACCTTCTGTTGTCTAGCTCTCCCTAGAGTTTCTTTCTACCAACCAAACATTTTTAGTACATATTTTACGCTCCGCCAACTGTGGTCGGCGCCTGCCTTATGTACTGCCAAAACTAATCACAACTTGTAGTTTCAACTCTATTGCTCATTATTTTTGCCTTTTTCTGTTCGTCGAGGTCATCTGGGATTTATTTCTCATCTGGCCAGTAATGATGTATGGCTGTGAAGCCTGGACATGCAAAACAGCAGATGAAAATAAGATTGAAGCAGCAGAGATGTGGTTCTGTAGGCGGATTCTAAGATTCAAATTGACCGATACAAGAATACATGAAAACGTTTAGAACGAACTCACAGTCCAGCGTCAACTGCTAACAAAAATCAAGAACAACAAAATGAAATACGTCGGCTATGCAACCAGCAGCACCATCACAGACCTAGTGACAACACTTTTTACAAGGTAAGGTTGAGGCCGAAAGAAATCTGGGCAGACCGCCCATTTCTTTAAGGACATAATAATGATAATAATAATAATAATAACAATACTACTACTACTAATAATAATAACAATAATAATAATAATAATGATAATAACAATAACAATAATAATAACAACAAATAATAATAATAACAACGATAATGGTATTAGTAATAATAACAACAGCAATAATAATAACAATGATAATAACTATAATAACATAAAAATAACAACAACAACAATAATGATGATGATGATGGTAATAATTATTAATCATTATTATTATCATTATCAATCGTCATAATTACTTTATTATTGTTGCTATATTATTATTATCATCATCATCATCATCATCATTATAATCATCATCATTTCTAACAGTAGCAGCAGCAGCAGCAGCAGCAGCAGAAGCAGCAGTAGTAGTAGTAGTAAGTATCATTACTCCAAACAAACCTGTCGGGAAGTTATTCCACGATGGGGATTTCCAACCTGTGGCGTTTTGACAGTATGATTGCTGGTTGCTTGAATGCAAGGCGTGTGCGTGTAGGAAGAGGACGAAGAAAGGAAATACAATGTCTTGTTTTGTGTATCATGTGTGGACTTGCTGTCTTCTCTGTGGCTGTGGGGTACCTCGGTGGTGTTAGTTTCAAGTACGTTTTTCTTTCTTTCTTTCTTTCTTTCTTTCTTTCTTTCTTTCTTTCTTTCTTCCTTCCTTCCTTCCTTTCTTTCTTTCTGTCTTTCTTTCTTTTTCTGTTTTTCTTGGCTCAGACCCTAGTAAAGTTGTGCAATTTTGCCATAATCATTATGGGATTCTTGGGCCCAGCCGGCTCCTATTGCCACCCCATTCCTATCATCATCATCATCATCATCATCATCATCAGATGCCTTGCCACATGGCGTTGGCGATTATGGACTTCCATCTGTCTCTATCACTTGTTGCCTCAAGCATCTCTTCCACCCTCTTTGTCCCCAGCCACTCTGCAAGTCCGTCTAGTATCTTCTCCCTGGGTCTACCCGGTGCTCTCTTTCCCTCCAGCTTTCGTGTTGTGACCAGGTGCTCCAATTCCCCTTTCCTCATAAAATGGCCTATGAATGTTGCCTGTCTTTTCCTAATCTTCCTTATGAATGATCTACTTGTGTCTGTCTCCATCAAGACTGTCTCGTTTGTTTTCTTTGCTGTCCATGGAACTCTCAACATTCTTCTTAGAAACCACATCTCGGCTGCCTCAATCTTGTTCTGGCTTTGCTTGTTGCCTGTCCACGCCTCGCAGCCGTGCAACAGTATTGGTTCTATATAACATTCAAGAACTCTGTTCCTGATGTTAATTGATAGGCATTTGTTGGTAAGAATGCTTTTCATCTTCTTGAATGCTGTTTTGGCTTGGCCGATTCTGCTGCCTATTTCTGATGTGCATCTGCCGTCTGATGAAATGATCGTTCCCAGGTATTTAAACTTATCAACCTGTCTCAAGGTTGTGCCGTTTGCTGTTATTTGTATGAGGGGATTTCATGTTTTTTTTACTGATCACCATGACTTCAGTCTTCCTGCTGTTTAGTTCCAACCCCTCACCTTTGCTTCCTATTTCTAGTATATTCACAAGGTTTCGTAGGTCCCTTTCATTTTCTGCAATTAACACGATGTCATCTGCGTACCGAATGTTGTTTATCATTTTTCTTCCAACCTTTAATCCAGGGTCTTCCTCTAGGTTTCTCATGATGTTTTCACTGTATAGTGAAAACAGATCTGGTGACAAAACACAACTCTGTCAGACTCCTCAGAGCTTATATCGTTTTTCATTCTTATTGCAGCTGTTTGTTCCCAATACATATTTCTGATTATTCGTAGATCTTTTCCATCAATATTGAGTCTTTCCAGTTGGTTGATCAATTCTTCATGTCTTACCCGATCGAAAGCCTTGGTGTAATCAACAAAGCATAAATATGAATCCTTGTTCATCTCGATTGATCTCCCTATGATAGTTCTTAGGATGTATATGGCATTAATTGTTCCTTTCCCTACCACAAATCCACACTGTTCATCTGTCATTTCTCTTTTGATTCTATTTCTTGTCCTCATCATGATTATTCTTAATAGGATCTTGGTTACATGACTCATCAAACTGATTGTGCGATGGAGTTCGCATTCTATAGCCCGTCTTCTTTGGAAGTGCAATGAAAATTGATTTTGACATATCTTTGGGGATTTTTTCAGTGTCGTAAATTTCATTTAGGAGGACTGTTATTTTTTGTATACCAAATTCCACCAGGGCTTCAATCATCTCTGTAGTAATGTTGTCTGGTCCTGGGGCTTTCCCTGATTTCATCTTTTTCAATGCTGCTCTAACGTCGTCTTTCATTATGGGTGGTCCTTCAAAGTTCTTTCTTATAATGTGTTCTTCATTTCTGTCATCTTCAAAAAAGTCTTTAATGTACTCTCTCCATCGGTCTAATATTCTGTCTTTGTCCATGAGAAGCTTGCCATCTTTCGATTTCAAGCGACCAGTTGATGTGCATGTATTTTTCCTGTGGACATTTCTTGAGTTTGTCTGTACATACCCTGAGAATCCGTTTTGTGTCGGTCTTCTATTTCTTTGCATTTTGTTTTCAGCCAAGCTTCCTTAGCTTCATTGCACCTATTCCTGATTTCTTTGTTTATCTTCTTGTATATCTCCTCGTTTCTCTTTGCCTTCCTTCTTTCCTCCATCAAGCCTAAAATTTCTTTTGTCATCTAGTTCTTTTTTGCTTTTCTATCTACTTCAAGAATTTCTTCACAAGCTTTATTTATCGAATTTCTCAACTTTGTCCATTGTTCCTCACTGTCTTCCAGAGCACTGAATTTGTTTTGAACATGTACATTAAATTTTTCACGTATCACTTCATCTGTATTTAAGGGTCCAAGATTTAGTTTGATGTTGCTTTTGATCTGTTTTCTTTTCCTTAATTTCAGCCTAAATCTACCCACTACAGGATTGTGGTCACTGTTGCAGTCTGCGCCGGGAAGTGTTTTTGCTGACACACACACACACACACACACATACACACACACACACACATACACGTACACACACACACACACACACACACACACACACACACACACACACACACTCACACACACACACACAAGCAAGCCAGCAAGCAAGCGCAACAACGCACCCGCACATATGCATACACACAACGGCAAAAAACAAAACAAAAACAACCCCCCCCCCTACACACACACACACATACATCTAGATGGCATTTATACCACAAAAATTACAACCAACGGCCCTTTAGAGCCACATCTAACGCAACATATGAAAAAAACACCGGTCACAGAGGAGCACTGCATGTAAGTTCGGACCCATAATCTGCAATATAACAGAGGCAGATACATAAACATTCCAAGGGAGGAATGAAAATGTAAGTTTCTTTTTTCTTATCTTTATTTTTCAATTTTTATGCATGCATTTTTGTAGTGTTCCCATTTTTGAGATACTTCCGCAGGGATGCCGGGGACTCTTTCAGTATAAATAGTATCCCCACCTTCTAGAAATCCTGTGCTAGAAATTTCTTCTTTTCTGTAACTCTCTTTGTTTCTGCCTTGTTCCTTTGCTTTTTGTCATTTCTTCCTGTCAGTTTCTGTCTTGCTGGTCCATTCACCAGTATGCGTTCTATAAATCCTTACACACTTTGTCTTAAGATTGATAATTGGGTACATGTATTGACTGCATGTTTGACGCTAAGGAAACGTGCAAGTTTAGATAATTTAGCCCATTTCTTATGTATGCTTTAGTGTCCATAGTTATGTTTACATTTGTATTCAGGTTTCTTTTTTAATCCTCTAGTGATAAACTGGACAAAGTGGTCAACGTCAGTAACTTATCCTGGGTAATGTCCGTGCAGTTTTGTGTTTGTTTGTTTGTTTGTTTGTTTGTTTGTTTGTTTGTTTGTTTGTTTGTTTGTTTGTTTTTTTTCAACCAGATGTTATATACGTTCCGAAATAGTTACAGCCTTGATATGGCTCTGTATTGTCGGCTGGGCTTTAAACAGTAAGACTAACAATAATTTTCTGAGATGCTAATATACACGTGGTTTTGCCCACGCCTTACAGGCGGTATGTTGCCGCACAATCTGCACATAGCGCCCTTGGTGGCCCCTCATGCCGAGTATTTTTATCTTTTCTTAACCCTTTGACTCCTGTACCCTGTCTACCAGGTTCCTGCAATGTCAACCATGCTACCAAAGGGGGAAGAAGGCACTATTAGGTCTGTACGCATGTTGACCAGGGAGACCTGAAAAATCTCCACATTTTACCCATCAGGCGGTAAGTACCCAGGCTGGATCGAACCCAGACCTTCCGATCGAAAGTTCTATATCTCACCACTTTGACCATCGCGTTGGTACATTGGTGGTGGTCTGACTGAAAGTGAATCTCCAAGACCATTAGATTATACTTGCACTAAGCACAAAGAAACAGTTGGAAATGGTTCAAGACATTCAGGAAGAAAAACCAGACGTCTTCAACTATTCTTCATTCCTCCATTTGTGTTCGTAATTTTGTTTTGTCTTGCCAGATTCTTTTGTCAGCTTTGTTTTGTTTCATTAGATTTTTATGTTTTTGTTTCACAAAATACCAACACATACACACCACGCACAAACGAACGCGTGCGCGTGCACACACACACACACACACACACACACACACACACACACATCACACACACACACACACACACACACACACACACATACACACACACATAACACACACACACACACACACACACACACACACACACACAACACACACACCACACACACACACACACACACACACACACACACAACACACACACACACAAAACACACACACACACACACACACACAAGAACTAACTTCTCATTACAAATACACTATATCAGGCCAAAGACTGACATGCTTACTGAGAATAATAAAAGACTCTGTCCATGAATGTCTACGCTACGTGTACTCACGACCAGCTGCCGTTTTGAACCACATCTAACACAACAGATATTAACCCTTTGACTCCCGCACCCCGTCCACCAGCATCTGTATTGTCAACCATGCTTTGCAAAGCAAATACTTAACCCTTTGACTCCCTCACCCTATCCACCGGCTTCCTGCAAAGGAAACTGTGGATAAGGCGAGAGAGTCAAAGGGTTAAGTTTTTGTTGTTGGTAGATGGGATGCGGGAGTCAAAGGGTTAAAAACACGGGCCACAGAGGAGCACTGCGTGAACTTCAGGACAGTGCCCATAAACTGGCACGTAAAAAGGCAGATACACATTCTCGTTGTCGAGATAGAACGACTTTTAACATAAACCGTTCGTCTTGTAATTTCCTTTTAATGTCATCATTTTATGTCTTATGGCCCATCTGGGTTCTCATAGCGAATAAATATCGGAGTCTGAGAATCTGAGTCTGAGTCTGAGTCACCCACAATCGCTCACATCTTACCTCTACTCCGTTCTCTGTCCGTCTGTCTGTCTGTCTCTCTTTTACTCTCTCTCTCTCTCTCTCTCGTTCCCTCGCTCTCTCTCTCGTTCCCCTCTCCCCTCCTCCCTCCTCTCTCTCTCTCCCTCTTCCCTTTCCTTCCAGCTCAGTCTTATCTTTGACGCCAGCACAGAAGCTGAAAGTGATAACAGAGGCAATTTACTACAGGCGCCAATCCTGACGCCACTGGAGCCCGTTCTTTGATCTGATGGAAAAAGCGAAAGTTCTCTCTCTCTCTCTCTCTCTCTCTCTCTCTCTCTCTCTCTCTCTCTCTCTCTCTCTCTCTCTCTCTCTCTCTCTCTTCCTCTCTCTCTCTATCTATCTTTGTCTCTGTCTCTGTCTGTCTGTCTGAATCTCTCTCTCTCTTTCCTCCCTCTCCCTCCATTTCCTTAGTTAAGCTGTATTTATAGCTGTAAACAAGTGTTATGTGAGTAGATTAACACAGGCAACTGTAAAAAATGGCTTTTAGTCAATATTTTTGCTGTTGGAAAATAAAGCATCATGGTCATTCTCTGTCTCTGTCTCTGTCTCTGTCTCTGTCTCTGTCTCTTCTCTCCTCTCTCTACTCTCTCTCTCTCTCTCTCTCTCTCTCTCTCTCTCTCTAACTACAGGTATCATCTCGCTTTGAAACTCACTGCACTACTTACTAGATAGAAAAACACAAGAAAGTAGATAAATATATTACTTGATAAATAATATAAATAGAATTTTTGAAAAAGAACAAACGAGGAAGGCCACGCAAAGCACACACAACACACACACACACACACACACATAAAAAACCACACATACGCACACACACATAATCAAAAGCATATACACACAAGCACACACATACAAGTACACAAACACACACACACACACACACACACACACACACACACACACACATAAACATGCATACATACACACACATATACACATGTGCACACACATACACATGCACATACAAAGATAAATGCACAGAAAAGAAGAAAGGGTAAGGTGCTTCGTGTACTTGCAGGCAACTGATGTCCACTCTAAAAATAAAATAATAGCGAAGTCCGGCCATATCATTATGTTCAGAACAACAACAACGACGACAACAATAACAACAACAATAACATTATTAATCATACTAATAACGATGATGATGATGATGATGATGATGATGAGATTGATGATGATAGTTGTACACATATATGCCTTACCTATACATGTAGATTTGCAAAAACACATACTCGCACATAGTCAAAGTCACATAATTCTTCACGGGCATATAATGGACAGTAACGTTAGAAAGATTCTGAACATGAAAAACATTGTCTGAAGAAGTAAGTTTTGAGGTGGGATTTGAAAGATGAAACAGAAACAAAATGTCTGATAATATTTGGAAGAGAATTCCAGACCTAGATGCCATAGACAAACAAAGAAGGAACGGAAGCCATGGCATTTACGTTTGAAGCGGTTTCTGATATAAAATCGTACGTAAGCTTATGTCTTGTACGCACGCACATATTTTTAAAAAAAGATTAAATAACATATATCCGTTTCTCGAGAGAACAATGAACTGCACGTTTGGGTTGGAGATACGTACGAGTACAACCAATTCCTTTCCAGTGCCCTAGCCTGGACGGGGATATACAGAAGGCCAGAAGTTTCTTACAAGTTAACATTCTAACACACAAGTGGCGAGGCCGTGGAATAAAAGAATTGATATGAAACGGACAGAGGCAGAAGTAGATTTTAGCCAATGTACAGCGTTTATTTCACAACAGAAGACGGAATCGTCATCAAACACAAAGGCGACTTGCAGACCGCCATCTTACCTCATCGGCAAGAGTCTCTCAGTGCTACCTTTGCCGCTATGTGGAACAAAAAAACTCGTACCTCGCGCGTGTATAAGAAACGGGCATCCAAAGTGCACCCCAATAGCTCAAGTTGGTTAAGCGTCGGATTCACATGCGAATGGTTGTGGGTTCGAATCCGAGGTGCGCTACATTAAAACTGGCCTTATCTCTGTCCCATCTTAACATTATTGTTGTTCCGGTGGTGTCCGTGTAGGATTAGATAAGTCCCCCTTCCTCCACTTCCCTGGGATGGCTATCCCCGTCTGCCATATCACCTGAAGTGGGTGCCGACGTAAAAACTGAACCCAGTCAAATCAATCAGTCAATCTGTCCTCTCCATCAGCTCTCCATACCTCTGGTAAAATCCACGGGCAAGACATGAGCCAGTAAAGCCTGGCACCGGCGATATCGCGGGCCGAGAACGGCACCAAACCACCCTGGGGAGAAAACAATTAAACTTCTACAAAACGGCGATAAAAAGTATTTAGAAAATTCAAAGGAGATATACTGTCAAACCTACGCCTTGTACTCAAAAAGAAAAAAGCTGACCACATATCTCCTCTCCTGGCACAACTTCACTGGCTCCCTGTATCAAAGCGCATACAGTACAAACTAGACACCATGTGCTACAAAAGCCTCAATAACGCAGCCCCCGATTACCTGTCAAGCCTACTTGAGATCTATCTTCCCTCACGTACCCTCCGCTCTGCCTCCGATCCTCTGACTTTTCGCTTTTCACGCACTAAACTCAATACCTATGGTCCACGAGCCTTCTCTGTTTCTGGTCCACTCTCCTGGAACAAACTTCCTCTCTCAGTCCGTCAGCAACCTACTTTTGTCTCCTTCAAGTCCGCTCTCAAAACTCACCTTTTCTCCTCTGCATAAAATCCTGACCTCACTCAATCCCCTCTGCAGCCTGTCTCCACTCGGAGGGGAATCATATTGTAATACATAATTGTATATAATATACTCTCTATAATTTTCCATTGCTTTTATTCTTTCTCCCCATTTATAGCCATGCGTATGTGTGTGTGTGCGTGTGTGCGTGTGTGTGCGTGTGTGCGTGTGTGTCTGTTTCAGCGCTTAGATTTGATTTTATCAAGATTTTGCGCTATATAAATATTCTAATTATTATCAATTATTACTTACGTTTTATTTTTTTTTTTTCATTTTTGTTCCTTTCACACGCTTTGTACCATGGTCGATTTTAAAATCGTAGACTATTGTTTGACTGAGGGTTTTTTTAATCACTTATACCTTGATTATATATTAGTTGATTTTACTCAAACACTGACGGGCGCGATAGTCAAGTGGGTAAGACGTCCGACTTCAAATCAGAAGATTTGGGTTCGATCCTGTCTGAATATCTCCCGCCTATTGAATAAATGGTGGAGATTTTTCCGACCTCCTACATCAACATATGTGCAGACCTGTTATCACCCTAAACCCCTTGATGTATAAGCACTAAGAACATCAAACATGCACGCTAAGATCATGTAAGTCACGTCGGTGGTTGTGGAAACATGAAACCACACAGCGTGCGCAAAGACAGTGTATGTAGACTACAGAGCAAAATACCGCCTGCACAGTATGAGGAAATCAGCGAGCACATATGATTCCAAATAAAACGGAGAGCTGGGAAAACTAATAATAATCAAACTTGAACCAGAAAACACACACACACACACACAAAAAGAATAAGAACGCGTATTTAATACAACCAGACAAGACAAACGAATCACATGTTTGATATTATTGTGGCAAACACAAACGAATTTTTTTTACCCAAACGAATTTTTTTAAAAATTTTTGATGGCAGATATTGATTAAAACATTACATATTATTAGAAAGTCGTTACATAACATTGATTACAGTAGAAAAACGGAACAATCGTCTCTTGCTTTGGGAAATGCTTGACTTGTCCTTAGGTCCCACAGAGCGCTCTGGGAAGGTCACTTACATTTGTTCCTTTCCTAGTACATCTTGTCTAATTCTCTGCCTTTCTGTCTTTGTGTGTGTGTGTGTATTTGGGGTGGTGTTTTGTTTTTTTTCTTTCAGCGTCTGACTCAAATGTTTCTCTTCTGTTTGTTTGTGTAGTTCACAGTGAAATTTGTCGGACAGGTCTTTTCTGTTTGCCTGTTTATTGTTTGTTGGCTTGTTTGGTTTCACCAAGGCAGGTAACCCTATTTTCTCTTTCATGGGATTGAGGTTTATCATCCCTTCCCCCCTTTTTTTACTACTTTTTTTCACTGTTCCTCAGTGTGTGTGTGTGTGTGTGTGTGTGTGTGTGTGTGTGTGTGTGTGTGTGTGTGTGTGTGTGTGTGTGTGTGTGTGTGTGTGTGTGCAAGTACATCTGCGTGAGAGAGAGAGAGAGAGAGAGAGAGAGAGAGAGAGAGAAGAGAGAGTTCAGATGATTTATTTCTTCATATAGGCCACAGCCCCTTTGAAGGGGGATGGACATAACGATAAACTCTCACAATCATATCAACGTTACCTAGGTAGTAACAATATATCTTATTTTAAATGTTTCGTACACATGCATAGCAAACAAATAGCACGTGAAGAGAGAGAGAGAGAGAGAGAGAGAGAGAGAGAGAGAGAGAGAGAGACAGACAGACAGACAGACAGAGACAGACAGAGAGACAGAGAAACAGAGATACAGAGAGAGACACAACAGACAGACAGCACAGACAGGACAGACAGATATAGAGCATGTACCTATATACTGTTAAAAAAATCTGGGTCGAGTAAGAGAGAGTAGGTTTTCAGAGCAAGAAGACAGCACGTGAGGAGCGTTTGTTTAATTAATACTGAGCCAGAATCACAGTAACACATTTTTGTTCGAGGACGAAGGGGTGGGGGAACTTGGAGGAGGAGGCAGAAGGGGAGTGGGGAGAAAGGAGGGCAGGAGATGCAATGAGGCGGGCGGCGTAAAACTCAGGCAAGAGCCAAAGGAGCAAAGGGAGTGAAGGGAGGCCCGACACAGTGACCGCCCTTGTTGTCACGGGGCACTGCGCACACAAGGTGGGTGGTCCTTGCTCTCATCGTGTGTGGGGGTGAACACATTCACAAACACTTCGTCCCTACCTTCTCCCTCCATCCATCCTCTCTGCCTTGCAGTTTAACTGTGCTGCAGCTATAAACCCTATCTTACATAATAAGATCTTGCCGCAGTTCCTGGTTAAAGTTCTACATTACAATGGTTACGCCTATCGTCATGACAGCGAGTAGGTCAGTAGCACGTTTCATTGTTGTTGTTTTTCAATCTGTTACCATGTTCAGTGGAAAGAAAATGATTTCCCCTCCCTCTTTCGTTCGTGCACTGCAATTCCCGTATACACTCAAATAATACGAGTGGGCTTGTATGACTTTTTGGGGGGGTCTCGCCATTAAGGCAGTCATACCCCATTTTCGGGGTATGCATGCTGGGTGTGTTTTTGTCTTTCCAGAAACATGGCTTTCCGGTTAAAAAAAACACCTAAGGGCGCTGGATAGGACCCAGACCACCAGGGCGTCTCACTATCCGGACAGTCACCTCTCAAGCTCTAGACGCTACTCGATAGTCATTTCATCAAGTAAAGGGGGTACTATCAAGCGTTGCATGACCCATCCATACCCAGTATCAGTCATCTTGTTTACAAATCGAATGGCAGGGTGGGGAGATGATAAACCTGGGATGTAGCCAACCAGGTCCAGCCCAGACTCCGGACCAAGAAAGAATGGAAGAGCCTTCTGTTGCCTTATTCTGGGCCTTCATCTTTTTTTAGGCAGCTCGCATAGCTGCCAGCTCTGTCAGAAGCTCCAACGTTGCTTTACCACGACCATAGGGGTTATTGGAACGGCCGTGAAAGTGGTCAGGCACGATGCTCCAGACACAGCCCGTGTTGCTGTTCAGCAAGGTCTGATATGTCCCGAAAGGGATCCCAAGTTTACTGTTTTTCCCAGCCGCCATCAGGTCTTTCCCTGCAGTCATCAGTCCTGATTCCATGAAGTCAGCCGCCAAGCAGGTCTTTCCCTGCAGTCATCAGTCCTGATTCCATGAAGTCAGCAGCCAGCAGGTCTTTCCCTGCAGTCATCAGACTTGATTCCCTGAAGTCAGCAGCCAGCAGGTCTTTCCCTGCAGTCATCAGACTTGATTCCCTGAAGTCAGCAGCCAGCAGGTCTTTCTCTGCAGTCATCAGACTTGATTCCCTGAAGTCAGCAGCCAAGACACAAATCAAAGTTACAAGAAACACCCGAGGGTGCAGGATGGGACCCAGAGCACCAATGCCTCAACATTCTTTGGACAATCAGTTTCCAAGCTCCCGACATCATGAATAGCCATTTCATCAAGCAAATACTGACATAGCTTAGAGGATCTTTAACGTGACGTTATTTTGTGGTGTGCGTGTGTGTACACGGAAAGGAGGTTCTGGCACTAGCAGGTCTGTATGTCTATCGACTAAAGAGATCGGGAAAAATCTCCACCCTTTACCCACCGAGTGGTACACATGCAGGCTTTGATACGGTCTGTTTGCGTTGTGCAAATGGAGTTATCATTATTGTTATCATTATGTAATTTTGCAATTCAACACTTTTAACCCTTTCACTCCCGCACGCTATCCACCAGTTTCCTACAGGAGTGAAAGGCTTAAGCCTTTGCTTTACTATTCTGGCTGACAGAGCAGAACGCTGGAGGACAGGATGAGGTAGTCAAACAGTTAAAAAGACAGTCTCTATCCGCTTGTAGCAGGAGGTGTCATGGGGAGGGGAAGCTGCCGGTCTGCATCAAGACAGGAAACATATGATAGTTGTTATTATGCTCAAATATGCCCGTGCAGTAACGCTCACATGGCTCCAGTAACACGAGGAACGCAATTATTTTGAAAAAAAAAATCTTGTAAGTCCAAGTCCATGTTCAGCAGGTACTGTCACAGAGACATTCCTATTCCAGACAGTAGAGGATCCACATTCCCTTTTTGACATTACGTTCCTTGAGGGTGATAGAAACAAACCCGCATATGTGCAGAAAGCACCTTTGAAATCCTACAACGGATGATCCAAGACAAAAACAACTACCCAGGAACATTCATGAAATATAAGATGATCAATGAAAATGGCTACAAACACGATTCATGTACAAAATTCTTGGAACAAATGTCATCCTTAAAGAAGTGAATAACTTTTGTTGAATTGAATATAAGCTGGATACCTTATGTTACATATCGATTCACCGGTCTTCTCCATTATACGTCTGTGACAACATCAATATTTATACGCCAGCTCGCACCTTGCGCTCAGCTTCAGATACCATTTCCCTTCAGGTTCCTAGAGTTCAACTATCAACTCTCGGCCAGCGTTCTTTTGCTGTTTTGGGACCATTTGCATGGAACAAAGTTCCTTTCTTCCTTCGTCTATCATCTACTCTTTCTGCGTTTGAATCCGATTTAAAAAGCCACCTCTTTTTTCCGACAATGAATTCTGCAGTTGCCTCTCTACATCAGTTTCTGTGTTTGTTTGTTTGTTTTTGTTTTATGTTTTTTGTGCATGTTGTAAGGTGGTCTGCGTTGATCGCATGCGTATGTCTGGTGCGTGGGTGCACTTTGATTTGAATTGTCAAAATTTGCCGCCA
>CM060311.1:45872691-45910191 GCA_030674185.1 Monoplex corrugatus
TTTCCAGCCTGAAATGCTGAACCGTCAGTGCCGTTTGTGCTTTTTTCTGATATTTTACATTCTTTCTTTCTATTTTTTCCTTCTTCTTTTTCTCTCTTTAGAAAAAAAAAACTCTTTGATGAATATATGACCAGCCATCCCAAAATGAGTATTAAGTCCGATCGGGCCGTACTCACCTGTTGTTGACGATTTGTTGAAGACTATTGTTGTGATCTTTTCAATGTTGAAAACCGTTTCAGAGTAAATCACTTTGAAGAGTTACTCCAAATATCATCATCATCATCAAGTGCCTTGCCACATGGCGTTGGCGATCATAGCCTTCCATCTGTTTCTATCCCTTGTTGCCTCAAGCTCCTCTTCCACCCTCTTTGTCTTCAGCCATTCTGCAAGTCCGTCCAATATCTTCTCATAACATATATTTTGGAAACCGAAATTATAGACATAAAAATCTGTAGTCAAATTGTGTAACCCTTGTTTAGGGGTGGGGGATGGGGAGGGGGTTAACGTGAAAATTGTAAAAAAAATAGAATGTGGACAGAATTCTGCATAGGAACGTTTATGGAATAATTTTCAGTCAAAATCCCCAAATCGGCCATGGACCTTCCTGACAACTGTATCCATTACTAGTGTAAAACATAACGATCTGACTAGCTCTTATTTCGTGGTGGAGGCTTTGTTTTCGAAAGGGAAGAAGGGGCACTTTCCATTTCAAAACATTTACACGATCTGATTTTGCTTGGCTGTACGTATGTTGTTTTGCCCACACTGCACGGACGGCATGCTTGCTGCACTTTAGTCTGCAGCCTATGCCTTCGGTGGGCGTGTATGTTTTCGTGTTTCCATAAGCCATGAACACTGCCATGACTTACAGGATCTTTAACGTGCAGATTCGATTTCTTCGGTGTATACACACGAAAGCAATTTAAGCACCGAAAAGTCTGCATATACCTTATACTGAACAATCTCCACCCTTTGCCTTCAGGCGGGAATTACCCAGGCAAGATGGAGCCCTGACCTTCTGATGGGAATCTGACGTCTTTCTTACTTGACTATCACCCCCGTCACCTGTACAGTAATTTTAATAGACGTAAAATGGTTTGTTGTCACATAAAAACCCTGCTTCTGCCATTTCGCTCTTGATTCGTGTCTTGACACGGCTTATATATATATATACACACAAAAACAATATATATATATACACACATAACAATATATATATATATACACACATAACAATATATATATACAACATAACAATATATATATATACACACATAACAATATATATATATAACACATAACAATATATATATATACACACATAACAATATATATATATACACACATAAAAATATATATATACACACATAACAATATATATATATACACACATAACAATATATATATATAACACATAACAATATATATATATACACACATAACAATATATATATATACACTACAATAAACACATAACATATATATATACACACATAACAATATATATATACACACATAACAATATATATATATACACACATAACAAATATATATATACACACAAAACATATATATATATATACACACATAACAATATATATATATAAGTGCTCGCGCGTGTGTGTGTACATGTATGTATGTATGTATGTGTTCGTTTCGTTGTTCGTTCTTTGATCTAACGTCTTTTCACTATAAGTGAAATTATGTACATGTGTGTGATATGTGTGTGTGTGTGTGTGTGTGTGTGGTGTGTGTGTGTGTGTGTGTGTGTGTGTGTGTGTGTGTGTGTTGTGTGTGTGTGTGTGTGTGTGTGTGTGTGTGTGTGTGTGTTGACTTTCATTGGATGGGAGTCAAACAGCTTCCGTTACAAGGATGCTGTTTTGTTTCAAGTGCAGAGTAAGGAACCCATTAACTTCCATGCTTGCTTTAAAACCTGTCAAGAAAGATGGCGGATCACCCTCACACTGTCTCAAATGGGCACGAAAGATGTTACAACAGGCACGAAAGAGTACAACGGACGAAAGATGTTACAACAGGTTTTTTAGATGGTTGATTCTTTTTTTTTTCTTTTTTGTCGTTGTATTTGTTTTCTTTTGATTATTTGATAGCTGGATTGTTTCGTTTATTTGTTTGTTCGCTTGTTTGTCTTTATTGTTTTTCTTACAGAAATGTCGGATCTGTTTCACTGAAAAAATTGTCATAGTGAATTCTGTGATTGAAATGTACAAAATGCTTCGGTTTGAGTTGTCCAGACTTGTGACGATATGTCTGAAATCGTTCGCTGGTCAGCCAGTCTTATATCGCCGATTCTGGTGGTCATTTCTCGGTTAATTACAGTTTCCAAATTCCTGGACGGGCAGTATTTTGAATGTTGTCAATCCTGTCGGTCACTTCTTCATTATAGTATGAAATGTAGCATCTTTCCCAAAAGCTTAGATCAAGTCCATGTGGAAGACTTTGAGATTTTGAGGTCTGTATTGACTCCATCATTTTCCTCGCATGAAGATATTTCTGTGATCTGAAAGACTGCCAACTATTAGATCTTTTCTCACACACTGTTTGGCACTGTCCAGCTTGTTTCTGTTCTTGTCCTGATTCATCTTGACTACTGTAAGTTCTTCTTGGCTGGACTTGCTGTTGATGAATTATCACCTCTTAAAACTGTTTAAAATAATCCTGCCAGATTTGTTCATAAAAAGTGTGACTATATTAATCTATTACTCCTCAAAATCCTCGGGTTCCCTGTTAAATTCTGCGTCCAACATAAAACTGACACGCTTGCTTTTCGTTTCTTTCATGCTTCTCTTCCATTATACTAATAATCTTTCCTGACTCCCTATCAGCCTTCTCACCGAAAGTTAAGTTACACACACACACACACACACACACACACACACACACACACACACACACACCACACACACACACACACACACACACACACACACACACACACACACACATACACACACACACACAAACACACACACATACTACAACACACACACACATAACACACACACACATATAAACACACACACACATACAACACACACACACACAATAACACACACACACACACACCACACACACACACACACACACACACACACACACACACACACACAAATTACAGCCAGGGATAATTTAGCGGTCATCTAAATATTATTCCCTCACAATCTGCAATGCCCCCTCTGTTCCTGTTTTCCAAACCCAGTTAAAGACATGTTTGTTTCGGTTAGCCTAATAACTGAAAACTAAAAGAGGGAAAAACTAAGACTGTAACTACGCTTTGCACATCTATAGTTATACAGCCTAGGTTATGTGCTGTTTGTAGTGATAGCTGTGGTGGTGGCGTTGGAGATGATGTGTTTGTATGTGTGTTTTAAAAGAGAAGAGAGAGAGAGAAGATATTTTGTCAGTATCTTTATGCATTATGTTCTTTGTATTCAAATTGTTCAGGAGTCTTGACCGTGTATTAAATGCTGTAGGGTATTCTACATCGGGATGAATTATTTGTATTGTCTTTTTTTCTGGGAGTACAAAATTACGGGTTGTAACGCTAAAGTTTGTCTTCTTTCATGTACAGTTGATCGAATCATCGTTGTTATGAGTTATGACATTGTAATTAATATGACATTTCTTCTTTCAAAGAGCACGTGCAGTTGTATGCCACTTTTCACTGACATAGTCGACTCTTTCACACAGCTTTGCGAATTATTTCACCGTTGCCCAAAGGACTAAGGATCTCACACCTATAGTCCCCACTCGGACTTGAAATCTACAACTCATGTGTATGTAAAATGTCTGCTAAGAAATAAGGGATACCTTAACGGATAACACGTTTTACCAGATACCTTCATCTCTCTCAGAGCATCTTCCCGGTTTCACGGGAAACTGAAAGGGAGAATTAAGTGTTAAGAGGCCACATATGGGTTGTAACTTCCTTGCTCCCCCTTTTTTATCTAGAGGAGATGTTCCTTGGTCCGTGTGTTGTGATGAGAGTTTCAGTCTTCTACACCTGTTACTGGGTTGCTGGAATTGGCATGACACCAATCAGAAATACGCTACAGCAGACTTTACTGAGGACATTATATCCTAATGTTCTTCTGGAAAATAGGTTTGTTTTTCTTACTAGGAATCATTTTCTTTCATTCGATATGATTTCAGTATTGAAAAGACCTGTTTCAATAGATCATTTTTACTGGATCTGTACATTTTTTAACTGTAAAATACTGACTGATATAATTTTCAATGTAGTGATAATCCTTGGTCAGTGGCATGGTGATAGCCCTGATGTGGCCCTTAGCGGCCGGCGGGGCTATAAACAACACAACTTGAACTGAATTTGAAACGGGTAGCATTTGTCTAGATTTTCTTGTCAGAGCTGGCTGACGCAGAGAACAGCCACTAAACCGGAGTATTTGCAAACAGACAGTACTCAAAACGTATATCTATTCTCCTTTCTCTCCTTCAAAACGTACATCTATTCTTCCTTCTCTTTTTCCTTCCTTTCGCTCCTTCCTTCCTTTCGCTCTTTCCTTCCTTCCTTCTTTTCAGCTGTCTTTGCTACCTATGAAGACGTTGGAAGGGTAAGAATTTCACGGAAATGCTTTCCATTATTTCGACCGTTTGATAGACAGCACAGCATGCCAAGTGCATTCCAACCAACCCGTTGGTCGTTCTTCAATTAAAAGGACTACTTCAGGTTTGTTCATTTCTGGAAAAACCAAAAAGCGGAGGAAGGGGGGATAAAGAGTTTTAAATATTCACCACCACCACCACACCACCACCACACCCCAAGATGGTCAAACCGTTCTAACAATCTCCCGTTTTATAAAAAATATCATGACATAAAAGCCGATTTTGTGGTTCCTAATGTCACTGTCACCTTGAAGAAGCTTGGAATGAAATATAGATGACAAATACCGATGAGACAGCAGACTACCATAACAGTAGAAAGAGATTGTGAACATCGTCAGGAACTGTCGAGAAAATGCTGGTCACACATCTTCAGAAAGTGCAGATTTTAGACAACTGTGTGGTCCGTGCAACCTTGGAAACAACCTAATTGTCTGAATTTGGTTTTGACATATAATTATACCTCACAAAACCGACACACGAGAAGCAGTACTGTACACAGGAAGAGATACCAGCTAACATCATGGGGGGAGGGGTAACATCATCCTGAAGGACAGAATTGTCTGCTGGCGTGGAAACTTGTCAACAGCAGACTCAAGAAAATCAGAATTATAGGAAATCACATCAACACCGTCATCATCTATTGCTGTATTCTAACAAAAAATGACTGTTGAAGATACAAAATGTTCACTATATGACCAATTACATGATGAACTAGAAGACACATCGCAACATGACTTGAATATTGTGATAGGGGACTTGAACGTAACGGGTGGAATTGACAATACAAACTATGACAGAGCAATGCAAAGACAGGGTTGCAGCACCATGAATGACAACAGACAGAAGCTGCTGGTAATCTGTACCATCTACGACTTATCACTGGAAGGATCCTTTCTCATACACACCTTCTTTCTGAAAAGGTACGTATCACAATAAACCATTCATTCATTCATTCATACATTCATTCATTCATTCATTCATCTAACTGTTCATTGATTCTTTCTGTCTCTCTGGGCTCAAACGTGTAAACTTGTCCTTAACATCGCAGAATCATGAAAGCTAAGTGTGGTACATAATTCTCATATATTTGGAACATAATTATGTTTACACAATTCTTTTCATATTCAGGCGTATCCTGAGCCACACACCCGTGCAAGTGACAGAACCACTCTGGGAACAGACGGGTGGGTGACGTTCATTGGTGCCAGTCTGTCCGCCCCTCGTCACCCCAATCAACCCAAACCATAGAAAACTGGGAGGTAGAGATGGGGAGGATCCCACATCCATACAGACAATGAACAAGTATTGTAATGTCGTGCTCTTTTACACGACAGAACCATTCATTGTGTTTTCTTCTACACAAAGAAGGGGCAGGGGAAATTATCCTGTTTTCTTTCTCCATCTGGTGGCTCTTTTCACAGGGCGTTTACACACTGCACGTGCGAAGAAACGAGACTCAAATTGATTGACAGGCAGAGCGGACGCAGCGCTCAGTGGGCAGAACCGGGCATGCGTTTAGTGCCTAGAGCAAATACACAAGAGGTCTTTGTGCACAAAGCGAAAAGGTTCAGACACTGCCAACAACGAAAGAACCGGATAACTGGAATAAAAACGAGATGGTCGTTTTCACAATCGCCCGCTGTATTGAAGCTTGGTCCAAACTTTGCCAACCATGTAGAACAAGAATAGAAGTACATGTAATAATCACGAGAATAAGTGCACGAACAGCAGCTCTTCTCACAAAAGCCCTACGCACTTCACAAAAGATAAGAGACAGAAGCAGACACGCGCAAGGCAAATACAATCAGCCCTTACCGCTACGAAGAAGCTGGACTTTGTTGAAGAGGGATCAATTGCATTCAGACAATTCCATGTGCGCTTCAGCCATACCCGCCAGCAAGTATGGGACCAGACTCCCTGAGTCTGCGCAAAACCCTAAGTACTGGCAAGGATGGACACAGGGGACCTGTGAAACACTAAGCTGACAGCACCAGAATGATAGAAACCAAAATAAATGGCAGCGAACAGGCCAGTTTTTAATGCTTCACTCACCGAAGTTCAGCCAGTTTCTGAAAACTTGATTGCCATCGCTAAAAAACAAGCGAACAAACAAACAAAAACAAACAAAAAATGCTAAAAAATGGTGGTGGTGGTGGTGCAAGGGACCAGTGAAACAGTCAGCTGACACTGTCAGAATGTGAAGCATTCAGGTGGTTAAAGAAATTGGCCAGTGTTTATGCTCAGGCTGGGACTGAACTCCAGACCTCAGATCTTAAGTTCATGGCTCCACCCAAAACAACCGATCAGTCCGTGAATAACATCTGTGACTGCCTGGTGGTCAAACCCACTGTCTTCTGCTTTATCATCATGGTGTTCTGACCAACTAAGCAAAACAGTGCCACTGTGTCTTGTAAGAGTATCAGTCAATACATTGATTTGGACACGATTGTTCGGGTAGTCACTGATTCACGATTTTGCTTCCTGATATGTGCTATATCAAGGCTCAGGGAGTTTTGTGTGAGGATGTCATTTTTTTTTTTTTTTTTTTTTAATCAGAAGCATGAAGAGAGAAACCGGCAACTACACCCATTTCAATGGTGATCACCGTCTGGTTTGTTGGTTTGTTGGTTTCTTTCTTTAGTTTCCTTCTTTCTTTCTCTTTCTTTCTTTCTTTCCTTTGTTGGTTCGTTTGTTTCTTTCTTTCCTTCTTTCTTTCATGCAGACTTAAGGCTTGTGCATAATCACCATACACATGGCACCTGTGACTTTAGTGCATATGGAATTAGTTCCGAGCGCGGAGACGTCATCTTGAGAAACTGACACTGAAACTGAAACTTTCCTTTTTATTTGTTCCGATCTCCGAGGATGCATGTACGCGTGTTGATTCGCCCACACAGTGCATGGTTTGTTGCTGTACAGTCTGCGTACTCTCTGGAAGACGTGCACACTGGACGTTTTCATGTTTCCATACGCTACCGGACACAGACATCACTTACAACATATTTAACGTGCATGTTTGAAGTACTGCGTGCATATACACACGTAGCGGGTTTAGACACTAAGAGGTCTGTCTGTTCACATGTTGACATGGGACATGGGAAAATCTCCTACCATTTGCCCACTGGGCGGGAGGTCCCCAGGCAAGATCACACCAAGGTCTTCCGACTGAAGTCTGACGTCTGACGTCGTGAACTATTGACAGTCGCGCCCTTCATATAACTGTACAAATCTGTGCATGGGACCTCTCGGGACTGTGTGTGCCGAGATGCGAACTGTCACCACACACACACACACACCCACACACACACACACACACACACACACACACACACACACTACACAACACACACACAACACACACACACACACACACACACACACACACACACACACACACAAATAGATAGCATGCCCCAGAACGAGTGACCTTTTCTCTACTGTCCCTGTCTCAGGTTTAACACTGAAAGCGGCTCCAGTGTCCTCCAAATGAAAAGGACTGGGATTGAGACTGTGTAAGAACAGACACGTGGCGCTTTTGGTGGACAGAATGTCTATTTTGAGGGCTGGCTGGCTCATGTAAACAGAGCACTGGACTCAAGATCTCATGGCTCAAATTCAATCCCAGCCTGCGACATGAAAAATGATGAACTGTTCACTGCCCGCTTTAATGCTTCAATTATTCTGGTCTTGTCAGCATAGTGTTTCATAATTCGTGTTTCCTCCATTTATTTCAAAACCTTGCCGGTACATAGGGTTTTGCGCAGACTAAAGGAATCTGCCAAATGGCAGATTGGGTGGAGGGGATATGGAATTGTCCGAGTGCGATGATTTCCTCTTGAGTAAATTCTCAAACTGTCAGACTATGTTGAAAATGTCTATCTGAAGGGAAGGGGGATGATCATGGCTTGGAATGCACAATGTGCACAATTATCTAGAACACAGATTCACACAAAAATAGAATGAAAAAGCGTATTTTGATTAATGACACAAAACAAAACACACACATTTCTTTGTCAATTTAACTTTGTCCAGTACACACGAAAAACAACAAAGAAACACATTCACAAGATTTAGGACAAAAGCAGCCGTTTCGTTGATTCGGGAGAGATAACTCAATGTGAAATCATAGTTTGTAAATGGTCTTTTCTGGAAGTAAGGGTAGGAAAAAATAAACACGTATATATATATATATATATATATATATATATATATATATATATATATATATATATATATTATATATATATATATAGTGAAAGACCCATGTAGACGGGCGCTGTCGTCAAGTGGGTAAAGATGTCACACTTCCAACCAGAATGTCCGGACTGGATCCTGTCTGAGTACCACCAAAGAGAATACTGCCTACGGTATTGCCTACCCTCTTTGCTACCACCCGTTTGGAGGGTAAACAGTGGACATTTTCCCCATTTCCCAGGTCAAAATGCAAGCAGACCTGCGAGGACCTAAATCCTGTTTGTGTGTATGCGCACGCAGAACATCAAATATGCACAGTACAGATCCTCTAAGTCATGTCAGTGTCCGGTGATTTATAGAAACATGGAAATTACCAGCAGGCACACCTATGGACGCGGAGTACAGCACGATATGGCTACACAATGTGGACAGAAACAAGTGCATACAGGCATCTGATAAAATAGGAACGCACAGTACAAAAAAAAGAACGTTGTGATTTGTATGCATGACTTGGTGGTAGTGGTAGTTGTGGTGATAGTGGTGGTGGTAGTGGTGGTAGTGGTGGTGGTAGTGGTAGTTGTGGTGTAGTGGTGGTGGTAGTGGTGGTGTATGGAGTGTGGTGTGTGTGTGGTAGTGGTGGTAGTGGAGGTGTGGTTTTGGTGTTGGTGGTTGTATGTAAGTGTGTGTGTGTGTGTGTGTGGGGTGTGTGTGGTTGTAAGTGTGTGTGTGTGTGTGTTGTGTGTGTGTGTGTGTGTGTGGTGTGTGTGTGTGTGTGTGTGTGTGTGTGTGTGTGTGTGTGTGTGTGTTGTGTTTGTGCTTGTGTTTGTGCGCGCGCGCGTGTGTGTGTGTGGATACGCGAAGCAGGAAAGAGAGGCAGTGGAATTGTGGGCGTTCAGTGGGATTGGTTCAGGTTGTCTTTTCTTAGGTCATATTTTTCAAGACGGATACACTCGGGCAGTTCAATATGCGTTCTACTCAAACCTGCCAGTTATCATCTGGCAGACTCCCTAAGTTTGCGAAAAATCCCTATACACTTGCACAGTCTTGAAGTGGAGGTTTGGAGCAAGGTGATCAGGGGTGTAGGAGAACGGGACTTTCGAAACACAAAGCTGATCATCATCATCATCAGGTGCCCTGCCGCATGGCGTTGGCGATCATGGACTTCCATCTGCCTCTATCTCTCGTTGCCCCGAGCATCTCCCCCACCCTCCTCGTCCCCAGCCACTCTGCAAGTCCGTCCAGCATTTTCTCCCTGGGTCTACCCGGTGTTCTCTTTCCCTCCAGCTTTCCCGTTGTGACCAGGTGCTCCAAATCCCCCTTCCTCATAAAATGGTCTATAAATGTTGCCTGTTTTTTCCTAATCTTCCTTATGAGTGATCTACTTGTGTCTGCCTCCATCAAGACTGTCTCGGTTGTTTTCTTTGCTGTCCATGGAACTCTCAACATTCTTCTTAGAAACCACATCTCGGCTGCCTCAATCTTGTTCTGGCTTTGTTTGTTGACTGTCCACGCCTCACATCCGTACAACAGTATTGGTTCTATATAACATTCAAGAACTCTCTTCCTGATGTTAATTGATAGGCATTTGTTGGTAAGAATGCTTGTCATCTTCTTGAATGCTGTTTTGGCTTGGCCGATTCTTCCGGCTATTTCTGATGTGCATCTGCCGTCTGATGAAATGATCGTTCCCAGGTATTTGAATTTATCAACCTGTCTCAAGGTTGTGCCATTTGCTGTTATTTTGCATGAAGGGATTTCATGTTTTTTACTGATCACCATGACTTCAGTCTTCCTGCTGTTTAGTTCCAGCCCCTTACCTTTGCTTTCTATTTCTAGTATATTCACAAGGTTTTGTAGGTCTCTTTCACTTTCTGCAATTAGCACGGTGTCATCTGCATATCGAATGTTGTTTATCAATTTCCCTCCAACCTTTAATCCAGGGTCTTCTTCTAGGTTTCTCATGATGTTTTCGCTGTAAAGTGAAAACAGATCTGGTGACAAAACACAACCCTGTCTAACTCCTCTTTTGATATTTTGGAAAGAGCTTACATTGTTTTCTATTCTCATTGCAGCTGTTTGTTCCCAGTACATATTTCTGATTATTCGTAGATCCTTTCCATCAACATTGAGTCTCTCCAGTTGGTTGATCAATTCATCATGTCTTACCCGATCGAAAGCCTTGGTGTAGTCAACAAAGCATAAATACAAATCCTTATTCATCTCGATTGACCTCTCTATGATAGTTCTTAGGATGTATATGGCATTAATAGTTCCTTTCCCTTCCACAAATGCACACTGTTCTTCTGCTATTTCTCTTTTGATTCTATTCCTTGTCCTCATGATTATTCTTAACAGGATTTTTGTTACATGGCTCATCAAACTTGTGCGATGGAGTTCGCATTCTATAGCCCCTGTCTTCTTTGGAAGTGCAATGAAAATTGATTTTGACATATCTTTGGGGATTTTTCCAGTGTCGTAAATTTCATTTAGGAGGACTGTTATTTTTTCTATGCCAAATTCCTCCAGGGCTTCAATCATCTCTGTAATAATGTTGTCTGGTCCTGGGGCTTTTCCCGGTTTCATCTTTTTCAGTGCTTCTCTAACTTCATCTTTCATTATGGGTGGTCCTTCAAAGTTCTTTTTTTATAATGTGTTCTTCGTTTCTGTTATCCTCAAAAAGGTCTTTAATGTACTCTCCCCATCTGTCTAATATTTTGTCTTTTTCCATGATAAGCGTGCCATCTTTCGATTTCAAGCAACCAGTCGAAGTACATGTATTTTTTGTTTTCTGTGGACAATTTCTTCAATTCGTCTGTACATACCCTGAGATCCGTTTTGTGTTGGTCTTCCATTTCTTTGCACTTTGATTTCAGCCAAGCTTCCTTAGCTTCATTGCACCTATTCCTGATCTCCTTGTTTATCTTCCTATAGATCTCCTCAATTCTCTTTGCCTTTCTCCTTTCCTCCATCAAGCCCAAAATTTCATTAGTCATTCAGTTCTTTTTTGCTTTTCTATCTGCTTTAGGGATTTCCTCACAAGCTTCATTTATCGAATTCCTCAACTTTGTCCATTGTTCCTCACTGTCACCAGCGTCTTCCAGAGCACTGAATTTGTTTTGAACATGTACATTAATTTTTTTACGTATCACTTCATCTGTCTTTAAGAGTCCAAGGTTTAATTTGATGTTGTTTTTGGTCTGTTTCCTTTTCCTCAATTTCAGTCTAAATCTTCCCACTACAGGATTGTGGTCACTGTTGCAGTCTGCGCCTGGTAGTGTTTTTGCTGACAGTAAAGAATTTCTAAATCTTTTGTTGATCAGGATGTAGTCAATCTGATTTTTGGTATTATCTCCAAGTCCATTTTCTTCTATTAGGCAGCTCAAACCAGGTGTTTCCTACTATAAACTCATTCATATGTGCCCATTCTACAAGTTTCTCACCCCTTTCATTTTGCGTACCAAGGCCATGAGGTCCAACTATATCCTCCACCCTATCCTGTCCCACTTTTTAGCATTAAAATCTCCCATTATTACAGTAACTTCTTGTGATTTACATTGGACTTTGGCCATCTCTAATACTTCGTAGAAGTTGTCGATGTCTTCCTGAGTACTTGCGGATGTTAGTGCATACACCTGAATGATGTTGATATCAAAAGGTTTGCCTCCCAACTTGACCAGCAAAACTCTGTCAGATACAGTCCAGTATCCCTTAACTGCTTTTGATTTGTCTTTGTCCATCATGATGCCTACTCCTCTTTCATGTGAGTAACCACCTGAGTATATCATTGTGTATTCTCCTGATGTTATCATGCCTGCCCCCTTCCATCTCACTTCCCCTAGTCCTAAAATACCAATGTTAAGTCTCTCCATCTCTGTCTTGATATTTTCTAATTTACCCTTTTGCAACAACGTTCTTATATTCCATGTTGCAATTTTGATGTTTTAATGGAAGGCAACGGGAAACCACCATCGTAATTTTTCCCAGGTTATCATGGACAGAAACAAAAAGATCAAAGACAACGACGTAAATAGGTGCTCCTATGGAGCAGCTTCGTCCGGTAGGGACCGTCATGCGGCGCAGGTGACACCAGACCGTCAGCAAGTTACTGCGAACCCTAAACTCAAACAAAGCTGATACCACCAGGATATTGGAGCATTACGATAGGCATCGAACAACCCAGTTTGTATATTGCTGGCAAGGACTGAACTCGAGACAGGTGATATCAACAGACCAGACGGCCTTATCGTTGATTATTCCCAATTACTTTTTTGATTTCTTTCGTCGACATATCGTATGATGTGAGAGTAACAGAACTTTGCATGCTCATACTAGGCTGAACTCATCCAATATTGTGCATTTTATGTGATATACACAAATGACTCTGTCAGTAAAGGTTCTGAGTTTGCTTGTCTTATCTGTCTGTGCCCCCCCACCCCCCCCCCCCCCCCACACACACATACACACTTCTGTCTCTCTCTCACTCACACATTCACTCACACCCGCGCCATTAAACACAGAGATATCAAAAAGAAGAAAGAAAGAAAGAAACACAGAAATATACAAAACAGGGATATGTATATATATATATATTATATATATATATATATATAGAAAGAGAGAGAGAGAGAGAAAGAGAGATAGAGAGAGATACAGGGGTGAGTGAGTGAGACAGGGAATACACAAAGAAAACTCGAAACATCCTTCACCAAAGCTCAGAAACAAAGGGTCATTACACATTGTATCATCCCCTCACCCCCTTATCCAGTGACCCAGCCAAGATCAACACATATTCAGCCTAGAGCCCAAGGCAAGAGAAACAGTCCAAAATCTCCTGTGACGATTTTTGCAGAGCTTTTGATCTCACGTTCCTTGTGCTGATCTTTGAGAATCTTTTTACCTGGAGTTTCGCCCAGCTACCACTTGGGTTGTGTCCACAGGGATGTTTTGGGAGCAAACAAGCATGCGTGTTAAGATTACGCTTCAGATGACGTTTCAGATTATCGGTTGGCTAAAACCAACAGGACAGGATTAGGGAGGAGGCCTTGCATCCCTCTGCTGAAAGACAGACGGTAATCCTTCCTGCAGATTTGAACTCCAGCAGTTCAGAGTTCGGGTTTTTTTCTCTTTTTTCTCTTCTGTGGTTGTGAAATTCTGCTGTGGTCTGTTTGTTCATGTTTCGAAAGTAGCAAGGGTTCATTCATTTAGAATACAAAACTGATATTCATCTGATTTATTTCGAGCTGATCGCTCGTCCTAAACATAAATAAGGGAAATATTGGTGGGTTTTTTTAAAGATCACAGTCACGTTTAATGTCCAACTTGAAAACAATTCAAATCATCATTCATATCATCATCATCATCATCATCACATCATCATCCATGCATCATCATCATCATCATCATCATCATCATCATCATCATCATCATACACACACACACACAGCAGCAGCAGCAGCAGCAACAGAAACAACAACAACAACAACAACAACATCAGCATCACCATCATCATCATCATCATCATCATCATCATCATCATCATCATCATCGTCGTCATCGTCACCGTTGCCACTGGTCGTAAGAATTTCTGGAAAAAGACATCCAGTCCAAACATATACGTTCGTGACTACTCATTCAAAGACCAAACTTGTTAAAAGTTCAAGTCAAAAGACATAGAAGTATGAGAAATTTTTGCCAACAATTTTTGCTCACAGGAGTTTGGAGGACGGAGTTTGTTCAAGAGGGCTTAAACTCCACCCAAATTTGTTAATAAAATATGTCAGATTCCCTGAGCCTGCACAAATCGCCATGCGCTGGCAAGGTCTTGTAATGAGGAGAGGCAGAGAGGGATCTATGAAACACTAAGTTGCTACTGCCAGAATGATGGACACATTTAGATGGGCAGCGAACAGGTCAGTTATTAATGTTGTGGGCTGGGATAGAAAACGATATCTTAATCAGATCTTGAGTTTTACAGCTTTATCAAATGAACCAATCAGTCCGCTAAATAAAGAAATAATAAAAATGTGGCCTACCCGAGGGTTGAATTCACAATCCCACAGACATACATACCTATATATCAAGGAGTTTTGTTCTCTGCAATTGATTACATTAACGTACGCACACAGAGAACTTATCTGAATACAAGTGTTTCAGAGCACACATGAAAACAGTCCAGACTGCCGTTGCTATGCCACTTGCACATCCAACAGTAGTATTGTTGGACGGACCCCCCACCCCCAACCCCCAACCCCCAACCCCCAACCCAGTGACTGGCAGTCTTGCACAGTGATGCCTATCTCGTCAGCAGTTCTTCCACCTTCCTAGCAATGTTGTCTCGGATGCGTGTGTGTCCTTTGCTCTGGTTGTTTGTCCCCGTGTTCTGATAGTTTGGCCCCATGTTCTGGTTGTTTGGCCCCATGTTCTGGTTGTCTGGGCCATATGTTCTTGTTGTTTGGTCAAATGTTCTGTTGTTGGACTCATTATGTTCTGTCTGTTTGGTCAAATGTTCTATCTGTTTGCTCATATGTTCTGTCTGTTTGACTCATGTTCTTCTGTTTGGCTCATATGTTCTGTCTGTTTGACTCATGTTCTGTCTGTTTGGCTCATATGTTCTGTCTGTTTGGGCTCTATGTTCTGTCTGTTTGACTCATGTTCTGTCTGTTTGGCTCATGTTCTGTCTGTTTGGCTCATATTTCTGTCTGTTTGGCTCATGTTCTGTCTGTTTGGACTCATGTTCTGTCTGTTTGACTCATGTTCTGTCTGTTTGGCTCATATGTTCTGTCTGTTTGGCTCATATGTTCTGTCTGTTTGGCTCATGTTCTGTCTGTTTGGCTCATATGTTCTGTCTGTTTGACTCATGTTCTGTCTGTTTGGCTCATATGTTCTGTCTGTTTGGCTCATATGTTCTGTCTGTTTGACTCATGTTCTTCTGTTTTGGCTCATATGTTCTATCTGTTTGGCTCATATGTTCTGTCTGTTTGCTCATGTTCTGTCTGTTTGCTCATATGTTCTGTCTGTTTGACCCACACGTGTGGATGGGTGACTTTCCAGAACGAGAAAGATATTTCACAGCCGTCTGACAGTGTCGCTGCACATCGACAAAATCACACTTTTGGCTGGTATGGACCACCGTGACAGACTACACGCACACACACACACATACATACACACACACATACATACATACATACATACATACATACAACATACATACATACATACAACGTACATACATACATACACACATACATACACACACACATACATACACACATACATACATACACAATACATACACACACACACATAATAATACATACATACACACATACATACATACGCTCACACACACATACATACGTACACACACACACATACGCACACACATACATACATATACATTATGCATACATACATACATACATGACATACATACATACATACATACATACATACCATACATACATACATACATACATACATACATACATACATACATACAAAACATACATACATACATACATACATACATACAAGAAACTGACGAGAATTTATCACCACCACCACCACCACCATCGGCCACCACCACCATTCGTGTCACTACTATTTAATCTCTCATTTATCTATGTGTTTATTGTACGTATCTAACAGTGTGTGCATATGGAGTGGTGGTTAGAGGTGATCTTTATGAATACATGCGTGATCTCCCAAGAAATACATTTTCATTAAAACTATGATGACTTGGGATATGTCAGTTTCCGTTCAGCAACTCTTTTTCTTTCTTTTTACAAAAACAAACCTGTGGGTTTGTTTGTTTTGTTTGTTTGTTTGTTTTGTTTGTTTGTTGTTTGTTTGTTTGTTTGTTTGTTTGTAGTGAGTGCAAGAGAAACTACACAGACCATGAAACACATTTCACTGAAACTCAGTTCCGAATCAAAGAAGCGATTGGCTCGCACTTCGCACTTTCGGAATGGAAAAGAAACAAAGCGACAGCGTTGAGAGAATGCTCTCTCTCTCTCTCTCTCTCTCTCTCTCTCTCTCTCTCTCTCTCTCTCTCTCTCTCTCTCTGTCACTCTGTCTCTCTCTCTCTCACACACACACATTCTCTCTCTCTCTATCCCTCTCTCTCTCTTTCTTCTACAGCCAATCTCTCTCTTCACCAACTCCCTTCTCTCTCTTCTTTTGTCCACCATCTGTCTCTTCTTCGTCCTCTCTCTCTCTCTCTCCCTCTCTCTCTCTCTCTCTCTCTCTCTCTCCCCTTCTCTCTCCATCTCCCACCTCTCTCTCTTCTCCACCTTCTGTCTCCCTCCCACTTCTTCTCTTCTCCACCTTCTCTCTTCTCCACACTCTGTCCTCCCTCCATCCCCTCTCTCTATTCTTCACTCTCTCTCCTCCAGGCTGTCTTTCTCTTCTCTGTCCCCTCCCGTGTCTCTCTCTGTCTCTCTCTCTTCTCCACCCCCCCCCTCTCTCTCTCTCTTCTTTCTTTCCTCCACTTTCGCTCTCTCTCTTATCCACATGCACATACCCTCTCCTCCACGTTTTCTCTCTTTTCCACATACATACTCTCTCACTCTTCCATTCACACGCGCGCGCGCGCGCGCGCACACACACACACACACACATTTTTTCTCCACTCTTTCTTCTCCACACACACACACTTTCTCTGTATTACTCACATCCCCATTTTCTCTTCACATTCTCTCTTTCTTCTTCACTGTCTCTCTTATCCACTGTCTCTCTTTTCTCTATTCTCTCTCTTCTCCACTCTCTCTCTTTCTTTTCCACACACACCTTTTCTCTCTTTTTCCTCTCCTCTCCTCTCTGTCTCTCTCTCTCTCCCTTCTCTCTTTCTCTGTCTGTCTGCCGCTGTCTGTCTGTTCTGTCGGTCTGTCTCTTTTTTCTGTTTGTCCGTCCCTCTGTCTGTCTCTCTGTCTGTCTATCTGTCTCGCTAGCCGCTCTCTCTCTCGTCTCTCTCTCTCTCTCTCTCTCTCTCTCTCTCTCTTGGACCGAGAATACGTGACGGATTGTACTCTGCGCTTCCTTTCATATATATATATATGGCGTTCACGAGGCCCGAGAAACACAGACACCTGTCGTGTTGATCAGGAAATGTTTAGAGACACCCTCAATGACGCAACCGCGAAAACGATAAGACTCTAATGTGTGGTTACAGCCTTTCCAAAGATCCCATATGTTGCCCAAGTTTTCATAGGAGCCGGTGAGTTTAAAACTTTCACAATTATAATTTGAACAGATGGTGTTTGAACCTCAAAAGCCTCTAGTCAGCAGTGCAGCAGTCTGTTGTGTTGACCATTTCGTCACAGTGACAGGTCGTCCATTGTACTGTTATTGTATGTATGTTTCTTCTACTTTTTGACTTCTACTGGATAAGAAGTCAGACTGTTAATCAGAAGTCAGGGTTGGATCCTATTCAAATACCTCCCGCTTTGTGGGTAAATATTTTGGTGGATATTTTTCTGATTTCCTAAATCAATATATGCAGACCTGCCTGTCCCTAAACCATCTTCGTGTGTGTATATACGGACACAGAACATCAAGTATGCCCGTAAAAGATCTTGTAAGTCGTGTCAATATCTGATGGCTTATGGAAACACGAAAACATCAAGCAAGCACGCCCACCAAAGATGCAAGGCAGTGCACAGTGGAATGTGGTCAGCTAGTCCAACAGCTTGAGTTCTGCTTGCTCCACTAAAAAGGTCGAGTATGTGCGATACATAGTGAGTCCTGAGGAGTTTTGCAGAATACATGTAAACCAATACAAGAATGATTCATAACAATCAAATAATGTTTTGTACAAAACAACATCGAGCAAAGCACATAGCGTAGGTTACATTGTTCTGTTATTGCACATATTTCCCCTCTTCTCCTTCAGCATTTACTGCTATCATTGTCAATCTATTATTGCACATATTTCCCCTCTTCTTCTTCAGCATTTACTGCTATCATTGTCAATCTATTATTGCCCCCCCACACGTCATTTCTCTTCCCATTCCTTCAGCATTTACTGCTATCATTGTCATCTATTATTGCACGTATTTCTCTTCTTCTTCAGCATTTACTGCTATCATTGTCAGTCTATTATTGCACGTATTTCTCTTCTTCTTCAGCATTTATTGCTATCATCTATCATCATCAATCCATTATTGCACGTATTTCTCTTCTTCGTCTTAACTATCATTGCAGTCATTGTCAATCCATTCTTACACATTTTCCTCTTCTTCTGAAGTCCGTATTTTGTCATCATTGTCAATCTAACTGTAGAGAAAAAAACACAGAGAACACTGTCCCAACTGGTGTGCACGCCTGACTGGGTGTCCACGCTATGAACAAAGGTCACCATCTTTTCCGCTCGATAGTCTGGCAGCAGGGAAGGCATCAGTCGTGACTAACGCTCTTCACTTCACTGCTCACCTGTTCCGCGTCAACGATGTTCCCCAAAAGACAGGACAGCACACTTCGTTTGCACCCTGCAACCAAGCTCACTCAAGTACGACTATGGAAATAGTCATGTTCACGCGCTGTGATTCCTACAGCTGGGCGTTAATCGCCGGATGAAACTCCCTTCGCCAGCCCACTGGACCCTCCTCCACTCCGCCTCCTTCTCAGAGAGAGAGAGAGAGAGAGAGAGAGAGAGAGAGAGAGAGAGAATGCTATTTTTTTGACCGAAAATGCACATCGGTCTTGAAAATCTGGTTACGCCCCTTTCCGTTTTTCTTCGTCCACTTGCTGGGTCTCTCTATCCGTATGCAGCTATGTGCCATCATAAAGTATCACCCCTCTCTCCCTGGTAAACATGTGTTAATTAGCCTGTAAGTAAAATACAAGCAAATAAAAAAATACGTTAATCAGTAATAAAATCAGAACGACCATCAGAGAATTGACTGGTGTAAGGAAAAGCACTCTTATTCTTGTTTTTGTTCAGAGCAGAATTGGGATAAACAGTACTTATCGTGTGGAATGTTCAACAGATACAGGTTTATGCACTCTGCTTGGGAAAGAATGTAAGTGCCAATTGTAGAGAACACTACTGTTGCATACACACACAAACAACAACTGGATCAAAGAAGGAAAAATCTTTGCGAAGCAATATGAGAAACGTGACCGCATAGACAAACTAACTGGCCAGCAGACGGAATCTAGCAAATGTTAACGGTCGAAGAAAATCAATATTCCACCAATGTCAGACTATAGTTTTAGTTAGAACAGAAAGCAAAATTGCGTCCATTGATTCTTTCAAAATATGCAGAGGCCAACAAATCTGGACTGCATTTATTAAGATGTAATGTATCTTATGCTATGCACTGGGACTGAGCATGTGGTCTAGATTCACTTTTGGTCAAAGTTTATTGATAATAATCTAGTTCATATTATTGCTGCTGAGTGTATACACGATTTGCGCACTTGATTCTTAAGATTCTTGATCTTTGTCTGGTCTCAGTAAAATTTTGAAAATGAAATGTTTGTTTAGCGTCATTTTCTCTGTCAATCTGTCTGTCTGTCTGTTTGTCTCTGGTTCTGTCTCTTTCTATCTGTCCATCTATCTATCTATCTATCTATCATATCTATCTATCTATCTATTTATCTATCTATCTGTCTGTCTGTCTGTCTGTCTATCTATCTGTCTTATCTATCTATCTATCTATCTATCTATCCACCTACCTACTCTACCTATTTACCTATCTACTTATCTACTATCTATACTACCTATCTATCTATCTATCCATCTATCTATTTTCTGTCTGTCTGTCTGTCTGTATGTCTATCTATCTCACTCGTATATACACATATTCTCTAAAATTTAGTTAAAATCTGCTCTCAAATAGCCTAGACATCTTCAAGTAAACCTCACTTTCTGCACTATTAAAAAAACAATCAGACAGCTGAAAACACTTTGTAGCACATATCATTCACAGACCGACAAAAGATGGGTATGCACATCACACATATACACGCGCACACGCACGCACACACACAAACACACCCCACACCACACAAACACACACACGACACACACCACACACACACACCACACACACACACACACACACACAACACACACACACACACAGAGGCATGCACACACTTGCCGGGTGTTCCTCCGTGTGAAATAATCCCCCTTTATGAAAAGAGAAATTCAAAAGGGAAAATAAGAAAGATATAAGAAGAAGGCGAGTATTTCGTTCCTCCATATGAAATAATCTCCGTTTATGAAAAGACAAGTTCAAAAGGGAAAATGGAGAAAAACGTAAGAAGAAGGGGAGTACATGTATCTTTTTGAAATATAGAAAGAAGGAAAGAAGAAAATAAAGACAGATAAATGAGAAGTCAAGAAAGAAAGAAAGTGTAATTTGCAGTTCCATGTGGGCAGTAGGCCGGTTCAGGTGACCAATTAAGACAGGCTGTGGACATCAGGCAAGCTGTTAAAGCAAAGACTGCCCCTTACGTTTGGGGATAAAAGGGATAGGCGGGGGAAAGGGGGGGGGAATGTTTGGGGTTACAAGGAGAGGGGACTGTTTGACCAGTGGCTTCTGACTGGTCTGTCTGTCATACTGCACACACGCACTACACCCCTTGATGAGCATGAGCACCTGCATGTCGGTCTGACTCATCGGTCATCACTCTGCTTTTCCTAATCACGTTTGCCGTGTCAAGTTACTCTGTTCATGCTTCCTGTTGACTCTTCTCTCTCTCTCTCTCTCTCTCTCTCTCTCTCTCTCTCTCCTCTCTCTCCTCTCTCTCTCTCTCTCCCTCTCTCTCTCTCTCTCTCTCTCTCTCTCTCTCTCTCCCAGTGTGTGAGTGTGTGTGCGTGTGTGTGTTGTGTGTGTGTGTGTGTGTGTGAGTGTGTGTGTGTGCGTGTATGCGTGTGTGTATGAGTATGTGTTGTGTATGTGTGTGTGTGAGAGAGAGAGAGAGTGTGTGTTTTTTTTTTCTTTGTTTGTGTGTGTGTGTGTGTGTGTGTGTGTGTGTGTGTGTGTGTGTGTGTGTGTGTGTGTGTGTGTGTGCAGTTCCAAAAGTTTGTATTGATTGAATAATTGGGAAGTAATTAAAATCGGATTTTTCGAGTAGGAAATGAAGAGTTGAATATAAACTTTGTCATACTTGAGTTTTCTGATCTTGTTCTTGTTCTTCTTCTTTTTGTTTCCTTTTTCAAAGCTAGTGTTCATAATTATATATTATATACTTCAAGTACCGGTTAAGGAAATGGTTAAGCCACAACAATAAAACTGTTTTTATCGTAAGGTCCTGATGCCACTTATGTAAGCAGCGGCATTACAATAAGAGAACAACGTATATGATGATTATTAAATGATTTATATGATTAATTATTAAATGATTTTGATATCTCAGACATAGGGCATTACAATAAGAGAACAAAGTATATGTTTGATTATCAAATAATTTTTGATATCTTCAGACACACTGAAGTATGTCGAAAATTGTATGACATCTCTTACTTAGACTTACTTCTCACATGTCGTGAGATGCATGAGGCAGCTACCGACGACTCTTTCTTCCCGGCCAAACGAGAAACATCGTTCCATTCCCTGTCCACCAGCTTCAGACCGTTGAGGATCGTCTGCTTCTAAGTTCATCTTTGGCCGCCCCCTGCGTCGTTGACTTTGGCTTTCCATGCGACTGCTTGGTGCGCTATTCGCGAATCTGATAGGTGATTAAGGTGGCTAAGCAAACGTAGCTTTCTCCTACTTATGATGTCGGAGTTGGGCGATTGATGAACTCTCCTCTTGACTTCTTTATTGTCTGTGAAGTTGTCCCATTTGATCGCAAAGATCTTCCTTAAACGTTTACAGTCGGAGGAGTCCCAACCCTATTTTTGTTTGTTTGTTCGTTTGTTTGTTTTTGTTTCTTGCTTGTTTTGTTTTGTTTTTCGGGCTTTTCAAGCCCAGTGATTCAGAACCGTACAACACAACTGATGGTACGTTTGAATTGCAGAATCTCAACTTCAAAGCAGTAAGAACTTTTTATTTTTTCCAGATTTGTCTAGCCTGTTGAATGCTACAAGAGTTACGCCTCTTCAAGCATTGATCTCGCCTTTCGTTGGAAATTTGTGTGACCTTGGCTTAACTTGAAGGCCACAACCAGAAGAGTATTAGATGACATTAGTCTTTTCCAATCTCCAACCCCTTCACTTTCTTAGCTGTCCCCGACCATCTATTTTTGGTATTATTCATTTATTCATTAATTTTGGTAAAGTGCCAGCTATCTAAAATACCCGTGTTTGGTTGACCTTGGTTAACAGTCAAGATCAGGATGTATTTCAGACGCCTTCAAATACAAAGGCAAATGGTCCAAAGATTTTGAATGGCAGATACAAATATTTTGCAGGGAAATGTGACATAAACAACAGTTAATTTACACTTTTTTGAATACCATTTCCTTTTTTTTTTCTGTTAATTTGCAATCACTCGGTCCTTTCAGTCTGATTGTGCTGGCTTGATCTAAAAAAGAAGAAAAACCTTCATCACTTTGTGGCCTTATTCAGGGTTGATGAAGATAAAGCAACGAGGGACAGGAGCTTGAATCATTCTCAGAAATGCTGATCCAAAAGTGGTGAAATCTCTCGTGCGATGACATTTTGAAGCCTTAATCTAAAGACAGAATCAGTTCAGTAAATGTATTCCAGTGAAGAATATATATTGAAATGGATCTAAGCTTTAAATCGATTAAGTCATTCTTGATTGATCATTTTTCTTTTACAGATAGACACACAGACAGTGCTGGGGAAATTTCTGTCCGAGGAACATACTGGCGACAGACTTGGCAGAAGCACAATACACACACACACACAAAATCCCTCAGAACACCAAAGTGATCTAACCACAAAGTTATCGACTTCAAGACAGTATTCAAAAGAGTTAAGCACGATGACTTCTGGCAGGTGGTGAGAGGCTTGAAATATAAAAGAGGATCTAATCAAAAGTTATCAAGGCTCTGAATAAAAATGCATGCAGAGCTGTGCTTCTCAAAAATCAAGTTCGAAAATTCTTCAAAACCTTAGTAGGAGTACGCCAAGGATATCTGCTTTCACCATATTGTTCAACATCTTCCTGGAAAATACCGCACAGAAAACCCTGTACAACCGTCATACCTCCATCCATCATTGGATGTTTGCCGCTGACATCGACTTTATGGTAGATATCAATACTGAACTGCAAGACTTTACAAACAAACTCATCAAAAGCGCAGGGGTATATGCAGTGGCAGTCAGCAAAGAGAAAAGCAAAGTCATGAACATCAGCGCAGAAGTCTACATGAATGGCCAGAAACTGGACGATGTCGACAGTTTCAAGCACATGGGAGCTACCCTGACCAAATATAGCAGCGGCACAGCAATAAAATGCATCAGTGTTGCAACAGCATGGCAGCAATGGTCAAACTCAACAGAACTAGAAGCAGCAGCAGCAGTTTTTCCTTGCTTTGGCTGGCCACGACTGAGGCAGCCCAAATGTGGTTTTTAAGAAGAATGTTAACAGCTTCATTGACAGCAAAGAAAACAAACGAGACAGTCTTGATGGAGGCAGACACAAGAAGATTATTGATAAGAAAGATTAGGAAAAGACAAGCAACATTTATAGGCCATTTTAAGAGGAAAGGAAAATTAGAGCACCTGGTCACAACAGGAAAGCTTGAGGGAAACAAAACACCAGGTAGACCCAGAGAGAAAATATTGGACGGACTTGTAGGGTGGCTGAGGACAGAGATGGTGGAAAATGTGCTTGCGGCGACAAGGGATAGATGCATATGGAGGGCCATGATCGCCAACGCCACGTGGCAGGGCACATGATGATGATGATGACCATCAGTTTTACAATCAAGTACAGACAGTACAGGTTACTCGTAGTCTCCGTCCTTCACAACTGATCTCAAACTTAGTCACTGCTTGTTGACTCAGGAAAGACGATTCAGGACTTTGAGACCAAATGCCCCGGGAAACTTGTTTCGCATATCCTACCTCAATAAAAGATTAATGAGAACGTACAGAACGAGATCAACACCTTGATGGGCCCATAGGTACCGCAACTGGCAACTGTGGAACGAAGCAAGCTCGCATGGTTTGGTCATGTCACTCGCCATGACACACTGTCTACAACCATCAATCATGGCACCCTGGAAGGTAATTGGAGATTGACAGAGCAAGAGCTGCGTGGCAGACATCGAAGACTGGACCAATTTCAGAATGTCTGAAGTGCTTGCTGCTTCGCTTCTGAGACAGAAATGGAAATGCCATTGTCTCGTAATTGTCTGCTGCTGCGTCTCATGAGTCTTCCTTCCCTGCCCTCCTCTAACGACCATGCTGGTCATAGGATTGGAGAAAGCAGAAGAAGAAGACACAGACGGTACTATCAGTTAAAGTGTCATTTCCCCGAACAAGAAATGGACTGAGTGAACAAGCCAGGAACAGAAGTAGGTGCGAGTGATGAACTGACGAGACTAACGATATCACTTACTCATGAGCAAACACGTGTCCACGGCGCCTGGCCTGGGGCAAATCCACATTCTTCTCGCTCAAAAAGCCTTGACATTAGCTTGGCCCATTTCACTCAGTCTTTCCGCCTGGTTACAGCACTGTCACTTTGCAACGCCAGGTGCCTGCTGTGAGTTTTGTTTTTCTGCTTATAGTCCCCTCCTATGCCAGGCTTGCGCCTCCCCCCCCCCCCTTTCCCACCTCTCACCGTCTTTCTGTCTGTCTGTCTGTCTCTGTCTCTGTCTCTCTCTGTATGATTTCCCCTCTTCCTCCTACTGCCTTTTATTCCTCGATTCCTTCGTCTATTTCTTCCCTGATTTCCAATTTTCCTCGTCTTCCTTCCCCCACCGTCCTCCTCCCCATCAGAAGTGACATTAGATACCCATGATGATGATGCAAGTCTTACTCGTTCAACTTGTTTCTCTGAAGCAGTAAAATGTCGTCGTCCTCGTCCGCCATCATCAAACTAACGTCAAGCTGAATGACTCCATACTGAAGATGGTGGAGACTCTATTTCACCGTCAGTGACTGTGCTAAAGAGCACGTTGTGCCAGAGGCGCTTTTTCATTGTTCCTTTAAAAAACGTCTTTTTAACAAAGGTGACTGATATCAACTGCAGGAGTGTGTGTGTGTATGTGTGTGTGTGTATGTGTGTTTCTCTTGTGTGTGTGTGTGTGTGTGTGTGTGTGTGTGCGTGCGTGTGTGTGTGTGTTTGTCTTTTGTGTGTGTGTGTGTGTGTGTGTGTGTGTACGTGTATGTGTGTGTGTGTGTGTGTTTAAAACTGTGTGTGTATGTGCGTGTGTGCGCGAGTGTGTGTGAGTGTGTGTGTATAGTGTGTGTGTGTGTGTGTGCGAGCGCGCGTGTGTGTGTTTGTGTGTGTATGTATGTGTTCCTGCGTGCGTGTGCGTGAGCGCACGCGAGTATGTGTCTGTGATAACATGTGTGAACAAGATTTTCCCAGCTGGTTATGGATAGAGCTTTCCCAAATTTTGGTCAAAAGCTGTTGACTGTTAAGGAGTCTGGAAAGCACAATTTTGCCAGGTAAAACTTGAAGGATAAGGACACACGGTCCCAATAAAAGTGCCTAAAGTCAACACTTTGTGAGGAAAAGTGTGGAAGGTGTGTGAACAACATTTTCTCAATAACGTTATTTATAATCTGTTGTCATTCTCGTGATACTCTTCTGTAGTCCTCGCTTCACCTCAGTTTTATTTTTCATCTGATGCTTCTTCAAGGACACTGTGACTTTGAGAAGTGCAAAATCTGGATGTTTTCTGATTGTTTTCGTTAAAAAAAAAAAAACAAAGATTGTTAGTTGCATTTTTTTGTCTTCCGCTTTAGACCCTGTGTTGGGGCCCTAAACATAACCATAAATATTCAAAACAATAATCTACCTACGTAATCGTAATGGCTGTTAGGAGGGCTGAAACCCAGCAGCAGATGGGACCCTCCGTCTCTGTGTAAAGATTGTGGCAACAAGCAGGTAAGGCTTGCTGAGGTTGGTCCAGTCTTGGATGATTGCCACCCAGCTCTGCTCTTTCCACCTCGACGACAGTCCTCCTTTTATGGTATGCTCATTGACAGTCATGAACAGTGTGTCGTGGCCGGTGATGTGACCAAAACCAACAACTTGCATCATTTCTCATTTGCCAAAAGTGATTCCTGTGTGCCCATCAAGGTCTTGTTCCCTTTCTTCTTTGTGTCATGTTCGAAACAGGGTATATTCAAAGCGGTGTCCTCAGGAACTCGGTCTCAAAGGCCTGAGTTTTCTTCTCTGAGTTAACAGTGTCCAAGTTTCATATCCGTAAAGGATCTAGGAGGGCAAAGACTACGCGTGACTTGTACAGTTTGTTCATTGTGATGACAGTACTGTTTCTCCAGACAGGCAATTGTAAGGAATGTTAAAGAATCACTGACACACAGCATTTGCAGGCGAAAAACAGTATTTACAGAGGTGAGAGGTTAAGTTCTGTGCAAACAACGAAGAGAAAGTGGTCTTCTGTCATGGCTGTCATCTTTTCCAAGATATCGTGACTATCTACTAAGGTCAGTGAATATCATCAGTATATATTGCTTTCAATTTACACTCGTGCTTCTAAATACCAGTTCCTTGTGTTACTAAAACATCAAAGTAAATTCCTCTCATTTCTTCCAGTTTAAACTCACTTGAACAAATTGATTAGTGCCATCCTTCTCTCTCTCTCTCTCTCTCTCTCTCTCTCTCTCTCTCTCTCTCTCTCTCTCCTCTCTCTCTCTCTCTCTCTCTCTCTCTCTCCAGTTTGAACATCTGTGCGTTGTAATAGATGTTGTGTAAATCCATCCCCTTCAAACAGGAATAAGGCCTTTTCTTGAACAAACTTCGCATAAAAATTAAAAGTGTGATGACTATGAACGTGCTGATACTGTATGTGAAATATGTTTGTTTGCTCGTTATGTTTTGTCCATCTGTTATTCACAAAATGCGAACAAAATTTATAAACAAAAAATCGTATGCCATCTGTGTGTTTATGTAAACACATGCGCGTGAAAGCTTGTATGTATGTCTTTGTATACGACTGAGCACATTTGCGTTTGCAGTGGGTCTTCTCGTGTGCACTTGAGGAGTCTGGGTGATTTGTACTTGCTAATGTTTATCGCTGGCAGCAAGTCAGGGATGAAAAAAAAATTGAAGGAATGATCCGAGGCTAGACGAAAAAGGGTTGACTTTGTGACCAGAAGGCGGGCAGGTCATGTCCAGACCGTGAAATATATCTTCCCTGGATGACCACTTGGTATGGGCATTGTGACTGACCAGTGCCTTGCACACCGCGTGCTTGACCCCAGGTTGGCATTCAGTATTTATTGTTAGATTATAGGTATACGTCTAAGTTCTTTCCCTTTTTCTTGCTGGTTGCACACACACACACACATACACACACACACACACACACACACACACGCACGACACACACACACACACACACACACACACACACACACACACCGAGAGAGAGTGAGAGAGAGAGACATACAGACAGACAGACAGACTGATAGACAGACAGACAGACAGACAGGCAGACAGACAGACAGACTGAGAGAGAGAGAGAGGGGCTGAAAACGATTGACACAAGAAAGAAAGGAAGAGTGTAGAATACGCTTCACTGCAGCTGCTCTAATCGCAAAGAAAACACTGACTCTAGAACTGAAATGATTTCTGTCAACAAAGAAAGAGGAGGGAGTAAAAGTCGTGATGGAGAGGCGACAGAGAGAGATTGTGTGTGTGTGTGTGTGTGTGTGTGTGTGTGTGTGTGTGTTGTGTGTGTGTCTTGTGCGTCCGCGCGCCCGCGTGTGTGTGCGTGCGTGTCTCTGCATGTGTATGACTGGGAGCGAAACAAACCTGAAACTGATCCACAAGAGGTTGATAAACAGTGTAGAAACTGTTTCACTGCAGCTGCTGTAAAGCAAAGTTTTGATTGTTTGCAAAAGAAAATAACTTCTAAAAAGAAAATAACTTCTAAAAAGAAAATAACTTCTAAAAAGAAAATAACTTCTAAAAAGAAAATAACTTCTAAAAAGAAAATATAAAAAAGACGGGAAAAGAGAATTAAGAAAGAGAGCGAGAGAAAGAGGGGGTAGGGCACAGACAGAGAGAAGACGAACACAAACACAAACACGAATTTTATTGTGTAAGGCCAACAACTGGAATGAGGACACATTAGGTAACTGCAATATAACAAACTATCAAACATAATACATGGGAAACGTCGTATTGTAAATGCAATATAACAAAATATCAGACATATATGGGCAAACGTCGTATTGAGGCCAAGAGCGGTAAAAATTGGAATCATGCGTTAATTAATACTGAATAAACACACACGTAAGAGCACACGACACACTTGTACTATATTTCTTAGCTTTCATACTCATTCTCATACATGCGTTCATTTTTTTCCGACCAGCTGCATTCTATGACAAACAGTAGTTTAATCAGTTAGATCACTCAGTAACTTACAAAGTTTACGTAACATGAAATATTGTTTTCTGTAATTGAAAGTGACGTCCTCATTTTCATTAGTCCACTGTTCAGCTATCTGAATGTGAAACGGTAGAGTATGACTGATGTCCAGACACCTGGTCTGAGATCAGTGTATAGTGACCAGAGACATATGACGTGGACCTCGTCATCTGGTTCAGACAAACAATATGGACAATATCTTTTGTCAAGAACGGGAGAATGCTTAAATCTATGACAATTTATTTCGAAATCGTGAGAGGTCTATTCTGAGCGGATCATACCGACTGATTCAATATATTTTTCTTTTTCGTGACAGCTTTTATACTCACTGTATAAGTTACGCGTTTGATGATGTTTCAGGATGTGGAAACCATTCTTGACAAAAACAATCTTTTAATCTACGTTTAAATTCTTGTCAAAACGCCTGCTCGTTTCCAGCAGCACCAAACAAATTTTGTACATGATGTATGACCAACCAAAGTAATTTTTAACAACGTATTGCATGCACATTTCGAGCGTTTCCTGTTATCATGTTTAAATAGTCTGAACCAGTATCTAATACAACTAAGAGCAGAATCTATGTACAGTGGATGTCTTCCCAACTATCCATATACTACGTTATTTGAAGTTCTTAATGAAACCTTCAGAAATCACTTGCAAGCAAACAGATACACCTTTTTCCAATGACTTATACATGGAATTTCCCCACATATTTCTGACCCATACAATAACATTGGTAGAATCTCAGCATCAGAAAGATTAAAGAAAACTTTTGCAGAATTACGGTCCAGCTTTGAGAGAAGCTTTATTAATTATATAACACCTTTCTTTGCACGAGTTACACTAACGTCAATGGCAACATTTCAAGTCATTTTTGTTGACATGGTTATACCAAGGTACTTTTAAGACTTTACAACATCTAGTTTCTCACATCCATAAGACCATCTTTCTTTTGCTGACAGATAGCCCCCTTTTCTGATAAAAAACAAAACAAAACAACAACAACAACATAGGCCTACCTTTCGTCTTTTTAAGATTAACATTTACTTTAAATCTTCCAGCGGAATGAAATAACAAGTTCAACTGACATTGCAAACAAACAATGGAATATGACGATAAGACGACATCATCAGCAAAAAGCACGATAAACAGTTCTATTTCTGCCAGTGACGGAATAACACCATGCTTGCCTTTTTCCAATATTTCATGAGCAAGTTCATTGAATAGAAATGAGAAAATTTATGGCGATGCCACACAACTTGTTTCAGATCTTGTATGCATTCGAAAAAGTCTGAAAAAGCACCACATCTTCCACACGTTTTTACAATTTCATATACACTTTGAACGCCAGTTTTGAATAAAACAGACCATAAAACGGGACGTTTGATACTGTCATAAGCTTTGCAAAAGCTTATTATGCATGCAATGTAAAGTTTGGCATTTTGGGGGAATTGTTTCTCTACACAAGCACAGAGAGTAAAAATGTGATCAATAATTGAGTAATTTCTACGAAATCCAGCTTGATTTTCATGTATGATAATATTTGTCTGAGACCAGACTGATAATCGTTTGTCCAATACCCAGGTATGTAACGGCTTGTTCAGTTTGTTTGTCAAGGATTTCCTGTGGAATTATCTGCGTCATCCTTGTTTCCCTTTTTATGCTATAGCCAACCAAGCCATCCCCACTGTCACAGAAGAGCCAGTAAAAAGTCTCGGAAGATGGTATGATGACTCCCTGAAAGACACACAAAGGGGATGTGAAACCAAGCAAACAGCAGAAGAAGGCCTGAAGAAAATAGATAACTGCGGACTGCCAGGCAAATACAAAGTCTGGTGTCTACAGTTCATGCTGATACCAAAGCTGCTGTGGCCACTGCTAATCTATGACATTTGCACCAGCACAGTGGAAGCAATGGAAGCCAAAATCAACAAATACACAAGAAAATGGCTCGGTATCCCGCCTGGTCTCACTGATGTTGCATTCTACTGTCGTCAAGCAATGCTGAAGCTACCTCTCAAATCCATAGTGGAGGAATACAAAGTTGGAAAAGCAAGACTGTTGAGCATGCTGGAGGAATCAGAAGACAATATCGTGAGATCAGTTCAGCCAAAGCTGAGAACTGGCAGAAAATGGAAAGTCCAAGAGGCTGTAAACAATGCCAAGAGAAACCTCAGCATCAAAGAAATAATTGGACACACGCAAACCAACAGACAGGGACTGGGAGCAACAAAAATGCAGTGGTGGTCCAAAGCCAAAAGGAAGGAAAAAAGAGACATGATCATACAGGAGTTGAAGAAAGAAGAAGATGTCAAAAGAGTGCAGAAGGCAGTCCAGCAAGGTCAACAGGGGCAATGGACAACATGGGACAGTGCACTCCAAAGAAGTCTCAGCTGGAACGATATGTGGCACATGGCTCCTCTAAGGATAAGCTTCCTCCTCAGATCTGTATATGACCTGCTCCCCTCGAATGCAAACTTAGTGAAATGGGGGAAATCAGATGACCCAGCATGTCCGCTCTGTCAGAAGAAACAAACAGTGGAACATGTCCTAAGCTCTTGCAAAGTTGCGCTAGCCCAAGGAAGGTATACATGGAGGCACAACCAAGTTCTGAAAGTGATCACAGACGTGGTTAGCGAAAAAACCATGACCCCAAACGCACCAATTGCTATGACAACGTTCTACAAAGCAGGAGGGAAACAGGTCTGGCCCGAAATTGCTATGACAACCAGCACATTGCCAAAGGGTCTTCTGGATGGAGCAGTCGACTGGGAATGTACAGCAGACCTCCCAGAGTGGAGAAATTACCCAGATGTCATCAGCAAGACAGGCATGAGACCAGACATCGCTCTCCACTCTGACTCCTCGAAACAAGTGATTCTGATAGAACTCACTGTACCATACGAAAGCAGAATGGAAGAAGCACATATCTACAAGACCGAAAAATACGCCGGTCTTGCCAGCACCCTGAAGAAAGCAGGTCTGCGGGTCAAAATCTTCGCCATAGAGGTCGGGGCAAGAGGGTTTGTGGGCACCTCCGCTTATGATCTCATGAAACAACTCGCCATTTCTGGGAAGAAGAGGACTAGAGCCCTTAAAGCGATGGCAGAGGCAGCAGAAAGGAGCTCAAGCTGGATCTGGGCAAGGAGGAACCAAAGTGGACTTCATAAGGATTAAATTCCCTACAGATGATGTGTGCCCCGTTAGCACATTGGTAAAACCGCGTACCGCAGTTCTGAAGCGCAGAATCGCTCAGGTTCGCTACCCGGCGTGGGAAAAAAAAAAAAATAGACAACAGCAGAAGGGCATCCAGGAGTCATGACCTGAATGTGGCCCGGCCCCCCGAGAGTGTAAGGAGTTCAGGGCCGAAACACTTGTCTAAAGGGGGTTTACTTCTCTGAAGACCTTCTGTTGTCTAGCTCTCCCTAGAGTTTCTTTCTACCTAGCACAATCACAGATTTGGTCCATTCTACAGGATAAACTAAACGCCTCTGTCGAACATGGAATTAAACAGTTTAATCAAGAAGGGAATTATAACGTTTACTGGCATTTGTAAACATTTCATAGAGAATACCTTCTCGTCCTGCCGTTTTGCCGTGTTTTAAAATTCCAATTACCTTTGTCACTTCTAACTCTGTTGTAACAGCATCTAATAAATCATCATTGATATGTTGGCCTGGCAAATAATCTCCTTAGAATACGTTTTTTTTCCACCCCTGTATTCGGTGTGGTTCTAAAATGATCTAACCATGTCTCTTTCGAAATTTCACAAGAACGCATCACTTTTCGTCTGCGTTTGTTTATTTCCAATCAGAAATATTTTGGTTTCCTTTGTGAAGTAAGCAGATTCTGAACTTGTCCTTTCTTGTACTCCTGTTGTTTAGCTTCAAAAACTGTAAATATTCCTTTTTTCCCTATAACAATTGTTATGACGCAGAGAGAGGGAGAGGGGGATAAGAAGGAGGAGAGAGATGAGAGACAAGAAAGTGAGAGGGGGGGGGGGGGATCGGAGAGCGAGAAAGAAGAAGAAAGAAAGAGAAAATTAAGGGACAGGGAGAAAAGATGTTTAGAATGGCTGAATGAAACTTTTTTTTCAGATGGTTTAGATAATAGTGTACTGCCCACCGATGCTAATTTATACATAAAGACAACATAAAACCGCATCAACCAACAACATACAGTTGACAGGAGACAACTGAAAAGACATAATTATGTATATTTATACATATCTATCTATCTATATCTATATATATATATATATATATATTATATATATATATATGTGTGTGTGTGTTGTGTGTGTGTGCGTGTGTGTGTGTGTTGTGTGTGTGTGTGCATGTATGTATGTTTATCACAAAATAGGAGGAAACATCATTTGTAAACAGAACATTTTATCGTTGTGTGTATGCGTCGCGCGTGGCATAAAAAAGAGGGATGGAGGGAAGGAGAAAGAGGGAGGGAGGGAGAGAGAGGGGGAGGGAAGGAGAGAGAGAGGGGGGGTGTTGTTGAAAGCGATCCACTAAAGAGAAATAAACACTAAGGAAAACGCTTCATTGCGGCCACTATAATCGCGGATGAAAGTGTCGACTTTCGACTGTTTGCAAATGAAATGACTAATCTAAGAAATGTAAAATGGGAGAGACTTGTGTGAGTGTGAATGTGTGCGTTCGTGCGTGCGCGCGTGAGTGAATGTATTTGTATGTGTGTGTGTGTGTGTGTGTTTGCGTGTTTGTGTTTGTGTGCGTGCGTGCGTGCATGAATATGTGTGTATGTGCGTGTATGTATGTGTGTGTGTGTGTGTGTGTGTGTGTGTGTGTGTGTGTGTGTGTGTGTGTGTGTGTATGTGTGTGTGTGTGTGTGTGTTTGTGTGTGTGCAGACTTCAGAACACGTTTATTCGAAGAGTGAGAGAGAGAGAGAGAGACAGACAGAGACAGAGACAGAGACAGAGAGACAGAGACAGAGACAGAGAGACAGAGACAGATAGACAGACAGAGCCAGAGACAGAGAGATACAGAGAGAGAAAGAAAGAGAGACAGACAGACAGACAGAGAGAAAGAGAGAGAGACAGACACACACACACAGAGAAAGAGAGAGAGAGAGACAGACAGACAGACAGAGAAAGAGAGACAGACAGACAGAGACAGAGAGACAGAGACAGAGAGAGAGACAGAGAGAGACACACACACACAGAGAAAGAGAGAGAGAGAGAGAGAGAGAAAGTGTGTAAATAGGAGACTACAGCAATAGGGTTGGGATGAAAATGGACGTACCTGGTGAACTAGAATGACTGTTTATAACTGGTGTGTTGTCTGTGAAAACAACGCCAAGATTGGAACCCGACAGCCGTTTGTTTGTCTTGGTTTGTGAAAAACATACCTCCTGGCTGAATGGACAATATAGACATGCTCTCCCGCACCTCTCTCTCTCTCTCTCTCTCTCTCTCTCTCTCTCTCTCTCTCTCTCTCTCTCTCTCTCTCTCTCTCTCTCTCTCTCCTCTCTCTCTGTCTGTTTGTCTGTCTGCCTCTCTCTCTCTCTAATTTCTCTGTCTGTCTATTTCTGTCTGTCTATCTCTGTCTGTCTATTTGTCTGTCTATTTGTCTGTCTCTGTGTCTCTATCTGTCTCGTCTCCTGTCTCTGTCTCTCTGTTTCACTGTCTGTCTCTCTGTCTCTCTCTCTTTTCTCTCTCTCTCTCTCTCTCTCTCTCTCTCTCTCTCTCTCTCTCTCTCTTTCTCTCTCTCGAACAACAGACGAAAAACTTCCAACAATTAGGTCTTCCCTCATAAGTCACATTTCACATTCAATAAGACATCATAATGTTTAAAGTATTTTCTTAATTTGTTTAACCATCAGGTGCCATCATACTAAATTCAAGACAAAATCATTTCAAAATTGTCCGTCCAAGAATTGACACATACGTCGTATAAAACGAGTTTATCGTCTTCTGGTGCGCAATTATAGTACTCACTGCCCCTAAAGATCACAAAAACTTAATCATTCTCTTCCTTCAATGTATTTGAACACTTGATGTCGATGTCCAAGCTGGCCTCAACTAGCAACAATTATGTCGGCAATCTTTCCACCTATGCCATCTAATCCAGTCAATGTGTAGGCATGCGTGAGTGTGTGTGTGTGTGTGAGTGTGTGCGTGTAGGTGTGTGTTGCGTGTGTGTGTGAGTGAGTGAGTGTGTGTGTGTGTGTGTGTGTGTGTGTGTGTGTGTGTGTGTGGTTGGTGAGTGGTGAGTGATGTGTGTGTGTGTGTGTGCGTGTGTGTGTGGTGTGTGAGTGAGTGAGTGTGGTGTGTGTGTGTGTGTGTGTGTGTGTGTGTGTGTGTGTGTGGTGTGTGTGTGTGTGTGTGTGTGGTGTGTGGTGTACTAGTAAATCACCAAAGCTTTCTTTCTTTCTTTTTTTCTTTTTACATCCATCGCCAACTTTGGTATTACAACCAGTATTTTCTTCTGTATCCTATGGGCGAATATATTAGTAAATATATGACGTGTTTGTTTGTTTGTTTCTTTATTTGTTTTTTGTTTGTTTTGTTGTTTTTTGTGCGTGTGTTTGTTGTTGTTTTGTTTCTTTTTTGTTTGGTTCTCTCTCTCTCTCTCTCTCTCTCTCTCTCTCTCTCTCTCTCTCTCTCTCCCTCCCTCTCTCTCTCTCTCTCTCCCTCCCTCCCTCCCTCTCTCTCTCTTTGTGATGTCTGTTAATTCAGCCGAAGTTCTACTTTAAACCAAATGATTTCAGATTAATAATGCTCATGGTTTCAAAAAATGAGCGTACAATAGTAATATGGCAACATACGTCTATAAAGCTTTTAAGAGAAGAAGTTTTCCTTATCACAGAGTTGTATTCTTGTGATGTGTGTCTGTTAAAGCAATTCATATGTACCTATTGTATTATTGAAGTATGGCTGCGGGTCCTATATTGTAATTATTCCCAAATATTTGAAGGTGCAATATCCAAGAACGACTATGTATTATATTTTGTGTTTGTATAATGTTTATAATGTCTTCACACCCCTTCAAAGGGGATTTGGCCTTACTGAATATATTTCTGATTCTGATTCAGATTCTCTCCCACCAACCATCCACCCACCCTCGCTCCCCCTCTCCCCTCTCTCTGTCTCTGTTCTCTTCTCTCTCTCTCCTCTCTCTCTCTCTCTCTCCTCCTTTACTCTCTCTTTATTTCTTCACTTCAGGCTATAAGAAAACTTCCATAGACACAATCTTTGACAGCAATTTATTTTTGTTTTGACAATGTTGCGCATCTATATCAAACAATATCCCGTTTCTTTAAAGAAGATTAAGAACGATGACGACGAAGAAAACCATCAAGATGATACTGATAGAAAAGATCAAATGTCTGGCTTCAGCAAAGGGCCTCTTTAAAGCAGGGATACTGTCTGCACTGAAAGAGTCTCTGGCATCCACATGGACATTACATAGTCACAGAACTGGAAGTGTACAGAACTCTAAGGCGAGTGTACAAGCATATAGCAATAGCATATTAATAACGACTACCTCTACGGCACCTACTCTCATAAGAGCTCTAAGCATTTCGTAAAGGCATCAGTGATAGGGCTGAGGCACTAACAGGTATGTACTCATGTTAGCCTGGGAATCTGGAATAATCTCCACCCTTTGCCCACAAGACGGGAGGTACCAGGTAGGATCCAACCCAGACCTTCTGACTGGAAATACCCATTTGACCATCGTGTCCACAATAAAGCCTTGTCACGTGGTATCGTTTCCCATGATGCTACTACTGCTGCTGCTGCTGATGACGTTGTTGTTGCGTTGTTGTTGTTGTTGTTGTTGTTGTTGTTTTCCTGATTACTGAGTGCGGTTCATTTTTGTCATATCTATTTAGACTACTTTAGAAGAAAAACTCTTGTTGACTCGGCAATACCACAAATGCTAAATAAAAAAAATACGAATAAATGAATTTAAAAAGCAAAGGATAAAAACAAATGGCGTACAAGTGCGTACAATACAGAGAACACTACACATAACAACAGCATTTTGCAGGTTTTAAATTACAACATCGAAAGTCCTAAAAAGAAGTTGATAATGGGATATTGTTAACATGGTAATCTATCCTCCTTGACGGACGGGAAAAGTAAAAGCAACAATGGAGAGGAGATGTCCAGTGCCGTCATATTGCTGT
>CM060311.1:45915191-45927691 GCA_030674185.1 Monoplex corrugatus
TAATCATAGGGAGATTTAATGAGGAATGAAACGGTGATATACTTAACAGCGATATATCTTCTTCCTGTTGCCAATATGTATCAGTCCACGCACCAGGAAAGTACGTGTATGAAGTAACTATTGAGATTTTTCGCGATTGCCTGATCAGATGTAGATTAGGCGTGAATGACAAAGGTGTAAACAAACGGTTCTAAACAGAAATTTACGCAAGAAAGAAACTGCCCTTTTTGGCCCAGTATTTTAGAAAATGAATCAATTCTATTTTCTGTTTGATTGTCCAGTCTATGGAGACATCAGAAACAAGCATCTACAAAGACTCATCGGAAATAGCTCTGATCTCTCTTGTCATATGGCCCTTAAGTCTAACAACCCAGAACATCCCAAAAATTGTCGACTTTTTATATTCTATGCGTTAAAGCTTCGAGACGAGTAACAGTGAATTTTTTATGCATTCCTACAAAAACATGGGTGACGAATGAAAAGGATAGTGTAATCTCCTCGCCACAATACTTATATTGTCTATGGGTCGGTAGCCTTCACAGTAAATCATGTGTCAGTGTCAGTGTTATGTCAGTGTCACACACTCTCTCTCTCTTCTCTCTCTCTCTCTCTCTCTCTCTCTCTCTCTCTCTCTCTCTCTTTCTCGCCTCCAGCAGCCTTGAGTGTAGAGTAATCGTTGTCTGGTAAGTCACGATTGAAACGTTTTTTTTACATGTACACCTGTATTTTAAGCGTTTATGATTTTGACAGTGCCCTTGAAAATGTTCGCTGATCCCCTTCTAGCAGTTTGTAATACTTGTTTATGTAAAAGAAGTGCTGTTGGACATGTTCACCAGATAAGACCAATACATTCAGATTACAGCCCTAACAAAGTTCTTCTCCCTTGTTGCTATCTAACAGTCTCTTCTCCAAACACATTTGTTTGCGCAACCTTTCAACCTGTAATGAGTCATCGTTACAGCTTTACTGTCAGCGTGAGGCACACAGATACAAACACTTTGTCAGCTTTCTTCATCCATCCCCCTGCTCTGTTCCACCACAAACCCCCCTTTTTTATAAACAGATTGTTTCATATCTACACGGAGAGCTGTGTGTTTGTCAGTCCTGTATTTAAGTAATAGCAAAGATTGCTTAAGGTGTTTGTAGATAGAGTGTCGCCAAGTTTCATCTGTAGAATTATATCAATGTACTACATCTCACAAGTTTGTAATCATGTAATTCTATCATGTGTACTCACAGTTGTATCATCTGTAAATTATACATGTGTACTCACAGTTGTATCAGTTTCATCTGTAGAATTATATCAATGTGTACTCACAGTTGTGTAGTCAGTAGTTTCATCTGTAGAATTATATCAATGTGTACTCACAGTTGTATCAGTTATGGTTGAATACAGTAGTCCATGTAAGATGTGAACAACCGCATTTATTTGAACGCCCTCTGAAGACGGATAAAAGGTGTCAGACAGGACCATTGCGAAAAAACAACAACAATACAAAACAAACAACTGAACAATGTAGGGATCAAGACGCAATCTTGTGTCACTCTGATATTGATGTTTAAAGGAATCTGAAGATTCTCTATTGCAGCAAACCATGTATTACAACAGTGATAGTTTAAAACCAATATCTACAAATACTAATGACATGTAAAAGAAGCTTAATCTTGATACAAGAATCAAACCAAAACGCACACTCTCTTTGTTCACCAAAGCAATTACCCAACAACGACCAAAACTCCAGGGAAATCACTGCTGGACAAAAAGGTAAGTCTTCAAGTTAGACTTGAAGGAAGACAGAGTATCTGACTGTCAAAAAGACAGGGGAAGATCGTTCTAGTTGTATGGACCAGACACAGAAACATAGCAGCGACCGATCATGGTATATATGTCAACGAATTTGCACACAACTGTCATTAGAAGCAGAACTGAGAGATGGGGCAGTTGTATGCATTCTAAGCTGGTCACGGAGATAAATAGGTGCTTGTAGCATTATGTATTGATTTTGTATGAAATTCTTTTGAGAAATAGGCAACCAGTGAAGAAAGTGAAAATGGGAGTAACATTATCATGTCTTTTTTTTACGAAGAGCAAGACGGGCCACGGAATTATGACTATGCTGGAGGCGTGCAACAAAAGATGCAGACAACCAGAGAGCAGAGAATTTCAATAATGATGCGAGACAAGATCAGAGAAATCGCAAGTTTAGATGCTGCTGAAGTTGAAAGATAACGGCGAATAGAACTGAAACGTCACTGTTAACAGTAACAAGACTGACAGGTTTGGATGACGAATTTCTGCTGAGGATTAAGAACAACGCCATCTTGACTGAATCAGAAAATAAAAAAAGTCACATAGTTGGATAGAAAAAAACTTTTACGTTGGAACGCTTGCTTTGGACATTAGTGCCAAATGACCATTGTTTCAGTCATATCTCCAATCAAGTCTAGCTTATTCTGTATCATCCAGTTCTTCATCTCAATATAAGAAGAACTGTACACTTGTATGTTGTAGCGCTGGGAGTCATCAGCATAGAAATGATGTTTGATGTTGTGCTGACTGATGACACTGGCAAGTGATCAGTGTAGAGAACATATCCTGATCTTGAGGAAAAAAGAAACAACAACAACAACAAATCAGAAATAAAAACAAAAAAATCAATAAAGACACACGCACAGCTATTTCAGCTTGATCACGAGCAGTATACTACTTGTAACAATTTTTCCAGTTTTAACAAATTCATTCTCTTAATTTCTAAACGTTTCTCATAATTTGGGTGTTCTGCGCTCCTTTGTAAAGGACATCGCGTGTATGCTCTTACCACACCCAGCTCCCACTCCCCGTGTGTTTATAGCCTGTTTTAGATTCATTTGACACACACGCACAAAATGACACGCGCGCACCCACACATGTACACACGCGCACGCACAACACACACACTCACACACCCGCCCGCGCGCATACACGCACTCAACCTTCAACCACTACTCTACGCGCACAGGCACATACACAAAAACACAGAAACGCGAACGCTCTCTCTCGCTCATTTCCTATTCCGATTTCCAAGACAAATTGGAAAGGCCGTTGACCGACCTTGGGGCGAGACATGAAGATAACACTGGTGAGGAGCACACTGTCACCACTTCAGTTAGTTGTCTTTGATGATTTAGCTCTTTCCGCTCCCATCAGTTCGTCAGTACATGGCGTGAGTGAGTGGTCTAGTGGAGAAAGCATTTTCCAAGGATGCCAGAAGCCCACGGGTTCCATTCCCGCGAACTAAAAGTGTAAGGAATGAGCAATAACACGTAGCGTTTCTCACATCACGGGATATCTCCGGTATTCGTCGTTTTTATCGTGCACGGTTTAATTGTCGATTTAGAACGCTGGGGACAACTGATAAGAGATAAGACGTAAGAGGGGCTAAAAATGTTTTGTTATGCCTCTTTAGGCTTGTTTCTGGTGTGCGCGCGCGCGCGCGCGTGTGTGTGTGTGTGTGTGTGTGTGTGTATGTATGTGTGTGTGTGTGTATGTATGTGTGTGTGTGTGTGCAAGGAGAGACCGATAGAGAGAACAGTAACAGCGAAAGACAGACAGACAGACATAGACAGAGAGAGGCAGGGAACACGGAATTTACTCAGCAAAAGGCTATCGCCCCATTTGAAGGAGACTAAGCAATGACAACTAAGATAGACTTGGGATGCAACAACAAAGAACTGTTCACCAGATTTCTCCGGCTCTGTCGATTGTGTGCCAAAGCCTGGGTCTCTGCAAATGTCTGTCCATTCCGCAATGTTGTCAGTCTATCAATTTTTCTTCCATCTTCCCTTCCATCTCCATCCTTCAATGGTTCCCACTGGATCTTGCTGAATGGCCATACCGATGTAGCTTTTATCTTTTCTTAACTGACGTCAGCAGATCTTCATATGGTCCATCATGTTGCTTGATGGTTTGGTGCACTTGTTCATTGGTGATATGATCAGTGTATCTGATGCTTTACGTCTTGCGATAACACGTTATTTTCATAGCTTGGATTCGTCGTTCAAAATCCGCTGTGAGGGTCCGTGCCCCGATGACACACAGGAACATGGAATTTTCCAGTGCACGTAAGAGCCTGATCTTGTGTTTCATGGAGATGTATTTGTCTTTCCATACAGGCTTCAGGCTGAACAGTGCTAATGTTGCTGCCCTCGATTGGATCCCTCATTGTTAATGATGGATCCGATGTTAGTGAATTGTTGAACAGTTCCTAGCTTCAGTCCGTGGATATTGCTGTATTGGCTGGCCATCGATTTGATCTTCTCGGCGCTGATTTCCATGCCATATCTTGTTGATGTTTCATCTTGTCTTTTAACAAACACGGCGAGTTTTTGGTCACTGCCTGCCGGTCCATCAATGTCATCTGTGAAGCGAAGGGTCGTTATGTTTTTTTCCTCCACTGCTGACTATGCTGACGTGATCTCCAAGTGCGTCAGTCATGATGTGTTCCAGGACTATGTTGAGAAGTGTGGAAGACAGAAGGCAGCCCTGATGAACTGCAACTGAAGTATAGAACCCACTCTCCAACAGCACCCTATATAAATACTACACTTGTTGCATTGAGGTACAGTTACCGATGTTTTGATCAGTTTTTGCTCGATGCTATTTTTCATTTTCTTTTTTTCAACAGTACCTGTTGCTAGACTCTGTCAAACTTGTTCTTGAAGTCTTTAAAGACGTTGTGGAACTCTCTTAGTGTTGGAGATGTTTTCTCGCAAAGTGTACGTAAATTAAAGATCTGTTTGATGGTACTTCTGCTTTTGCGGAATCCGGCCTGCTCTTCAACAGTAACAGTATCTTCTCACGGCTGTAATCTATTCACTATAATTGTGAGCATTACTGTGCTGGCATGACGGATCAAACTGATAGTGCGGTAGTTCTGGCAGTGTTAAGGATTGTCTCTCTTGGGAAAGGTGACGAATAGTGATTGGATCCTTGGCATGGGCCACTCGCTTGAATGCCAGATTTTTTTGTAGATGGCATTTCGGATATCGGTTCTGCGGAAGAGAAGGACGGATAACCTGTATAAAATATGTTAATTGGCAATGTAAACTTTCGTTACATTGCCACGGCCGTTGGTGAACCCATGGATTACAAGGATCACAAGTAATATCTTGAAGATGACATAAATAATGCTTCATCTCTTAAATGCTTTACATGATGGTATATTTTAAAATGTTCCGATGTTTTCTCGGGTGTATGTATACAAGTTGTTTTTACCCACACTGTGCAGGCGGTATGTCGCTGCACAGCCTGCATACTCCGCCGTCAGTGTGCGTACATGATGGGTATTGCCATATTTCCATAAGACACCGAACACTAACTAACTTACAGGATCTATAAAGTGCACATTTGATGTGTTGAGGTGTGTATACACACGAAGAGGACTTAGGCGGTAACAGGGCTGCACGTGTAGTGACCTAGAGGGTAGGAAAAGTCTCCACTGTTTACTAACCAGATCGGTAGTCAACAAGAAACATCACGAGGGTGCGAATGGGACCTGGAGCACCAATGCCTCGCCACTCTCGGGACACTCATCTCCCAAACTCCCGACGCCAATGGACAGTCATTTCTTCAAGCAAATAAGGGGGGGCTGTCCATGCGTTGCATGACCCATTCGGACCCAGTCATCAGTTACCTTGTCTACAAACCGAATGGCAAGGTGGGGAGATGACAAACCCCGGGACATAGCCACACAACGCGCACCAACCAGGTCCAGTCCAGCCTTTGGACCAAGAGAGAATGAAAGTCCCTCTCTCGCCCCACTCTGGTCTTCATCTATCTTTTGGGCAGCCCGCCCTGCCTGCCACCAGCTCACATAGCTGCCAGCACCTTTCCCCATACTATAATCTCGACACTTAGTAGTCGGAAGCTCCTGACGTTGTCTTACTTCAACCACAGGGGTTGTTTGAACGGCCACGAAAGTGGCGAGGCATGATGCTCCAGACACAGCCCATTTTGATGTTCAGCAAGGTCGGACATGTCCCGAACCCCAGGCCTTCCGATTGGAAGTCCGACATCTTACCAACTTAACCATCGCACCAGTCAATACGTTATATACATATACATACAGATCTTTCAAATAACTACATTTTGAGAAGATAAAAGCAAAGTTGGCCATAAAATATTCTCTTTGCCGTGATATTTGGATGGCGTCAATTTCTTATCTCTGAGCTTCACAGTACAAAATGAATTTCAATCTCAGCAACATGCTCGCACAGTAGACAGGGCATTTCGTTTTTCTTACTTTTGTATCGTGAGTTATGTACAGTGAGGAATGTGCACCAAATCCAAAACTCTTTAGTGTATTGTTCGCACACCTATTTCCAGGTAACGTTCTATGCGGGATCATATGGGATCTGTATGGGATCCGGGAAGGAAGAAGCTGGGAAGAGTCAGAGAGTGAAGCTGACATCAGGCTTTGTGTTGCCGCCGTAAACAAATGACACAGTGTTTCTTGTTTTAGAATTACACCTCGGAGGACCCGCTGTTTCAAAACAAGTTGTTATTTATCACATCCCGTGAAACCATTGCCTGAAACCATTGTCGACAAGATGAAGATGAATTATGATCCGGGAAGTGCAATGACCTTTTCACTCTCGTCTATTTTTGCCACTTCTCATTCTTCTTCTTCTTTTTTTTTTTTTCTTTACTTATTTATGCTCATTGTTGTTCTCACCATGGAGGAAATCAAAAGGCAGCCAGCCAAATAACAAAATCCAACCAAACAAAAGAAATCGTGCAAGAAGAGGGATACTGAGGTAGATATCAAGCTTTGTGTTGCCACCATAATGTGACAAACGAACAGACAGACAGATAGACAGGAGACACAGAGTTTCCTCGTTTCCTGAGCGGTTTTTACACATTGGCGGCTGTTTAAATCAAAACAAATTGTCAACACATTCTATGAAACTGCAGGTAGCGTGTGTTGATATATGATGCAGGATATGCATTGGCCTTTACACACAGTTGTCAGAGAGAGAACACAAGATTGTCTGTCTTGCAACGGTAAAACCAAATACAATCACGGACACAACACAACTCACACACACACACACACACACACACACACACACACACACACACACACACACACACACACACACACACACACACACACACACACACACACACACACACACACCACACACACACACACACACACACACACAGACGCGCCACACACACACTATAAAAAAGGCAAACAAGCGAACAAAAAAGACTATTTTTATGCGACAGTCTTTAACAATACAAACAAAACAACGTTGGGGGGCAGACGCTACTTAACAGAAAAGAAAAATAATGAGAGGGGGGTGGGTGGGGAGAAAGAAAGGTCTGATATAACCCTCCCAGAGTGAGATCTACCAGTCTGTAGGCCCTCCACAAGACACATCATGTATGATCCCAAAGCAATATACGATTAAAAACAAAACTTAACTTTTGGGTTCTATCTTCATCTCTACTTTCCTCTTCCTTCTATGTTTTCAGGAACTCTGCTTCTTCTTCCTCTTTTTTCTTGTTTGTCTCACCTTTTCTTGTTGTTTTATTTTTTCCCATCCTAACTTCTGCTCCATCTCAGAGGGTTTGATCCCACACGCTGCTCATACTGGCTCCTCAACACACCGAGCCAATGGCAAGTTCATCCAGGAGAAGTCCCAAGCCCATGGGAACCCAGAAATGGGAAGCCTTCACGGGGCCACCCACCTGAGGAGACCCTGAGCTGCTGTTGAGTCACTTGGGTAAAGTTCAGCAACAGTGTCTCTTCTAATCCAGTTTATTAACCCTTTGACTCCCACGGCCTGTCTACCAGCATCCTGCACTGTCAACCATGCTAGCAAAACAAAAACTTAACCCTTTGACTCCCTCAGTCTATCCACCAGCTTCCTGCAGGAAGCTGGTGGATAGGATGAGGGAGTCAAAGGGTTAAATTTTTGCAGTTGGTGGATAGGGTGCAAGATTGAAAGGGTTAAGGACACATCTTACTAGACCCTCTACGAACGACAGTAATCGCTCGCTCAGGCGCTGAGCCAGACGGATTGAAAAGACTCTTCCCCCTCCTCTCCCCCTCCAGTAAAGAGATCCAACACAGGCCTTCAAAGACAGGCCCCGACAATCACTGGCACCGAAGACCCAACTTGAATTCAGCTGATGGAAACTGTAGAACAAAACGAAACCTGTCTCATTTTTTTCAAAGACCAAATGTCAAGAAAATCAAGTGAAACACAATAATCCATACATAAGCATTATCACTACCACACTAACAGCACCAACAGCACCATCATCAAAATCAAAGACAGACAGACAGACGGAGAGACACAGACAGACAGAGAGACACAGACAGACAGACAGAGAGACACAGACAGACAGATAGACAGGCAGACAGGGAGACAGAGAGAGAGAGACAAAGAGAGAGGGAAAGAGACAGAGACAGACAGACAGATAGGCAGGCAGGCAGGCAGGCAGGCAGGCAGGCAAAAGAGACAGACAGGCAGACAGAGAGACAGACAGACAGACAGAGAGAGACAGAGACAGACAGACAGACAGAGACAGAGAGAGAAAGTTTTTTTCTCTCTCTTACTTCAAAGATGTCCATGAACTTGCCCAATTTGAATGTCATTTGTAGAGAGAAGAGAAAGACACCTGTGCTACACAAACAAAAGACACATTTACAAGCGTCCCTTCCCGCCCCGCCCCCCCCTCTCTCTCTCTCTCTATCACACACATACAGACACACACACACACACACACACACACACACACACACACACACACACACACACACACACACACACACAAACACAAGCACACACAGACACATACACACACGCGCGCGAGCACACACACACAAACTCACAGGCAAACAGGCAAGCTCAAGTACACAGACACAGACAGACACACAGACACACAGACAGATGAACGTGCAAGAACTGTCCCCTAGGTGGTGGGTGAATTCTAATGCAGGAAGTGCACTGGCCTTTAAACCTCCTTCCGTCAACACTTTTTCTTCTTCCTCCTCATTCTTCTCTGTGCCCTCCTCCTTCCTCTTTTTCCCCCCATTAAAGTTTTTCACGGCCACAACTTGCCATTGTATATATAAGCTTGGTAAATAGCGAGACGTAGACAACCGTGGACAGCACTTTAAAATTTTTTTTCCCATATATCATTTGTATTTTATTCTCTCCTTTTTGGGGGGAAGGGGGTGTTTTTTCTCTGTCTCTGTCTGTCTGTCTGTCTGTCTGTCTGTCTGTCTGTCTGTGTCTGTTTCTCTGTGTTTGTCTGTCGGTCGGTCTGTCACTCTCTCTCTCTCTGTCCGTCTCTGTCTGTCTGTCTGTCTGTCTGTCTGTCTCTCTCTCTCCCATCATTCACTTTATTTTTTTTTTTTTTTCAAAGAAGTTTCTTCCCAGACGTTTTGAAAGGATACAAACTTCACGCATAGGCTTCATTCCATCCCCTCTATCATCAAAGAGAGTTTTCCTTCCTTCCCCATTTCAAGACCTTGCCAACACATAGGGCTGTGTGTAGGCTCAAGGAGTCTGTCAGACAATTGCTAGCAGATTTGGGTGACTGCATTTGAAAATTGTTGGAGTGCGATGAATCCCTCTCGATCAAACCTGAAATTCCAAACTTGAGTATCAATACAAAACAGCAGTTTGTGTAAGGAACACCTGCCGATCAGGTTAGGTGGTGACTGTACCACTGTTATGTGACAAGCTGTTTTAAAAAGTACAGGTTAAACTTCTCTCATAACCTTGCAATCGTCAGAGGGTGAGGTAGTAGAGGCCTCAGTAATGTCAGATCACTCCCTTTTTTTTATAAAATTCTAGGCCAGCCAAAAATGTACGTTTATCGATGCAAATTTGAACAGACTGTACCAAATATAAGCTGGTTTAGTTCAGAGAGATCTTACCACAGTACATAACATAGAAGATTACAAAGCAAAAGTGGCGTGAAACTTGCACACCTTTGGAACCAAATGGCTGCCATATTTACCACAACCGAAACCTGATTCTGTTTAGCTAATTTGCTGTAAGTAATGAAAGTAAGTAATGAAATGTGATAGAGAGTGTGATTTCTTAAGATCTTGCCATGTCTGCTTACAATTTTTCCTCGTTCTTTCGTTCGTTTATTTCGTTATGTGTGTGTGTGTGTGTGTGTGTGTGTGTGTGTGTGTGTGTGTGTGTGTGTGTGTGTGTTGTGTGGTGTGTGTGTGTGTGCGTGTGTCTGTGTGTCTGTGTGTCTGTGTGTGTCTGTGGTGTGAGTGTGTGTGGGTGTGAGTGTATCTGTGTGTGTGTGTGTCTCTGTGTGTGTCTTTGTGTGTCTGTGTGTGTGTATGTCTGTGTTTGTATCTGTGTATGTGTCCGTATGTGTGTGTCTGTGTATGTGTGTCTGTGTGTGTGTCTGTGTGTGTGTACGCTCCCGCGCGCATGTGTGTTTGTGTATGTATGTGTGTGTACGTATTTGGATTTTTATGTTGCATAATATTATGTCATGTATACATGCATATTATTGTTGGTGGTGGTCATGCTTCATGAGATGTGTGTTTATTTGTATTTTAAACATTCTGCTGATGTGATTGCAATTACGTTTAATTGTTTCGTTTAATTTGTGTGTATTGCTTGTTTAAAGCGAATTTTAAAACGTTTGAAAAAAACATCTTTAGGCCAGCCACGTTCTTCTCCTTCGTTGCTTTACATTGTCCAATAATAAACAAGATCAGCTGTACAATCATTACAGGACGGTCTGGAGGCCGTACACGCCAAGCTACAGGAACCAGACTTGAACTCGAGCTAACCGACCGGATGGAAGGCAGGACTCATCTCTAGGCCATCGAGGCCTCGCAAAAATCGATTAATCCCAATTTGTTGTTGTAACTTCATAAATCAGATATAGTACCATGACCGACTTTCAAAAGTACGTAACTTTCACACATAATCAGATTATTAATACCATGAACTTCAAATATCGTAACTTCACACATTTATAATACCATGAACTTCAAATGTCGTAACTTCACACATTTATAATACCATGAACTTCAAATTCGTAACTTCACACATTTATAATACCATGAACTTCAAATTCGTAACTTCACACATTAATATAGTACATACTTCAATGTGTAACTTCACAATTATTACCTGAATTAAATCGTATTCACACATTTATAACTGAACTCAATATCGAACTTCACACATTATAATACATGAATTCATACGACTTCACACATTAGATATAATACCATGAACTTCAAATGTCGTAACTTTACAAATCAGATATAATACCATGAACTTCAAATGTCGTAACTTCACAAATCAGATATAATACCGTGAACTTCAAATTTTGCTAAATACTGTTCTTGGGACTGACGCCAAATCATATGGGTTTCGTTAATAAAACCAGGACAAATGCGCATTGCCTGAAGCAAAACGAAGGGCCGATTTCAACTCCTCTAGTCTGCCTGACTGCAGGTGTATTTTTTGTCAACTTAAGAGAGAAGCTTTCAAAAACGTACCAACAGTCGTGTTGCAATGATCAACGCAACAGATTAGCGGCTGGAAATTTGTGAGTTCGAACCACATCAATCCAAGCAAAATCGTTGATCGAACCTCATCAATCCAAGCAAAATCGTTGATCGAATCTCATCAATCCAAGCAAAATCGTTGATCGAACCTCATCAATCCAAGCAAAATCGTTGATCAACCTCATCAATCCAAGCAAAATCGTTGATCGAATCTCATCAATCCAAGCAAAATCGTTGATCGAATCTCATCAATCCAAGCAAAATCGTTGATCGAATCTCATCAATCCAAGCAAAAAATCGTTGATCGAATCTCATCAACCCAAGCAAAATCGTTGTTTTCGACCCCAAACCGGTTTGAAAACCCAAGCTGACCGTGCTATGAACTCGTTCGTAACAATCGTAAGATGAGACCACAACACACAGTCGGGTTTCATCCATTTCACACGCCACTGAAGGTATTGCTCAGCTTTTTTTACCAACGCCATAGGTATCTGTTGACTCCATGCCGTAAAGCGTTGAGTACAGCCCTGTCACGCAATTTCTGTCTACAATGGAACTCCATGGCATCATGATTATCATCCCTATCCTTATCCCTCTGACAAGAAATTTCCCGAACTACGCGATCACAAACAAGCAAACAAAGAAACAAATAAACAAAAGAGATAACAAACCCAAAACCAAAGCGAAACAAACAGCCCAAGGCACGATATTCCTGGCGCTCACCTGCCAAGTGACGTCTATCAGCGGAAAAGGTATTGACGCAAACAGCTTGAATATGTCAAACGTTTTACCAACTACAACATCCACAATTAGATGTATTACATGTTTGGTTCTGGGAAAAGTGTGATTAAGGTACTGTGCAGTATTTGTTTCATTCATTCGCTAATTCAGTCTTTTTTTTTAATCTGTCTCTGTTTATCTTCAAAGGGAAATCGTTTGGTATAT
>CM060311.1:45932691-45942691 GCA_030674185.1 Monoplex corrugatus
TATACGGTCAGGCGGCATCTGCATGAATTTGGCAGTTTCATGTTTTTTACGTTTCCTGCCAAGGAGCGTGGTTACAGGAGTTGTAGTCAGCCATGTCATATGTCGCTCCACTTAATATGAGTATATATATATATAAATAAATATATATATACATATGTATGGGTATTCAATCGGGTGGCTGGTGTCTCATCGGTATAACATGATGCTGTCTGGACGGGTGGTAGTTGTCCCTTTCTATCTATTGCTTTAGGGGTGATCTGATGATGTTCATCTCATCGCTGTAGTTAACGCTGTTGTCTGGTTGGTCTTCCTTGGTTCCTCGCTTTGCTGTCGCATCTCCGTTTCATTTTCTGGACGACTTCTTCCCTGGTTGTTTTGACTTATTCAAAAGCCTTGTCAGGTGGAGGAACTTGTCATTCTCCGTGGCTGGAGAACAGAGAGGACAGTAACAGGAAGACCACACGACAGCGTGTAAAATCTGTATTCTGAATCCTGGAGGCTACTTGCATGAGTGTTTCTGTTTCTGATTTGTAGATGGCGCAGTGTTTGCCAGTAGAAACGCTGTTGTGATTTGAGTCCCTGGAAAGTTGACAAGCCACGGGCTTCACCACTGGTCACAGCATTGGTGGCTGACCCATCAGTATGTACATGTTTCCTTGCCTCCTGTGGGTAACGCTCTTCTATCATGGCTAATGTAAAACCCGGCCTGCTGTGTCATCTCGTACTTCTACTGAGGTGACTCAGGGACCTTAATGTGGATCTAATGTCTATCTGTTTTAGTGTCCATGATTCTGGTAGTTGCAAAGGTGATGGTAAACATTTGTCTTTTGGCAGAATTTGCTGATGTTGCCCCGATAGCTTCTTGCTTTCTGGATAATCCTCCGTTTCAGGCGAATTTTGATGAGAACATCCAACGTCTGCTTCAGAGAATGATCTGTCGAACTCCTGAACTTCTCAGCCAGCCACATACTCTTGGTTCCGTTCTCTGGTTGATGTGGATTCTGGTACATGTCTTCATTTTTATAGGCCTAGACCTTATTTCTTCTGATGAATCCACGTGTCTGGTTATGTACTTCGTTGAAGGGCTGCAGGTTGGTTTTGGCTGCGACTGACCAAGCAGTGAAGCCAGATTTGAGATGAGGCCAGAATGCCCCATGACATACTGTTTTCGGTATCCTTTTGTTTGTCCGTCAACTTCAAGATCGCAAGTTTACAAATGGTCTTAGCGTCACCTTTGGCAATGTGTGGCTTCCAGGTCCACCACCAGATTTAACGATGATCACTTACTCCCAGTTGTTTCCATACCTTTCTATGACATTTTTGTTCGTGTCTTTAGAGTAGAATGCAAGATCAGGTGTGGTACTGGTGTGCAGTCGTCTGGAGTAACGAGGAGTGGTCAAAAGGACTGTTTAAGAGGACGACCCCATGTGTCATCTTGCTATATTCTATTTTTTCACCTCGATGGTCCATTGCTCATACCCTTAACTTTGTGATTAGTTGTTGAATTTATCAACAACCAGAAAGTTGCAGGCCTGTGTGTTGATGGTGTCTTAGGAAAATTCCCTGCAGTTTTGGGGGTGGCAGTGGTAATTGTCAGGCTGGAAATCTGTTGTATTTGTCTTGATTAGGATCATTTGATATTTGGAGTCGTCCATGTGAGTATTTACCAGACAGGCTTTGATGATGTAACCGATAAAGATCAAGATTCTTTGCTTCTGTCTGTTTTATTAGATCTAGGGGACTGATAGCTTCTCATCTTGAGGGACTCGTAGCTTTTTGTGTGTGTTTCATGAACACAACAGACGCTGATGTTCTTCTCATATCGGATATGCTCGAGTTCAGTTTTCTTCTTTATGACACTCTCTGCATTCCAGTGCGTGGCTCTGAAAGGTTCTGCAGGCTGGAATGTTTTCATGTCATTGTGCAGCCCGTAGCTTTTCCCCTGTGTCCCCTGGTGAGACAAGACCGACGGGAGGTATCTCAAGTAGCTGAGGGTAGATCTGTTGACGCTTAGGATCTGATGCTGCCTCACTGTGGAAGGACGTCAATGAACGAGCACAGTTCTCGTTTGAGGTAAATGACCGTTAAACGTTTAAAATATATTGCGTGGCATCGTGGTTTATAAGAAGGCGACTGCAGGGCTGGTACTTCTGATTTCAGCCCTCCATGTTTTGTGAATGGATTACCCCGCCCTTTGCTTAGACCTGCTCTGTGAGCACATCTTCCTGATGGCTCCATCGTACAGCATGTAGGGTATTTCCTGTACAGCCTTACCGGGTGCTACTCTGTGCCGACCTGAGAGAAAACTATCGCCGTTTGGTCTGTGACTGCTTATTAATCCAGGAAGCCTGGCTAATTCTGCAGCTAATCTCCATACCCAAAGGCCATCTGCTGTCTGCCACCTGCCATCCACTGAATTAGAGATGGTCGCTATGAGTTGGAGATAGTCTTTCCTAGAATTAGCATAGGGGACTTTCATTTCTGCCCCACCATACCAGACGGTAGGGTAAAATGTGATTAAGTAGGTAAGTAAATAAGTAAGTTACTAGCAAGACTCACCATTTCTAAATTCATATACGGAAACTATAAAATGCTTACACTGTATAATTAATTCTGAGTTGTAAACGAGATTACAGGAATGGAAAGATCGGATAGACACGGAGAGAAATAAAACTAGAGAAAGAGACAGTATTTTTTTCTTCTTTTCCGTCTGCACCGCTTTAGTGACATGATCCCACACATCTCATGCCGGCTCTACAACACACGACTAATCCCAAGGTCATTCCGTCGAAGTCGGGGCAGGAAGATCAAGGGAGCGAGATATGTCAAGCCGCCATGGGACTACCCACCAGATAAGGCCCTACACTACTGCTGAGTCATTTCAGTAGACTTCAAAAGTGCCCGCTCTGATCCAACTTACTAAAAACACTGTAGGCCCTACTAACTAAAGTAATCGCTAAGCTACGGCGCCAAACCGAATGAGCAACCCCCTTTAATGCTACGTTTACACGGGATGCAACTAACGTGCAACCACTGGGTTTTACCAGTTGCACGAGGAGCCGTGCAACCACAAAGTTGTGTGGAGTTGCATTCGTGTAAAAGGAAACGTGCAACCGTTAGGCTCCTCCCCTGTTCCCGCCGTTTCTTGAGGCTCGCGCTGCGTGTGTCACGGAGGCACGCGTGGCGCAAAACTACTTCCTGCCTACAACCCCAGCCAACTCCGGGCAACTCGTGTAAAAGTGTTCCCAACTCCACACAACCGTTTGGGGCCGTGCAACTGATGCAACTACGAAAACATTATCGCTCTAGGATAATATTATTTTCGGCCGTGCGACTACACGTACAACTAAAAATCGGATTTTACCGAAAAACTGACAACTCCAGACAACCTCAGACAACCGAACCGATTGCCTGGAGTCGTCTGGGGTTGTGAATAGGTTGCATGGTAGTGCAACAGATTAGTTGCACGCTAGTTGCACGTCGTGTAAACGGGGCATAAGGAAACTACAATCACGACCTTACAATGACAACGACAGCCAACATGCATTACTGACGCCAAAGCCCCGAGCTTGAAACCATCTCATTCATGGAAGCGATAGAAGAAACTAAAACTGAGACCAACACAAGATCACGACATGACATCCACATAATTTTATTTTCACTATGCTATGATGTTTGTTGATTTAATGATAATGGGGATGATAAGCATGATGGTATGCAGTTCCATCTAGGATTTAGAACGATTGACAAACCTGTATTCTACGCTTACTTTTATCATATATCCTGGCGTCAACCAGGCACGAGAGATACAGACACCTGCAGCGTTGATCAGGAGATTTGAACAACACTCTCAGTGACGCATCCATAAAGTGGATGAGACTCGACAATGTGGTTCCAATCTTCCCAATGAACCCATAGGAGCCGGTTAGGGCAGGAAATCTCACGATATTTTTTTTATGTATAATAATATATGTTCTCTTTGTAGAAATGTACAGAACACTTTGCGACACGTGGTTTGAAAATGTACAATGGTGCGACATGTGGTTTGAGAATGTACAATGGTGCAGGTGTTTGTAGACAACTCGGAGCAGTCTTGAGCGGTGTTTGTTGCAATGTTTCCTCCGTAGATTGGACAAGACAATTTCAAATTGGATAACGTCTTGGATTCAGTTATGTTCCACACAAAATTCTCTAGTTTCCAAAAGCAAATATAAAGAGACAACACACATGTCAGTTTATTTAGAAAGTATCTAAAAACGTTTCTGACACAGAGAAACACATAGCATTAATAAACATAATATATAATACATTTCAGAATGAATCGGTTTCCTACAAAACAGTATGTCGTAGATATGTAGATTGTTAAAATATCTGTGGTTGAAATAGCATTAATGAACATGACATATAATATATATATATAAGAATGATTGAGTTTCCAGCAAAACACCGGTAGACAAGAAGATTGTTGAAGTATATATGGTTTATCTGCTTACTGGAACAGATGCTAAGTGAAGTTTTGCAACTGCGATCTTTTTTTTTCCGCAGAAGATGTGTCAGTATTGTTAACACTTTTCTGCTGTAGTACATGTTAAGTACGTGAATGTGTGATGATTATGAACATGTTGATATTATATGTGAAATGTGTTTTATTTGCTCGCTATGTTTTGTCTATTTGTTGTTCCACAAAATGCAAAAAATAAATGATTTATTAAAAAAAGGCCAACAATTTTCTTTTGACCCTAGGGGTTCGAACCTATGATCTTCCAATCAGCGATCTGTTGCGTTCCCACGTTGCCGTGGTGACTGGTGAGAGAGACTGACATGCGTATATAATGTTCACGAAAGATATGATCCAATATTCACAAATTAACACACATCACAGTCAATAAACATGTACATCCACTTTCTTGTGTAGGTTGCAGCATGTGACACAACACACCTGCCGAGAAGAGAATTTTCGTTTGCTCAAAAACGATTGATCGCATTCGGACAGTTCCGCATGCGCTCAACCCATTGCTGCTACTGTTTGACTGAGTGCAGTGAGTCTGCGCCAAAAACTGTACGAGCTGGCAAAAGCTTGAAATGGAAGAGGGTAGGAGTGAGGGTGGGATCTGTGTAACGTTAAGCTGACCGACTGCAATCGACAGAGACACAGGACAGAGAAATCTGACACAGGAAACGAAGGCCAGACACACGAAAATAGAATTAGAAAGCTTATTTAATTGGCGAAACAAGACAGGCGCAAGTTTTCGGCCGTCTGGACTGTGTCAAGCGAATTCAAAAGACAGCAAAGAAACAAAATCACAGGATTTAAGACAAACACACATCAGATAACTTCCTTCATGTTTCGTTCAGCATTGAGCTAGAGAACTGTTAGTTTACTGTTATTTTTCTTTAAAGCCCAGCTGACTGTATAGAGCCATATCAGGACTATAACCTTTTCAAAACATGCACTATGGTTCAACAGGAAGAAAAAGAAAAAAAAATTAAGTGCACACATCAATGCATTCGCGAACATAATCAAAGGAGATGCCCCTGGCGTTGACTACTCCGTCCAGTTTGTCGCACAGGGGATTTAAAAAACACACATGAATACAAATTCAAACATAATTAAGGAATGTTCTGAGCTTACAACTTTATGCTTTGGGCTGCGTCTATGCCAGCTGAATGGGAAGCGCAAACTGTGCTGGATTTCAGAAATTCTACATGGGAGATAACTCTGTGACGCTCAAGAGTTATGTTGCTTAGTCAATATTTAAAATTCTCCCTGTTTCCCTCTTATTTCCTTTGTTGTTACATAATTAAGGACACTAAAACATACATAAAAATGGGCTTAAATTACCTAAAATTGCTTCCGCATATCTTATTTCCCCAGAGCCAAAAATGCACTTAATACATGTACCCAATTATTAATCCTAAGAGAAAGTCTGTAAGAACACACAGGTGAATGGACCAGCAAGGCAGAAAATGGTAGGAAGAAATGCCAAAAAGCAAAAGAGGAAGAAAGAAACTAAGAAAGTGAAAGAAAAAAAGGAAATTTCTAGCACTGAATTTCCAGAAGGTGGGGATACTATTTATACTGAAAGAGCCCCCGGCATCCCCTCGGGTGGGGGGTGGGGGGGAAGCTGGAGAAGAACGTGAATAATAATGATGATGATTACAAATGCTACTACTACTACTACCAATAATAATAATGATAATAACAACAATAATAATAACAATAATAATGATAATAATCATTACACGCCAAATATTGATGTAACAAAACCCATAATATAAAAGACAGAAATACAAGTGACCCTGGACTAGGGGGGGGGGGTGGAGAGGCTGCTTGGACGGCACAGTCAGGTCAATAAGTTCATTCTTACACTGACATACAAAACAAATTGTAGCAATACAACATTCCTAATGAGCGCTGACTCTGAAAAACAAGTTAGGGTGGTCAGCCAGCTCTTCAACATGTGCAGCATAGAAAACACAGGGAGGCTGAGCTACAGGTTTGCAGCAAACATGCTGACGTGTTGTGGTCGGTAGTCGTACAGGTCATACCGGCTAGCACAGTCCATCATCAGTAAAAACCTTAACAGTAATGGCCACTTACCTTAGGTCTCACACTCCCGTCGAGTTCCAGCCTAGACTGTCACCTTTGAATCGTGTTGCCATGGAATACTGTCGTAGCGACTTCTTTTCTCATGAAATATAGTCTGTCGGTGATGGGCATGTTAGTCAAGTGGGTAAGATGTCAGTCTTGCAATCGGAAGGTCTAGGGTTCGATCCTGCCGGATATCTCCCACCTTGTGGATAAATGGTGGAGATTTTTCTGATCTTTCGGGTCAATACGTTTGCTCACAAAGAACATCAAGCATGCACACAATCCTGTAAGCCATGTCAGTGTCCAGTAGCCTATGAAAATATGAAAACACCCAGACTGCACGCCCACCGAAGACACAGTATGCAGTTTGTGCAGCAACACACTGCCTGCACAGAGTGGGCAAAACGATGTGTGTACTCGCATCCGAGAAAAATCTCCACGGTTAAAAAGGCTCTAAGCAACAGTCTATGCGGAGCACTGATGCACTGCACAATTTCACAGAAATATGTCAAACTAAAAAGAAGTCGGCGGACGATGGTCTAGAAGTTAAAAGCACATCAGGGCAGAATAAGTCCCAGGTTCGAATCACGAACTGAACAGTGGTTTTCTCTCCCTCTGCTAGCCCTCAACTGGTGATGTAAGTGCCAATCTCCAACTACACGTAAAATCAAAGTAATAGTAATAATTCCATGTATATACCATAAACAATCCAAGTCAGAGACTGCTCGTTGCATTTTACAACAGCAAAAAAATGGATGGGATTGGACTAAGTAGTCCCAGTCTTCCCACTGAACTCACAACGTACTCAGCTTTTGGAGCTGGTTGGGGGCTGAAGTCTCGTGATAGTGCAAGTTAAGTGTTACTTCTTTTTAAAGAGCAATCACTATTATTTCTTTTTAAAGAAGAGCAATCACTATTATTTCTTTTTAAAGAAGAGCAATCACGGTTATTTCTTTTTAAAGAAAAGCAATCACTGTTATTTTTTTTAAAGAAAAGCAATCACTGTTATTTCTTTTTAAAGAAAAGCAATCACTGTTATTTCTTTTTAAGAGCAATCACCTTGATCCGTTTGTCTCGGACGAAACTTCCTTCCTTTAATTTTTTTTTCTGGGATGGCCTGATTTTCTGAAGAATTGTTTTGTGCGACACCGGCAGGCATCCTGACGATAAGGCAGGATGAGGGTCATTTACATTCTCCACTATTCCGTCCATCTTCTTGCATAACTCATCACTTCACATTCCACACAGGCATACGACACGTGGTGGGGGAGGAGAGGCGGGACCTACTGACAGAGGATCTACATTACCGTTAGGTTATCGTAGGTAGGCCTACGGCGCGGGGTCGGACAGTGTCACATTCCCTTTAGCGCTCTGCCTTGACATAATGAAAACCTAACACTGTCACGCTTTCCTCTGTTTATGATGTCTTTTCATACTCTCCTTACCTCACCCCTTCCCCTTCTGTCTGTCTATCTGTCTCTCTGTCTGTCTGTCTGTCTGTCTCTCTCTCTCTCTCTCTCTCTCTCTCTCTCTCTCTCTCTCTCTCTCTCTCTCTCTCTCTCTCTCTCTCTCCCGCAGTCGAGTTTCAGTCACTCCATGACTGTTTCATTCAGGGGCCTGAATTAGTAATGCAAATGTCTGTAATTCATTGTCGGGCCTGGTTGATGTCGGGATACATAATGAAAAGAAACGTTAAATATTTTCTCTCTCTCCCCCTCCCTCCCCCCCTTTTTGTCTGTCTGTCTGTCTGTCTTCCCAAAAACTTGACAACGCATATGGTTTATGCGCAGGCTCACGACAAATATCATATTTATTTTGGATTCTTTTACATCACTGGGAACTGTGGCATCAGTGTATGTCTATATGCAATTCATTCCGAGCGCAGATACTTGTTTGGAGGAAAAATTAAACTGGCCAGGTCCTGACGCCCTACCTAGACTGTTTTACTTAGTCTATATTTCATACTGGTATTTTATCAGCCTACCACCGGAATAATATTGGCTATATGTAAATGGCATGTGTATCTGTGTATCTTGTCTTCAAAAAAGGAACATACATATAAAGTAGATAAATAAATTTTTGATTAAAGGTCTGAATCACAACACAATTAGCTATTCTGTATAAACTCATCTCACATGACAGAATCTCCTTCACCCCACCCCTCCCCAGTCAAATGCTGTCTATCAACCAGATGAAAACAATATTTTCTCAATCATAGATAGGTAAGTAAATAAGTAAGTGAATAAGAAGTAAATAGGTGAATAAATAAATACAAAATAAAGGAATATTTAGTTAAATAAACAGGCAAGAGATGAAAATAACAATTAACAGTAACTGCATGCAATGCATGTCATGTGGAAATAGGAACATTTGTTTAAATCATATCTTCCTGGCCCAATTTGAATGAAAGAATAGACGGACGCGATGGTCAAATGAATAAGACGTCAGACTTCCAATCGGAATGTTTAGGTTCGATCCTGCCTGGGTACCTGACGCTTGGTGGATAAAAATGGAGGTTTTCCCAATCTCCCAGCTCAACAGGTATGCACGTCTGTTTATATCTAAACCTCCTTCGTGCGTGTACGCACCCAGAACATCAAATAGACTTATTAGTGTCAAAGTTCTGAAAAACTCAACGCTAAAACCATTAAAAATGATATAAAACTCCGGCCCATTTTAAATACTAATATAATTACACAGCTAGCTTTGTTGCTATCGACATGAATAATTTTCTGTGTTATTGACTCATCGCATTCTCAGAGGAGAATGACTCTTATTCTTAAATTAGAATTGGAAATGTTCATAGAGCTGAAAAACTCTTTTTAATATTTCACTAACCGACAGCATGATCTGTATTCATACTTACCCACACAGGCTGAAAGACATACATTTTTCCGTGTTAGTATTCAGTGATCTCCCTTTTTACTGAAAACAAGAAATAAAATAAAAACAGACATACGCACGCACGCACGCACGTACACGTGCACACAACAACAACAACAACAACAACAACAACAACAAACAAAGATGATCAAGCCATTCTAACAATCTCCCTTTCCGTACGCAAATTATAAGAAAAAATCAAACTTTTTATTTCTTAAGGTCACTGTAATCTTGAAGACGCTTCGCTCATGTTCTTTAAACAAGTGCTGATCTTAGGCACCTTTTTTGGTCCGTGTGACCTTGAACCTTGACGCCATGACTTTAAAACGTCTGTATTCACCATTTCGTAATCCATCTACGTCTTTGATCCAAATTTTGTAAGTAAAGATCCAGTCAAAAACCATTGAGAAAATACTAACACGCTTTGTGTCTGAGACATCAGACATACAAACACACACCTCTGTCTGGGCGATATCAAACAATCTCTCTGTAATAAAAACAGATTACAAGAACCAAAAAAATGGG
>CM060311.1:45947691-45967691 GCA_030674185.1 Monoplex corrugatus
TTTCCCCCACTTTCCTGGGATAGTTATCCCAGTCGGCAATATCATCTGAGGTGGGTGCTGACGTAAAACTGAACCAAATCAATCAGTCAATCAGCCACAGTTGCAGTCTTATGGAGAAGACTTAAAATGATCGTGGCATGGGCCCTAAGCCTGCGTGCAGACAAGATCTTGAGAAAATCGGTGGACTAAATTAGTGGCCGACCTGAGGGTCGAATTCACAACTCTTGCGTTATCAACATGACAGTAACCAGCTGGCCTCTAACTACTCTAACTAAAACTAAGCTAACCAATGTTAAGGATCTCAGTCACGATATTTGTGTCATTTGACAATCATTTTGCTTCGTATGGGCTGTCCAGTGAATGCATAGGAAACGTGTAATTCGTCTAGATGAGGTCTTATCCTCTTTAAGCTTTTGTGTGCACTGACGCATGGAAATCTTTTTTGTATGTCGCTGATTCTGCAAACTCATTTGCACATTTACAACACAGAGATTTTGATACACACAAAAGCACTGATCTATCACAGGTACTCACACATTAGTATGTATACACTCACTAAAACGCGTATACAAATTAATATATAGTAACAAAGCCTAACCATGCATGCGCATACGTTATAGACCTACGTTATAGATCAAGATCGGTATTTAGATATGGGAAATCTGTACATATTGATGGATGAGCAGATATGATCTCAACAATGGAAGGCCTGGGTGAACAGAAAAGATCACGTATTTGTGTGGAAAAACTATTCCTACAATGGTAGAGGCGTGCGGATGAAACTGAAGGCAATGGCGGACCACCCACCCACAGACAACGCTATGGCCTCATGCCAAGCAAGACGACAGCGTGAAGTGATCTATGTTGCCAGACTCGAGTGGAGAAAGTGGCAAGCCAAATACCACCTGGTCCCCTGATACTGTCAGGGAGGAGAAAGAAAGCCTATATCTATGGGTTTTATCCTGATAGGGGAGGGTGATTCTTCTTTCCAGCCAAAGATCACCTGGTCCCCGGCCCCCACAACTGTGGCAGGAGACTGAGAAGAAAACCTGAGTCCATGGGTTTTATCTTGTTCAGGTGATTCTTCTTTCAGTCCGTCTGCTGGCTGTCAAGGCTGGTGTGTGTCTTTTCCAGCGCGTGAGGGAGCATTTACGTCAGCATGTTATCTTGCTTTCTTCCACTGCATTCCCCCTTGGAAAGGAACAGAAAAAAGAAAATGTTAATAAATTAAAGTTGAAACGCAGACCAGACAAACAAAAAAACAAAAATCAGAAAAATAGAAAAGTAGATCGAGTTTTTAAAAAGTGATATTTTCTTAAAATAGAAAAGAAAGAAAACTGATGGTCAAGCCAAGCTCACAACATTCTTCTTTTGGATTAAACAAAAACAAAACCAGTCTCTTGTTTGGCATTTTTGACCGAAAACTTGGGCTATGTCCCACTTAGACACAAGCAGTCAAGTTTTCTTTATTAGGGAGGGGGGTGGTGGTGGGGGGGAGGTTTCAAGTTCACAGTGTGTCCGAGCTTTAGAGTCTGGAGTTTATTCAACAAGAATTCATCGCTCTCGGACGATTCCATATGCGCTTCACCCAAATCTGCCTGTAGTTATCTTGCAGACTCGCTGAGCATGCGCAATACCAAGATCTCGACATGGGGTCTGGGAATGCGACCTACAAAACACTTGACACCACACAATGATTGGAGAATTAACCATTTCACTCCCGCACCCTATCCACCAGCTGCAAAAACTTAACCGTTTGACTCCCTCACCCTATTCACAGCTTCCTACAGGGTGAGGGAGTCAAACGGTTAAGTTTTTGCTTTGCTAGCATGGTTGAAAGTACAGGATGCTGGTGGACAGGGTGCTGGAGTCAAAGTGTTAAAGTGGTCAGAGAAAAGAGCCAACTTTCATGTTGTGGGATGGAACTGGACTCAGGACAGGAGATGTTGAGTCCACAACTCTACTCCAGCCAGCAGCGTGCTGATGATATAGATACATCCGTAAAGGGCGGAAAACTTGTTGTTGAGTCATGTTCACTGATTTCACCATTGAGCGAAAACCATTTTTGCCAAAGGAAGGCAGAAAAGAAGGGTGGGACATATGGTTTTGCGACTGATTTTAAAAAGAAATGTACAAATTAAAGAAAATAAGAAAAAAAAAAAAAAGAAAATACGGGGGGTGGGGAAGCAAAGGCCACTAACTGTTGGTTTTTTTTTCAAGTTTCAGAATTGGAACTTCTTGATCGCTTGATGCTTTGGACAAGATCTCTGTCTGTATCTCTCGACTGTGGACACACTGTCCCCAAACTGACTCGTCCCAGTAATATAAAAACATTCCCAAACTACACGTGAATCGTAAGCAGAAGAACGCAGAAAATGAACAAACTCATATTGTACTGTAATGTATCCAGAATATAAAAGCAATGTGACAAAATGCCTTGGACTGAAAAACATATATATGACATTATGTCCTCACCCAGTTATAAAATAATCACTCACATAAAGACATGATTTTAAAGCAACATCACACATTAACTAATAAGGTATTACAAATGTGGCACGTTCAGTGTGTGTATGTGTGTATCCGTGTGTATGTGTTTGGATTCCATACGTGCGCATGCGTGTGTGAGTAAAGTCCATGTTAAATCACGAATAAGCTTTTATAGTCATAAATGTCAAAATCATTTATAAATTTTCATCCAACTTGATCTAACGGAGCCTTGTCCGCTTTCTGTGACAATGTCATATCACCGCTCGAGTGTTGTTATTCCATCGGACATTTGTCCTGATAGCGGTCAGGTCAGCACAATCGGACAGTTTCAGTTTCTATAGGACTGTCACAGTGTCCTGAATCTGACGCCTGGACACATCACTGAAGCATCTGTAACTTGAGAACAGGTGGGAGTGGACACGATTTAAAAGTGGATCAAAAGCTCATTTCTTAGGTGTGGCGTTCTGCTGGGTCAGCTTACAATTCAGAAAAGCGTGCAATAAAGGACGTTCGTTAAAGCCCCCGTAGAAATATATGAACAGCTCGTGTCTGCAACCCAGATGTCTTATTTATCGAATTTACAAAGGTCACTGGTCTGCCAGCGTTGGAATGCGGGCCTTAATAGCTCACTTGGTTGAGCGTCTGATTCACATGCTAATTACTGTGGTTTCAAATCACAGATGCACCACAATAAAACTGGCCTTCTTATTGGCCATCTTAACATAATTGTTGTTCTGATGGTGTCGGTATAGGATTAGACAAATTCTCTATCCCTAGTTCCCTGGGATGGTTATCCCCGTCGACCATATCGTCTGAGGTTGGGTGCTGGCGTTAAACTTGGACGAAATTAATCCAACGAGCGTTGAATTCATTTGCAACCTTGTTGAGTACGCACATCGTATCTATGCACTGTTCACGTAAGTAACTCAAGATAAAGACAACACGGCATCAGGTTTGGGGCAAAAGTAGCTATCTTTACCTTCTAACCATCTCCAAATGCATTGATGCATTTATACAAAATGCACCGATAAATCAAAGCAACACTCCGAGTCGAAGGAAATTTGAATGGCAGTGGGCAGAGCTATTTCTGTAACGTTAATTCTCTCTCTCTCCCTCCCTCTCTCTCTCTCTCTGTACGCGTGCGCGGGCGCACGCGCTTGTGCAATGACAAAAACAACTCTAGATTTTCGCGTTCTCTATACGCAGTTGTCTCTTCAAGAAGTAGGTCGTCAGACAACCAATCGCACACAGCCTGGTGCGTGTCCTATTACTTCATCTTCTCCTCCATGCTCCTGAAGCATGCTTTTAGGACTGCCACAGAAGGAGTGGACCTACGCACCAGATCCGACAGGCGACTCTTCAACCTCGCAAGACTGAAAGCAAAGACAAAGGTGCGCGAGGCCATTATCAGAGACCTGCTCTTCGCCGATGACGCTGCTGTTACCTCACACACTGAGCAACAACTCCAGTGCCCCATAGACAGATTTTCCCAAGCCTGCAAAGACTTTGGTCTGACCATCAGCCTGAAAAAGATGAACGTGCTGAGTCAAGACGTGGACTGTCATTGCCATCGACAACTACGAACTTGATGTCTATCAGTTTACATACCTTGGGTCCATCATCAGCAACAATCTGTCCATCGATGCCGAGATCAACAAGCGCATTGGCATGGCTGCAGCAACCTCAGGCCGACTTACTGCTCGCGTCTTGGAAAACCCAAAGCTGACAACTCTGACCAAGATGGCAGTGTACAACACCTGCATCATCAGCACTCTCTACTGTATGACAGCGAAGCATGGACAAGATATGCCAAATAAGAGCGAATGCTGAACAGCTTTCACTTGCGCTTCCTTCGCTGTGTCCCCGGCATCAAATGAAGCGACAAATTACCAGACGCCCGTAACCCAGCATGCACTGGTCTCCCCATCATGCACACACTACTTAGATGCTCAGACAATGCAGGTTGCGCTGGCTTGGCCACGTGCGCCGGAAGGAATATGGACGTATCCCAAAGGATATCCTTTATAGCGAACTAGTCTCCGGCAAGGGATCTGTTGGCCGCCCCCAGCTACGATGATACAAAGACGTCTGCAAGCGCGATATGAAAGACTGGACATCATCACAGAGTGCTGGGAAGACACAGCAGCTGACCGCAACGGAAACAACTCAGGTCGGGGGAAAAGAGGATCCAGACCTTTGCTGAGGAAAAGAGAGCCAGGCGGAAAGCAAGCTTCTGTGAAGGCAACCCCATGGCGAGCATCCATACATGCATCCGATGTCGCAGAGACTGCTTTTCCCGCATCGGCCTTACGAGCCACAGCCTACTCTGCTCCAGAGGCGTCAACTTGACTATGCACGACATTAGGACGATTCAGCCATAGTCGACGCCGACTGGCGGAAGCCTACTGTACTATGACACGGAAAAAAGCCCCGACACAAAACGCTAATAACCAAAGTTCGAATCACCGAATGGGCACGGATTTTTCTCCCGTCCCCTTTAGATCCTAAATAGTGATCTAGGCGCTAGTCATTTGGACGAGACGATAAACTGAAGTCGGGTTTTCAGTACGCCATCAGCGCACGTTAAAGATTCCATGGCAACAAAAGACTTCTCCCTGACAAAAGTTCATAGGTAAACAGCAATACGAGTACACACACACAGTAAAAACAAGAACAAACAGACAAAAACAAACAAGCAAAACAAAACAAAACAACGACTAGCAGTGCATGGCAGCGGCGCGCTCTTACCGGGAACGGCAGCCCGATTTTGGTAAGTGTGTTGTGACAAGAAGTAAATAAATAAAAACAAAAACAAAACATAATGGACCAAATAGAAACACTTTCATAGCTTTCTAAACAGTTGTTCTATGACGTTTCAATTGTCGCAGTACAACCTACAGTTTCGTGTAGTAAAGGTTCCAAAAGTCACAGAACGCTGCTGCTAAAGGCGCACTGAACTCTGACGGTAGAACTTCTGTTCTAGACCCACAGAGACGTAGGGCGTTACCGAAATGATTTGTTAATGGTCCGTCATGAGGTGGCCGGAATTTTATGGTAATTGACTGATCCCCTCTAAAATCGTTTCTCTATCTTTGTACTATGTACTGTCAATGCTTGATCTTTTCCATCTCAACAGATTCAGCAACATCTGTCGTCATCTTGTTTGACTGTTTATGTACGTTTGGCAAAGGCCAGTTGGTCAACAGTCGTGCTTGCCTTGTTTTGTCTGTTAGATGGACGTTTTGCGCTATACTAATAAAATTATTAATTATTATTATCATTATTATTATTTTTATTATTATTGTTATTATCATTATTACTATCATCATCATCATCATTAGTAGTAGTAGTAGTAATGTCATTACTGTTGTTGTTGTGGTGATGATTGGTTATATTATTAGATGCACGCTCTCTCTCTCTCTCTCTCTCTCTCTCTCTCTCTCTTACTATATTATATATATATTATATATATATATATATATTTTCTATGAATATTTAGTTTAGCCGTAACTGTCCTAAAGTTTCCACAACAAATACAACTGATGCCGATTTCTACTATTCCATGTTTGCTGGTGGGACGAGAACAAAGCAGTGCAGGCGGTGAGGCAGGCATCTGGACAGCGTTACAACAAATGGCTGAATCGAGGGTCAGGAATAGAGGCTGGCTGACTGCAGGCCATTAGCGCCAGTGTCTGCAGTCTGAGTGCTGCATGGCGGAATGCAGGTAATGAGACTGACACGTTCTTCCAATTCCTCACTAGCTGGCTGACTGAAGCCAGCTGATCTCCCCTCCCCATCCATCCCACCTCCTTTCGCCCCTGATACGGGTGGTCACTTGTGTGGCCCGTCTGTCTGTCTGTCTGTCTGTTTGATTGTCCTGTTTAGTGAGCTGTTTGGCTCAACTGATAGAGCTGTGAACTCCAGATGTGATGTCTCGAGTTCAGTCCGTTCGCTGCCCAGTCTGATTGTAATGCTCTAATCAATGTTGTGGTGTCAGCTTAGTGTTTCATAGGTCTCGGCCCCCCCCCCCCCCCCCCCCACACACACACACCGATCCCCCATCCCATTCCCATCTCCAAACCTATTTCTAGACCTTGCCAGCACAAAACGTCTTGTGCAGGCATAAGTGGTCTGCTTGATCACTGCTGCAAGATGAGTCTGGAGCACATATGGGACTGCCCGAGTACGATGGATGAGTCCTTGAAGAAATTCAAGTTAAAATCAAAATTGTTGTATTTCTTGGTTTTGTTTTTCATTAACTATTATCATTATACAAAATGTGCCCTTCTGTAGTCCAAGCCCTGGTCCTCGTCCTGGGAGGTAGTAACAGGATAAAGTAGGGGATTGCTGGGTCTGCGTGAAGTACAGTGTGGTTTTATGCTACTGGCTAACGGGTCTCTGGTGAAGTTACGACAAGCCTAGCAAGTCGGTAGTGGATTTTAATGCGCTAAAAGAAACAAAGAAGATAATAATAAACGGACAGTTCAAAATTGAGAACGACCTGGAAAACGAAACGGACAACGAGACAGAACAAGAATCAATTGGTACGTGGAATGTGAGTGGACTAGCTGACAAGGAAACAGACATATAGTAGAATTCATGAAGAAGAGAAAAATAGAAATAACTGGACTGAGTGATGTGAGGAAAAAAGGCAACATCTGCAAGAAATCTATGAAAGCTACACACTTATGAGATGCTGCTTAACTTACGTGCTGAATATGAATTCTTCATCACCAATACCTTCTTCAAACAAAATCAATCATGTAAAAACGTGGTACAGTGGACTGTCTCAGGTCAAGCTTCCCAGAACGATTTTTTTCTCACAAGGAAAGATCGGGGGTCACAATTAAAGATGTGAGAACAATCCCAAATTATATCATTGACACTGATCACAACATTGTTGTTATGGTGCACACATGGTGCTCATACCAATACAAGTGAGATCAAGTCCCCGTCATAAAGTTTAATTGGAAAATATGATAAACATGAAGAAAATGACTGGAAAAAGTGTCAAGGCAGAAGTAATTTCAGGCATTGAAGAAGCCTAAAAATTGCCAAATAAAGTTGGCCCGATAGAAAGAATGGAACATTCGATAGCAAGAATGGAACATTTTTCAAACAGAAATTATTAGCGTTTTGGAAAGGTGATGTGGAACCAGAAAACAGGGACAAGGAAGAATAAAGAAGACTGCCTGGTGAAATTACTCAATCAAAGACGTTTTAAAGGTCTGAGACTGGCATAGCATGACTGGAAAGAAATAATTGAAGAATCAACCTAACTATGGCAGACGCTACCCATCTGGCCCACGTCGAAAAAAGCTGCATCTCCCCTCGACGCTTAACGGCACAAGAGGACAGAAAAAGTAAAGTATACAAAATGTAATAATGATCCATTTCTCCCACTCTCTGATATGATTATAAAAAAAATGTTATTATCATCACTGTCAACAGGGAGAGGAACCGGTGATGGACAGACAAAGCTACAGCAGATAAGCAAAAGAGAGAGAGGGGGTGGTGGGTGGAAAAGAGACAGAGGGCGAATGAGAGAGAGAGAGAGAGAGAGAGAGAGAGAGAGAGAGAGACAAATGTGTGAGTGAGAGGGAAGGGACAGCGCACATTATAGGGAATAGGGAGTACATGTTCTTAGATAGCAGTGAATGACTCAGAGAGTTTGGACTTTGTTCAAGAGGGACTCATCGCATTAGCAGAATTCCACATATGTCCCGTTCAAATCTACCAGTAGCTATCTAGCAGACACCTTAAGCCTGCACATAACCCTATGCGTTGGCGAAGTTTTTAGGTTCAGGGGAGGCAACGTGACCTGTGGAACAGTAGCAGAATGAGTGGACTAATAAGATGGGCAGCGAACATGCCGGTTTTTATGCTGTTGAACTCTAGATATGAAATCTTAAGTCCTCTGACTCAGGAGGAAGGGAAATGGGAAGAAACGATAGTGATGCTAAGAAAAACAGGTCACATCAGATAAATTAGTAAAATAAGGTGACATAATATTTTTAGTATAAGAAGAATACTGAGATAAGTACTTACGTGCATTTTTGAACAGGGAGACAGACAGACCGATGGAGACAGAAAACAGGGACAGACAGAAACAAAACTGAAACGCAAAATCAGAGACTTGATTTTTAATCCATATATCATAAACACGCATGCACAAGCACGCACAATACACTCAACACACACACACACACACACACACACACACACACACACACACACACACACACACACACACACACACACACACACACACACACACACACACACTAGATGTCTATCCATGAATCACTTACTCTTTCTCAGTGTCTCTTTCAAATGAAGATGACAATTTACAAATGGAAAACATGTACTGTGTCTGTCACAGGTTGATGAACACTTCTTTTCATTCTATCCAACATAAAAGAGAGAAAAAATATGGTCACAGCACACCAACAATCTCCTTTTTATTATAGAATTTGTCCTTTCCTCTTTTATCTTTCTGTTTTTCATATGAAAAATAATTACACACATTGGAACAAACAGCATAATTTGGGGAAGAGGGAGGGCAAGCGAGACATGTTACTTTCCTTCTCGTGATACATACATTATGTAATGTTCATATTTAGGCCAACGTAATCCCTCCTCCTCACACCTTTCAACAACAAACAACACACACACTAAATGTCATGTTTATTTAAACATGAATTTATCATTTCCTGTTGTGCGACATCTTTTGCCTACCAAAATATACATGTATATTCATAAACAGCTTATAAATCTTTTCGAAATTGTTCCACAGACATAGACGCACAGCCACACACACACACACACACACACACACACACACACACACACACACACACACACACACACAACACACACACACACACACACACACCACACACACACACACACACACACACACACACACACACACACACACACACACACACACAATCGCGGCCCTATATACATGTGAATGAGAATCCTGTTTTATTAAACATATGAGTTGCCCCACTCCTACTCTGACGTTTGGACCAACTTCTGCGTGGTTTTGTTCCATTTTGTAAAATTATTATTTTATTATATTATTATTATTATTATTATTATTATTATTATTATTATTATTATTATTATTATTATATTATTATCATTATTGACATCGTCATCATTATTATCGTTATTGGTCTATTTAGTTTGATTTAATAGTTATTTCTTTTGTCTATCTTTTCGTATCGTAAGTTAATGTAGTTCCATATCACCATGGCAGGTAAGTTTGTCAATGTGCTACGTCTGTGATTTACTTAATGTTCATCATGCCATCGGCATGTCGGGCAACAACGGAGGTCTCCACTACTGTCTGTGCTAGGCCATTATCTTACAGTATCCCAGGTGTGTTTCAGGGCCTCGGGGTATCCTTCTACTGTTCGTAGCCGAGTGTTATCTTTGGGTTTTCTTGTCTTATTCTTCTTGCGGTGTCTAAGGAAGGGTTCTTGTTATTGATATTTTGTTTAAAGCCCAGACGACTGCGTAGAGCCATACCAGGGCTATAAACCGTTTCAAAACTTACACCATACTTCAACAGGAAAAAAAGAAAAGAAAATTAAATACATATATCAATGCATTCGCGAACTAATCTAGAGATGCCCCTGACGTTGACCACTCCGTCCAATTTATCGCACAGGGGATTTACAAAACAAACCTGAAATACAAGTCTAAACATGACTATGGACACTAAAACATAGTCTATATGAAAACGGGACTAAATTACCTAAAGTTGCTTCCACATATCTCATTTCCCTAGAGCCAAAAATGGACTTAATACATGTACCCAATTATCACTCCTGAAGAGAATGTACGTAAGACTTTATCGAACGCATACAAGTGAATGGACCAACAAGGCAGAAAATGACAGGAAGAAATGAAAGAAAGCAAAAGAACAAGGCAGAAACAAAGAATGAAACAGAAAAGAGGAAATTTCTAGCACAAAATTTCCAGAAGGGGGGATACTATTTATACAGAAAGAGCCTCCGGCATTCAACCGGGGAATAGGCAAAGGTAGTCCGGGTGATGTTATCCTCCTCACTTCGGATACTGTGCCCAACTCATCTCCATCGCTCTTTTTATAGAGGAATCAATAACTGAAAAATAATATAACTAATCTGCCTGAAATTTGATATAGTTACCCTCGATGTTTTGCATTGTATTCTTTAATTTTGTCTCCATATATCAGCTGTTTTTGAAAACATTTATAAACATATTTTAACAAACAATATTATGAAATTAAGAACTGTGTCTGTCCTGAATCCAACGTCTGCTCCAAACAAAACCATCTTTTCATTGAGTTTCATGTTACACGACAGAGGACATCTTTCATTCATAATGTTTCAAAACTTTGTTGTATTATATGGTGACAACTTCCGTGAAGGCTGTTTAAAACTGTCTTTATGTTCTCTACATAAACTACACAGATTATAGTTGACAATTTTCATTTCTCTTCAAAACGACATTTGTTGCATGGATTCTGTGTACAGTTCGAGTTTGAAACCATTTAAGCTTCGTATCTTTCATTTTGCGCATTTTACAAAAGATGGTATTCCACACAATTGTACAATTAAGTTTTTCATTCCATTCTGAACAATATTTAGGGTTACCGTCTTTTGATATCAAACGTCATAATAGAGTTTGGTGTTTTTATGCACCGAGTAGAGCGTTTTCAGTGTAAGGGTTGTCTGCAATGATGTGTTATCCTTATTACATTTTGTATATAGTTTTCAACAGATGGTATGAAGCGTGCAATACAATTAATACCATTTCTAATCCAATTTGCACGTGTTATGATTTGTCACCAACTAAAATATTCTCATTGAATAGCACTGGTTCAGCAAGCAATTCTGGAAATATTTTTGGATCTATTTTATGGCAAAAATGTTGTAGTTGTCTATATTCTTCACTTGTCTGTTTGCCTATTTGTATAATGTTAACTTTCTTCCCTTTTTTTTTTTTTTTTGCGTTTTGATTAATACCGTGATTTTATGAATGATTGTTATGTTATTACTTGCTTTATATTATCTTTGTTAATTCGTCTCAAAGTGATTTCACTCCCGTTATATATAAGATTATAGTTCTTCAATCATAGCTTCAATCTACATTCATAAATCTGAATTTAGCCGTTAACATTATTTTTTGATGCGTTTAGATGTTATCTTTGCTTTCTGCAATGTGTATGTCTATCTATCTATCTATACTATCTATCTGTCTTATCTATCTATCTATCTGTCTGTCTGTCTGTATCTATCTATTATCTATCTATCATGCTATCTTCTGTATCTATGTATCTATCAGCTATCATGTCTATCTATCTGTTATCTATTATCTATCATAACTATCTGTATCATATCTTCTATCTATTATATCATATATATATATGATATAAGATATTAGATATAAAAACATGTATTGTCATATATATTGTTATGTATGTTGTATGAATCCACAACTATTTGTGCTATTCCACGTATTTCACTTATTTACGAGATGAGGGCCGTGTGCATACCTGAAAAAAGAAATTTTTACCTCAGCTGCGTGCAGATACGTGGAACAGCACACTTTTTTTTTTCTTTTTTTTTATTTCTTTTCTTTTTGTTTGTGTGTGATATTTTTTCCACTGAGATTTGTTTGTTTATTTGTTTGTTTTGTTTGTTTGTTTTGAAAACTTTTTACCGTATACATTATTTGCTGTATTGTGGGTAGGATTGTCACTCAAGGGACAGTTTAAAAGTTTCATTAATCTTTTACAATATGTCAAGTGTTTGCCTGTGACCTGATGCACATATACATGAATGTGTATAGTCAGATAAACATATAAATAAACGCTTGGTGCAATCACATTGTTCTAGAATGCCAACCACAATATATGTATATGTTCAAGTGTTTGTCTAAAGATGGACAGTTTGGATTGTATATAACATATTTCGCAGTTGTAATGGTATGCCTGGATTTTTCGTTTGTGTGTGTAAATGTGTGTGTTGCTTTCTTGTGGTGCTAGTGATATGGTAATGCTGCAAGCAAAGAATTTATGACAGTACACACTTATGTTTACACACACACACTCTCTCTCTCTCTCTCTCTCTCTCTCGCACACACACACACACACATACATACACACAAATATACACACACATACAGCACACACACACACACGCGCACACATACACACGCACACACACACACACACACACACACACACACACACACACACACACACACACACACACACACGCTAACACTAACACACTAACACATATTAGTTATTATTTTCTCACCTACCTCTGTCTCACTCTTTTTCTCTCTCTCACTTTCTCTCATATGACACAAATATTGATGGGGTTTTTGTTTGTTTGTTTGTTTGTTTGTTTGTGTTGTTTTGTTTTCCTTATGCAGTATGTCATATTATTAATATATTGATGTATTTCTTTCTCAGTATAGATTAGCGACGGCAGGTTTGAAAACTAGCTTTTGGCTAATAAATTCCACCGTTGGAAATAAATTCAATAAAGTATCATTGTCATATCTCTCTCTCTCCTCTCTTTCTCTCTCTCTCTCTCTTAAGCCAACAAAACTACTATGTATAACGTTCCTACGGCCAGACGCGAGAGTGATTGTAACAGGGGAGAGACAAAGAAACAGGTAGGGTGGAGGGGGGGGGGGGAGGAGATGGTCGGAAAAGGGTAGAAACGAAAGAGAAAGTTGACACTGTGTCAGGCGGGCATTTCTGCGAGTGTCGTATGTCTTCTAGTCCCTGGCTGTGACATCCCCTGCCACAATGGATGGGGCACATGTCGGAGGGGCGCCGGAGCAGGGTGGACAAGCTGGAACATGGGCTGGGGCTTGTCACCTGTCTCGTTCACCCCGTGTTGACGGCTATCCGCTTGTCACTAAGCCCCCCACTCACATTTTTCACCTGGTCAGTTCTCTCTCACAAGAAAAGCTTGGATGGGATGGTTTGATAATAGAAGCAGCAAGAATTCCCGGGGAGCCTGCCAATTTGACTGACAGTTTCACGGGTTCGAATCTGGCGCAGAAACGTTTGTTGTTGTTGTTCTTTTGTTGTTGTTGTCCTAACTTTTGCACTCCCCGTGGAGATGCCGGGGCTCTTTCAGTATAAATAGTATCCCCACCTTCTGGAAATTCTCTGCTAGAAATTTCCTCTTTTCTGTCACTCTCTTTGTTTCTGCCTTGTTCCTTTGCTTTCTGTCTTTTTTGCCTATCATTTTCTGCCTTGCTGGTCCAAGCATTGAATCAACATCAGCGGCATTAAACCCAAACAAGTCAGTAATTTCAAATACCTCGACAGCATTTTCACAGAAGACTGAAGACTGAACAGAGATATCAAAACCAGAATCCAGGAAGCAACAATACAGTCATTGTTTCAAATAGTGCTCATTTTCTATCTTTTATTTGTCCTCTCCAACCGTCATGGCTTGTCGCGGTGAGAAAAAGTGTTTGGCGGCGAGCTGGAAGATTTGTTTTGTTTGTGCGATGTGGAGGTCCTCCTTGGTTGAGGGTTGTATGAAAGAACTTTCATTTACTTATTCCTTGTAAATTGAAAAAAAAAAACGAAGTACATAATTCAGATTAATTAGAACTGTACTGACTAATATCTATAGTCCCTCCTCCTCCCACCCGCATACACATACACACACACGCACTCTCTCTGTCTCTCTCTTTCTGATTTTTTCCTGTTGATTTTTTTTCACATTGTGTACTTCAGTCCCACTTTCGGCGAGGGCTAGATTAAAAAAGAATGAAAAAGATGAAAACACGCACATTTTTACCTATTTTCACCCGTAAATAAGAATTCTTATTTCGGGTAGGTCATCAAAAGCTACCCGACGTGAAGATTTTACCTGCAGGCTTATGACATTTATCATGATTATTTTGGGTTTCCGAGTTTCAGTCACATGTTGTCTGCGGAGTTTACATGGCATTTTCAAAGCGGGAAAAAAGCCGTCTTCAGAAAACAAACTCTACCTACTTGCCCCACTCCTGAAACACCTCAACATCTCTACTGCAAAAAAAAAAAATAAATAAATAAATAAAAAATAAAGCCAAGCTCGTCAGTTCCATTTTCATCCCTATCCTGACATTCTAATGCCAGATCTGGACCCTGACCAAACCTCTTGAGCATAAAATTACCACCTGGAAGACGCGCTGTTTATGAATCTGAACTGTCCAGCAGACCAGACGCGACATGATCAGAAACATCAAGACCAGAAAAATGGTTGGAACAACATCGGTCCACCGTCATATTAATCAGTTGAGACTGAAATGGATTGCTCCTGGATCAGAATGCAACACTACCAGTTGGCTCAACATGCATGTAACCTGGATTTAAAGCGAGAGGCAGACCAAGGAAGACCTGGATCAATGTCATCAGAGACCTCATACCAAACAACATTTCTCCCACATCAGACCTTTCCAGCTCGCCGCCGATCGTTGACTCTTTCTCACAGTGACAGCCATGACAGTTCGAGAGGACACATAAAAGACAGAAAAAAGCAATGTTTGAAATACTGACTGTATTGTTGTTTTGTCTGTGCGGTGTGTAGGTTCTCCTAGGGTGACTGTTGTATGAAATAACTTTTATTTACTTATTCTGGGTAAAGTAAAAAAAAATTTACATAATTAAATAACCATTTATTGGCAGATTTACTAGAACTGTATTTACTAATATGTATGCTACCCCTTCCCCCGACACACACACTCTCTCTCTCCCTCTGATTGTTTCCTGTTCAATATTTTCATTGTACTTCAGTCCCACTTTTGGCGAGGGATAGATGAAGAAAAAAATTGAAAAGATGAAGCGCGCAAGTTCTTACCTATTTTCCCCCGTAAATAACGAATTTCTTATCTCTGGAAGATACTCAACATCTACCCGAGGTGAAGAGTATTACGCGCAGGCTTATGACATTTACCATGATTATTTTGGATTTCCGTGTTTCAGTCACATGTCGTCTGCGGAGTTTACAAGGCATTTTCAAAGCCCGATAAAGCCGTCTTCAGAAAACAAACTGTATCTCTTTCTGTCCTTCTCTCATTTTTGAAACCACCTTCTTTTCACTCTCCCAACGTACTGAAGTACTCGATCTTTGACACCTGTCAACTGCCATGTCGTTGGCGGGCATGTGAGTACAGCTGGTGTAAGGTAGACGGCGGATCACCATGTTTCTACTACCGGGGCACATCACCACCACTCGGCTGTCAGACGGCGCGCTGTGCTGGTCAATTTCTGTTCCTCCCTCCACTCTCTAATAATACCAGTCGTCGTGGCCGGTGCGTCGACATTCCGGGCCCCTGGACATTCGTTTCTCGGATAAAAACGGCTTTGGACATTGGGGTTGTGGACATTTTGACTATGGACGCTTCAGCCTTGGACATTTGTCTTTGGAGATTGTGATATTTTAGTCTTTGACCACGGACATTGGCTGGGACATTTTGGCTGTATAAATGGACATCCCGATCTTGACATTTTTGGTCTTTGGGCAATGTTTTTGGCCTGATTCGGCTGTCTGGTCTTGAAAATTTTGGCCTAATTGGACAGTCTGGTCCTGAAATTTTTGGCCTAGCCAGACATTCTGGCCTTGAAAATGTCGTCCTAACTGGACAATCTTGTGTGGACATTTTAAATCTGTTTGGACATTCTGGCCACGAACGTTCCTGTCTTTTGACATCTCGGCCTTGGTATTTTGGCCAGTGACGTTTTGCTCATGGACATTTTGGTATGATCAGATATTTTGACTGAAAAATATTAGCGTTTGTAATTTGGTATTTTGATCGAGTAAATGTTGGTATATGTTGCTAGTTTGATCGAATAACTTTTGGAACAAAAAGATATTCTAATCGTGTGAAATTTGGCATAATTGAATATTGTGATTGTATATATCATGACATTTGATATACTGATTGTGTACATTTTGGCATAATCGAATGCTCTGATTGCATACATATCTTTAGTAAACAGATTTACGATATTCTGATCATAGACATTTTGGCATAAACGGAGTTTCTGATCATGGACATTTTGATGTAATTAAGTATTCTGATCGCATACATTTTGGCGTAATTAGATATTCTTAGTTCGTATATTTTGCCTTCATGGCTATGGATATTCTCAAAATGGACATTTCGATCGTGTACATTCCGATCTCAGCCATTCTGGCCTTTTCCCACCCCCATCCTGTCCTCCATCCCTGCCACATTCCGTCCCTGCTCTTCCCTTCTCTCTCTTTGTCTGACGCATGCACACAGATGCTCACACTCCAGCACATGAGTAAACACACACACACACACACACACACACACACACATACACACACACACACACACACACACACACATACACACACACACACCACACACACACACACACACACACACACACACATACACACACACCACAAAACATAGATTTTTTCTCATCAAGGATCCACGTATTAGATTTTTTCTCATCAAGGATCCACGTATTAGAGATTTCAATTTTTGACGAGGCCAACTTTATGAGGGCCATGCATATTTCTTCTTCCTCGTTGCTTTGCGTTCTCTGACCCCCAAAAATAAAACCTGGGTAGACTGGGGTGGCGTGTTCAAGCTTGAACGTGAATGTTCTGGTTCCCCATCCATTTGGCAGTCAGGCTTGGATCATGCTTAAAACCACGGCATTGAGGAGCGAATGCTGTAACCAATATGCTTACCCACCCATTCCTAACATATAAGGAACTGAGCCAACCTCCTCTGTTGACCTTTTGGGTAGTAAAGCCCAGGGCTGGATTGTACACGACCACAAAACGTACACGATCAGAATGTGCATGCCTGGAATATCCCAGCCAAAATGTGCGTGGTCCGGGTGATCTGGGGCAAAAAGTCTAGGGACGGACAATCCAGGGACTGGAATGTCCGGAGACAAAATGTCCAAGGGGCCGAAAGATCCAACACCGGTCATAGTCCCGCCAAACGCTCTGGTGACACGTTAATGGCTGTGACGCTTATTGTTTCTGCACGTGCAAACCGTTACTGAGATGGCGCGAGGGAATGGTGGCGGAGGAGGGCGTGACGGTAGTTTTGTCTTTTTTTTTGCGCGGGTCACAAGCCATATCTGCCGTGCAAGTGTTGTCTGTCACTTTGTGGTGGAAGGTCAGTTTGGGGCGTTTGTTGGGATCACAACACCGAACGCCATGCCAGATTACCTACTGCTTGTTTTGTTGCGCTGATAGGACGGCATGGGAAAGCAAGTCGCCCAGATATCAAACTAGTGAACTCCACTTTCCACTTGCTTAACTCATCAGCTAGCATGCTACGTGTGCAAAGTTTTTGGGAGAGAAAAGACAAATCAGGATCATGGAAAAATCAGACATGTGTAGGGGTCATTTAATGAAATCAGGTTGCTTGCACAGGCGAGGTGGTTTCGCTGTCTTCGTTATGTGTGTTTCAGTATACGACTCTGCCACTGCAAATCCACGTTATCCAGTCCCTTCACTGCTTTAACTGTATTATAGTTATTAGTGTTTAAAGCCCAGCCGACTGCGTAGAGCCAGATCAGGACTACAACCTTCTCCAAACATAACGCCTCCTTGACCCTGAAAGAAAAATGGAAAAGAAAATTAAAAACGCATGTCAAAGTTTCGTGCACACTATTTGTGTTTTCTGATCATTCTGCTCAGTTTATCTGTAAAGGAGGAAGTCCATGACCCTATTGTTGCCCACCCACCCTATCAGCCGTTCGCTAACTGGGCGGTGCCCGTGCAGATAACGCAACAGTGAACGGTTACACGTGAGAGTAAATTATCCTCTGTGAAGGCACCTAAACCTCCTGTAAGGATACAACTTGAATTCCCAGCACAGTGCCCGGACATGTTGGCACATTTCGAATCATTAACACGTCCACCAACCCGGAGTCCCAGTACCAGGTAATCCCGGGACCCAGCGATGTCAAGCCGTCGTGGGTACACAGACGACCAGTGGATCACTGCAGTGGAGTTGCAGCAGTGACATGTGATGCTAGTAACTGAGCACACTGCCTACCAATGACAGTAATCGCTCAGACGCGGAACAAGACCCAGCGAGAGACCCCCGGTTAAAGAACCACCACCACGGCTCTCTACAAACAGCCTACATAGTCCACTGAGCCAAACAGCCTACATAGTCCACTGACCAAACAGCCTACATGTGATCCACTATGTCATGAGCCAAACAGCCTACATGGTGCACTGAACCAAACAGCCTACATAGTCCACTGAACAAACAGCCTACATAGTCCACTGAGCCAAACAACCTATATAGTCCACTGAGCCAAACAGCCTACATGGTCCACTGAACCAAAACAGCCTACATGCATGGTCCACTGAACCAAACAGCCTACATAGTCCACTGAACCTAACAGCCTACATAGACCACTGAGCTAAACAGTCTACATAGTCCACTGAACCAAACAGCCTACATAGTCCACTGAACCAGTCTACATAGTCCACTGAACCAAACAGCCTACATAGTCCACTGAACCAGTCTACATAGTCCACTGAACTAAACAGCCTACATAGTCCACTGAACCAAACAGCCTACATAGTCCACTGAACCACAGTCTACATAGTCCACTGAACTAAACAGCCTACATAGTCCACTGAACCAAACAGCCTACATAGTCCACTGAACCAAACAGCCTACATAGTCCACTGAACCAAACAGCCTACATAGTCCACAACCAAACAGCCTACATAGTCCACAACCAAACAGCCTACATAGTCCACTGAACCAAACAGCCTACATAGTCCACTGAACCAAACAGCCTACATAGTCCACTGAACTAAACAGCCCAATCTGAATTTACCTCAGGCATGGAAGCTGTGGAAGGAACTGACACTGAGATCACCACGAGATTAGGGCATGAAGGGTCACAGAATTTGGCACAATGTTTACGATCCTATACTGATTAAAGATTTCATGATAATGGTGATGATGATTATGATGCTCTGGATTTCTTTCTAGGATTGAGAAAGGGCTAGGCTTTATGTTCACTATCATAACGATATCCTGGTATCAGTCAGGTGGTCAGCAACATTTTTAAAAGCACATCTGTAAAATGGACAGGATACGACTGTTGTCCCAGTCTTTGCAGCGAGTCCATTGCTTACACTACTCTAGATAAGAGCCGGTTGGGGCCGAGTGGCTGAGGACATGTGTGTGTGGGGGGGGGGGGGGGGGGGCGTTTTTTGTTTGTTTGTTTTTGTTTGTTGTTGTTTTTTACTGATGAGGGTCGGATTTCTATGTTCGAACTCAGTCAGTAGTCCGTTGTACTAACCACTTCGCCATGTTGGCAGGTATGCCCAGACACAATTGTTCGATTGTGTGATACCGTTGTTCGCTCATTTTCAATATTATGCTGGATCGTGAGTGTCAGTGAGTTGAAAAAGAAAATTATCAAAGAAGCTGTGTTGAACACAGTTACGTTATACTCCTCA
>CM060311.1:45975191-46080191 GCA_030674185.1 Monoplex corrugatus
AAGGACGCTAGCTGTCTGGGGCCGTAATGTATATCAAGGACGCTAGCTGTCTGGGGCCGTAATGTATATCAAGGACGCTAGCTGTCTGGGGCCGTAATGTATATCAAGGACGCTAGCTGTCTGGGGCCGTAATGTATATCAAGGACGCTAGCTGTCTGGGGCCGTAATGTATATCAAGGACGCTAGCTGTCTGGGGCCGTAATGTATATCAAGGACGCTAGCTGTCTGGGGCCGTAATGTATATCAAGGACGCTAGCTGTCTGGGGCCGTAAGGTATATCAAGGACGCTAGCTGTCTGGGGCCGTAATGTATATCAAGGACGCTAGCTGTCTGGGGCCGTAATGTATATCAAGGACGCTAGCTGTCTGGGGCCGTAATGTATATCAAGGACGCTAGCTGTCTGGGGCCGTAATGTATATCAAGGACGCTAGCTGTCTGGGGCCGTAATGTATATCAAGGACGCTAGCTGTCTGGGGCCGTAATGTATATCAAGGACGCTAGCTGTCTGGGGCAGTAAGGTATATCAAGGACGCTAGCTGTCTGGGGCCGTAATGTATATCAAGGACGCTAGCTGTCTGGGGCCGTAATGTATATCAAGGACGCTAGCTGTCTGGGGCAGTAAGGTATATCAAGGACGCTAGCTGTCTGGGGCCGTAATGTATATCAAGGACGCTAGCTGTCTGGGGCCGTAATGTATATCAAGGACGCTAGCTGTCTGGGGCAGTAAGGTATATCAAGGATGCTAGCTGTCTGGGGCAGTAAGGTATATCAAGGACGCTAGCTGTCTGGGGCCGTAAGGTATATCAAGGACGCTAGCTGTCTGGGGCAGTAAGGTATATCAAGGACGCTAGCTGTCTGGGGCCGTAAGGTATATCAAGGACGCTAGCTGTCTGGGGCTGTAAGGTATATCAAGGACGCTAGCTGTCTGGGGCAGTAAGGTATATCAAGGACGCTAGCTGTCTGGGGCAGTAAGGTATATCAAGGACGCTAGCTGTCTGGGGCTGTAAGGTATATCAAGGACGCTAGCTGTCTGGGGCAGTAAGGTATCGGGCTATGGATACTGGAGAAATGTGTATAAACTGAACATTCTAATACAGAACCAAGTTCATGAAATGATAGTCGAATATTATGGAATATTACGGTATTTGCATTTTTGGATGCACCGTTTTTTGCTAACTGGTCTGAAACTTCATTCCAATGAAGTCCACAATGTGACGGAACCCAGCAAAACTTATACCAACGCTGCTGGATGAAATACAATGTATCAAATGTTTGATCTCAAAGATAATATCATTTCGTATTACATGTTCTGCTTGTTTCAAGCTACGTAACACAGGTCTAGAATCATCACACAACAGTATATCGTAGATATCGTATAAGAGGCTATTAATATAGTTAAGAGTCATCAATATCGCGTATAATTCTGATGTAAAAATAGAGAAGCCTTTACCTATGTAAAAAGATTTTTGTACCTTTAAGGCAGGAATGACGAATCCAGCTCCGCTATCAGCTGTATCTAAAACAGACCCGTCTGTGAAAAAATTTAGGTGATTAAGATAACATGTGGTTAAATGAGATTTGACTTCTGATACTAGAATATTTATTTCTTCTGTTTTATTGAGATTCATGTAGTCTATGTCAAAGTTAGCTTTTCCAAGTTCCCAGGAAGGTATGGATGGAATAAGTGGCATTACTGGAATGTTATTTACATCAATATTGTTTTTGCTTAGGAGAACATCTGCAAAATTTCGAATAGGCTGAAGAGTATGCACCTTTCGAGCTTTCTGAGGATAGTCAGTTTCTGAAGTGTATAGTAATTCATCCTTAACTGAGTTCTTTACGGCAAGAGCTTTAATAACAGACTTTGTCACCGATAATTCACGTTGATCTGCAGGGGGTAATATGTTACTTTCCTTATAAGATTTCATTGTGTTTGTATGAAGGGGTACACCGGGAGCTAATTTAACAGCTTTGCTGTCTACACTCTGTAATTCTTTTAAGAGTGTATTCTAGGCAGTAAAATTTTCCTCTTGTCCATAGAGCAGTTTCGATCGAACGAAAGAAATCGCTAAGTGTAGCATAGTTTGAGTGTCTTGGCTCCAGGACTGTCTGTTGATTATTTTCAAGAAATAAAATCTTTTGTTTGCCTTTGTAATTAGATAATCTATATGGTGTCTCCAATTCAATTTTCGTGTTAAGTACACTCCAAGAAATTTAACGGTGGGCTTATAAACAAGCGGATTACTATCCAGTGATAATAGAGGGAGAGTTTTAGGGTTTACACCATTGTTAAAAAGCATAAGGTAAGTCTTTTCACTCGATAACTCCAGACCATTGTCTTTCATGTAATTACTCGGGTTATCAAGATCACATTGGTAGAGCTTTTGTACATGGGTAATAGTTCGTTTGTTTGTATTTTTTCGAAGAGTGGTATTCATCCAGATGGCAATATCATCTGCATACTGTACTACAGTAGTGTTCTTCGACAAATATTTTGCTAAATCATAAAGAAGTATATTGAACAGGATGGGGGCTATGACTGACCCCTGAGGGATCCCCATGTCTATGTCCTTAAATGCAGAGTATACAGTCCTTAATCTTATACATATTGATCTACAGAATAAAAAGTCTTTAATGTAATAATACATTTTACCTGTTACGCCAATGCTCTTTAATTTATAAAGCAGTCTTGTATGCCACACAGTGTCGTAAGCCTTCTTCACATCAAAAAACGTAGCCAAAGTGCTTTTTCTACGAGAAAATTGCTTTTTGATTTGACTTGTAAGTTTGACTAAATGATCTGTTGTACATCGCCCTTTCCTAAATCCTGCCTGTTGAGGTGGAATAATATCATTTCGTTCACAATAATGGAACAAACGCTTCTGGATAATCTTTTCTATCAGTTTCCCAGTATGAGAAGTTAAAGCTATTGGTCTGTAGCTGTCGATAAGTGACCTTGATTTGCCTTCCTGAATGATGGGAACTATCACGGGCTTCTTCCAGAGTTTTGGAAGAGCTCCATTAAACCAACATTTTTGGAAAAATGAGTGTAACAATTCCTTCCTCTTCAGAGGCAAATGAATTAGCATCTGATAAGAAATACCATCTAAACCAACAGAAGATTTATCGGATGAAAAAGACGCCAAAGTTTCCATGAATTCGTCCAGTTGAATGGGAGAATTGATATAATGACTCTCCTTAGAAATTGGATCAACTAGATGTCATTTTTGTCCGGTTCTTTTCTGTGTTTACCAATAGTTGACTTCAGATTTACTGATCGGCTATTATCTGAAAAAAGATTGAGAAAGGCATTACCTTTTTCAATGGAATTTGGAAATAAATTATCTTTAAACTTAATTGGGTAGATTGGCAGTGTATAACCATGTTTCATTTCTTTCATTTTTTTCCACACTTTGTACATATCCTTTGATTCAGATACTTCATCATTACAGAAACTGGTCCAATAGGACTTCTTTGCTTGTGCTATTACTCTCATCATCATCATCATTATCAGGTGCCCTGCCGCATGGCGTTGGCGATCATTGACTTCCATCTGTCTATCTCTCGTTGCCCCTAGCATCTCTCCCACCTACCCACCCACCCACCCACCCCTCGTCCCCAGCCACTCTGCAAGTCCGTCCAGCATTTTCTCCCCGGTCTACCCGATGTTCTCTTTCCCTCCAGCTTTCCCGTTGTGACCAAGTGCTCCAAATCCCCCTTCCTCATAAAATGGCCTATGAATGTCTTTTCCTAATCTTCCTTATGAGTGATCTACTTGTGTCTGCCTCCATCAAGACTGTCTTATTTGTTTTCTTTGCTGTCTATTACTCTATTACAATGAATTTTAGCCTTCTTCATGTTCAAATGGTGTGCAGGTGTTTTATTTTTCAGCCAAATTTTAAAAGTTTCTTTTTTAAATGCAGACAGCCTGTTCACATTCTTTTGTCCACCACGAATTTCCACGGTATTTGCTTAGTGTCACCGACTTGCACACTGGAATAAAGAGAGAGCTGCCTTTAAGACAACTTCGACGAAATTAGAATAAAATACTTCTATATTATATGTTTTATTAAATCTGTGTTGTACGTCTGAAGGACGTTACCAAACGCTATCCAATCGGCGTTTTTGTATTGGAATTTCGGGATTCTGTCTTCAGAGTCAGTGTGTGTTCTGAAAGTTGTTTTCTCCAAAAGTTTAATTTCAACTGGAAGATGATCACTACCCCAACTATCATCTCCTACGAGCCAAGTACAATTTGTTGCAAGCTCTGGTGAGATGAGAGACAAATCCACTGTGGTTGCTCTATGAGTAGAGACATCAGGAATCCGTGTAACTGAACCATCGTTTAATAAGTAAAGATTTGAATCTACGATGTTTTCAATTAGGCGATTGCTGGTGTTTTTGAGACATTCTTTCTCCCAGAAAGAAGAATGAGCGTAAAATCACCCAGAACTATCCACCTGGAGCCTTTTGTGTCCAAAACTTGATCCAGTCGGTGTTGTCATCTTTTGGACCAGAAGGAAGGTGCAATGATAAAAGATTTACATAAGTTTATTCAGACTCTAACAACTACTCCTGTGTAATAGATGTCTTTTTATCTGCTGGGATCGGGAAATCTTCAGATGAGAAATCCAGATCACATCTAATGTATATGGCAACCTGTACCTTGTTAGTCACCTTACAGCGGAGGATAAAAATAATTCCGCAGTTTTGGAAGCTTATGTTTAACAACATTAAGAGATTGAAGCGCTAAAACGCAGTGATTATTTTTTGATAAATATTGTTGAAGCAACACTAGGTTTGAATGGATTGATCTGCAGTTCCATTGAAGAATACTAAAATCTGATGTCATGTTGTTTATATCAGTAAATCAGCGCTGAACAATGTGTGTGAATTTGGAAAATAGGAAACTTAATAAACAAGAACAATCAGGAACAGCTTTGTATAAATAGTATCTGCTGTTTGCTTATACAGTTGGTGCTGTCACAAGAAACGATGGACACAAAATGGTTACCACACATGATTTCTTAGAACATTAAAATAATTTTGATGTTGAAAGTCCTCATGATCCACCACGGCCGATATGAGTGAAAGTTCACTGACGGCGCTGTAGGGTAATAACGGTCAAAACAGGGGGTGGGTGGTTGTTGTGAGAAGGACGGTGTCGGTGTCGGTGTCGGTGTGGTTTTGGCCTTTTCCAGAATAGATTTCTAATGTGGTTACCGATGTTTTTGGCTAAGATGGTACAGCCACGAGAGCTAGGATGAAAAGAATAGATTTGTCGTTTTCCGATGAACGATACGTTGTTATGTCCATGTAGCGCAGAGATGACAAGGGCGTTAAAAAGATCACTTTTTATCCGAAGGGCCTTGTCTTCATGGGCGTAACCTTGCTGATGACCATTTTGCAGTTTGGGTGCATGGTTATAGCATCTTCCACAATCTTTACGAAATCGTCACTTGCTGTTTTTGGATCAGTCGTTTTCAGGTCGTTGACGCCACTATGAAGTAGAATGCAGTCCACTGGATTGGAAGTCAATTGTTCTTCAGTTAGGCATTTCTTTATATCACTAATTTTGTGTGATATCCTCGCTTTTGCAAAATTACACTGAAGCCAGGCCCCTCAGCATGTGACAAGCTTCCATCTGTTACGACTATCAACACCGCCGTCGCTGTGGCAGAGTCTGGCAATCTACCCAATGTAAGTGACCTTACAGCGACAATGTTGACCCTATCAGAAAAAATGGAAAACTTGGAAAATACTCCTCACCAGCCATATTGGAGCAATGGGCTGTGGAGCGGGGTTGCCGATCAAAACCAAGGCAGTCTGTGTGTCCGTTGGCACGCGGACTGGCTCTTCACATTCACGGCCAACTCCGTCCCCACAGCTCAAGACCTACACTGAGGCTGTTAAAACAACTACCACTACCAAACCGCCCAGCATAAGAAAGCCGCAAAAAAACACAAAAAAACATTGAAAACAGCATTAGGCCAATAATAATAATAATAATGATAATAATAAAATAATAATAAAAAAAATAATAACAGCAAGGGCAATAATTCACCGACGTCAAAACCTGGATTTGACGTCAACTCAAAAAATGACACCAAAGAAAAGGAAATCTCGTCACCAGACCTACAACGTGTCTTTCTTCTACACGACTCGACTCTGAGCGGTGTAGGTAATAAAAGACTGCCAGGGACAACCACTTTGTTACCGTGGGGTTCTGTGTGTGTGTGTGTGTGTGTTGTGTGTGTGTGTGTGTGTGTGTGTGTGTGTGTGTGTGTGTGTGGTGTGTGTGTGTGGTGTGTGTTGTGTCGGTTCGTTCGTTCGTTCGTTCGTTCGTTATTTCTTTTAACGTCTATTCACATATATGCTTTTAGACGAGGGGAAAAAAGTATCTATGGGCGAAATTAATCTGTGAAATCATGAAGGCATTGTATCAAATAAGGTAACATCAAACAATTCAACGAACAGGAGAAAAACAATGTGTGTGTGTGTGTGTGGTGTGTGTGTGTGTGTGTGTTGTGTGTGTGGTTGTGTGGTGATGTGCGTGGTGTGTGTGTGCGCGCACGCGTGTGTGTGTGTGTGTGTGTGAGTGTGTGCGCGCGCGCGTGTGTGTGTTTGTGTGTGTGTGTGTGTGTGTGTGTGTGGTGCGTGTGCGTGGTGTGGTGGTGCTGTGTGTGTGTGCATGCTTGCGTGTGTGTGTGTTCGTGCGTGTGTGTGTGTTGTGCATGCTTGCGTGTCGTGTGTGTGTTTGTGCATGTGCGTGTGTGTGTACTTTATTTTCTAATGGTAGAAGTACATGTAATTAAGTAAAAAACGTCAGTTTTTTTAACTTGCTGTGGCTTGTATGCTGGGTGTTTTAATGTTTCCATAAGTCAGCCACTGATATGACTCATAGGATCTTTTAACGTGCATGTTGGATATTATGTATGCGTACACACGAAGGAGATTTAGGCACTGGGAGGTCTACACACATGTTGACCCCAGAGATCGGAAAAATCTCCACCTTTACTCACCAGGTGAGGTGTCCAGGTGGACTGGAAGCCTGACGGTTACCTACTTGAATACCGCGCCTGTCAACTGTGTGTGTGTGTGTGTGGTGTGTGTGTGTGTGTGTGTGTGTGTGGTGTGTGTGTATGAGTGTGTGTGTGTGTACGTTTATGTGTGTTTGTGGTGTATGAGTGTGTGTGTGTGTTTGTGTGTTGTGTGTGTGTGTGTGTGTGTGTGTGTGTGTATGTGTGTGTGCATGAGTGTGTGTGTGCATGAGTGTGTGTGTGTATGTGTGTGTATAAGTGTGTGTGTATATATATGCATATATGCGTGCGTGCGTGTGTGTGTGTGTGTGGTGTGTGTGCGCGCGCGCGCGTGCGTGTGTGTGAGTAAGCAAGCGCTCACGTTAGGTGTGCATGCTGCAACGAAGACATCCATATCATTTCATCCAAAAGACCGGCATCCACACCACCATTCAAGGTGTTGCAGAGGGGAGGAGTTGACTCTCCTTCCTATCGCATGCTGTACTATATAAGACAATAAAAGATCAACATAGAGACAGTCTTAGCACCTTAAGCCGGGTTGTATCGGGAGTGAAGTGGTAGAGACGTCACTATTCTGGTGTTTTCCTTTGGAGGGCAGGTCCATCCAATCCCCCTCGCTGCTTTACCTTCCCGTATCCTGAAGAGGATCAGATACCCATTCACAGCTGGGTGGAGTGCAGGAGGCTGATTGCACATACTAACCCTTTGATTCCCGCACCCTATCCACCAGCATTCTGCATCGTCAACCATGCTAGCAAAGCGAAAACTTAACTCTTTGACTCCCTCACCCTATCAACCAAAGAAGCTTGTGGATAGGGTGAGGGGGTCAAAGGGTTAAGTTTTTGCAGTTGGTGGATAGGGTGCGGGAGTCAAAGTATTAAGTACTATACCATCATTTCCCTAGGGGGAAAAGTCACGAGATTACCCCCGTCTATTTCGGAATTTTTAATGCACTCATTTGTGTGTAAATTGCAGATTTCATCTGGAAATTGTTTGTCGTAAGTTTCACTGGAAATTTACTCATTTACTATAGATTTCATCGAAAAGCATTTGTTTATCACAAGAAAACTTCCTACTCATGGGTTTTCTCACTTGAATGTTTATTGTAGATATCATCGAAAATTTATGAATTCAAATGTATCGAAAATTGTTTATTTACTTCAGATTTCATCCGAAATTCATAAAAATTGTTTATCTACTTTAGATTCTTCAGAAATTGTTTGTTTGTTTGTTTGTTTGTTGTTGTTTGTTTGTTTGGATTTCATCAGAAATTATGTATTCTAGAGTTCGACTCATGGTTGTTTCAGATTTCATCGGAAATTTCTTTTTTATTATAGATTTCAACGCAGGTGTCACACAGATGTCACTTTGCACGTCACATGTAAACGACACTGCTCTGTCACATAAGACCTCGTCGTTGTGGTAGGCCTACTTTGGTTGCACGTGTCAGTTTGACTACACACGTCACTTGAACCTGTAGTTATTGACACATGTACGTCTGTGGGGTACTCTGATACCTGTGCCGACAATACTGACATGCACTGTTATGGCAGGCTTGAGGAGAAAGATGAGATGTCTCATACACATACACACACACACACACACAAAACACACACACACACACACACACACACACACACACACACAACACACCACACACACACACACACCACACACACATACATACCACACACATACACACACGCACAAACACACACATACACACACATACACACACACACGTCACACACAACGACACACAACACACACATACACACACACACAGATGCACACACACATACACACACGCACAAACACACACACACACATGCACACCACACAAAGACACACACACAACACACACGCGCGCGCACAAAACACACACACATACACACACGCGCACATACATATTCACACACGAACGCACACACACTCACTCACGCACACACACACACACACACACACACACTCACTCGCGCGCACACACACCAGAGACAGACAGACAGACAGACACAGAGAGAGGAAAAAGAGAAATCTTGTTCAAAAGGGAGTCATTGCACTTCGACACTTCCATATGCGCTCCATCCAAATTTACTAGCAGTTATGTCTGAGTATCCTTGAGCCTGCGCAAACCGTATGCGCTGTCAAAACTTTGAAATAAGAAAGGGGAGCAGGACTTATGAAGCACTAAGCTGAAGCCACCGGCATGATGGAAACATGAAGGTAGGCTGAGAACAGGCCATGTTTCTGTCATGGGCTGGGAGTGAACTCCAGTCATGACAGCTCGAGTCCACGGCTCTATCACTACAGCCAGCCAGCCCGCTGGGAGAAATGCTGGCCCACTTCAAGGTGGAACCCACAGCCCCTTTTTTAACAGCACAGCGCTTTAACCCTTTGATTTCCGCACCCTGTTCACCAGCATCCAGCACTGCCAACCATGGTAGCAAAGCAAAAACTTAACCGTTTGGCTCCCTCACCCTATCCACCAGCTTCTTGCAAAAAGCTGGTGGATAGGGTGAGGTTATGCTTTTGCAGGATAGCTATTTGTACTGAGAAAACAAAACAAAACAAAACGAAACGAAACAAAATAAAACAAAACAAAACAAAAACAGAAACAAAAACAGAAACAAAAACAGAAACAGGAAATACTTGAGAACAATAGTTGAACTTTATCATTGTGTTAGGCAAAACAAAACACTGAATATGGAACACAAATCCGTCATGTTCATACAACAAACGCGTTCATTATTTTCCATTATGAATAATGTACAATAAGCAAGCTGTCGGGTAAGTGTTATTTAGCATACAGTCTAAAACGCAGGCAGACGGTTCTAACAATACAATAGCCAGCTTATGCTCATATTCAGACAACAGCAGCAACAACAACAACAACAACAAAAACCAGCCAAGCCATTTACAAAAACACCTTGCTTTAGAGGGTGCCTATATTTTGTCTTACATCATTTTGTTTTAGTCTCAGAAAAACTTGCTTCATCACGAAAACCTGCTTTTAAATCTGTCAATATGCAATCAGAAAATGAGTACGAAGGTTTGTTTTTGGTTTGGTTTGGTTTGGTAGTTGTTGTTGTTGTTGTTGTTGTTGTTGTTGTTTGTTTGTTTGTTTGTTTGTTTGTTTGTTTGTTTTTCTTCCTTCCTTTCCTTTTTGTTTCATTTGCTTTTCTTTCTCTTTCTTTCTTCTTTCTCTTTCTTTCTTTCTTTTTCTTTCTTTCTGCTTTCTTTCGTTTTCAGTTTATTCGTTTGTTCATTTATCTATGAATTTATTTATTTTTCAATATGTCTTTATTCCCGATCTCCTAGGTCAATATGTGTGCAGACCAGCTAGTGACTAAACCTCCTTTGTGCGTGTACGCATCGGAATATCAAATGTGCACGTTAAAGATCTTGTGAATAATGGTTGGCTTACGCAAACAGTAAAACAGCCAGCATGCACGCCCATCAAATATGGGCACAATGAACAGCAGAATGGAATGTGATCAGCTTGCCTAACAGCTTGAGTTCTCCGTGCTCCGCTGAAAAGTCTGATTATGTGTAATTTAACGTAGTGAGTCCAAAGGAGTATGGGGAATGGTACTGTACAAGAACGATTTATATCAACAACAATAATAATGGTAATAATAATAATGATAATAGCAATAACAATAATAATAATAAGTATAATAAGTATAATAGTAACAATGATGATGATGATAGTAGTAGGAGTAGTAGTTGTAGTAGTAGTAGTAGTAGTTGTGTTGTTGTTGTTATCATAGTTGTAGTAGTAGCAGCAGTGATACAATAAGAACTCATTTATTAATTTATTTATTTATTTATTTATTTATTTATTTGTTTGTTTGTTTATTTGTTTATTTATTTATTTATTCATTCATTTATTTATTCGTTTGTTTATTTGTTTATCTGTTTGTTTGTTTGTTTGTTTTTGCATGCAGGGTAAGCTCTTCTTTTACCTTTTGTTTGTCCAAGGCCTATTCCGGCGGAGAGATAAGAATACAGTTGAAAAGTCTGAATATAAATTCACTTTCTGTTTCAAATTGCCTGTAGATAGTACGTCTATACTAGCAAGACGTTGACGACGAAGTCTTGTTAGTTGACTGATCAATGTGTCTTGTTATATACCATTAAATGTCTACAAGACTTAGTATGCTGTGATGTATTTGATGAGTGTTGTCTTGTTATACCATTAAATGTCTACAAGACTTAGTATGCTGTGATGTATTTTGATGAGTGTTGTCTTGTTATACCATTAAATGTCTACAAGACTTAGTATGCTGTGATGTATTTTGATGAGTGTTGTCTTGTTATACCATTAAATGTCTACAAGACTTAGTATGCTGTGATGTATTTTGATCAATGTTGACTTGTTATACCATTAAATGTCTACAAGACTTAGTATGCTGTGATGTATTTTGATCAATGTTGACTTGTTATACCATTAAATGTCTACAAGACTTAGTATGCTGTGATGTATTTTGATCAATGTTGACTTGTTATACCATTAAATGTCTACAAGACTTAGTATGCTGTGATGTATTTTGATCAATGTTGACTTGTTATACCATTAAATGTCTACAAGACTTAGTATGCTGTGATGTATTTTGATCAATGTTGACTTGTTATACCATTAAATGTCTACAAGACTTAGTATGCTGTGATGTATTTTGATCAATGTTGACTTGTTATACCATTAAATGTCTACAAGACTTAGTATGCTGTGATGTATTTTGATCAATGTTGACTTGTTATACCATTAAATGTCTACAAGACTTAGTATGCTGTGATGTATTTTGATCAATGTTGACTTGTTATACCATTAAATGTCTACAAGACTTAGTATGCTGTGATGTATTTTGATCAATGTTGTGACCTTAATCAACGTGACAGCCAGCGTTCAAGCAAATTTCAATGACTGTGTTTATTTGCATCACATTATTTCAGTATTAGGTCAGGGTTTTTTTTTGTATTACGTCGTACTCTGTCGTTTTCATATGCTGTGAAATTATCTGTCCAATCTTCATTTACCTCCTGTATATCTGCATTTCAGCTCTGCTGAACGTAACGTCCTGGAAGTTGAATATTGGTTTTTCTACCAAGTTTTGTGCATTTCTTCTTTGTCATTATTTATGCTTGACAAAAGCCAGTGGGCCGAAAATTCGTGCCTGCCTTGTTTTGTCTTGTCTTGTCTTGCTTTGGCAAATGACACAACCTTGACACAGGTTGATAAGTTTAAATACCTGGGAACGATCATTTCATCAGACGGCAGATGCACATCAGAAATAGCCGGCAGAATCGGCCAAGCCAAAACAGCATTCAAGAAGACGACAAGCATTCTTACCAACAAATGCCTATCAATTAACATCAGGAAGTGAGTTCTTGAATGTTATATAGAATCAATACTGTTGTACGGATGCGAGGCTTGGACAGTCAACAAGCAAAACCAGAACAAGATTGAGGCAGCCGAGATGTGGTTTCTCAGAAGAATGTTGAGAGTTTCATGGACAGCAAAGAAAACAAACGAGACAATATTGATGGAGACTGACACGAGTAGATCATTCATAAGGAAGATTAGGAAAAGACAGGCAACATTTATAGGCCATTTTATGAGGAAGGGGGATTTGGAGCACCTGGTCACAACGGGAAAGCTGGAGGGAAAGAGAGCACCAGGTAGACCCAGGAAGAAAATGCTAGACGGACTTGCAGAGTGGCTGAAGACGAGAAGGGTGGAGGAGATGCTTGGGGCAACAAGAGATAGAGACAGATGGAAGTCTATGATCGCCAACGCCATGCGGCAGAGCACCTGATGATGATGATGATGATGATGAGATGATGTCTTGCTTTGTCTTGTCTTGCATTGTCTTGCCTTGCTTTGCCTTGTTGTCTTGCCTTGTCTTGCCTTGTCTTGTCTTGTCTTGTCTTGTCTTGTCTTGCCTTGTCTTGCCTTGACTTATCTTTCCTTACATCAAATACGCGGGTCTAATTAATTTTCGTGGATTTCTGGTTTTATTGTTGTCTTGATATGCCATGAAATGTATACATGATTGTGTGTACTGTTATGTATCAATGTTGTCATGCTTGTACTGTGATGTATCAATATTGTTATGTCATGAAATGTATGTTTGTACTGTGATAGTCTCAATATTGTTATGTCATGAAATATATGCTTGTACTGTGATGTATCAATATTGTTATGTCATGAAATGTATACATAATTGTGTGTATTGTGATGTTACAGTGTTGTCATGTTATGCCATGGAATGTACATTATGATTGTGTGTACTGTTTTGTATCAATCATTCAATGTTGTCATGTTTTGTCATGAAATGTATACATGATTGTGAGTGCTGAAATGTATTTGAAATTACCAGTTTAACGGCAATGGTGACCTACAATTTAAAGATGCAAGAGTATGCATGTTCAATTTCAGTTGTCAAAACCTGTGGACAGAGACTTAGAATGCTTAAAACTCTCTGTGTACACACATACAGACACAGAGACACTTTGACTGTCCCCCCCCCCCCCCCCATCTCCCACCATTGTCTTCCTCGAAAGAGTTGACAAACCTGTGAACTAAAAAGGTAACAATAGCAATCAACAATGTTTGTATAGTGCTATATATATTCTCCAAACTCATTTCGATTCACTGCTCATCACACACCCCCACAAGACACACTGTGCAACAAGTATTAGCATAACGAGCGCGCGAGCGCGTACAACACACACACACACACACACACACACACACACACACACACACACACACACACACACCACCACCATCACCACCACCACCACCACCACCACCACCACCACCACCCACACACAGAGCAGAGTACACATATTAATGCACGCGCGTAAATGAAAACATACTAATAACGTCAATGTTTATACATGCATAACCATAACTATGGTTATGACACATTTCTGATCACAACTGACAATTTGTCGTTTAGATGAAATTCCGCGCCGGGGACTGCAGCCGACAAATTGCCGATCGTGACAACCACGTTCTGGCTGTAGCTGGGGACAATAGAAGAAGTTGCCGGTAGGATTTCGTCAATGTAAAATTCAAGGAAAAAAAACTCTCTGAACTTCTTCTATGTAATTTATTTTGTTCGTTCAGATTATGGCTAAGCGATTAATTTACATCGCTCAACTACATGTTTGACATAATGGCTACCTGGCTGAACTTGACAAAATTTTTATGCACGAATTTAGCGCTGCAGACGATGAAGATTTGAACGATGGTTCTGACTGATTTTGCCGACAATTCCAACAAAGATATTACCGAAAGTGTGACAGTGATGTGTCAAATGGCAGTGATGGTGATGATCGTTCAGTGTTCGTAAACTCCTAGAGAAAAAAAAACTTCAAAAATTGTTAGTAGAGGCCTATACGTAGGCGTGGTCGAATCAAATATTCAAATATCATTTTGTTTTGCGATAGACAATTGTACGATGTATCAAGCAATTATTTTTAATTATTTTTACACAATTTCATAAAGTTTTAAGCAAATCTATTCAGAAACTAGCATGTAAGAGGATTTTATGTAACGCAGCCTATTGTTGACTGCAAGTCAAACTTAGCTAGTCCAGAAACAAACTCGGCAATATGGCGTGATCAGAAATGTGAAACACATACCTGAATGATTAAACAATGATCGGTATTTAGAAGTGACAGTACATGTTGTTGAAGGAACAGTTATAATATCAACAATGAAAACCCTAGAGGGGAAATGTCGACATGCGCTAGATCTAAATGTTCATTTTTGAACTTCCAATGTGAAAAATATAATTCTGTACATTCAGAAAAGGATAAATAGATAAATAAAAACTAGTAAGATTGACAAATGTATTCCGAATACACGTACTTTTCGAAGACTATTAAATAAGATTCAGAATTGAACAATGTAATGCCAGAGTGGACTTTCATTTGTCCGTGTTTTAATGCTCAATGGAATAACTATAAACCACTGCTTTCTTAATAGAGAACAAATTCATCTTTATTACATTTTTGAAATCTTTATGCTCACTTTGAAATCTCCCATGTATGAAATATGTTCGTTTTTTTTGTTTTGTTTTTGTTTTGTTGTTGTTGTTGTTTTTTGTCTTCTGTATGTTATGTGTTGTCAGATGTCTAAAAAGTTTCTCTTACGTGTATGAATTAAAATTATTTTTGTTACTACATTGTTTGTTGATGTCTATTCATTGTTAAAACATGAATTAAAAAAAGGTACCGGTGAAAAAAAAGTCTTTAAATGTGACTTGAGAAGGATTTCCATTGTTGATATCATACCTGCTCCTTCAAAGCTGAGTACCAGGTTGAAACAAACAACCGCTTCTCTGCCCTCTAGAAGAATGGACAGCAAATGAGGTTTTGCCAAACGATACGAAGACATGGAAAAAAGTATACACCGAAACTGCGGAATTAAAACTAGAAAGGCGGACAAACAAACCACCAAAGCCATACATAAGTGATGAAATGTTCTAACTAGTCAAAGATAAAAGCTCAGCACGGTGGAACAACAAGATAGAAGATTACAAAAGCTGAAAAAAGAAATAACAACCCAAATCCAAAAGATATGAAGGCTTAAATAGATGAACAATGCTCAAATCACACAGGCAAATGTTCAGAGAAAAACAAAAGAAATGTTTCAGCAAATAACAAAAGCGAAATCCACAAATTTTCAAGGACAAAATCAAAGCATAGACAGTAAACAGAGCGAAACCTTAACAGAGATAGAAGATATTCTATCAAGACGACATGAATACGGCAAAGAACTTTTTCACGACAGCATACCAGAATTCCCAAAAGATATTCCCTGCCTTGACTTTCAGGAATTGGAACCACAACCCCTTGTCAGCGAAGTCAGAGCTGCAATAAATCAGCTGAAGTTAGGAAAAACACCTGGATTGGACAACGTATCAGTTAACTGTTAAGGAACACCGGAGAAGCAGGTGTAGCTGCCTTACATAATCTATGTACATAAATATAGGAATCATGTCAATGGCCTGATCACTGGAACTACGAGAATTTGTCATGTTATATTAAAATGGGAACCCCAAGGACTGCAGTAAATATAGAACCATCGCCCTAATCAGCTACACCAGTAAAGTACTGCTAATCATCATACTGAACAGACTGAAACAAAAAGTAGAAGAACTCTCTGACTGTCAGGCTGATTACAGATCCAACAGACATGTTATTTGTCTTACATATTTTGATAGAAAAAGTAAGGAACAGCGAACAGGAAGCTTTCATTATCTTTATCGATTACAGCAAGGCTTTGACAGTGTCATACACCATCAGATGTTTAACACAATGGCAAAGATGGGCTTCCCCAAACACTTGGTGTCACTTATAGCACTCTCTCTTTCACTCTCGCTCATCATTATATCAAGACCAAAAAGCGATCATCAGATGGAATGGTGCACACTGCCAATATTTTAGCATTAAAAAAGGAGTCATTCAGGGCTTATATACACTCCACATCTGTCTTGATTATCAAGACATCTTGATTAATAAAGTTTTTTTTTAGAAAATGTTAAAGGTTTTAAATGTTTGGTTCTGTTAAGACTGATGATGGAACCTGCTCTAAAGGCATCAAAATAAGAATTGGAATGGCAAAGAAAAAAAAAACCACCTGGAAAGACAAAGGCATACCAAATGACCCGAAAATTAAACTTTTAAAATGTTTGATCTGGCCAATCATGATTTATAGCTGTGAAGTCCGGACTCTCAGAAAAGCTGATTGCAAAAGAATTGAGACAGCGGATATGGTTTTATATCGGAGACTACCACGTGTCAAACAGACCGATAGAAAAACTAATCAAAGTGACCCGGAAGAACTTGATACCACCAGAAAATTACTAGCACATCAGACATCATCAAGAGAAAACTAAAATACATTGGTCGTGTATCACTTAACGAGAACACGTATCTCATGACAGCCATTTTTCAAGGAAAAACAGGCAAAAAGAAGAAAGACAGACCTCCCGTCTCATACAGCGAGAACAGAACCAACATCAGTGGCCTAAGTAGTCAAGAAGTTGTCCACAAAAGTCAAGACAGAGCTATTTGGAGGCGCATAGCAATGTCACGGAGTGCAGCGGCCAGCACCGAACCCAGTGACGCTGACAGGTGACAGGTGACTCCACATCATACGTCGTATATCGAGGGTCATGTTCGCCAACGTTCTGTGGCACGGCACATGATGATGATGGTCATGCGATGGTCGAACTGGCTATGGTGTCAGTTAGGGGCAGTGGCTATTCGATCATCATTTGTGGTCACAGTGGCGTTGGTCACCCAAGGCAGTCACAAGACAATAATGCATACTCAGGATAGCCTCCCAACAATTACGACTGTATGTAGTACATTTGCATATCGACTGTACCGAGTCCGTGTCAGTGAAAGGTAAGGTTACATTGTTTCACAGAGTCCCCTCAGCAGACATGTTAAATTCTGAGGTAAGCTGTATCTCATTAACCATGCCTAATCATTATCAACACATTGATTACATAACAGCTCATCTCACCGAAGTATTTCCATACTCATAATAATTTCCGTATGCACTGATATGAGGCCGCAGATGCTTTATGAATCAGTCAAAGTAATCACAAGCTTTGATTGCAGCTGGTGACTTTCAATTTTGGCCTGCACATAGGCCTTGGTTGGAACTCACTGCCAGCTGATCTGACCCCTTTGGCTCCTCACCTCACCTCACCTCACTTCACCTTACCTCACCTCTCTCCCTCGCCGGGATCGGCCGTAAAAGCCATGCTCAACGTCACACGTCTTCTCCAGGTCACACGATTGAGACCATCTGTGGTCGACCGTCCTGTTGAAATCATCATCCATGTTAGGGATCATCTCAGTGTTTGTCACAGTCACTAATGACACTTTGGCCTGTGTCTGAGAGACAGGGTCTGCCTTAGCCCTGGAACGTCCACGTGTCGGAGTTTCGGAGCGACAGCGAATACTCTGAACTGCTCACTTCAGCGACGTGTCTGTCTTCTGTCCCGTAGGATTGTCCTTGTCCACAGACATCCTATATAATTATAAGATATCTATGTCCTTGTCATTGCTTTGTTCACATTGGCTGATCTCGGTAGTTTGGGGAGGGGGGAGGGGGTCGACACTTGTGGACATGTCGCACATTGGGTCAGATTGTTTGTGACCGGGCGTTTTGCAATGTCTGCACACCACATCTTTTTCACATTGTGATTTGTGATGTCCAGATTCACGGCGTTTGGCAAAGGACGTTTGCTCCTTATGGCACACCTTTGCAGTAAAAATGTTGACCTTCAGTGATTTTTCTAATGGGGTGATTGGAGTTGTGATGTATACAAACCTTCGCTCAGTTAAAAATCTGGTCAGTTTATTGTCCAAGTCCCTGGTTATTCTTGTTTGACCTTGGAGCCAATTTCGAAAGCCTATCTTTGCTAGAGCGAGCTCTATTTCTGTGTATGTAACAAATATCGGGATGTCGTCTATTCAGACCTTTCTACTGAGTAAAGCGAAAATCCAAAACAAGGGTGACTGCCCGCGTTCCAGCAAACAGGAACCAGAAAAAAATACGAAATAAGAACACGAACGCGTATTTAGTACAATAAGACAAGACAGCGCAAATTTTCGGCCAACTGGCCTTTGTCAAGCGTAAAATTACAAGCAAACAAACACCAGATACAAAAATTATGAGAAAAAGACTGAAACTTCCCTGCTGCTGTGTCCTGTGTGAGAAAAGGAATGGTATGTAACAATACATCTCGCACTCTCATTCCTTTTCTCACATTGGACACAGCAGCAAGGAAGTTTCAGTCTTTTTCTCGTAATTTTTGTATCTGGTGTTTTTTGTTTGTAACCTTACGCTTGACAAAGGCCAGTTGGCCAAAATTTGCGCCTGTCTTGTCTTGTATTAAATAAGTGTTCGTTTCTTCTTTCGTGTTTTTTCTGGTTCCTTTCTACTGAGCTTTTCTAATCCCGAGTCATCGCGAAGCAAAAATGGGTTTGTATCATAGACATGTAACAATACATCTCGCACTCTCATACCCTTACGTAAGAGTTCCTTACAGTCCTCACTGTCGCAGGATAAATCCTCCACAGGCCGCGAAATTTCTTATGCGTCGATGAATATACCATGTCCAGAAATTCTTTCTGTTTCCAGACACATTTCTAGCACGAGAAGGCCGTTTGCTGCTGCCATCTGAAATATCTTTCATGTTTCTAAAAGCAGATGTTACTTTGTCTGCCATTGTATACGTTAAGTAAGCGGACGAGAAGATCCCGGTATTGCACACGTTGAACAAGATAGCTCAGTAAACTCAGGGATCTGCAAAACGTGACTGCACGCCTCCAACTTCGCCCACCGAATCCCTTAACGTTAGGTTGTTGTTTTTTCCTGGTTTTTTTTTTTTTTTTTTGATGCTTCTCCAAGGTCACATTGACATTGGGAAGCACTGTGAATGGGTTTGTTCTTGTTGTCTTTATGTGGGGAAATATATAAAATAACGGTGTGGCCATCTGCTCTTTTGATATGCTTGTTTTGTTTTTGTGTATTTTATTTTGTTTTGTTTTGTTTTTAGATGAGTCATTTTACTTCCATTGCTATTGTACCTTCTGCAAGAAGACGGACTGAGCGGATTTGAGATCGCGTGCTCAGTATTTTCTCAAACCAGTGTCAGACTGTGCAGTCAGGTTTGGATTCGATCCGGCCTGGTGACCTCCCGCCTGGTGGGTAAAGGGCAGAGTTTTTCATCCACCATGTCAACATGTGTGAACTTGTTAGTGCCTAACCCCCTTGGTGTGTACACACTCTACTACATCTACGTTTACGTTGCCCTTGATTGCAGCTGTCGTCGGGGAGGACAAGAGGGCAGAAGAAGATAAAATCTCCCTCCATGCTGGTCTGTCTGTGGCACACACCGAAAGTTCTGGAATATTCATGTCTCTCCATTATTTTCTTGTTGTCGGACCAGCTCTTCGTTTGCCGCCCTCGTCTGCGCCCTCCGTCGACAGTACCCTTCATGATCGTCTTGCAGAGACTGTAGTGCCGCGTTACGTGGCCGAACTACGTCAGCTTTCGTGGCTTCATCGTTGGCAGGCAGAGATTCCTGGGGACCAATGTGGCTCTCGACCTTGCTCCTCATGTAGTCATCGGTTTGTATCTCAAGTGGGACATAGGGGAAAATATCATCAGGACATTTCGTTTCGAACGCCTGAATTCGTTTGCATGACCTTGCCAGCAGTGGCACTGCTGGCACTCTACTGAGTCTGGCCATCGCTGCTATAATTGTGGCGATCCGAATGTACACGCACGCAGAACACCAAACAGGCACGCCGAAGATCCTGTACGTCATGTCAATGTCCGGTGACTGTGGATACATAAAAAAACCAGCATCCATGCCCACCAAAGACGGAGTATGCAGACTGTGCAGCAACATACCTTCTGCACAGAGTAGCCAAAACAAAGTGCCTACACGCATCCGACAAAATCGGAACGCGATAACTAAGATCGGAGGAGGAGAGATCTACCTTTATGCCAACCTATTCCACTTACTGTCGTTACATGTAACGGACAACTTGCGAGTCAGCACTCTCTTCAGCTCAGACAGGGCAGGCGTTAATCCATCTTAACAGCTGTACTTCACGAACTCCATTAACAAGCTTGTGGCCCAAAGCAAGCTTTGTACAGTTTTACTTCAATACTGTGGGGTTTGAAGGTGACATGCATTGTGGCTGTAATTGCATACGTGATCGCTGCCGTGTTGAAAGACTGACACCATTTAAAAAAAAAGTGCCTAGGCCATTCTGACAATCTCCCTTTTTTGTTGTTGCAATTTTTAAGAGAAAATATACAATTTGAACTTCACAACGTCACTGTGATATTGAATAATCAAGACGAAATGAAGTGTAACGTAGAGTGAAGATAATGGCAGACTGTAATAACAGTGAAAACAGTGAAAACATTGTCACATGTTACTGAGAAAGAGTTGTTCACACATAGTCCTAAAACGTGCTGATTTTAGGCGGTTTATTTTGGTCCGATTGACTTTGGCGTCATGACGTTCAAAGTTATGCCATTGGTGCAAACAAACGGTTCATACCTGTGATTCAAATTTGGTAAAGATCCACACATAAATCACTCAGAAATCCTACCTGACGCTTTTTTCACCATACAATCACCTCTCTCCGGTCGATATGAACACACTCTGTTTTTCGAAAAAGAGAGATTGCAAAAATTGTTTTTTTTTTAATAGCTGTAGTCTCATGATCCGTAGCCGAGTCAAAATGGAATGGGTTGGTATAGTTGTCACTATTGTGGGATTAGATTTTCTGTGGATGGACCCACTTCTTTTCCGTGCTAGTCTACTTTCCCATATGTGACAGGATCAGTCACAGCCGTGTGGACTGGAGACTGCGCGCACTACTTGTCGTTGTTAACTAAAGCTGTAAGACTGCAGCTGGAAGCTCAAACTTGCTGCCATCTTTCCTCGATGCTGAAAAAGTCTTTTTTCAGAACATAGGCATAACAAAATCAGTAATATCAGCGCTTAGATTTGATTTTGTCAAGATTTTGCGCTATATAAATAAAATATATATTATATTATTATAGTATGAGGGAAGAGGAGACGACTGCTGTGACGTAGAACTCAATGCATCTGATTAATCTCCGGGAGGTTACGGGATCGAATCTCCTCGCGACACAAACTATCACTGTAGCCGAATTGGCGCCTATCACTCTTGTTTAGCATGATATGAGCCAGTACATGGAAAACTGGAAGTGTACAATGCAGAATCTTTCGTTTGATGTGTATTTGAGAAAGTTGTACACGGGTATGGTACTGTTGTGCGATTTTTCTTTCGTGAAAAACTTCAGTTACGTAAAATTATGATATACGAGATGGTCAGGTATTTATATATTGTCACACTCAGTTCCGTGAATGACATAGTGCAGTAACTGTAATCTAACTTTTCTTTAACCCCCTTTTGTGGACATAGATTATAATGTTGATAATTATGGTGGTGGTAATGGTGTGTGTGTGTGTGTGTGTGTGGTGTGTGTGTGTGTGTGTGTGTTGAGAGAGAGAGAGAGAGAGAGAAAGAGAGAGAGAGACAGAGAGAGAGTGAGAGACAGACAGACAGACAAACGTATAAAGAGATGGAAAACGCGGCTAAGTTTATCTTACTAATTCAGTTCCATTATGAGAATTACGACTATATCTAGAAACATGAGCCCTGAGACACTTCTGGGTGAGCAAGCAGACATCGGTGATATGGGTTTATATCACCGATCTCTGCTTGCTCACCCAGAAGTGTCACTTTCCCGCTTCAACACCATGGAATAGAGGCTTCTCGCTTCGCCTGCCGGACCTAAGTTTGCTAGCTCTTTCTCAAGGAGACATAATCGCGTCCCTTTGTCAATATTTAATCTCTGCTAAGGTCCTAGCTTTGCTCTGGGTTAGTTTCACATTAAGAAAGGCACTCCATGCTTGATTTGCGTATTCGCAATGTCCCCCACGAAGTCTTATGGTTTTAGTAGTGGCTCAAAAGTGCTTGGGCCTTGGAATAATGAATGATATCTGAACTTGTGGACATAATGGGCGGCTCGGAAAAAATAATGACAAATTCATGTAGCCTACTTGCTTGAACTGTGATCATGTCTGTGAAATAATATACAGTAAATAGTAATCTAACTAAGAGCAATGCTATTACAACAACAAATGAAGTAGTAGTAGTAGCATAGTAGTAGTAATAATAACATCGATAGTAGTAGTAGTACTAATAGCAGTAGTAGTAGTAGTAGTAGTAGTATAGTGAGAAATGTTATGATCCTATAGTGAATACAATCGTAAAATTCATTTATTTAAAGTTATTTGGAAATGAAAAGCACATTATGAACACACCAGAAATTAATTAACATTCTCTGCCTTTATTTGTTATCGTTCGTATCAGAAGCTGCGTAACAGTCGGTTATGGACAAATCAGAGTTGTCAGAAAACTGGAACTGAAAGTGTGTCTGTATGAGCGCTGCAGTCAGGTGGACAAACGTCGGGCCTGCAGTCGGAAGGCCTTGGGTTCGATTCCATCTCAGTACCTCTGCCTGATGAGTAAATAGTGTGCATTTTTCCCATCTCCCAGGTCAACAGGTGTGCAGACCTGCTAGTACCTAAAACTCCGATTGTGAGTATACGCGTGCAGAATTTCAAATATGCACGTTAAAGATCCTGGAAGTCATGTCAGTGTCCGATGGCTTATCGTAACATCAAAGAAACCAGCATGCACGCTCACCGAAGATGCAGACTGCGTAACAACATAGTGCAGTGTGGTCAACTGGCCTAACAACTTAAATGTCTTCATTTTGGGACTTTCTTATGTTACTTTCATGTTACGATAAGATATCGGAATTTGGTTTGGATAATAGCACAATACAAGAATGATTTATTGAAAACACCTTCTGCTTTCATACTTGCTTGTTTGTTTCTTTGTTTTAAAAAACATATTTTTTACTGTCGAATAATCCACAACTACAAATTTGTTTTGATATCTGGGAACCTAAGACCTCAGCTTACATGTTTTGTAACTGTAATCTATGTACATGTGAGTATTGTGTGCGTAAATGTGGGCATGCATGCGAGTGTGTATGTTTGTATGTGTGTATAATATGTGAGTGTTTGTGTGTATGTGTTTAAATGAGTTGAGTTAATGAACGTGTATGTTTATGCCAATGTTAATGCAAGTGCGTATACGTTTCTCTGGTGTGTGTGTGTGTGGTGTGTGTGTGTGTGTGTGTGTGGTGTGTGTGTGTGTGTGTGTGTGTGTGTGTGTGTGTGTGTGCGCGCGCGCGCGCGCCTTGTGTGTGTACGTGTATTTAGCTTTATTGACTTTTCATTGTTGGCACATGACCGACTGACATATGGAAGTAGAAATTTTAGCTAAACTTATTTTCATTGCTTCTTTAACAGTGTATGTCTCGTATTTCGCCTGTTTTCATCACAGCGGTAGGAACTGGCGAGCATTGACTTCACGGATGTCCACCTTTTCTAAAGCGCTTCGGGCTCTTGTAAGATGAAGTGCTGTGGCAAGTAGTCATCATTTGTGTTGTTATCATACAATATCCCCTATTGCCCCGCTCTACAGTGCTGGTGAAGTGAAGCTCAGAACGAGGTGTGAAAGTGTCAAGAGTAGGAGTGATGGACAGTCTGACACCATTGCCCCATAACACCAGATCTCCCAGGTCAACCTCGGTGACCAAACACACAGTAACCTACATCTATCACCACTGGTCAGTATGTGGTCGTCAAATAGCATGGTAAGACAGACAGTCACTGTTGACAGATAAGATGTTGATGGATAGAAGAGAGGTGAACCACCCGTCAGTGACGGGGAATAAATAAACACCAGAATGGGCACGATAGTTAAGTGGATTTGATGTCAGACTTCTAACCGAACGGTTTGAGTTCAATCCTGGAGGGATATCTCCCGTCTGTTGGGTAAAAGGTGGGGATTTTCCCTATCTCCCTCCCAGGCCAACATGTGCCCAGACTTGTCAGTGCCTAAACTCCTTTCGTGTGTATTATCATCATCATCATGTGCCCTGCCGCATGGTGTTGGCAATCATGGCCCTCCATATTCATCTATCCCTTGTCGCTGAAAGTACATCTTTCATCCTCTCTGTCCTTAGCCACCCTGCAAATCCGTCCAATATTTTCTCCCTGGGTCTATCTGGTGTTTTCTTTCCCTCCAGCCTTCCTGTTGTGACCAGGTGCCTTCATTCACTTTCCTCATAAAATGTCTACAAATGTTGCTTGTCTTTTCCTAATCTTCTTTATCAATGATCTTCTTTGTCTGCCTCCATCAAGACTGTCTCGTTTATTTTCTTTGCTGTCCATGGACATCAAACATGCACGTTGAAGATCTTGAAAGCCTTGTCAGTATCCAGTGACCTATGGAAACACGAAAACGTCCAGCATGCACCTTCCAAAGATGGAGCATGCAGACTGCAGCAATACATCACCTGCACAGTGTGGGCAAAACAACGAGAAAATCGGAATGCTACCAAATAAAGTACACAATGCACGGTTTTTCACTTGGAGTCTGCTATTGTGCAGGTTTTTGTTTTGTTTTTGTTTTGTTTGTTTGATTGTTTTACCGAAATAGGTGAGGCAGCGAAGCCCATTCTTTGAATGAGTGTGCAATAGTAGTGGTAAAATCCGTAAATTTTGGCTTGCGGTGAGGCATTATTGATCTGGGTACCATTCAGCAACCCTTGGGTGTTTCATGTTGATTTTGTTTACTTTGAGCGGTGTAATTTTGGACTAAAGCGATAAACCGATGTCCCAAGTGCAGCAGCGCACACTCAGCTCATGTAAAAGAACACACAGCAATAAATGAATTGTCCCTGGCACAATTCTGCAGAAAAATCCGCTTTCATAGCAAAACTAAAATACACATAGGAAACAAACACACAAACAAAAGCAAAAAGAACAGCAAATAAATAAGAATTGAAATGGAATAAAATTTTAAGTATATTTTTAAAATATAGGTGACGCTGTGCCATCCAAATTTCACAAGGTAAATCCATTGTGAACCCGCCCCCCCCCCCCCCAAAAGAATAAACCCCCCCCCCCAAAAAAAAACAAAAAAAAAAAAAACAGTCAATCATAGATCCCATATTTCAGTTAGAACCGCTAGGGGTAAAACAACAGATAACCAAACTGAAACCCTGAAATTGAAACAGGTGACGTTTTAAGTTCGAATCAAATTGCAATCAAAGCGAAAATATCACAAAACGAAAGACAAGATTTAAGCTTGTTGTTAAACATTTGTCTTATGTACATATGATATATATGTTGTATCATAACACAGTTAATGTCTGTGTGAATGTGTGATGTTATTTGCTTTTGCTACCCACCCACCCCCACCCCCTCCCCCCATCCCTTTTTTGACAATGCCTTTATGAATAAATCGTCTGAAGTGTGAAATGATACCTGACCAAGTTCAAGACAGGGAAGTCAGATAAAGCAGCAAGGAAGTGAGACAGATCTGCTCGTCTTAGAAAACTGAATCTGGATCTTAATAGGCTGTCACCATGATCATTTTAGATCTTAATAGGGCTGTTACCATGATCATTTAGATCTTAATAGGGCTGTTACCATGATCATTTTAGATCTTAATAGGGCTGTTACCATGATCATTTTAGATCTTAATAGGGCTGTCACCATGATCATTTTAGATCTTAATAGGGCTGTTACCATGATCATTTTAGATCAGATAGGGCTGTTACCATGATCATTTTAGATCAAATAGGCTGTTACCATGATCTTTAGATCTTAAGGGCTGTTACCATGATCATTTTAGATCAGAATAGTGCTGTACCATGATCATTTAGATCTTAATAGGGCTGTTACCATGATCATTTTAGATCTTAATAGGCTTCACCATGATCATTTAGATCAGAATAGGGCTGTTACCATGATCATTTTAGATCAGAATAGTGCTGTTACCATGATCATTTTAGATCTTAATAGGGCTGTTACCATGATCATTTTAGATCTTAATAGGGCTGTCACCATGATCATTTTAGATCAGAATAGGGCTGTTACCATGATCATTTTAGATCTTAATAGGGCTGTTACCATGATCATTTTAGATCAGAATAGGGCTGTTACCATGATCATTTTAGATCTTAATAGGCTGTTACCATGATCATTTTAGATCTTAATAGGGCTGTTACCATGATCATTTTAGATCTTAATAGGGCTGTTACCATGATCATTTTAGATCAGAATAGGGCTGTTACCATGATCATTTTAGATCTTAATAGGGCTGTTACCATGATCATTTTAGATCAGAATAGGGCTGTTACCATGATCATTTTAGATCTTAATAGGGCTGTTACCATGATCATTTTAGATCAGAATAGGGCTGTTACCATGATCATTTTAGATCTTAATAGGGCTGTTACCATGATCATTTTAGATCTTAATAGGGCTGTTACCATGATCATTTTAGATCTTAATAGGGCTGTTACCATGATCATTTTAGATCTTAATAGGGCTGTTACCATGATCATTTTAGATCTTAATAGGGCTGTTACCATGATCATTTTAGATCTTAATAGGGCTGTTACCATGATCATTTTAGATCTTAATAGGGCTGTTACCATGATCATTTTAGATCAGAATAGGGCTGTTACCATGATCATTTTAGATCTTAATAGGGCTGTTACCATGATCATTTTAGATCTTAATAGGGCTGTTACCATGATCATTTTAGATCTTAATAGGGCTGTTACCATGATCATTTTAGATCTTATCTGTCACATAGCGTCTATGGCGTCAGTGCATGTAGAAGTTATTCTCAGACGTTAACTTAACCCTTTGACTCCCGCACCCCGTTCATCGTGTCATCCGTAGGACTGCTATCAGGAGCGGCACTCAGATGGAGGCCAGGGTAAAACGCCTGTCACATGATGTATTGAACCCGGCACTTTTCCACACCTTTCATTGCCCAGGCCACCACTTTACATTACGTCTCTCTCTCTCTCTCTCCTCTCTCTCTCTCTCTCTCTCTCTCTCTCTCTCTCTCTCTCTCTCTCATCTCTCTCTCATTCTCTCTCTCTCTCTCATCTCTCTCTCTCTCTCTCTCTCTCTCTCTCTCTCTCTCTCTCTCTCTCCGCTCTCCTCCTTTTCCATGGGACACAAAGACATGACCGTCACATAAATCTCGACACCAGCAAGGAAGAAAGCCAAACACATCAGTTCTAGTTGTCAGTCACAGACACCCACCGGACAGCCAACAGGCCCCGAGGACACACACACACACACATCTCAAGACCGATACGTATAGATTAGTGACAGTCTCGAACCCAGGCACCTAGCGAGTGAAAGAAAGAAAGGAAAGAACAGATATACCTGGGAGGCAAACTAAGATTTCTATGATGGATCGGGTGTTGAGGTGGACGGACGGACGTAAGAGCCTTACAGCCAAGTGACCTTCAGGCTTATAGACCTTACAAGACTGCCGGTCAGCCTGTTATCATTTGTCATCATCCTCGGCCAGCAACTTGAGCGTCCGCTGAAGACGGGTCCTTGTTTGATGTGCCAGATCATGCCGCGGTAGGCAGATGATACATACGTCCACAGACAGCTCGTCAGCTGACTACCTCTACACGCAAAAACACTAGTTAGTGCATGCTTTTTGTCTCGATTAGATTGCTGCAATTGCCTACTAGTTAGCTGTCCACAGACACTTTTCAGACCGCAACAGCAACACCTAACTCTGCTGCTAAACTGATTTTAAAGCAATACGATCTCAACACTGCGCACCCCCCTTTTAAGGAGTCACAATGGCCGCTCGTGGAACAACGTGTCAAGTACAAAACTGTTTGTCTTTGCTATCAAGTCATTTCCAGAACTGCACCCTGATATCTTTCAGAACTTCTGCAAATCCATCTTGATCTCTCCATTCCACCACTGATGACAGAACCTTTCGTGTCCAAAATCTTAAAGGTGAAAACCTGACGGAAGAGCTTTTACTTCCTTTGCTGTTAAAATCGCGGAACTCATTGCCGTTCTCTTTGCAACACAGTCTGTCCCCACTTTCATTCAAATCTAATCTCAAAATATTTCTTTTCCAAGCAGTTTTTTCATTAGTGCCCACCTCCTCAGTCCTCCCAATCTGCTGACATAGTCTTTCAAAATGTGTTGTGTTGGTCATCGTCGTCGCGCGCGCGCGTGCGGGCGCGCGCGTGTATGTGTGTGTGTGTGTGTGTGTGTGTGTGTGTGTGTGTGTGTGTGTGTGTGTGTATGTGTGAGTGTGTGTGTGTGTGTGTCTGTCTGTCTGTCTGTCTATGTGTGCGAGTACACGTGCGTATGCGCATATACGCATCCGTGTATGCGTGCGGGTGTGTCTACATCCGTGTGTGCATGTGTGTTTGTGGATGCATGTGTGCATTCCTATAATCTGATAAGTTTAAACACTTCATGTGCTTGATGAAAGGTGCTCTATAAATAACTACTTGTTTCTATTATTCATATCAGCATGGTATTTTTTTAGGTTTTAGAAATATTACCCTAACTCTTTCCTAACCTTTCTATCTACTGTAACAGTTACACGTCAGTACACTATTCTTAGTTTATTTGTTTAGGTATTAAATCTCTCACTCGAATCCTTTCCCTAATTCTTACCGTACCGCCAACCCAAACTCTTAAATTCATTCCGTCCCAGTGCCAAAAATAAGTTGAACGATGTAATAAATCAAAACTAACAGCCAGAAATATAAATTTTCACGACCCGGAGCACGAAGCAATCTGGCTGACGAGCTGTACACAGCCGCCCATACAGGAATTTACCCTGTTGGTTTAACACAACGATCGAAGATGGAAGTTGCTCAAATACGTATATGCTGATACTGGGTGAAGCTGGTGGTTTTATCTGATCTTAGGTAGATGTTGTGACAAGAAGAGCGAAGATGAAAGCTGCTCAGGGTGAATCTTCTTTCCATCAGACACCTGCTGGAAACATGGAGATGGGGCTATGATGAAAGAGTAGTGGTAGCCAGGCTTTGTCGTACGGATCAACTGCTGAAGATAGAAGATCGCTGGCAGCTGTGTGTACACACGCTGTGTGTTCTATCAGAACTCTCATCTTTGATTGAAAGGAAAACTGATTAGAAGAGAACTGAAGTTGCGAAAGGCATAATAACAGGAAGACAAACTTTCGGCAATGACTATACGTGACAGTTTATATTGCACTGTGCATGTATTATATTATTTTTATCGGCAATGAGCTAGATGTGATAGTTTATATTGCACTGTATTATATTATTGTGTATCGGCAATGAGCCAGACGTGATAGTTTATATTGCACTGTATTATATTATTTGTATCGGCAATGAGCCAGACGTGATAGTTTATATTGCACTGTAATTATATATTATTTGTATCGGCAATGAGCCTAGACGTGATAGTTTATATTGCATTGTATTATATTATTGTGTATCGGCAATGAGCAGACGTGATAGTTTATATTGCACTGTATTATATTATTTGTGTCGGCAATGAGCAGAGTGATCAGTTTATATTGCACTGTATTATTATTATTTTGTTCGGCAATGAGCCAGACGTGATAGTTTACATTGCAGTACATGTATTATATTATTTTGTGTATCGGCAATGAGCAGAGTGATAGTTTATATTGAACTGTATATATTATTGTTATCGGCAATGAGCCAGAACGTATATTTATATTGCATTGTATTTATTATTGTGTTCGGCAATGAGACAGACGTGATAGTTTATATTGCACTGTAACATTATTGTATCTAATTTTGTATTGCACAAATTGAGCAAACTAATATATATTTATATTGCACTGTAATTGTTATTTGTATCGGGCGTGATAGTTTATATTGCACTGTATTTTATTTTGTATCGCAATGACAGATGATAGTTTATATTGCATGTATTATATTATTGTGTTGGCAATGAGCTAGACGTGATAGTTTATATTGCACTGTAAATTTTATTGTTGTGTTCGGCAATGAGCCAGATGTGATAGTTTATATTGCACTGTATTATATTATTGTGTATCGGCAATGAGCTAGATGTGATAGTTTATATTGCATTGTATATTATTGTGTATCGGAAATGAGCCAGACGTGATAGTTTATATTGCATTGTATTATATTATTTTGTATCAATTCCCTGTCACAACGGATTTTCCACACAAAATTCGACCTGATATACCTGAAGAGAGTACATTGCCGGAGAGAAGCGTCATCGATATTTTTTCTGTGTATGTTTTTGTTTACCAATCAAATAGTATATTTCTATAGAATGTAACCACGAACAACCCTTCAGTCACCGTACCGTAGATTCTGTTACGTGCACGGTTGTCTGACAAAGAAGGGCGATGTTGTAACACAAGGACTGAATGACAAAGCTGCTCAAGGCGGATCGTTTTTCCCTCACAGACACCTGTTTGAAACAAGGTGATCTGTCTGTGATGACACAGTAGGGGTGGCTTTTGCTTTATCGAATGGATCAACCGGCTGATACAGAGAATATGATAGCTGGCAGGTTTACACATGCTGCGTGGTACATCAGAATATGCATCTTTGACCAAAAGGAAAACTGATTTGGAAAAGAAACAAAGGATTGCCAAGAGTTGTATATTAATAAAGAAATGACAAGGGATTAGGCACAACCCCCCATAAAAACAATGCATAAAAATGGTTATCTTCCTTCGTCTTTAGATGAAAAAAACAACCAAGACCGCTGAGATAAAATCGATTTCTTCGATATGAAGCAAAACAGGCAAGAACATTAATCCTTTGAAACCTTCACCCCATCCATCAAGTGAAAATACTTAACCCTTTGACTCCCTCACCTTGGGGTGATGGAGTCAAAGAGTTAAGCTTCTGCTATGCTAGCATGGTTGACTGCAGGATGCTGGTGGACAGGATGCAGGAGTCAAGGGTTAATGATCCAACAAACATCACAGGGTAGAAAAGGCAATTTGAGGCAATTAACTGCACAACACAAAACAGTCAAACACAAAAGAATGCAAAGCCAAAGTGAAAGAAAAAGTTGTCTCCAACCACCTGATAAAGAATGTTGAATCAATTTAGTAAGGTCCAGAATGAAAGGCTTGAAAGGCATAATGTAATGAAGGCAAGGCGATGAAGATGACGATGACGATAATGCCCAGTTACATAAGATGGATAGTGTGGAGATGCAGACGCGCCTTGCAGCCAGTGTCCTTTACCACTCAGCGGTCTGTTATCGTTTGTTATCAGTGATGTCGTCAGCTTCGGCGCCGTTGGAAAGTTCAAGTGTCGACTAACTTACCTCGTAAAGAAGTATTTTTCTCCTGTCACAGCAGATTTACCATGTGAAATTCGGGTATCTTTTTTCCCCTTGTGTTGTTACGTTTACATATAAAAGATATTCTTTTCTCTTGTTTTGCAGATTTTTTAAATTTTTTTTTATTTTGCCAGTTTGCGAGGGACAATTCTTTTGCTCCTGTGTGTTCTTTTACGAACGCAAGTCCATGCAATACACGCCGTCATAGTTTGATCGTCTGGTCATAAGGATTAGCATCCATTTCATAGCTCAACAAAATCCCCGAACAGTCTCTGCTCACTCGTGATTCAAACCCTGGACCTTCGAAGTTTCTCATTTACCAGGCTGGCTCTTCATCCAGTGTGCATCACGTAGCTTAACCCTTTGACTACCACACCCTGTCCATCCTACATAGTCAATCATGCTAGCAAAGCAAAATGTTAACTCTTTGACTCCCTCACCCTATCCACCAGCTTCCTGCATTTTTTAGGTCCTTTTCAAATTGCTTTATCGGTCGTTAGTGTTTAGGTACATATCAAAATGTTCTATCAGTCGTTAAGTTCTTTACAAAGTGTTCTATCAGTCGATAAGTTCTTTACAAAGTGTTCTATCAGTCGTTAAGTTTTTACAAAGTGTTCTATCAGTCGTTAAGTTTTTTACAAAGTGTTCTACCAGTCGTTAAGTTCTTTACAAAATGTTCTATCAGTCGTTAAGTTCTTTTCAATGTGTTCTATCAGCCGTTAAGTTCTTTACAAAGTGTTCTATCAGCCGTTAAGTTCTTTACAAAATGTTCTATCAGTCGTTAAGTTCTTTCAAAGTGTTCTATCAGCCGTTAAGTTCTTTACAAAATGTTCTATCAGTCGTTAAGTTCTTTTCAAAGTGTTATATCAGTCGTTAGATTCTTTGCAAAGTGTTCTATCAGTCGTTAGATCTTGCAAGTGTCTATCAGTCGTTAGATTCTTTGCAAAGTGTTCTATCAGTCGTTAGATTCTTTGCAAAGAGTTCTGTCAGTCGTTAAGTTCTTTACAAAGTGTTCTATCAGTCGTTAAGTTCTTTACAAAGTGTTCCATCAGCCGTTAAGTTCTTTACAAAATGTTCTATCAGTCGTTAAGTTCTTTTCAAATTGTTCTATCAGTCGTTAAGTTCTTTACAAAGTGTTCCATCAGCCGTTAAGTTCTTTACAAAATGTTCTATCAGTCGTTAAGTTCTTTTCAAATTGTTCTATCAGCCGTTAAGTTCTTTACAAAATGTTCTATCAGTCGTTAAGTTCTTTACAAAATGTTCTATCAGTCGTTAAGTTCTTTTCAAAGTGTTCTATCAGTCGTTAAGTTCTTTGCAAAGTGTTCTGTCAGTCGTTAAGTTCTTTGCAAAGTGTTCTATCAGTCGTTAAGTTCTTTGCAAAGTGTTCTGTTAGTCGTTAAGTTCTTTGCAAAGTGTTCTGTCAGTCGTTAAGTTCTTTGCAAAGTGTTTTGTCAGTCGTTGTTCTTTACAAAGTGTTCTGTTCCTCGTTAAGTTCTTTACAAAGTGTTCTGTCCGTCGTTAAGTTCTTTACAAAGTGTTCTGTCCGTCGTTAAGTTCTTTACAAAGTGTTCTGTCAATCGTTAAGTTCTTTGCAAAGTGTTCTGTCAGTCGTTAAGTTCTTTATAAAGTGTTCTATCAGTCTATACGTCCTCCACATGGAAGTGCCAATAGAGTCCTGAAGGCCTGAAAGACTTGTTGAAAGACAATACAAATTTAAAAAGAAAAAGATCGATGACAAGGACGATAATGACCAGCAACAGAGCGTTATGATGAAGGGTGTGATGATGTAGATCAGGCTTACATACAATAAGCGTCTTCCAACACTGAGAGCACCTTGCTGTATATCCTTGGCTAAATCACAAGGTAGGTGGCTATCGTCTGATGTGTCGAGAGACTTGCTTTGCAAAGAATGAGGGGGAACGGAAAGGGGTAGAGAGTAAGCATGAAGTGATGGTCGTGGCCAGTTTCAGTTTACCCAAAAAGGGCATTAGAGCGTGAGGATAATTCATATACGCTTTATATACAGACACAAGCAATGGAAGACAGCCAGTTGATCATGGTTGTAACCATACGCATAATTATATGCACAGGAAATAAGAAATTCGAAATCGGTTTTACAAATGATGTGAACTCATGATTAACCACAGCTCATGTTTAATGGGGTTTTTTTTAAATAGCAATGTAATCATGTATACATTCTAATAACGAACAGTTTCATATTTTTTCCATTTGTAATTTCTGACTGGCGATTTGGGAGTCACGACTGGCGAGATAGTCAAGTGGGTGAGAAGTCAGATTTCCAATCGGATGATTTGGTGTTCGATCATTCCAGGATACCTCCCGTCTGGTGGGTAAAGGTGGAGATTTTGTCTTTGTCCCGTGTGTGCAGACCTGTTAGCGCCTGAATAACTTCCGTGTGTCTGCATAGGGAGAACATCAAGCACGCAGGTTAAAAGGTCCTGTCGGTCCTGTCAGTGTCCGGCAGTTTATGGACACATGGAAACAGCCATCATGTACGCCCATAGAAACAGAGTATGCAGACTGTGCAGCAATATACCACCTGCATCGTGTGGACAAAACAACGTGCATACACGCATACGAAAAATATCGGAACACTTACAATAACAATAATAACAACAAAAAATCGCATACACGAGCTTAACATGATCCTCCGTTTCTCAAATGTGTGCCCTCTTCCCCCAACCCCTTTTCCCCAAACCCCTAGCTTAACCGAAGAAAGGAAAGTTACCTGCTATGGAAATAATAACCTATCTCCGCCTCACATCATCAATATGCATGAACTCATTTCACGGTTGAGCGGTCTCGGAGAAAGATGAAAGAGATTTTGATAAATGAGGACTAGGTCACAGTAACCGACCACAAATACCGCCTGTATCTATACAAGAAGGCGTCGTCTTGGCGAAGATTCATTTTATGCTGTGACTTTGAAGTAGGCTGGAAGACGTAGTCTGGCAGGATCAAAGCGTTTTGTGTGTGGGTCATCAAGATTAGATATGATCGCGGACGAAACTCTGAGAGTAAAATCTTTTCAGCGTGTTTTCTGTTGTTGTCGTTTTTGTTGTTGTTCAGTGATCGGTTTATAGTGAACAGAGTTATTCAACCGCGGATTGTTGTGACACTTGGTTGAAAAGTCGACATGGAGCCGGAAAATGAAGACGTTGTCATATTCTTGCTCAGCTTAAGTCAGCAACATGTTCTGGGGTATGTCACACGGCAAACACATACTTTTCTGTCGTTTTAGTGTAAACTATTTTTGGGGAGATTGTTGTTTTGTTTGTTCTGTTTTGCTTTGTTTCTCTTCGGACATTGCCTTTACTGTTATCGTACTTGTAAAAGTTTGTCCATCAGGTGAACGGCTAGGGATGAAGTTAGGTGCATTGTAACAAACCACGGCACAATGCAATATAAGGCGAACGTTCACACGATCATCGCCCATTGAGGTTTTCAGAATGGAGCAGTGCCAGGTCCTGCGCTTCAACCGCCATGGCAGCCGCCAGGAACTGATAAAATATTGCTCTGTTCACGGCCAGGTGTGGTCTGACTATAGAGACAGCGAACGAAAGAAACAAGAAACGTGAGCTGTTGCAAGCCTTGAGATTTTTGAAGGCAATGTCCATCTCCTCTCTCTCTCTCTCTGGATTATTGTCCCGGTTTCAGAAAAGAGACAGCTGTCTGTTTACAGTTGGATGAACTGGGGAGGCATGTTCAAACCAGGACACAAACGTGACACCCTTCCCTTTGTCACCTATGATCGATATACATACCCCAGCTTTAATGAGCGAGTGCTCAAAACACTGCACTTTTTGCCCCCTCTCTCTCCCCCCCTCCCCCTTTAGCTTTAATGAGCGAGTGCTCAAAACACTGCACTTTTTGCCCCCTCTCGCTCCTCCCCCCCCCCCCCAGCTTTAATGAGCAAGTGCTCAAAATACTGCACTTCTTGCCCCCTCCCCCGAGCTTTTCGTTACTGACATTATTAATGCGACTGTTATCGGTGTGGTGATGGTGGCGACTGACTGAAAAAAACAAACTACATGAAGGTCTTTCACTCGGTTGGTTCAACGACTGAACGATTAGTGTCATTATAGTGCGAGGCTTAATAGACGGCGTCCTTAATGCTGGATCAGAAAAGGCATTGCTAAACTGAACCAAACTGACCTGGCACAGTGCAGGGTCTCTTCTGGTAGGTGGCCCTGTCGCAGCTTGACATAAACTCTGCAAAAGCCTTTATCGCACTTCAGTGACAAATTCTAGCACCGTTAGTTTCAGCAGGGAGCGAAAGAGGAGGAGTGTCTGGTTAAACGTGACGTGTGAGCCAATGGGATGTAGTGTATTTATGAACTAGTCTGACCACGACTCAGGTCCTTACTCCATCACCGGAGAAAACTTGCTTGGGGATTGGTGGCCTGGTGGTTGTGCGTACGATGACGCTAGATGGAGGTGGACAGAGAGAGAGGGAAAGAGAGAGAGAGAGAGAGTTGTGTGTGTGTGTGTGTGTGTGTGTGTGTGTGTGTGTGTATGTGTGTGTGTGTGTTGTGTGTGTGTGTGTGTGTGTGTGTTGTGTGTGTGTGTGTGTGTGTGTGTGTGTGTGTGTGTGTGTGTGTGTGTGTGTGTGTGTGTGTGTGTGTAAAATGTGTTCTGTTTTATTATGTGTGTACAACTCCTGAATAAGAAAACTAACAGAATTAACCGTTTGTGTGAGTGTGAGTGTGAGTGTGAGTGTGTGTGTGTGGGAGGGTGTCTTTTTTTCTTTTTTGTTTTAGATTTGTTTGAGAAAGTGTTCAGATCAAATGATAATACAAATCTCAGATGGACAGTGATGGTACATGTACTGTTCTGTCTGTCATTACCTCCCCGTTCTTCTTCTTCTTCTTCTTCTTCTTCTTTTTTTCTTTTTCTTTTCTTTTTCTTTTTCTTCTTCTTCTTCTTCTTCTTCTTCCTTCTTCTTCTTCTTCTTCTTCTTCTATTCATCTTTCCCTTCTTTTCAGAAGTTTGTGTGTTCACATTCTCGCTCACCTATCAGGATCTATATTTATAATCGCTCACCTATCAGGATCTATATTTATAATCGCTCACCTATCAGGATCTATATTTATAATCGCTCACCTATCAGGATCTATATTTATAATCGCTCACCTATCAGGATCTATATTTATAATCGCTCACCAAATCACACCCCAAAATCCACCAATCTGTCATCTATTGGAATTAACAACCCATCAGAACAGGTATCTAGTCTCTGTCTACATTGTGAAACTTTGAACTTGGTTAACACGATGAATTTGATGAACACGATCTTTAACATGATCAACAAGATCACAAGATCTCTCATTTTAATCAGTCCAAGTGGACAGACCCCTTACTGATCGATGTTATCAATAATCTAGTGTTGAATCACCAAAGACGGGAAAGGTTCACGGGGGGAGATGTCATCAGTTCATCAGTCAAGCTGTCAGACACAGGTCAATGCTTTCTAGTTCGTGTCACACTGCCGCGGGGCTCAGCTCCTCTACCGGTGTGTGGACATCATGGCCCAGGACATTTTAAACCCCGGACATTTCTGCCTGGATGATCTGGCAATGTACATTTTAGTCATTTAGAGCCTGGATATTCTGGTCTGAGAGATCCTAACCTCGGACAGTCGAGCCTTTCTCAGTGTTGCACACACACACACACACACACACACACACACAACACACACACACACACACACACACACACACACATACACACACTCACTCACATACACACACTTACATACACACACACGCACACATACACACACATACGCACGCACGTGCGCGTGTGCACTAAATGATGCAATCTAAAGCACTTCAGTTCATTCAATGCACACAATGTTTAAGCAAAAACATCTTACTCCATCCATGCCTCTTCTCGCTTTTTGTCTTTCTCTTCATCACCCACCGTCTAATTCCCAACTTCTGTTTCCCAGGCCTATTAGGTAGCAATACATATTCATTTCATTCTCTCCCTGCTCTCATATATCAAAGGCAAAGGATCCAGCACCATTAATCATCTCAAACTTAATCGCTGCTAAACAGAAAAGCAGCAGTGTTGCCGACAAAGTGATTGTCTTCGACAGCCTGTACTGGGAGGCATCCCTGGGAGGTGAAGCTGTCAGTCTGTACATCAGCTTGCCGGGAACCCTGGTACACAGTTATGTTGTAGATGCCAGTTCTGTTTTTCAAGCACCGCCATGGTCTTCCCAGCATCTGGTGTTGTGTGCTCCAAGGACTGACTGGTTGACTGGCATGCTGATCGTGTGGCTAAATTTTTTTATCCGCTGCTGTGTGATGTGATGGTTGATAGTGTTGCTCCAACCATCTCTCGGATCTCTTCGTTTTTCATTATGTCTCTTTTGGTCTTGCCGGCTGCTGTTTTGAACTAGAGGGGGTCTACCTCATTCCACAGGTTTGATCTTTCTCTGATGAGTTTTGTTTAACCCTTAGACTCCTGCATCTTATCCACAACTGCAAAAATTAACCCTTTGATTCCCCCACCTTATCCACCAGCTTCCTGCAGGAAGCTGGTGGATAGGGTGAGGGAATCAAAGGGTTAAGTTTTCGCTTTGTAGCATTTTTGGCAATGCTGGATGCTGGTGGACAGGGTGCGGGAGTCAAAGGGTTAAAGTCCAGGTTTGCCACTGGTAAGTCAGCATGGATGCAATGATTGTAGTGATAAGCCTGACTTTTGTTTCCATGGGAATGTTTGGGTGTTTCAGAACAAGTGAAAGTTGGTCGTTCACAGCATTTGCCATTAAGACCCTTGTCTCAATTCCTCTATTTTTCCATCTTCAGAAAATAGGCTTCCACGTCCATAAGTTCTGAAGTTTGGTAAAGTTGTTGCCTATTGACTTTTATGTACAGTTTATCAGGTGTTCGTCCGACTGACATAACTTCCGTCTTGCTCTGTCTGTCTGTCTGTCTGTCTGTCTCTCTCTCTCTGTGTGTATATATATATATATATATATATATATATATATATGTATATCTGTCTCTGTCTCTCTCACTGTGTTCAGGGTATTTGGGATAAACTGGAATTAAAAGATCTCTTGAAAATTCTTCCTATCTTTGTGTGTGATATTGTTCTCATAAAACAGGAGTTTCCGTCTTTGTAATTGATGACTGTGCTAGGATTGAAAAGTTCATCTCTGAGTTATTTGGTTTCAAGCCTTTATGGAAATCCACCGGTGACTGTTTGCAGAATTCACACAATTCCTCTCCACAGATCTTCCAAGATGTACCTTTTGCAGTTTTGACTTCTCTCTTTCTGAACTCCTTTTCGATTTTTGGAAGCGCTGCTCTCGAATTAGCACAACTCTTGAAACTCAAAAACAATACAGGAGTGGGTGTTTTTCGAGTTCGACTCATTATTACTGAAAAGTGTGAAACATTAGGGACACACACACACACACACACACTCACACGTACACACATAACTACACACACTCACACACACACACCACATGCACACACAACACACACACTACACACAATATACACGCACCACACACATACACACTACACGCACACACACACACACACACACACACACACACACACACACACACACACACACACACACACATCACACATATCGTAAGGATGTGAAACGTCCGCCAAAGTTATTCTTTCTCATCTGCAATTTCCGTGGTCACAACGCCAAAGGATTTGACTTGACTGATTTTTATATATATATATATATTCATCTTGTTTTGTTTGCCACAACTGATTTTTTTTCAACATACATGCAAAGTTTGAGCTGATCTCCTGGGGACATCGGATTCGTATGGCGAATCTCCCCTCCAACATCTTCCCCCTTCTCTCTGTCTCTCTCTCTGTCTCTCTCTGTCTTTCTCTCTGTCTCTCTCTTTCTTTCTCTCTCCCTTTTCTTGTATGTGTGCGGTTTAACTACATGTCAGTGTGCATTTAATCCGGAAATTTGTCAGGGACAACCTTGTATTGACATAGATTCTTTTATGTCCACTGAATGCTTGCTGTAATCGGGGCCTCCTTTGTCGATTTGTCGTCTCATCCAAAACACTACCATCCAGACCAGCGCTCATTGTCTAATGCAGTAGGATGGAAAAAATAACTTTGTCCATTCAGATACTGTAGGCCAAAACTGTCCAGGGGTCAAAACAGACGGGGCCTGTAATATCCAACACGTCCCCCACACCTACGGACTAGTACAGCAGTCCTTTGACCTGTCGTCAGACTGTAACGGCTCTTTTGAAGTGGAGATTTGGTAGAGAGTTATGACAAATGGCGGGTCACTCAATGAACGGACGTTGATGTATAGATATAGACAAAGAATTAATAGTCTAGCTTGAGACGAAGACAGAGAGAGATGAAAAGGGTTACTGATCGGAAGACATTTTAATCGGTTTCGATCAAGGAGAGTCTCTTTGAGGCAAGGGGTTACAAGTTTTACGGTCTGTAACAGTATCGTTTTCAAATGAGTACCAGCCTTTTCAAAGCACGAATGGTTTTGAAAGCACATGCGTCCTCTCTCTCTCTCTCTCTCTTCCTCCTCTCGCAAGTGCGTCCAATATTTTCTCCCTGGGTCTACCTGGTGCTCTTTTTCCCTCCACCTTTCCTGTTGTGACGAGGTGCTCTAATTTCTCTTGCCTCATATTCCATAAATGTCCTATAAATGTTTCTTGTCTTTTTCTTATCCTTTTCATTAATGTTCTTTTTGTGTCTGCCATCTTCGATAATGTCTCGTTCGTTTTCTTTGCTCTCCATAGAACACTTAATATTCTTCTTAAAAACCACATTTCAGTTGCCTCAATCTTGTTCTGACTTTGCGTGCTGACTGTATACGCTTCACAACCGTACAACAGTATCGATTCTATATAACATTAAAAACTGTCTTCCTGAAGTTAACTGATAGGCATATGTTGGTAAGAACGCTTTTCGTTTTCTTGAATGCTGTTTTAGCTTGGCCGATTCTGTTGGCTATCTCGGATGTTCATCTGTCGTCTGGTGAGATGACCGTTCCCATATTTCGGTTCTTGGCCTTCCTCGGGTTAAAATGACATTAAAAGGGCCTGATCAATTGACGTTGTAGAAATCTTCTTACTCCTCTCAATTCATCACACTCACATGAGGCATGAACACACACACACACACACACACACAGAGAAGAGAGAGGGGGGGGGGGAGGAAGGGAGAGACAGAGAAAGCCACACATATCTCTACGTTAGTTTCCTTGTCCCACTGGTTCATAACGTATTCAACCACCAATAAAATGTCCGCGCACAATCAACTGTTCCCTTCAGAATCCAATCAAGTGTGAATTTACATTTTCCCTCCCCAGGGAATGAAGTCAGCATCAAAGCAAAGACAAAGGCAAAACGCACAGTCCTTCGTCCGTTTGATCTTAATCCTCTCAAAGAAGACCATTGGCCTTTCTCCTTCGCCCCTCTCTTCTTTTTAAAGCCCAAGAATAATGGAGCGTCCGTGGTGGGAAAATGGCCGGCTTGCTCAAGATGTGCCCCTCAGCGTGAGCAATAAAACAAACTGTTCCCCGACCAAACTTTCAAAACGAAACAAACTGTTGCGCTGTGTTGTGTCTGCGGCTTTCTCTCTGTCTTTTTGAATTTCTTTTCCGCGCCTTCTTTTTTCCCCCTCCAAAGGTATTGTCTCATACTGACATGAGGGATGTGTGTGGTGTGAGTGTGTGTGAATGAGCGTGAGTGCGTGCGTGTGCATGCATGTGGTGTGTGTGTTGTGTGTGTCTGTGTCTGTGTGTGTGTTTGCGCGTTCATCTCTCTCTCTCTCTCTCTCTCTCTCTCTCTCTCTCTCTCTCTCTTGTGTGAAGGAAATTATTTAGCAAATGTTTCTCGTCTGTTCGTGGATTTTTTGTTTGTTTTTGTTTCTTTTGTTTGTTTGTTTGTATGTTTGTTTGTTTGTTTGTTTGTTTGTTTTTCACCAAATATAATTTGTAGGTTTCTTTCAACCACTGAGTAGCGAATGTACAGATTTGCACCAGAATGGGTAAATATTTGGATCATGGTAGTCGTAAATGTAGAAATAATTAATTGAGGATTTTTCGCTTGTTTCAGATCAAAGTTCAAATGAAATTTGCACAAAATACAAACTGGCGAGGTAGTCAAATTCACAAGTAAGCAAAACAGTTATCGTTTATCGACAGATTTTGACGGAACTTGAGTTGTAACATAACTATATTCAGCAGAGAGAATCCTCTCAGTCCGGGACTCAGAGCGTATAAGCATGGTCCAATGACTGGATTAACCCTTTGACTCCCGCACTATATCCACCAAATGCAAAAACTTAACCCTTCTACTCCCTCATCCTGTCCACCAGCTTCCTGCAGGATGCTGGTGGATAGGGTGAGGTAGTCCAAAGGTTAAGTGTTTGCTTTGCTAGCATGGTTGACAATGCAGGATGCTGGTAGACAGGCTGCGGGAGTCAAAGGGTTAATGTGTTTAACAGCGTTTATAGAAAAGCTTGTCTCACTGCTGTTTATGGCTTCTTTCTTTTTTCTTTTTTTTTTCAAAGCGTTCTGTTTTTTTTCTCGGATGGGAATGTGCGCCTTGTTTTGCCCACACTGTGCGGGTGGTATGCTGGTGTGTCTGCGTAATCCGCCTTCAGTGGGTGTGCATGTTGGGTGTTCTCATGTTTCCATAAGCCACCAGACACCAACATGACTTACAAGATCTTTTAGCATATCTGTTGTTCTGCGTGCGTAAACACACGAAGGGCAGGGAGTTAAGGCAATGACAGTCTCCACACATATTGACTTCACAGATCAGAAAAAAAAAAATCTGCACGTTTTACCCACCAGACAGGAGGTACCCAGGCAGAATCGAACCTAGAGCTTCCGATTGAAAGAATGACATCTTATCCATTTGACCAACCATGCCCGTCGTATTTCCAGTCAAAGACGAAAGGTATTATTGGTGAAAGGACTACTCGTCGCTGAGAAACAGATTTTAAACGGTAATAACTGGATTTTCAAGATAAACTCACGCATAAAAACAAACAAACAAACAAAATATCAAGGAAAGCAAGGAGAGCAAAGATTGTTAATACGACTTGACATATTGGATTTGTTTTCAAGCTCCTTTGAAATAAAAAGGAAATTGTTTTGTATCGACCGGAGGAAGATGTGTGCCTGTGTGTCTGTCTGTGTGTCTGTGACAAAAATGTGTTAGCAAGATTATCTCAACTGTATCTGTGCGGATCCTGTTTTGCAATATCCACTTTCAAAACCGAGAGGAAAAGAAAAAACGAAAAAAAAAAAAAACGGGGTGGCGGTGGTATAAAAAGTGTGAAAGTTAGAATGGCTTGACATCTTTTATCAGTATTCTTCTTCACCTCTGGTCTTGTGTAGTTTAGGTCCTAGCAAGGAAAGTGCAGCCGTTTTTTGTGGCGATACTGTCGACATATGTAAACAGAAGGGGCTTGTTTTATTAGGAAGAAACTGATGTTTATATCTATCTATTATTTCATTTACGTTTACATTACAATAAAAAAAAAGTACGAGTTGCAGTACTGCGGTGTTTCTTAGTTTAAACGATCACGAAAAGGGGAAACAGTAAGAGGTCTCGAATTCATTTACGCCCACAAACGGTGCATTCACCATGGGTACATGATATGGTCTGTTTCCTTTTCCTTTTCTTTTTCAGCGTGTGTGCACGTTGTTTTACCCACATTGTGTGCATGCCAGCATATACCGTCTTCGGTTGTCATGTATGCTGGGGGTTTTCCCTTTTTTTTTTTTTTTTTTTTCGTGTTTCCGTAAGCCATCGGACGGACACTGACATGACGTATGGGATCTTTAACGTGCATGTTCTGTGTGCGTGTACACACAAAGGGGTTTTAGGTACTATCAGGTCTACAGACACGCTGAATGGGAAAGATGGGAAAAATCTCACCCTTTACCCACCAGGCTGGAGGTGACCCAATTTCTGACTGCAAGTCTGACGTTGTACCCACTTGAACACTGCGCCTGTCTGGTCTGTTTTGATATAGTGAAAAAGACCTTTGAGACATGCTTTTCTTCACAAGTTGCCGTGGTGTAGTGGTAAGCGCAGCGGACTACCGACCGGAAGGTTGTAGGTTCGAATTCCCATCAATCCCTTCAAAAATCATTGTGGGATTTTTCGGCTCTAACTGGCTCCTACGCAGACTTGGGCGTGCTATGGGCTCATTGGGAAGACTGGAACCACACAGTCGAGTCTCATCCACTTCACGGGTGCGTCATTGAGGATGTGCTCAAATCTTGACCAGCACTGCAGGTGTCTATATCTCTCAGGCCTGGTTGACGCCAGGATATATTATGATAGCGTAGAGTACAGCCCTGTCACGCAGTCTAAATCCTTGCTGGAACTCCATAGCATCATGATTAATCCTCATTGACATCATCATCATCGCATTGTAAAAACTGTGCCAGCTTCTGTGGCCCGTCAAGGTGGCGTAGAAAATGGGACGAAAAAAAATAGTAAACACAAAGGTAACCTCCTGGAGTGCGATGATCTCCCAAAACACTCATGCTTAACAAAACTGAGAAAGAAAAAGGACCTCTGAGACCTAAGTGTCTGCTCTATTAGAAAAGCAAAACAAACAGCAAAACTTATAAACACTTAGAGAACCCGTCACTATGACGAACTGGTTAATGCTACATACAACTAACTGGGAGTCGTGGGTTCAAACCGCCATCGATCAAAAAAAAAAAAAAAGAAAATGAATAAACAAAATAAATAAATAAATAAAAAAGATAAAAATTAATAAAATAAAATAAATAAATAAAAAGGATGTGAGATTTTACGGCCCTGACCGGTTCCTACTTCAGAGCCAATGGTTCACGGGGATGTCTGGGATCACACAGTCGAGTCCCGTCTACTTAACCGGTGCGTCAGTTTATGTCGCGAAGGTCACGCACCGTCAGTGAGGGTGCTGCTAAAAATTCCTGACCAATGTTGCAGGTGTCTATTATCTATCTTGCCTGTGTTACGATATTAAGCGTACAGTACAATCCTGCCAAGCGATCTCAATCCTATATAGAGCTCTATATCATTGTGATAATCATCTCCACTGTCATGAAATCAACCTGCTGCAGAAATCTCCTCTCTAAAGATGAAGTAATCTATCTTGAAGTCACTTTTGACAATAGGCAGACCACGAAGCCATACATTGCAAGCACAGAAACTATGGTCAGCTAGTGATCTTCAGGAAACTGGCGGGCATTACATGGGGAGCTAATGAGAAGATAATGAAAACAGTACATACCAGGGAATAGTCAGGCCCACCCTTGACTATGGTTCAACTACGTAGTCATCCTCAGCCAAAACCAAACAGTAGGCCCTTGACCCTTACCAACCAAACTCTCAGACGTGTTACTGATGCAATGAGATCTACGCCCATCCAGAGTGTGAAGACGCTTATAACAATCCAGCCTTTTAAACAAAGAAAAGAAACCAAAAAACATGATACTGAGAAATTCAAGTGCTTGACAGATCATCTCATAAAGCATAAGTTGGATGGTCTCATAAAAAATCACCCGAAACGGAGATTTATTCACGACAGCAAGGGGCTACTGCGGCAACATCAACAAGTCCTGTCAAGACATTTTCACCGTCACCTTTTCAACTGCCAGAACCGTGGACACCATTAGAGCTAGTACTTGAAATCCATTCTAATGTTCCTCATGTCACCTCAGCGGAAGTACAAGATGACACGGCATGCCGGGCTCTCACGCTGTCCGTGATAGAAGAACGTTACCCACAGGAGACAGGCATACATGCATACACCGATTGGTCAACCACCAATGCCGTGTAACCAATGGGGGAGCCGGTATCATCATCAACTTCTCAAGACGTTAAACCACAACTGTTAATGTTTATACTGTAGGTGAAAACACTGCGCCATCTAACGACCAGAGACAGACACATCCATGTAAGCAACCTTCCTGATTCATAATACAGATGACACACTCTGTCAAGTGGTCTTTCTTTCAGATGTCCTCTGTGTTCTCCAGGACCTGAAGAATGACAAACTCCCCAATCTGACCAAAGCTTTCCAACAAGTCAGAAGGACCACACGAGTAGTACTCTATTGGATCCCCGCTCACTGTGGTATAACAAGACGAACCACCAAAAAGAGGAGCTAAGGAAGACTAACCACACAACAGTATCAGCTTCAGCGAGAAGATGAGCATTATGACATCGTTCCTTAAGCCATGATCAAAAAGGGACCACTTCCACCATCTCTCAAGAGAGTAGCAGTGGTCCTGATGAGGCTCCGCATCGGCCAAAAACGACTCAACGGCCATAGGAACCACAAGTTCAACCTGACGCCACCACCAACGTGCTCCTGTGGTCAAGAGGACAAACACCTGCAGCAATTTTACCTCTGTCATGAGTAGTGATAGGAGACATGGCAGACTACGACTTCTCTACCGACCTCCATGGCAACTGGCACAAACGTGGGAAAAAATGGCCACATTCATCACCAGATCTGGCCTGACCATGTGACGGCAAACGGAAGAAAAAGAAGAAATGAAATCCTTAATCATTGTAGATAGCATCGTGAAAACATTGTCTCAGATACTGCCCTGGTCTCGTGATTACCTGACTATCGGTTTCCACTGTCGCTTACATGCCGGAAGTGAATCCATGTTGGGGCTTTGGTGTCAGTGGATTATGCAGGCTGTCGCTGGAGAGTGGTATGCTTTATTGGGAATGGGGAGGGGGAGTCTCTCACTTGGGTCTGTCTCCACGACTGAACGATTACTGTCGTTAGCGGAGGGGGTGGGGTGGGTGGGGGCATAGCAGGCAGTGTCCTTAACCCTTTGACTACCGCACCTATCTACCAGCGTCCTGCATTGTTAACCGTGCAAGTAAAGCAAACTTTTAACCCTTTGACTCCCTCACCCTATCCACCAGCTTCCTGTAGGAAGGTGGTGGACAGAGTGAGGGGATCAAAGGGTTAAGTTATTGAAGTTGATGGATGGGGTGCAGGAGTCAAATGGTTAAGAAGTTAGATCAAAAGAGATTCTGCTGAACTCCACCAAGTGATCAAGCAGCAATGCAGGGACTCCTCTAGTGAGTGACTCTGGCGGTCTGACGATTATGGGTGCCGTGGATTTCCTGACACTGGGGTTTTTGATCGTATGAATTTGGGCTTGGTGGTCAGTTGTGGAGGTGGAAAGGAGCGGTGTGGGATCAACATCACTGAGGTGGCGCAGTAGCTGGAACAGAAAAAAACATCGCACACACACACACACATCACACAACACACAATATACACACATGCACACACACATACTCGTACACACACACACACACACACACACACACACACACACACACACACACACACACACACACATCACACAACATGCACACATGCACACACACACATACTCGTACACACACACACATCCCTTTGAGACAGATATCTGCATAAACAAGACAGATTACGGAATACAGAAAAGTTTGTGACGTGTTCCAGCCCGACCTGTGTCACTTGTTCCGTTACTATCTTTTTTCTTACTCGGTCGATGTGAATTTCCTGTAGTCGCCCCCAACACACACACACACACACACACACACACAAACGAGCGCGCGCACACACATACACACACACACGGACATACACATATATACACACACACACAGACGCGCGTGCACACACACATACACACGGGAGGCACCCGATGTTCCCCCAGGTCTGTTTCCCCAGGTCTATGTTCCCCCAGGTCTATGTTCCCCCAGGTATAACATGTTATGTCATATGTCATGTCATGTCATGTCATGTGTCATGTCATGTCATATGACATGGCAAATGACATTTCTGTCCTGGGGGAATATCAGGACAGAACTTCGAAATTTCTAGAAATATATATGACATGACACATGACATGAAACATGACATGACATGACATAGAACGTGACACATGACGTGACATATGACATGACACATGACACGACTTATAGCACGATATATAGCGTGATATATGACACGACATATTGCTTGCCATGACATGACATATGACATGACATACAACATGGCATATGCCATGACATATGGCATGACATGTGACATGACACGTGACAAGACACGTGTGGCATGACATGTGAAATGACATATGGCATGACATATGACCTGACATATATGACATATGGCATGACATGACATGACATATGGTATGATTGGAGGAACATAGACCTGGGGGAACATAGACCTGGGGGAACATAGACCTGGGGGAACATAGACATGCTCCCCATACACACACACACATACACACACACACACACACACACACACACACGGACACACACATACATACACACATGCACACACACACGCACACACATACACACATACACACACACACACACACGCACACACACACACACACACACACACACACACCACACACACAAATACCAAAGCACACAGACAGATAGTCATCGTTATTCGGCCACTTCTCTGTGAAGTCTGCACCATGACAGGCAATCCAACGTTTACACTTTTACAACCCACACACAAAATGCCGCAAAGTACACACACGTCTACACAGACATACAACGAGAGAGAGAGAGAGAGAGAGGGGGGGGGGGGGTGAGGGGGAGAGGAAGAAAGAGAAAGAGAGATAGAGAGAGACAGAGAGAAAGGGAGAGAGAGAGAGAGATGGAGAAACAGAGAGACAGAGAAAGAGAGAGAGAGAGAGAGAAAGAGAGAGAGAGAAAGAGAGACAGAGAGACAGAGTACCATTAGGTCCCACTGGACCTTTCAAACAGCTAGTCCTTGCCACTCTTCACATAATTATTAAGATAAGCATACAAGAACATAAAAATGTTTGTGAGAGAGAATAAAGAAGAAGACAAAGAAATGTACAGAAATACAGAGAGAGAGACAGACAGACAGACAGACAGATAAACAGACAGAGACAGGCAGACAGACAAAGAGACAGACAGAGAAACAGAGACGCAGAAACAGTTGAGGTGAGTATGAGTGTGTGTGTCTGTGTGTGCGTGCGTGTGCGCGCGCATGCAAGAGAGAACGAGAGAGAGAGAGAAAGGAGAGAGAAAGAATGAATGAAGGATCTTTATTTTTCCATCGGTAAAGATATGACAATATAGTGAGCTCAATAATAAAACTGATAACACAAATGATGATGATGACAATTATATCGTATAGCGCAAAGGGCTATTGTTAGAAAGATGAGTTTGTCACTATACAATACCTATTTCTTCCGTTACTTAAATCCACACATATTCACACACACACACGCGCGTGCGCGCGCGCGCGCACACACACACACACACGCACACACGAACAAAGAAACAAAAAACACATATGCACACACACACACACACACACACACACACACACACGAGAGACAGACAGACAGACAGACAGAGACAGACCGAAACAGAGAGCGAGAAACGAGCAGAGTGAGAGACAGACACAGAGAGACAGAGAAGAAAGAAGAGAGAGAGAGAGGGAGAAAGAGAGAGAGAGAGCGAGAAAGAGAGAGACAGAGGCAGAGAGAAGGGGAGAGAGAGAGAGAGAGGGAGAAAGAGAGAGAGAGAGAGGGAAAGAGAAAGGGAGAGAGGGAGAAACAGAGACAAGGAGAGAGAGAGAACATTTTCATTTAGAATAACAGAGTAAGAAACATCCTGTCTCACTGAAACAGGGTCAACAGTTCACATGAGAAAAAAACCATACCAACAGCTTGACAAACTGTGTCTAGGCGTGTGTGTGTGTGTGTGTGTGTGTGTGTGTGTGTGCGTGTGTGTGCTTCCGCGAATGTGTGTATGTGTGTGTGTATGTATGAGAGAGAGAGAGGGAGAGAGTTGTAACATTTCGAATAAGACTAAACAACTTTCTGATTTTTCGTATCCAATCTTCGATCTAGCGAAGCCGATTCTACGTGTGAATTAAAACGTCAATAATCTGAAAATAAAAAAAAAATATTGTTTATGTGAGAGAGAGAGAGAGAGAGAGAGAGAGAGAGACGCACCTACATCACGCCACAGCGCGAGCGCACTGCACCTTTGACACAAGGTCATTTATCAACTGCGCTATCGCTCACCCCCTGTCACAGGGCGCCAAGGTCGCACGCGCCTAAGTCTAAACATTTGGAGCTGCGTTTCCGGTGCCCGTTCATTTCCCTTCTCAGACACACACCAAGCTACATAGCGAGCCAGCGCTGTACTCACGCACACACGTGTGTGGTTTGAAATACACGCCCAAGATTCCGATCCGTAGTACACCCATGAAGACTGCTAATGCACTGAGTTTGTGACACACCTCCATTTTACGTTTTCCTTCCTGTAGAGTGATTGGGTCTTGTACACGTCCGCTTTCGAAAAAACAAACACACACACACACACACACACACACGCATGCACACTCACTCATAGAACATGCTGAAGTAGTATACACTCATTCTATTGGGTATGTAACCTTTACATGTAATCCCAGTTATCATCATCTGGCTCACACAAACATGCACAGGCGTGCGCGCGCACGCACAGAGAGAGAGAGAGGATGCTAAAACAACAACAAAAAACAGAGTACACTCAGCTTGTTAGGCGTGTGATCCTACACCCAAGCTCGCTCTCTCTCTCTTTCTTCAATGAAGTCTCTAGAAAGAGATAAGTGTAAAAAGATGGGGAGGGGGGGGGATTGTAATGCTGCTGTTCCCACACATTACTGTTTTATTTAGTGTGTGTGTGTGTGTGTGTGTGTGTGTTTGAGAGAGAGAGAAAGAATGTGTATGTGTGTGTGTGTGAGAGTGTGTATGTGTGCGTGTGTGTGTTAGAGAGAGAGGGAGGGAGGGAGGGTGTGTGTGTGTGTGTGTGTGTGTGTGTGAACCTGGAATCAGTTTTCTTGTTGGATATGCGTTATAGGTAGGGCCAGAGTTAGCGTTAAGTTTGAAACGGACCGGAAAACAAAACACAACTAAACAAAAACCCTGGGAACTTTTGCCCACGCTCTAGGATTTAACAGGTATATAGGTAGGGTAGACGTAATTTCTATGTATAGACTAGTCCTCACTAAACCATGCAAACAGATCTAAACCGCAAAACATGCGTCTGCAAGTCTATCCGACATCCTCTCCTCAGGTCCACCTGGTGCTCTCCCTCCAGCTAAGATGTTTATGGTTTTGATCTAAAATGTCGTGCAGCAGATGTCTGTGTTTTGATTTTTATTTGTTCGGGGGCAACAGCGAAACTGGTGAACAGCGGAACACTCTTACGCGCGCGCGCGCGCGTGTGTGTGTGTGTGTGTGTGTGTGTGTGTGTGTGTGATGTGTGAGTCTGTGTGTGCGTGTGTGATGTGTGAGTGTCTGTGGACAAATATATGTCTGCATATGAACGTGAGCAAGCAAGGTGTGTTTGCACGTAACGTTTATCTTCTTAGGAAGAAACGACGTTATAACAAGCCAACAAGCCGACCGTGTTTGGGGTCTATTCTGTCTGTAGTATAGAAAATCACACACACAACACACACACACACACACACACACACACACACACACACACACACACACATCACACACACCACCGTGGATATCAGATTATCCCCATGTAAAAACTTTATAAAAAATTAGGGGGGGGGGGGGGTGACATTAAGAAAGGCCGAAATAAACTTAGAAAATGCATGGTTTGTTTGGTATAAGCATAGGAATATAAATGGTCAAGCCATATTGATATGCTACAATTTGTGTCATGTAGATGATACCAACAGATAAGGTGACTTTGAAAATGACCCAAATTCAACTAAACTTTATCATCATATGGGAAGCTGTGATTTTAACGGTTGTGCTATGGTCAGCATTCACGAATCTGACCCACCCAAGATATTACTAAAGCTAAGTAAACTGTTATGTTCATTTAAGAGAGAGACAGAGACAGAGACAGACAGACAGACAGACCGACAGACAGACAGGCACACAGACAGACAGACAGACAGAGAAGATTTTAACCTGTAGTGGTCATGCTACTGTTCACACAACAGCACAATGACATTTATAATAAGAGTGGCGTTAGCTTGTTTGGATTGGCCGTTTCTAGAACAGGGATTAAGTTTGCTTATATTACATTACAGACGGCTGAGAAATTCAATTTGAAATTTTAGTTGATTTGAAGGTCATCCAGGTTTTCAAATTCTCAAGATCATTGTGATCTTGATAAATGATCGAAATGAGACTTTAAGAACTATGAGGAATAAGGTAGTTTCTTAAAATCAATGGATGCAGAATGTAAAATTATGTTGAGAATTTCCTGATAAAGTGCTGAATACACATTCCTCCGATAAGTGATAATAATCGGAACTTTTTCTATGACTAACTTGGCGTTCTCCCTTCTAAATATGTGCATTTGCGATTCCTCAATCATACACACTTTTGTTAACATCTGCTAAGATCCAACCAGAAACTGCTGAGAATTATTTTCTAACACTTTTTTTCAGATAGACCGACGCACACCTCTCTCCGATCTATATGAAATTACCCTTTTCTTTTTTTTTTCTTTTTTTTTCTTTTCTCTCTTTTTTTTCTTAATTGTTTTATTTTGCAAGAAGATTCTACAAGCCAGGCTGCAGGAGAAAGACAGGGAAGGGCAGACAGAGAGAAACAAAGAGAAAGAGAGAGGGAGGGAAGGAGGGAGAGAAAGACAGGGAAGGGCAGACAGAGAGAAACAAGAGAAAGAGAGAGGGAGGGAAGGGGGGAGAGAAACGGGGAAGGCAGACAGAGAGAAACAAGAGAAAGAGAGAGGAGGGAAGGAGGGAGAGAAAGACGGGGAAGGGCAGACAGAGAGAAACAAGAGAAAGAGGAGGGGGAAGGAGGGAGAGAAAGACGGGGAAGGGCAGACAGAGAGAAACAAAGAGAAAGAGGGAGGGAGGAAGGAGGAGAGAAGACGGGAAGGACAGACAGAGAGAAACAAAGAGAAAGAGAGAGGGAGGGAAGGAGGGAGAGAAAGACGGGAAGGACAGACAGAGAGAAACAAAGAGAAAGAGAGAGGGAGGGAAGGAGGGAGAGAAAGACGGGGAAGGCAGACAGAGAGAAACAAAGAGAAAGAGAGAGGGAGGGAAGGAGGGAGAGAAAGACGGGGAAGGGGAGGCGTGGGCGCAATGATACAAATCTAATAGCACCGTCTCACAAGCCATTACTTTCACTTTGCCTCTTAATCCTTTGACTCTTTCACCCTGTCCACCAGCTTCCACCCACTGACTGCAACTGATGGATGTGCTGAGGGAGTTAAAGGGTTACTATTACTTTTCACTTCTTTCAACCCGGAAGAGTTCCTATCCCATTTCCTCCGTAAATTGCCTAGGCCTACACTTTGACTTTCCCCCATCAGTTCTCACTTGTTTTCATCTGTTCACGCTCTGAAATTTCATTCATCATTGTTTGCGCATTAATTTTCTGTTTTACAGTTTCTTGTCTCAATATCTTAGTAATGGAAATGTAGTGCTGATATTAAATGTACATTCCGCTAGATGTGCACGTTTTTCTTCGTAGTTAAAAAAAACAACAAACAAACATGGAATCGCTGTGCACGTCAAATAAGCTTGTCTGGAAATATTCTGGTAATGATACATTGAGAAACAAACAAAAACAATAGGGAATTCATTCTCAGTAACCATTTAAGATTTGCAAATTATCATTTCTTCGTTTTCATCTTCATCATTATCATCATCATCAGCAGCAGCAGCAGCACCATCATTATTATCATCTTCATCATCATCTTCTTTGTCCTCTCTCTCTCTCTCTATCTCTCTCTCTCTCTGTGAAATACATTTAAAGAAATTGCCACATTGTTCCATTCAGCGTTTCAGTAACGTGAATTTAAAACTAGTCGATTACTTTCCAGTTCTTGATTCATTTACATACTCCATAAAATCTTCTTGTTGTTGTCAGGTATTTTGCGTAAATTGATGTTCAGCACATCATGAAGGTATAAAGTATGGTATCGACGTAAAAATCAACCAATGACAATAATGGTGCGTTCAATGGCTGGACCAGAATTTAAAACTACAACAGCAGAGCCTGTCCCACTAAAGTTTAGGCCGGTGACAGTTTGGCAGTGAGGTGAAACAGAACACAAACCATAATGACAGGAAAGAGCCAGGAAGTGTAATGATTTCAAGCTCTCCGCTTCCTCCTTACACCTACATGACGACCCCACCCTCACACCTATCCCAAACACACAACTTGGCTTTCTACAATACATTCAAGCCATTCTAATACTCTTCCAAACCTGGCCCCATTCATGTGCGGCTTTGGTTGTAAAATTGTAAACCTCGAAACAGCACATGACCAAACAATATTGCCATGAATTCTTTGTGTACTAAAACAAGACTTGGCGCTGATTCATTGGACTTCTTTTACTTTATTCCTCTACCTGTTTATTTATTTATTTATTTATCTATTTATTTTTAGTATTTCATTTTATCATTGGCATTTGTTTCACAGAGGATTTTTCCTCATGACATGCGGGTTCCTTTTCTCACAAAAGATCATGTTGATTTTCCCTGCGTACGTTTGTTGTGACCGTTCAGCACAACATGAATATTAAGCTTAATTTTATTTGTTATTGTTTCTGAAAGCAGTGTGTGTATGTTGTGTGTGTGTGTGTGTGTGTGTGTGTGGGTGTGTGTGTGTGTGTGTGTGTGTGTGTGTGTGTGTGTTGTGTGTTTGTGTGTGTGTGCGTGTGTGTGCGTGTGGTGTGTGTGTGTATGATATTTCTCCTTTTTCATGACAGTTAATGGCGAATTACAGGGATTTATACGCGGTATCCCACTAAACTCGTCTTTTCTAGCCTACCACTTATTTTTTATACAACTAACACAGAATCTCATGCCTCTTACCTACAATCTTACTTCCCATATTCACAACACTATTTCTTTTAAAGCTATTCTTCATTGACAGGCAACGAAACCAACACACAAAAGAAAATATCGGAACAGATTCAATAAAATTGTAATAAATTCACGTTCGATCTTAGGCTGAACGTTAAAATTTCTGAGTTTTTGTATGAAATGTATCAGTGACTGGCATACCCTGTGAATAAAACCTTGATGGTTTGCGGGGTATCGCTGTCTTTAGTCCACGGACAAGGATAGACATAATTATGACAGAGCAGAGCGAAAGACAAATAAAATGTTCTCACTAGTGGTTGTGATCTAAACACTCGGGTAATAAACATAATAAGAACAACGACTTCCTGATGGGCGAGGTCGTCAGGTGAGTAAACGTCGGACTTCCTATCGGAGGGTCCTCAGTTCGATTCGCAAAGAAATCTCCCTCCGCCTGATGGATAAAGGGTAGAGATTTTTTTTTCTGATTTTCCAGGTCAACATGTGTGCAGACCTGTCAGTGCCTAAACCCTCTTTGCAAGTATACCCATGGAGAATATCAAATAGGCACGTCAAAGATCCTGAAGTCATATCAGTGGCTGGCCTATGGAAACATGACAATACCCAGCGCACATGTCCACCAATGATGCAGACTGTGCAAGGTCATTGTGGGGTGTGGTCAGCTGACCTAACTACGTATTCCATTAAATAGTCTGATGAATGTATAGTGAATAGTGAATCCAAATGACTCTGGAGAATAGCGCTATACAAGAATGATTAATGGCGCCACTACAAGTAACGATAATAATAATAATAACAATGATAATAATGATAATAATAACAATAATAATGATGATGATAATAACAATAATAACAACAACAACAATAATAATAATGATCATTGTATAGCACCTCATCTCACAAGAGCTCCAAATGTTTCACAAAGCACAAGTGACAGGCGGACATATGCAAAAGGGACGAACCACAAATCAATGAAAGAATGCTTTATGATAAAATATCTACCACAGGTCAATCACACGTCGATGATTTCCGTCTAATATCACTCATAGTGAAAAGACGTTAAATCAAAGAACGAACGAACACACACACACGTCTAATATCACTCACAGTGAAAAGACGAACGAACACACACACACACACACACACACACACACACACACACACACACACACACACACACACACACACACACACACACATTGTAAATGGATCTGAATCAATGTCCTCTTTCTTTCTGTTCTCACGCGTGCGACTCTTCCGCTCCTCCCCCTTCGCCCATCACCCTAACTTCCCCTCCCCTCCCCCACCCCACCTAGTTTTGTGAAAGAAAAAAGGAACTACAGGATGGCACACGCACAGCTGTTATCAGTGACCTGGAAAAAGGGGAGCACGTGCAGTCCTGTGACGTCAAAGCACGTGCGGCCTGTCAAAACGGCTGGCACCAGATGGCTATACAGCCGACTTCCCATTAACCTTTTCAGTCCGTCGCGTATTCCATCAGCTTCACGCAGGAGGAAGCAGGAGGATAGGGCGAGGGAGTGAAATTGAAATGGTTAAAAGCACACAACACTCATCCACACACGAAATGGTTCTAAAGAAAACGGTTTGCTGGACTGTTAGGGAGGGGAGGGCAAAGGGGACGGGGGTGGGGAACCTGAGGGGGAGAGGGGTACTGAGGGTGGTGGGGAAGGAAAGTGCTCTGTCCCGTAGAAGAAAGCGCATTGAAAGGAAAAGGATGGAGGGTAAGCAAAGCAGGAAGAGGAAAAGATTGTTTCCGGCAATTTGCAGACGATTGGGGCGGAAAGCCGCCAGAGGGAGGGTGGGTAGAAAAAAAAAGACGACAAGGTAGAAACAGGATGTGCAACCGTAATAAGAATCTCTCTCTCTGACTCGCTCTCTTTTTCTCTGTCGCTATCTCTCTGTTTCTTGTCTCTATTTCTGTGTCTCTTGTTTTCTGTCTGTCTGTCTGTCTGTCGCTATCTCTCTGTTTCTTTGTCTCTATTTCCGTCTTCTGTCTCTGTTTTTCTGTCTGTCTGTCTCTCTATTTGTCTCTGTCTCTGCATCTCTCTCTCTCTCTCTCTCTCTCTCTCTCTCTCTCTCTCTCTCTCTCTCTGCCTTTATTATGTCTGCCTTTGTCTCATGGTTTTGTAAAGCGCATGACCTACTGGCATATATAAAAGACAATATTTTATCACAATTCATTTCGATAACTTGTTTAACATTGTACGTGTTATGAGTCATCTCATTTTAATATAGTTATGTTGTGTGGTATTAACGACTGGCTGTAACACAGGTCTAACGGGACCCAATGTTATCCTTGAGTTATAAAGTGTTCTATATAATCTATCTGTCTGTCTGTCTGATACTGTCTGTCTGCCTGTCTATCTATCTCTCTATGTGTCTATGTGTCTATGTATCTATCTATCTATCTATTATCTATCTATGTGTATCTCTATCTATCTATCTATCTATCTGGTCTGTCTGTCTGTCTGTCTGTCTGTCTATACATACATATATACAAAAGTCATACATACATACATGTATATAATCGCGCTCGGATATAATGCAGCGAAAATACACCAGATAAATTCGTTTTGCCCAACATGTCGGCCAACTGGGCCATCTTCAAGGATAATTTGTAATGCATGTACTGACTATACACGTAGAGACGTGACCGAGATGGATCACAGAACAATCTAGTTACAAACATAATTAGTATCATTCACCATTTATTGCCGGGTTCACATAGTCTAACCATTGTATTGACTTTAAAAAATGTGCGTAACTCCATTTCAAAAATTAATTAAAATAATCACAGCACAAATAAAAGACAACCCTCGAGTTGGAAACTGCGAACTGATCGAAACAGTCTTAGCAACAACTTAAAATATCAATTCAAGCAACAGACATCATTCAAAGCAAGCTGACAATTGTAACAGATCTCCCTTAAAAGAACTAACAGAACTAGCACGCCGCACTCTGTCAGGAACGGTGCAGTAGATTCCTGCCACACACATCTTATGTGAGATGTCTGTGATTCCTGCCCACAGTGGCATGTGGGGGAAGAGCAGGCAGATTCTGGTGAAACAGACTACAACAGCAGCTACATCCCATCTCTCTTAGAAAGGTACAGACCATCGTGAAAGAAAGTTCCACCCAGCCATTTTGCCTTGAGGGACAACCGCAGTCTTCCGCCTGAGGACTGCACGCTGTCGCCTCCTCCAATATGAATTAACCGAATGGGGCTGACCCACACAGATGAGTGTCCATATGGGACAGGATCATTATCTCCAGAGCACGTTGTACAGTGTGGAGCAGTGGCCAATGGAACGTCTCTGCAAAAGCAGCTCTGGGGAAACAAACAGGATTGATGACAACCACATCCTTCATCCACACTGTCGGACTGACTCTGTGATGCGTAACCATGCTCGAACAAAAAAAAGAAAAAGAAAAAGAAGAAAACCAACAAAAACAAACAAGAGAGAGAGTGACAGAGAGAGAGAGAGAGAGAGAGAGAGAGAGAGAGAGAGAGAGAGAGAGACAGAGAGAGAAACAGAGAAGAGACAGAGAGAGAGACAGAGAGAGAGAGAGAGCAGTTTCTTTTAATTTCTGTTGCCTGCCCATTACTCACAATAAAAAAAAGGGTAATCCCCCCGCCCCACCCACCCCCGAAAAAAAGGCAGAGACGGGCGCAATAGTCAAGTGGATAAGAAGCCGGACTGTCAATGAGAAGTTGTGGGTTCAGTTCTGCCTGGGTGCCTCCTACCTGATGGGTAAAAGGTGTCAGTTCCGATCTCCCATGTCAGTTGATGTGAGCAGATCTGTTGGTTCCTAAACCCCCCATTCGTGTATGTATGCACGTATAACCGGTTTGTGTATATATGCACGTAAACGTTAAACATGGACATTAAAGATCCTGTAAGTCATGTCAGTGTCCGGTGTCTTATGGAAACACTAAAACAGCCAGCGTGCACGACCACCAAATACGGAATTTGGAGATTGTGCCTGCAGAATATGGGCATACAGCATACAGAGTATGGGCTAAAGGACGTGCACACCCACATGCAAGAAAATCGGAAAGCTAAAATAAATGAATGAATGCATGAATAAAAAGTAATAAATAGATAAATAATGGTAAAAATCGCACATGCAATAAAATCGGAACGCTAAAATAGATAAACAAATACATGAATAAAAGAAAGAGTAAATAAATAAATAATAAATAAATTAATAAATAAATAAATAATGGTAAAAATCGCACTTCTCCTGGGCGGTTCTTACTCGAATCGCTTGTTACTTTACCTTTTCAACCTTTGAAAAGGGTCAGATACCCATTCACAGCTGACTGGACTGATGAAGACCGCACACAGAGTTTTCTCGAGTCAAACTCGAACCCATAATCAAATAGGAAAGTGAGAGACCGAAATATATTTCTTACATTTTTCATTCTTTCATTTGGTTTTAATGACATCCACGCTGCCCTTTTCGCCTTCAAATGAACCATCGAAGTACGAAGAGCCACGACCAAAAGGTAGGGTAAAAATCGTTTCTGGAATACTTATTGGAAGAAATAATCATGTGATGTGTTCGTGAGCTTCTTTTAAAGCACTTGTAATAAGATAACAATACAGCTTTTTCAAAAGAGCTTCAGTTCTGATCAAAGGGATATGGTGCGGTTAAGAGAGTTATGTGATCAGTCTGACCAAGAAAGAGACGAGTTAGCTGTGTTACTGGTGTGTGTTATCGGTGTTTGTTACCAAATCTCCCTGATGCAAAAGCAAAAGCGAGAGCGTTCGCTCCTCTCTCTGTTTCTGTCTCCGTCTTTGTCTGTCTGTCTGTCTGTCGTGTCTGTCTGTCTCTCTCTCTCTGTGAGTGGGAATCTTGATCATTACAACTTTTATGATAACCTGACAATAAATGGTCCATGATGGTCGTGATGGTTTGTGTGTATGCTGTTGGTGTGTGTAGTGTGTGCATGTGTGTGTGTGCAGCTCCCGTTTGTGATGCGTTAGAGAAACAGAGAGAAATTGTGTCTGTGTTTGTGTGGGTGTGGGTAGGTGTGAAAGAGAGAGAGGAGGGCAGAGAGAGAGAGAGAGAGAAGAGACAGAACAGACAGACAGACAAACAGACAGACAGACTGACAAACAGACAGACAGAGATGGGTATTTAATAATTTGAATATGAATTAAACATCTGTGCACGCGCACTTTCTCATTGTTTTGTAATTGTTGTGTACATGTTGTCTGACTTAACCCTTCGTGGCGGCTATTGCATTTATGGAAAGCCATCATGTGAAAGAGAGAGAAAAGAAAAGTGAAATAATCATTACTTGAAAGAGAAACAGAGGGAGGGAAGAGAGAGATAATGAGAGAAAGAGAGAGAGAGGGGGAAGAGGGTGTCTAACAAATCATGAATTAATTTAAGGAATATCTCTTTGAACTGACAGGCAAACAGCTGTTCTTTGTTGCAGCTGGACTCCACGGAAAGAAGAGTTGTCTGAAGGGAGAGAACTGGATATGCTGAGGGAATCAACAGAATGACCAATGGCACAGTATTGCATTTCAGTGGAGGTGAAGGGTCGGTCGGGACCCTCAGCAGAAAAACGTATTTTTCGTCCGACATTCCTGCTAGCTGGTGGACAAAGAAAACTCTATCTGTCTGTCTGCCTGTCTGTCTGTCTATCTGTCTTTTGTCTTTGCCCGGTAGAGAGAAATCTTATCTGACCGCGGATCTGAGTCTGGCTCAGATAACAGTGCATTTAGTCTACGCAGCTGTACACGGGAACTTGACTTTGTTGTGCGGGCTTAGAGAAAGTAAAGCGCCATAGAAGAGAATTGGGACTCTCTTAACAAACGAAAACGAACAAACACATAGATTAAAATCTTATTCAGTGATAATTTTACCACATCCGTTTCAAGCAATATAGAATTTAAAAAAGGGGCATTTCATCTCTGTGTGTGTGTGTGTGTGTGTGAGAGAGAGAGAGTGCTATGCATGTCTGTGTGTGAATAAATGTGAGAGTATGTGTGTGTGCGTACGCGTGCGCTGTTGTGTGTGTGTGAATGTTTGTGTGTGTGTATGTGTGTGTGTGTGTGTGTGTGTGTGTGTGTGTGTGTGTGTGTGTGTGTGTGTGTGTGTGTGTGTGTGTGTGTGTGTGTGTGTGTGTGTGTGTGTGTGTGTGTGTGCAGGTGCCCCATATATTTACAAAGTGCACCGGCAAGGATTCCTCAGCTGTTTAAGGGTAAGTTTATTGCCGGTTTTGTTTTTGTTTTCTTTTGTTTCTGTTTTCTGTATCAACTTCTGCATCGCCCCAGTACATTGATCTCCACGCGGCTCATTCCGGCTCCTCAACACATCACCAGCCCCAAGTTCATTCCGGCTCCTCAACACATCACCAACCCCAAGTTCATTCCGGCTCCTCAACACATCACCAACCCCAAGTTCATTCCGGCTCCTCAACACATCACCAACCCCAAGTTCATTCAGTCGAAGTTCCAGTGCCAGGACAGCCAACAATATCTAAGCTTCTAATTGTAGAAAAGTGGCTTCTATTGGCTCCTAGTGAAATAAAGCTCGCTCATCTCAGCTCTTGACGAGATTAAACTCGCTCATCTCAGCTCTTGACGATATTAAACTCGCTCATCTCAGCTCTTGGCGATATTAAACTCGCTCATCTCAGCTCTTAATGAGAAAAAAATCTCGCGGGCTTCACCTCCTACTCTTCTTGGGTCACGTTTATAACAGATGCCCAAACAATCGTCACCTTGTCATGATCTAGGAGCTTGCACGCTATAAGAACTCCTAGAACTTGTGGCATTAGCTCCAGGTATCAGTAGGGCCACCCAAGCCGTACAGGTGACAAGGAGCAACCCACTGGTCATCCAGGTTAGGGCTGAACACATGGCTAACAACCCTGTCCCTGAAAGAACAGAACCAGTTATGGAACCAACAGCAGTGATGGGCTTCCACAATCATCAGAAGACACAGAGCTGACTAGACAGGAAAAGAGAATCTTCGTTGCTGCTCTGCATGCCAGAAACATAGTGGGCATTAAGTTTGATAAAATAAATCAGCTACTAATGACAGAAAACTCACTCATCTCAGACACAAATGACCAAAACCTCGCCAGCTACTGATGTCAGCCAAGACAATCGTCTTTGCAAGAGATGCTTGACAGTGGAAGCGTGTAAAACTGCAAGCAGTTTTCTTTCTTTTTTTTTTCGTGGTCTACATGGTCAAGCCACTGCAAGCAGTAAAGCAGGATCTCTTGCGTTTGCTCATGCTCATGATTATTTGAGTGAGCCGGTGTGAACGGAGTGTTTTCCACTGCCGCCATTAGGAATGACTAGCAATCATTTTGGCGACTAATGGCCATACAAATCCTTCTGAGTTTCAGTTCTCTCTCCTTCTCTGTCTCTGTCTCTGATCTTCACTATGTACACCCTTGTTGGCTGACGAGGTGAAACGAATTGTATGTACATAGCAGAAGCTTGATGGAGTAAGGTGAGCGGCTAATGGGCCTGACTTGGTGACCTTTTGGCCAATCACATCACCTCACATTCTCCGTCCCTCTTCGCGTCTACATCAGAGACGAGAGAGACATTCAGTCCTATTGTGCCCATCCTCTGCCTGTGGCTCTGTTTGGGCTGCCCACAATTAGCTGCAAATGTCAAAGCGGTCACCGCAGTATTTTGCGAGCAAACCGGAGTCTGGTGTTTCTGCCTACTTGGTTGATTTGAGGTGTCACCGAGATGCTGCAGTAGTATGTTTATCGGGTGACTGAGTGAGGGGCAAGATTTAAATTAATGTAAACTCTGTCTCTGTGTTGACGTTGTGTTTCTTGGTGGAAAAAAAAAACACAAAGTCGTTCATTAGTCATAAACAGTATCAGCTTTCTAGATTCAGCTGAGAGATGACCTAGTTGGTTGAAGGACCCATGTAGGATGCAGGAGATTCCAAGTTCCATTCCTGAATTGGACAGTGAGTTTTGTCTCCCCTTCATTAGACCTTGAGTGTGATATGAGTGCTGGTCTTTTGAATGAGGTGATAAACTGAGACACTGTGTGCAGTATGCACTTGTCGTGTACAAGTTCCCACAGCAAAAATACTCTAGCTGGCAACATTTAACAGGAAAAAATTCAATTTGATAACCGGCAGAAATGAAGAGGAAAAACCAACAAAAAAATCTTACAAATATATGACAGATATGATCTGCTGCTCAATGTAGGGACATCAGGAATCCCAGGGTGTTGTCATGATATATTTAAAAGGGAAAGAGAGAGGGGATAAACAGTAGCAAGGAACTTGCTCCAACAGTATCCTTCTAGGTGAAAAAGAGCAGTGCTTCACAAATCCTGGACCAACTGCAGGCAACGATCCTTGATCTCTGTCTGTCTGTCTGTCTGTCTCTCTTCTTTCTTTCTTCTTCTCGCTGATTTTACGTCTTTTTCGAGTTAGTCTACTTAGGAACGAAACAATACTGAAGAACTTTGTATGTGCATCTACAAAGCCACTAATCTGCGAACAAATATGCTCAACACAGTGGAGTGTGGTCAACTCGCCTTACAGCTCGAGTTTTCCATGCTCCACTAAAAAGTCTGATTATGCATAATACACAGAGAGCCCAAATGAAATCGGAGAAATAACAGCACTATACAAGAATGACCCATGATAATAGTAATTATTTTAACTGATCAGTCTTTCCCCTGGTTATATGATCTACATTTCTGCTGTGTCGTTCTCCTTCTGCCGTGTTATTCTCCTATAATCTATCTAAACCAGTGCGCTGGAAGCAAACTGTGACCTATCGCAACCTGAAATCTATCAATTTAAACCTTTCTCGTCTGAAGTTGTAAATCGTCTCTCCTCTCTTTCAATTTCCTCTGATCATGCTAGTCACAACAACTGATTCTTACACCAGTTGCTAGATGAGCATGCATCCCAGACCATGCGTGTTCTGCCTGCAACCTGGTACACAAATGAAATAAGCATAGCCAGTGAAGAGTTCCGAAAATGATCTTGAAAGCTAAGACTAGTATTCGACCCAGGTCCTTGAATCCACACCTACAAAATGCTTGTTCTCAATCATGTCTGATCTTTTGAGTGCAACTAAATCAACTCCACTTCCCTCTAACATCAGTCCTCTACCACAGACTTGTTCATCTCTTTTCTCTTCCAAAGTTAACGATCTTCGAGTCAAGCTAGAGATAATCTCTTTGTCTTCCATCTCTTCTTGATTCCCCATTCACAGACCTCCCTCACCGAATTGCAACCAGTTTCTGAAAGTGTGATTGTCAGCATCCTGGAAGAAATGACATTCAAGTCTTGTGAACTCGATCTCTGGCTTGCCTGCTTCTTCTATCGCATGCCTCCAGCATGTTCTTGCCGTTCGTAGAAAGAAGTATGATCATATCATCCCTTTGCTTCACCTTCTCCGCTGGTTGCCTGTTCCTCAAAATAAATTCATACAAAATAAATACATTATCCTACAAGTGTATAAACGGTACTGCACCTATTTATCTTTGTGACCACATCTGAATATACACCCCGGCCCGGTCTCTTCGTTTTCTTTCTTTCAAGTCTAACTTGATGATACATAAATGCCATTATTATAATTCATTTACTTGTAAATGCATGTTGTGCCCCTGCTTTATTTGCAGTTTGCTGTTTTACATTAATTACATGTAGTGTTCTTTTGTACGTTCCCCTTGAGGAAAGGTTGAGATGTAAACTGAATACATTTCATTTCATTTCATTTTATTTCTATCTGACATTCCCCTTCTGTATTCTCTTGGTAGGCGAGGTTAAATGTTCTCTCCGTACTAAGTGGAAACTTGATGGAGAGAGGTGAGCGGCTAATGGACCTGACTTCCTGACCTTTTGGCCAAGCAATATTATCTCACATTCTTCGCCACTCTTCACTTCTACAAAAGAGAAGAGAGGGATAGTCAGACCTATTGTGCGTGTGGCTCTGTGTGGGATGCTCACTGTCAGCCGCAAATGTCAGAGCGGCCACCCTCAGTATTTTGTAGACAACTGGTTTCTGGTGCCTGCTGCTTGGTGAGGCAAGGTTGGTTGTTCTGAAGGCACATGTACAAAGGCGCTGGCTGTCACATGTACCACACAATAGTTACTCTCTCTCTCTGTCTCTTTCTCTCTCTCATACTTTTTTTTTACAAAAGAAAATGTGAACACAACGCATAGCTCATGTCATCGTAATATCACTACCACCTGAAGTGAAGACTCCGCCCACCTTTGTGTATTTCAAGTAACAGTAAAAGACTTGCTTGTTCACTCAAATCTGTTCTTTGTTGATATTGTATTCGCTTGTCCACTTGTATGCACTTTCACGGCTAATTACCGATCATGTGGCATTGTGAAATCATGTGTTGTGTTGTGTGTGTGTGTGTTGGTGTGTGTGTGTTGTGTGTGTGTGTGGTGTGTGTGTGTGTGTTGTGTGTGTGTGTGTGGTGTGTGTGTGTTGTGTGTGTGTGTGTGTGTGTGGGTGTGTGTGTGACCAGAAATATGTTGTTAGTATATATTCATGTGTGACATATATCACGTGGCATTATGATATGTGTGATGTACTAACGTTTCTCTATATATATCACGCTCTTTGTCTTGTTAGATAGGTAAGGTGCAATGAGTCCATAGTGCTGTACAAGAATGGTTAATTACTGTTATTATTGTCCTTTACTGTCACGCCTATTCTTTGTGTGTACAGTTCTTATAGACTGACTGTGACCATGTAGACTGACTGTGACCATGTAGACTGTGACCATGTAGACTGTGGACCCATGCAGACTGTGACCATGTAGACTGTGACCATGTAGACTGACTGTGACCATGTAGACTGTGACCATGTAGACTGACTGTGACCATGTAGATCTGTGACTATGTAGACTGTGACCATATAGACTGACTGTGACCATGTAGACTGACTGTGACCATGTAGACTGTGACCATGTAGACTGACTGTGACCATGTAAAACTGTGACCATGTAGACTGTGACCATGTAGACTGTGACCATGTAGACTGTGACCATGACCATGTAGACTGACTGTGACCATGCAGACTGTGACCATGTAGACTGTTGACCATGTAGACTGTGACCAGGTAAGGTAGACTGTGACCATGTAGACTGACTGTGACCATGACCATGTAGACTGACTGTGACCATGTAGACTGTGACCGTGTAGACTGTGACCATGTAGACTGACTGTGACCATTTACACTGTGACCATGTAGACTGAGTGTGACCATGTAGACTGTGACCATGTAGATTGTGACCATGTAGACTGTGACCATGTAGATTGTGACCATGTAGACTGTGACCATGTAGAACTGACTGTGACCATTTACACTGTGACCATGTCAGACTGACTGTGACCATGTAGACTGTGACCATGTAGACTGAAATGGTGGACCATGTAGACTGACTGTGACCATGTAGACTGTGACCATGTAGACTGTGACCAGGTAGATGACTGTGGTACCATTGTAGACTGTGACCATGTAGACTGACTGTGACCATGTAGACTGACTGTGACCATGTAGACTGTGACTATGTAGACTGTGACCATGTAGACTGTGACCATGTAGACTGACTGTGACTATATAGACTGTGACCATGTAGAATTAACCATGTAGACTGAGTGTGACCATGTAGACAGACTGTGACCATGTAGACTGTGACCATGTAGACTGTGACCATGTAGACTGACTGTGACCATGTAGACTGTGACCATGTTGACTGACTGTGACCATGTAGACTGACTGGACCATGTATGACTGTGACCATGTAGACTGACTGTGACCAGGTAGACTGACTGTGACCATGTAGACTGACTGTGACCATGTAGACTGTGACTATGTAGACTGTGACCATGTAGACTGTGACCATGTAGACTGACTGTGACCATGCAGACTGACTGTGACCATGTCGACTAACTGTGACATGTAGACTGTGACAGTGTAGACTGTGACCATGTAGACTGACTGTGACCATGTAGACTGTGACCATGTAGACTGTGACCATGTAGACTGTGATCATGTAGACTGTGACCATGTAGACTGTGAATATGTAGACTGACTGTGACCATGTAGACTGTGACCATGTAGACTGACTGTGACCATGTAGACTGTGACCATGTGATGACTGTGACCATGTAGAACTGTGACATGTAGACTGTGACCAGTAAGACTGTGACCAGGTAACTGACTGTGACCATGTAGACTGACTGTGACCATGTAGACTGTGACCATGTAGACTGTGACCATGTAGACTGACTGTGACCATGTAGACTGACTGTGACCATGTAGACTGACTGTGACCATGTAGACTGACCGTGACCATGTAACTGACTGTGACCATGTAGACTGTGACCATGTGATGACTGTGACCATGTAGACTGACTGTGACCATGTAGAACTGTGACCATGTGACTGATGTGACCATGTAGACTGTGACCATGTAGACGTGACATGTGACCATGTAGACTGACTGTGACCATGTAGACTGACTGTGACCATGTAGACTGTGACCATGTAGACTGTGACCATGTAGACTGACTGTGACCATTGTGACCTGAGCTGTGACCATGTAGACTGTGACATGTGTGAATGTAGATTGAAGACTGTGACATTAAGTGACAGTCGAGGACCATGGCTGTGCCATGTAGACTGTGACTGTGCTGTGACATGGACATGTGACTGGACATGTGACTGGACCATGTAGACTGGACATTTGACTGTGATGTAGACTGACATGTAGACGTGCCATGTGACTGGACATGTAGACTGTGACATGGATGACTGTATGTAATGTGCCTGTAGACTGACCATGCGACTGACTGTGACGTGACGTGACCATGTAGACTTGACCATGTGACAGTACTGTGACCTGTAGACTGTGACATGTAGACTTACCATTGATTGTGACTGTGACTGTGCATGTACTGTGACTGAATCAGTGTGATGTAGAGCTTACCATGTAGATGGACCTGTGACTGTGCCATGTGACTGTGACCAGTGACTGTGACATGTGATGACTGTGACTGAGACTGGACTGTAGATGACTGTCTGAATGTGACATTAGATGACTGTCATGTAGACTGTGACATGTGACTGTCATGTACTGTGCATGTAGACTGTGACCATGTAAGACTGACATGACTGTGAATGTATGTGACCGTAGACGTGACAGTAATGAGACCATGTAGACTGTGACCATGTAGACTGTGACATGTAATGTGACTGTAGACGTGAATTTGACTGTGACCTTGACTGTGCATGTAACTGTGACAGTAGTGTCCATTAACTGGACCATGTAGATGTGACCATGTGACTGTGACATAGACTGTGACCATGTTATGTGCCGTGATGTGACCATGTAGACTGTACATGTAGAACTGACATGTGATGACTGTGACATGGACTGCATGTAGACTGTGCCATGTAGATGACTTGTACCAGTAGTGTGACAGTAGACTGTGCCATGTAATGTACCATGTGACTGTACCATGTGCTTGACGTAACTGACTGTGACAGTAATGTGACCATTAGATGGCTGAGCTGTGCATGTGACTTGACCATGTACTGTGACAGTCGTACCATTAGACTGTACCATGTAGATGTGGATAACGTGACCATGTATGTGAATGAGGACCATGTGATGTGCATGTAGACTGTGACATTGACTGTGACCTGTGATGTCTGAGACTGTGACATGTGACTTGCATGTAATGTGACATGTAGCTGGACAGTAGCTGTGACCATGTAGACTGTGACCAGTAGACTGTGCATGTAGACTGTGACCTGTGACGTGACCATGTAGAACAGTAGACTGCCATGTAGAGTGACCGTGACGTGACATTAGACTGTCTGGCTGTGACATGTAGACGTGACATTAGACTGTGACCATGTAGACTGACTGTGACATGTGACTGTGACCATGTAGACTGTGACCATGTAGAGATGTGTGTCTCATGAACGTGACCATGTAGACTGACTGTGACATGTAGACTGTGACCTGTAGACTGTGACCATGTAGACTGGACTGTGACCATGTAGACTGCTGTACATGTAGACTGACTGTGACTGACTGTGACATGTAGACTGACTGTGACCATGTAGATGGACCATGTAGACTGTGACCAGTAGACTGGACATGTAGACTGTGACATGTAGACTGACGGACTGTAGACGGGACATGTAGACTGATGTGACATGTAGACGTGACCATGTAGACTGGACTGTGACTGACTGTACATGTAGACTGTGTGACCATGTAGACTGACTGTGACCATTAGACTGATGTGACCTGTGACTGTGACATGTGATGACTGTGACTGTAGACTGACCATGTAGATGACTTGCAGTAGACTGTGACCATGTAGACTGTACCATGTAGACTGTACCTGTAGACTGTGACCATGTAGACTGTACCAGTAGACTGTGACCATGTAGGACTTGACTGTAGACTGTGAATGTATGACTGTGACATGTAGACTGTGACCATGTAGACTGTACCATGTAATGACATTAGACTGGACCATGTAGACTGTACTGTAGACGTGCTGACCATGTAGACTGTGCCTGTAGACTGTGACATGTAGATGTGACCATGTAGACTGTGACCATGTGACTGTACATGTGACTGTGACCATGAGACTGTGACCTGTAGATGTGACCATGGACTGTGACCATGTAGACTGTGACATGTAACTGTGACCATGAGATGACTGTGACCATGTAGACTGTGACATGTAGACTGTGACCATGTAGACTTGACATGTGACTGTGACATGTAGACTGTGACATTAGACTGTCATGTAGACTGTGACATGTAGACTGTGACATGTAGACTGTGACATGTGATGACTGTGACCAGTAGAAGTGACTGTTGCCATGTGACTGTACATGTAGACTGTGACCATGTAGACTGTGACATGTAGACTGTGACCATGTAGACTGACTGTGACCATGTAGACTGTGACTGTGACATGTGACCTGACTGTGCCATGTAGACTGACTGTGACATGTACGTGACCATGTAGACTGGACCATGAGACTGTGACCATGTAGACTGGGACCTGTGACTGGACCATGTGACTGACTGTGACATGTAGACTTGTGACCATGAGACTGTGACCATGTAGACTTGACCATGTCAGATGGACTGTGCCCTGTGACTAATGTGAATGTAGACTGTGACCATGTAGACTGTGACCATGTAGACTGTGACCATGTAGACTGACTGTGACCATGTAGACTGTGACTGTAGACTGGACCATGAGACTGTGACCATGTAGACTGACTGTGACCTGTAGACTGTGACCATGTAGACTGTGACATGTAGAACTGTGACCATGTACGACAGTAGTGACCATGTGACTGTGACATGTAGACTGTGACCAGTAGACTGTGACCATAGATGACTGTGACCATGTAGACTTGACATGTAACTGTGACTGTGACATGAGGACTGTGCCCATGTGAGCGATGACCATGTAGACTGTGACCATGTAGACTTGTACATGTGACTGTGACCATGACTGTGACCATGTGACTGAGCTGATGACGACCATAGATAGACTGTACGTGACCATGTAGATGTGGACATAGTGACCATGTAGACTGTGACCATGTAGACTGGTACCATGTAGGACTGTGACATGAGACTGAGACCAGAGACTGTGACCATGTGACTGACTGTGACCATGTACTGACTGACTGACCAGTAGACTGACTGTGACCTAGTGGACTGAGTGACTGTGACCATGTAGAGACTGTGACCATGTAGACTGTGCCCATGTAGATGACTGTGACCAGTGAGACCTACTGACCATGTGACTGTGACCATGTAATGTGACTGTCGACTGACTGTGACCATGTAGAGTGACCATGTAGACTTGACCATGTAGATGACCACTGTAGACTGTAGACTGAGGACCATGTAGACTTGACCATGTAGACTTGACCTGTAGACTGTGACCATGTGACCAGTAGACTGTGACAATGTAGACTGTACCATGTAGATGTGACCATGTAGACTGTGACCAGTAACTTGACATGTAGTGACTGTGACCATGTAGACTGTGACATGTAGGACTGTGACCATGTAGATGTGTGACCAGTAGACTGGACATGTGACGTGACTGAATGACCATGTAGACTGGCCTGTAGTGTGGACCATGTAACTGACTGTGACCATGAGACTGTGACCATGTAGACTGACTGTGACCATGTAGACTGTGCCATGTAGACTGTGACCATGTAGACGTGACCAGTAGACTTGTGACCATGTGCACTGTGACCATGTACTGAATGACCATGTGACTGTGACCATGTAGACTGTGCCATGTACTGACTGTGACCAGTAGATGGACCATGTAGACTGTGGCCATGTAGACTGTGACCATGTAAAACCATGTACTGACTGTGACCATGTACACTGTGACCAGTGATGACTGACTGTGCCATGTAGACTGTGACCATGTAGACTGTGACCATGTAGACTGTGACCATGTAGACGTGACCATGTAGACTGTGACCATGTAGACTGTGAATGTAAGACTGTGACCATTAGACTGTGACCATGTAACTACTGTGACCATGTAATGATGTGACCTGAGTACTGTGACCATGTAGACTGTGACCATGTAGACTGTGGACCAGTAGACTGATGTACCATGTAAACTGACTGTGACCATGTAGACTGTACCATGTAGACTGATGTGACATGTAGTGACTGTGACCATGTAGACTGTGACATGTAGACTGTGACCATGTAGACTGTGACCATGTAGACTGTGACATGTAGACTGTGTGACCATGTAGACTGCTGTGACCATGTAGACTGTGACCATGTAGACTGTGGACCATGTAGACTGACTGTGACCATGTAGACTGTACTGTAGACGACTGTGACATGTAGACTGTACCATGTAGACTGTGACCATGTAGACTGATGTGACTGTAGACTGTGACCATGTAGACTGTGACCATGTAGACTGTGACCATGTAGACTGTGACCATGTAGATGACTGGTGACATGTAGACTGTGACCATGTAGACTGGACCTGTAGACTGACATGTAGACTGTGACCATGTAGACTGTGACATGTAGACTGTGACCATGTAGACTGTGACCATGTAGACTGTGACCATGTAGACTGGACTGTACTGTGACCATGTAGATACTGTGACCATGTAGACTGTACCATGTAGACTGTGACCATGTAGACTGGACATTGACCATGTAGACTGTGACCATGTAGACTGTGACCATGTAGACTGTACATTGTAGACTTGTGACCATGTAGACTGTGACCATGTAGACTGTACCATGTAGACTGTGACCATGTAGATGTGACCATGTAGACTGTGACCATGTAGACTGTGACCATGTAGACTGTGACATGTAGCGTGACATGTGACTGTGACCATGTAGACTGTGACCATGTAGATGTGACCATGAGACTGTACATGTAGACTGTGACCATGTAGACTGTGACCATGTAGACTGTGACCATGTAGACTGTGGTCCATGTAGACTGTGACCATGTAGACTGACTGTGACCATGTAGACTGTGACCATGTAGACTGTGACCATGTAGACTGTGACCATGTAGACTGTGACCATGTACTGTGACCATGTAGACTGTGACCATGTAGACTGACTGTGACCATGTAGACTGTGACCATGTAGACTGTGACCATGTAGACTGACTGTGACCATGTAGACTGACTGTGACCATGTAGACTGTGACCATGTAGACTGTGACCATGTAGACTGACTGTGACCATGTAGACTGTCTGATGACCATGTAGACTGACTGTGACCATGTAGACTGTGACCATGTAGAACTGACTGTGACCATGTAGACTGACTGTGACCATGTAGACTGTGTGACCATGTAGACTGACTGTGACCATGTAGATGACTGTGACCATGTAGACTGACTGTGACCATGTAGACTGTGACCATGTAGACTGTGACCATGTAGGACTGTGACCATGTAGACTGACTGTGACCATGTAGACTGTGACCATGTAGACTGTGACCATGTAGACTGACTGTGACCATGTAGACTGACTGTGACCATGTAGACAGACTGTGACCATGTAGACGACTGTGACCATGTAGATGACTGTGACCATGTAAACTGTGACCATGTAGACTGTGACCATGTAGACTGACTGTGACCATGTAGACTGTGACCATGTAAACTGTGACCATGTAGACTGACTGTGACCATGTAGACTGACTGTGACCATGTAGACTGTGACCATGTAGACTGTGACCATGTAGACTGACTGTGACCATGTAGACTGACTGTGACCATGTAGACTGTGACCATGTAAACTGTGACCATGTAGACTGTGGACCATGTAGACTGACTGTGACCATGTAGACTGTGACCATGTAGACTGTGACCATGTAGACTGCTGGACCATGTAGACTGACTGTGACCATGTAGACTGTACCATGTAGACTGACTGTGACCATGTAGACTGACTGTGACCATGTAGACTGTGACCATGTAGACGACTGTGATGTGACCATGTAGACTGACGGTGACCGTGTAAACTGTGACCATGTAGACTGACTGTGACCATGTAGACTGTGACCATGTAGACTGTGACCATGTAGACTGTGACCATGCAGACTGTGACCATGTAGACTGTGACTATGCAGACTGTGACCATGTAGACTGTGACCATGTAGACTGTGACCATGTAGACTGACTGGTGTCGTTCACTGGCTGTTAAGAGAAATGTATTTTGAGAACTTAAGAGTATGTTGTCAAACTGCAAACAATGAATGTAAACACAAAGCAATGCTTTCTGAAATACGTGATTTTGATGTTGTTGTTGAGATATAACAAATATATCATTGTCAGGTGTATTTAAAACTTGTTTCGTGTTTGTGTGAGCATGGTTTTACAGTCAGAAGGGTGCAATGTTTTTACTGGTTTACTGTTGTTTTTGTTTTTTTTAGTTTTTGTCACTTGAATGTATGTATGTTGTGTGTGTGTGTGTGTGTGTGTGTGTGTGTGTGTGTGTGTGTGTGTGTGTGCGTGCGCGTGCGTGCGTGTGTGTGTGTGTGTGTGTGTGTGTGTGTTCAAGCACGCTTACGCCTTAAATAATTAGTCCAGTGGTCTGAATGAAGGATATAGTTTTATCAAGTCCTCTTTCTTGCTCTAGAGCTCTTTTGTTGAGTTGCCCCAATTGACCACTGCTCGGGCTGCTCTCCAAGGGGAGAACTTGTTGCCGCAGTGCAGCACCACCCATTTTTTCTGAAGTATTCTGTATGCATGAATTGCTCTTTACCTATGAAAGTGGATTTTACAGAATTTTGCCAGGGATAACTAATGGGATGTTCAACATGTGTTGAGTGTGTGCTGCATATGGATCTCGATTTATCCTCTTATCCGAGAGACTAGCGCCTAGACCACCATTTAAAATGTAAAAGAAGAGGGGGGAAATCTTTCTTTGGTTCGTTATCCAAACCCGTGTTTGTCGTGTCCTAGGCAGGTGTTTTAACAATCAGATGGCAATTAAATGTTAGCTTGGTCCCTGCCCGCACGTTGTCTTCCTGGGTGGACAGCACAGCACTTAATTAGTCATGGGTCAGGTCACCTCTCTTCACTCCCTTGTCCTCCTTCTATGACCACGGTACCCATCTTATTAAGAAGGAATCTCGGTGATGACGTATGTCGTGTCTAAATAATGCTCCCTTCTCTTTGTTTATCTGTCTGTTGGCTGTCTCTCTGCATCTGTCTGTCTGTCTGTCTCTTGCTTTCTGTCTGTCAGGTATATTTTAGCATGTTTAGAAGAGAAGTTTTGAGAAGACAATTCACACAATGCAGTGCAGTATATACTGTTGGCGGGAACAGACGGCCCCACAAAACATAGATCTAGTTCTCTGCGGAACGTCTGCGGCAGTGGCAGGATCGCCCGTGTGTGCGCATAAAGGGCTACATTTCCTGTACCACAAGGCTTCTGCCTTTCCGTACAGATGGATTCATAAAATAACATTTTCGTCAGTTGCCATTCGTTGCCGTTCACTTTCCATGCTTATGGATTGCCAGCTTTAAACATGCACCCCAAGGCAAAGCAGAAACTTACCAACGCAGAATTTTTTTTCTCGATATGAAAATTAATCTGTGGTCATTTGGTCTTGATACGAACCATCTGAGATCGATAGTTGATAAAACACTAAAATCATCTCCGAAGAGTGATTGTTTTCGACAAGTGTCAGAAACTGTTGAAGGTCGAACATTTTTAAGAAAAAAAAATTCAGACTGAAATGATATTCAAACTCTGAATCCAGACCACTCGGCCACTTTGATAACAAGACAGGTGAGTTAATGATCACGCTCTCCGTTCGCTCCGGAGTCCAGGAGTCGAATGACCAACACCGACAGGTGGCCGTCTGGATCGTAATTGTCAGCTGTGAAGATCATTATGGTTCTGAGGCCGTTATGGTCACTAGAACACCCCACCCGTCACATTGTTCGCAGATAAAGAAGACAGTGACGGCGGTAATTCTCTTCCAAGAGGTCTCGATCAGGGGCATCTCACTCCTGCTGAGCTATATAGTTTGTTAGCGAGGATTCTCACGGGATTTTGTTAGGGAGATGAAGATTGGGCTAATAAGCCAGTCCACTACTGACATGGAGTGCGGGGTGTCGTGTACACGCATGAGCACGCCAGAATCTGTCGGAGTTGTCTTTAGACAGTCCTCTAAATTATTCTGATTATGGCAGTCTGCTGACATGATTGTTTTTAAGCCCTGGCTAAACAGGCATAAGAGTCAAGTGGTCAGGACACTGATCTTCAATTGAAAGGTCACGGTTCGAACCCGCTCGTGTACCGCCAGCTCAACACACGTGCAGACCTGCCAGTGCCCGAACCCTCTTCGCTGGCGTGTGCATACACATGCATAACATCAACTACGCACGTTCAAAGTCAGGTCGGTGTTTGGAGTAACGGAATAAGACAGCCCTAATGGCGGGGTAAAAGAAACGAAGGGAGGGAGAGAGAAAAAAACAAAACAAAAATAGATAAATAAAATGAAAGGAAAGAAAAAAAGAAAAACGGTCATGCACATAAAAACTCACTCGTTTACTCGAGTGCACGTGGGAGGTGCGGCCCATGAGCAGAAAAACAAACAAAAACAAAACAAACCAAGAAAAGGAATCGACTCCTTCGTACTGAAATTGTCCAGTCTTCAAGTCAATGTTTCAGTTCTCTGCAGATGGTTTCAAGCGCTTGGATGGTTCCATATGCACTAAAACTCTAGACCCTTTGTGATGGAAAATGATCCAAATGATCAAGGCAAAAGCCAGTATCTTATACGCTGATCAGGTCTTCAGGTTCAAGGTAACTTCCCTGTCTGTCTGTCTGTCTGTCTGTCTTTCGCAATCAATCAATCATATATTTATCGTCACAGATAATCGACACAGACCGCCGAAAAGAGCTTGCTAGTTAAAATGACAGATGATTTACGGACAGCATATGATACGTAAAGATGTCTTCTCTAGGTTATCTCATTTTGAATAAAGACGGCTAGAGTTTTCATTTAAAATGAGACAGACTCTTAAACGTCAAGACCTTCAAAATAACTCACATTCTATGCGCCTGTCTGTTCTCTGTTTCGCAGTGAATAGGAGCAAAGTAATACTGATACTTATAGTTATACAAATCAACGAAGGTAAGTAGTTGGCGCATTGGATTACTTGGATCACTCTGGATTGACTGGCAGGTCGTACGTTCGAATCCCCATAAATAAATCAAAAGTACACTGTGAGATTTTTCGACCTCGACCGACTTCTACTCAGTGCTGTGCGTGCTATAGATAATTGAAAAGACTGGGACCATATTCTCGAGTCCATCCACTTCACGGATGTGTCACTGAGAGTGTTGTTCAAATTTCCTGACCAAAACTGCTGGTGTCTGCATCTCTCGGTCTTGGTTGAGATCAGGATATCTATTGAAAAGAAGCACAGAACACAGCTTTGTCATGCAGTCTCAATTCTACATGGAACTCCACAGCATCATGATCATCGTTTCCAACATCATGAAGTCTTCAGTCATCATGGCATTTCTACTGCCCTTCATGCCCTGATCTCGAGGTGACCTCAGCGTCAGGTTTTAGTTTCATCTACCCCTTCTGTGCTTGACTTAAGATAGCGTCTTTTGTTTCAGTGATTCCCTGGTGCTGTCATTGAAGAGTCGTGGTGTTGGTCTTCTTACCGGAGGGGGGAGGGAAGAGTCGGTCTGGTTAAGTGGCTGAGCGATTAGTCATTCACTGGGGACTTATTAGGCGGTATCCTTAGTAAGCTGAATCAGACGGCACTGTTCAGCTGTACTGAAATTACCCAGCAGCAGTGCAGAATCTCCTCTATTGGACTGCCCCACGGCGGCTTGACATCGTTAGCTCTCATGGGATTTTGACACCAGGACTTCAACTGAATGAACTTGGGGCTGGCGGATGTTGAACAGCCGGAATGAGCGGTGTGGAATCAGAGCAATAAAGCAGTGGCACAGACAATGGCACAGACAGTGGCACAGACAATGGCACAGACAGTGGCACAGACAATGGCACAGACAGTGGCACAGACAATGGCGCTAAAAAAAAAGCCGTCCAAAACAAAGAAAAAACAACATACGCACGCACACACACAAGCACACACACACGCACGCACACACACACACACACACACACTCTCTCTCTCTCTTTCTCTCTCTCTCTCTCTCACGCAACAACAACCAACAACAGGGAAACCTGATACATATACAGAGGCTCACATTGAGAAAACACTAGGATAAAGTCGTTAATATGTGTTACATACTTTCTGTCATTTGCTCTTAAGAGGTACTTCCATCCACAAGCAAAACTCTTCATATCTCTTGCATTTTGATAGATATGATTGACCCAAACAGTTCTATCAGCGGCGATTGGAATGAAAATACACCAATGTCATGAGAGTCAACTGAAACAGACTTACTCCATACTCAAAATAACAACAACAACACAATAATGATAAATGATAATGATGATGATGATAACAGTAACAATAATAATTACGACTTATCAAAAGTGAAATCAATGAAACACTAAGGAATAAGATTTAGACCTCAGATAAACAGCCGGAACAGACAAAATAACATCTTATGTTATCAAAGCATGCAGAGAGACTGGCATAAGATGACTACATAAGATTTGCGATCAGGCATGGAAAGAAAGGAAAATCCCTGGTGATTGGCAAAAAGCAATTGTCATACCCCTGTGGAAGTAAAAAGGAGATAAGAGATTTTGTACGACACAACGGGCCATCTCACTTCTCTGCCATAATAGGAAAATGTATGCTATTCTAAAGTACTAGAACAGAGAATTACATTGTAGACCTACCACAGCACCCCAACTGAGTAAGGCACAGTTTGGATTGAGGAAAGGAACAGTGTGTGCAGATGCAATCTTCGCCATTAGACAGATGTTTGAAAAGCCCAATCAGTATGACAAAGAACTAAACATGATATTTGTTGACCTGGAGAAAGCCTTCAACAGAATAGAGAGAAATATGCTGTGGTCAGTTATAGAGATCTACGGCGTTCACGGACAGTTATAAGAGAATGTCGTAGTGATGTACCAAAACATTCGAAGTGCAGTGAGAACACTAGACGGCCTCAGTGATTGGTTTGATGTAAAAACAGGAGTGTGCCAAGGGTGTGTTACATCCCCTGTATTGTCCATTATTTACAAGATCACAAAAGAAGGAAATCCAAATCTTGAAGACCTGAAAGAATCATCATTCGCTGATGACCAAGACCTTATTTATGAAGAAGTAGAAGAGTTACAGGAACTCTTAGTAACTGAATGCAAGCTGTGAAGATTATGACATGAAAATCAGCGTGTCCAAAACAGAGGTTATGAAGGTCAGCAGAAGCCCAAGCAAGCTGGAACTACAGGTGAACAACATGGAATAAAACAAGTTGAAGAATTCAAATATTTAGGAAGCAATTTTGCACAGAATGGCATCATGGATAGGGAAACTGAAATTGCAATGAAATTGCAGTAACTTATCAGCTAATCCCTCCGCTATCACATCCCCACATACCTGTGGATACAAAGCGTCAACTAATAAGCTCTTTTTTTATACCAACGCTTTGTTATCAGTGCCAGAATGGCCAATTAACCAAAGACATAAAAGCAAAACAGCTTGGGAAATGAGGTGTCTCAGAAAGAGTGTAAATGTCACAAGATCAGAAATGAAGTCATTAGAGATACCGTCTAGAATATATAGAAAAACAGACGCTGAAATGGTTTGGTCACCTCATGAAGCTTCCAAATAAACAGCCTGCACACAGAGGTTATAACATGATTTGATGTTAAGGCAAGTCACTTTGCAAAGCTACATCTCCACTCGACGCTTAACGCAAAGGAGGACAGAAAAAGTCAAAAGGACAGTAACGCCATATCACGGGTATAAAGGGACAGGGTAAGTGTGTGTGTGTGTGTGTGGGGTGTGTGTGTGTGTGTGTGTGTGTGTGTGTGGTGTGTGTGTGTGTGTGGTGTGTGTGGTGTGTGGTGTGTGTGGTTGGTGTGTGTGTGTGTGTGTGTGTGTGTGTGTGTGTGTGTGTGTGTGTGTGTGTGTGTGTGTGTGTGTGGTGGTGTGTGGGTGTGTGTGTTGTGTGTTGTGTGGTGTGGTGTGTGTGTGTGTGGTGTGGTGGGTTGGTGTGTGTGTGTGTGTGTGGTGTGTGTGTGGTGTGTGGTGTGGTGTGTGTGGTGTGTGTGTGTGTGTGTGTGTGGTGTTGTGTGTGTGTGTTGGTGTGGTGTTGTGTGTGTGTGGTTGGTGTGTGTGTGTGTGTGTGTGGTGTGTGGTGTGTGTGGTGTGTGTGTGTGTGGTGTGTGTGTGGTGTGGTGTGTGTGTGTGTGTGTTGTGTGTGTGTGTGTGTGTGTGTGTGTGGTGTGGTGTGTGTGTGTGTGTGTTTGTGTGTGTGTGGTTGTGTGGGGTGTGTGTGTGGGGTGTGTGTGGTGTGTGGTGTGTGTGTGTGTGTGTGTGTGTGTGTGTGTGGTGTGGTGTGGTGTGTGTGTGTGTGTGTGTGTTGTGTGTGTGTGTGGGGTGTGTGTGTGTGGTGTGTGTGGTGTGTGTGTGTGTGTGGTGGTGTGGTGTTGTGTGTGTGTGTGTGTGTGTGTTGTGTGTTGTGGTGTAGTGGTGTGTGTGTGTGTGTGTGTGTGTGGTGTGTGTGTGTGTGTGTGTGTGTGTGTGTTGTGTTGTGTGTGTGGTGTGTGGTTGGTGTGTGTGTGTGTGTGTGTGTGTGTGTGTGTGTGTTTTGGTGTTGTGTGTGTGGTGTGGTGTGTGTGTGTGTGTGTGTGTGTGTGTGTGTGTGTGTGTGTGTGTGTGTTGTGTGTGTGTGTGTTGTGTGTGTTGGTGTTGTGTTGTGTGTTGTTTGTGTTGTTGTTAGCTATGTGATGTCTCTTGCTATTTTGTCTGCCTTTTTCCTGTGTATGGTGTGTGCATGTGTATGTGCGTGTCTGTGCGCGCGTGGGGTGATTATGAAAAGCTAAGACTGTAGTTTCTACTGTGCCGTTTGTTTCACTTCATACTTTTGTTTCAGTGTATACTATTTTTCAGTCCATTATGTTATATACATTAAATGAATGAAAACAGAACTGTCCTACGGCGTGAGTATCCAGACACAAATACTCACTTTGTTCTGGCCGCCGAATTTGTCAACTGCTGCGGCAAATATTTAAAAAATGCAAACGCCTGATACTTAAAAAGACCACCCCGTCGGCAGACCTGACCGTGAATGAAGGACAGGAAGTGACGACCGCTTCTAATTACTGCGCAGGCCCGCGATCTTCTCTTTCCGGTTGAGTGAGCCTGGCTCCTCTGTTCCCCAAGCACCTGGTACTGGTCTGCGTCTCATCAAAGGGAAAAACTTCACCCCCTTCTTTAAAAACTGTTTAAAAAACGTGTTTAAACCATAGCAACGATTTTCCTTCTGCATTCTTTTAACACCTTTCTGGCGATATTTTTTCTACAAAGAAGCTGCTCTCAATGACATTTTTAGCGACGAGTTTCCAAAAAACATCAAATGCAAGACTCAAATTTGATTCAGACTGGTTTATAAACAGCCAAGAAAAAAGCATTAAATCTGAATACATTGTTTATTTATTTATCTTCATATTTTTGCATTTTAACTGCAGCTGTCCACATGACGGACTGTGCTTATTCGGACGTTACGTATACCAGACCAAGCCCCAGACTAGATACGAGGTCTAAAGTCGGCCCAAATCGGTCAGCAAACAATCGATAAATCCATGCTGATCTTTGTATTATACGTTTGCTTAGACAGTTGTTACCTTGACCTATTCTTGTAGGGTCAATTTTATTTCTACAGTACTTAGTCCCACAGTGAAATCAAGCCCACCATCAATTAGCTAAGAGAATCTTCAAGTAACAAGTTTTCAGTTCACATGATGAATCTCTAAAGTCCAATTTTGGTCCGTGCTTAGACCTATGCACTGCTTGACTGAAAGGACATACGAGTAAAATTAGGTACAAAACATGTAGGAGGCTGATTAGATTGTGTCGTTACTGAGTTTGATCAGAACAGGTATTGTTGAGTTTGGATTTTGAGTTTGCTCAAAATGGATTCATCGCAGTCGGACAATTCCATATGCACTCCACCCAAATCTTCAGCAATTATCTACCAGACTGTCTGAGCCTGTACAAAATTCATGTGCTGGCTGGCAGGGCCTTGAAAAGGGAAGGGAGGAGTGGTGTCTATGAAACATTAAGCTGACGCTACCAGAATGATGGAAACAGTAAGACGGGCAGCAAACGTGCCATTGGATCTTGAGTCCACAGCCCTCTCAAACAAACGAACAAATAAACAAACAAACCCACAAACAAACAAACAAACCAACCAACAAACAAAAAACCCACGTAAAAAGACAACAACAACTGTTGAACTGCACTGAAATCAGCCAGTTCAGCGCCAGGTCACCATACACACACTAACACAGACACTAACACACACACACACACACACACACGCACGCACGCACACACGCACGCACGCACGCACACACACACACACACACTCACACACAACACACACACACACACACACACACACACACACACACACACACACACACACACACACACAAGCAAGTGCATGCGTCGACTTGACTAAGCCTTTTTTATTTTTAAGTCGGCGATATACAAAATTTCACTTCAGAGAGAGAGAGCATTAAACACATACAATGATGAAGTGTTTCACATCCCCTGTTCAACGCATGGCGAAGGGTTAGGTCTCTATGAAGTACAACAGGAAATCATAACAGAGAAACTGCTTTTTTTCATACGGCATTGGATCAACCCATCCCACGTAGGTCATTCCGTACGCTTGCTGACGTCACACAAAACACGGGCACGCGCACACACACACGCCACACGGGCACCCCCACACACATACGCACACACGCCCGCGCGCGCGCACACGCACAGACACACACACACGGGCGCACGCACACACACACACGCGCACACACACACTTACACACGCAGCTGTACACGCACAGCTGTCACACACACACACACACACACACACACACACACACACATGTACACACGCAGGCATGATATCACACACACACACACAACACACACACACACACACGCACACATTATGTGACAAACAAGGGTAATGTACTCATGAATGCAATTAGCATGAATGTTTTAAATCGTTCTTGTATGGCACTTTTGTCTAAACTCCTGTAGACTGCAAACTGCACGTGATCAAACTTTGAAGGGAGCACGGAGAACAGCAACTGTTATGACCACACTCCACAATGTTGTTGCACAGTCTGCAGCTTTGGGAGGCGTTTTCATGTTACAAACCTAACTCACACAGGCAGTGTCTTGGGCTTATGTACAACAAACACTGCCGAAGTCGCAAACCTCCTAGCGAATGTACTGGACACTCTGCTACTTTGGCTCATGGCTGCAATCGATGGAAAGGCGACGGGAGCGGCAGTCAACCGGGTAAGAAATCGGACATCCAGTCGGAGGGTCTGAGTTTGATCCCACCTGGGTACCTCCCGCCAGGTGATTAACCCTTTGACTCCCCCACCCTATCCACCAACTGCAAAAAATTAACCCTTTGACTCCATCACCTAATCCACCAGCTTCCTGCAGGAAGCTGGCGGATAGGATGACGGAGTCCAAGGGTTAAGTTTTTGCTTTGCTACCATGGTTGACGATGCAGAATGTTGGTGGACATGGTGCGGGAGTCAAAGGGTAAAAGAGTGAAGATTCTTACAATGTCCCAGGTGAACATGTGCACAGTACTGCTAGAGTCTAAACTCCCTTTCGCAGAAATCAAATAATGATGTGCATTTAAGATTCTTTAAGTCTTGTTGGTGTCTGGTGGCTTGTGGGGACATTAAACACCCAGCGTGCGTACCCGCTGAAGACGGGGTATATAGTTATACAGCAACATTCTTCCTGCACAGTATGACAACATAACGTGCACACATGCATATGAGAAAAATCGGAACGCTAAACAGAAAATAAAACAAAACAAAACAAACAAAAAACCAACAACAAAACCCGCTGGTTAGACGCGTTCTTGTGAACAGACAGAAAGGAACATCAGTAGTCACAGTAAAGGTCAGTCATGCCGTAAAACTGACTATGTGCAAAGCTCTGCCCTCAGGAAAGATTGTGCCCGTCGAAACTGACAAAACCTGTTCATGACCCACTGAGTCACCGTGGCCTCTTCTTTCCCCTCTCTAAAAATCTGGCCAAACCATATAATTTAATGTGTGTATCTCTGTTCTTTACCGTTCCCCCAAAAACATCTTTTGTTTGTTTCTATTTGTTTGTTTGTTGTTGTTGTTCTTTTTTGTTCATAATATAGGCCATGATTGTAAGAATGTCCATGTGAATTTACCATTTTCTGCTGCTCATCTTTCAGACACAATTTTGAATAAGTTTCCCGAAAACGGAGAAACCATTGCGAAATATTTTTTATATTTCTGTTAATCATTCATTAACAAAGCCATTCAAATGACTTACAGTTATAGCTCATAAGTAAGCAGAGACAACTTGTAGATTAACACAAAATATTGGGAGGGGGAAAGAGTCATTTCTAAAACGTTTTCTGCACTTTTTTCTGTATCAGGCTTTATTGCGTCTACACATCTCCAGTTCACGACAGCAACGTCTTTCGTTCCATGTCTACACGGTCAAGCCACATGTGGCCACTTTTCTTCCAGATCTGCCGGCCGCCATGCAGCTTGGTGGTCAGAACAGTTGTAGTCGGCCATGTCTCCTGTTGACCCACTTGACAGAGGCGACATCAGTGCAACATCACATAGGCGACATCACTTCGTAATGCAGATGACACCTTGCTAATTGCAGAAAATGAAAAAGACCTACAAAACCTTGTGAATATAATAGAAATAGACAGCAAAAATAAAGGGCTGGAGCTAAATACCAAGAAGACTGAAGTCATGGTAATCAGTAAAAAAAACAAAAAAACAACAACAGGAAAACCCCTCCAAAATAACAGCAAATGCACGGCACAACATTGAAATAGGTAGATAAGTTTAAATATCTGGGAACGGTCATCTCACCAGATGGCAGATGCACATCAGAAATAGCCAGCAGAATCGGCCGAGCTGAAACAGCATTCAAGAACACGAAAAGCGTTCTTACCAACAAATGCCTATCAGTTAACATCTGGAAGAGAATTCTTGAATATTATATAGAACTGATACTGTTGTACGGTTGTGAGGCGTGGACAGTCAACACGCAAAGTCTGATCAAGATTGAGAAACTGAAATGTGATTTCTAAGAAGAATGTTGAAAGTTCCATGGACAGCAAAGACAACAAACGAGACTGTCTTGAAGGAGGCAGACACAAGAAGATCATTAATAAAGAAGATTATGCAAAGACAAGCAACATTTGTAGGACATTTTATGAAGAAAGAGAAATTAGAGCACCTAGTCACAACAGGAAAGCTGAAGAGAAAAGAGAGCACCAGGTAAACCCAGGGTGAAAATACTGAATGGAAGGGACAGATTCGTATGGAGGGCCATGATCGCCAACGCCATGCGGCAGGGCACGTGATGATGATGATGATTTTTTTTTATCGAGATCTTCCCCAGAGAGAGAGTGAGAGAGAGAGAGAGAGAGAAAGAGAGAGAGACAGACAGACAGACAGAGACAGAGAGAGACAGAGATAGAGGGGGGCGGGTCATTTATTAGCTGTATGCTTTAAAGGTTAAATCGCATAAGATATGCAATCTGGTTTTGGAGGAATGAGATTCGTACATCAAAACTATACCAAACGTGGGAAACCCCCGCCAAAGTCAGAATATACAACTGTACAGCAACATCACGAGAGTAAAGTGTGGGCCAAACAACCGGAACAACGTTTGAAACGCGTCCGAAAAAGAAAAACACTGCAAAGACCATAGGGGAAAAAAACTAAAATTAGGCAGTTGGGCTACGATGAAACCGAAAATCACAGAAAGATGGAATAAGATCTGTTGAAATACAGGCCTGGAATCTTTAACGGAACATAGAGCGAGAAAATTTAGACTTCAGACGTCTGGGAGAACACTGACTCTGAAAATACATTCCGTGGTATAGACATTGGGGGTTATTGACGGTGACCTCTAGAACGTAAAACCAGTAATATGGACTTGGGGAAATATAAACCTGGGGGTACATAGATCTTAGGAAATAAATACTTGGGGTAACAAAGACTTGGGGAAACATAAATGTAATGAAACATAGACCTGAGGGAGCACTGACTGCGGGAACATGGACTTGGGCGATCGTACACTTCTTGAATTTGGGTGGAATACAGACCTCGACATAAAGGCCAGTGGAAAATGGACCAGGGAACAAAGACATGGCTGATCACTTACTTGCAGACTTTAAAACCTCGGGATAGAAACACAGACCTTGGATAACTCTGATCCGGAGGAACACAGGGTAGCGAGAATGGCCATAATGGAACATAATAATATAAGCTTATAGCTGAGAAATGGAAGAGCATAGACCTAACCCGTCTCTACATGCAATCATGTTACCTCAGGTGTGAAATACATTTTTCAGTTAATTCCCTTTCTATCTTTTTTTTTTTTTTTTTTTTCATTCTTCTTTTTCGTGTGTGTGTGTTGTCATCCTCAGTCTTTTCTTTCTTCTTTCCTTCCATTCTTCTTTCCATCTTTTGTTTCCATCTTTATTTTCTTTCTTTCTTTCTTGAATCATCCATCCTTTAGTAGTTCTTTGCTCAATTTTTAAATCTATCTCTTCCATTTGTTCGCTTTCCTTGTGTACTTTCTTTTATTCCTTCTTTCATTTCTTCGTTTTCTCTCTTCCTTCTTTCCTTCCTGTTCTCTGTTCCTTCACTCTTCTTTATCTCCCTTCCGTTATTCCTTCCTTTTCCCCCAGTTCTTTCTTTCCTCTTTTCTGTTCCTTCTTCTTTTCCTTTCTTGCTTCAAATCCACGGGCATGTTCCGACTGAGAACTACTTGACTCCTTCCCCTACCTCAACCCCCCCCCCCCCGCCCCAAACCATCCCCTCCCATCCCCGTCATCCGCTTCTTTCGGTGGGCCACTCACTTCAAAGCACGTAAACATACGTCAAAGCACTCTTGCAACCAACCACACTGCTCAAGAGTTGTACTGACAAGCTCACTTTTCTAGTCTCCCTCGACTTCTTTCTTCTTCTTTCATCTGTCCCAATGTACCGTCATTGGTGTCGCAGGGAAAGCAGTTGACGGCCAGCAACCAGCTGTAGGGTCTGAAGTAGCAGTGTCACATCAAGGTCCCTTTCACGCCATCAATCCACGTCTTCCTTGGTTTGCCTCTCGCTTTAAGTCTTTAAATCCAGATGGTTTTGTTTGTGTGTTGTTTTTAATAATATGTTTCTAGAGCTAGCAGGCGGTGTTGCATAACCAAACCACTTAATTCACCGTTGAGGAATGTGGTGGTGGATCGATGTTGTTTCCGCCATTTTCTCTGATCTTGGTGTTTCTGATTTGGTCGCGTCTAGTCTTACTAACAGTTCTTCACAAATAAAGTATCTTGCAGTCAGAACAGAGATAGAGGGGGGGGGGGGGGGGTAGAGAGAAAGAGAGAGAGGGGAGGAGAGAGAATGAAGGGGGGAGCAGAGAGGAAGGGAGACTGTGCTATAATTGATGGCACGCATGTGTGTCCCTTCTCTGTCTGTTTCTCTCTTTGTATTTCTCTGTCTCTCGTACACACACATGCACTCACGCAAACCTACTGATGAATATACGTTTACGTGTCGTCGTGCATGCACACACACACACACACACACACACACACACACACACACACACAACACAAAACACATACACACACACACACAAACACACACACACACAAACACACACACACACATTTTCAAAATTGAAACAGAAACACACTGATTTCACTTTGTATTTACACTTTGCTAGGCATTTACTGCACAGTCCTGTAGGTCGTTTCCTTTGATTAAGACCGATTGTTTTTATACCTGTAACTCCCACCTACCTCTGTTTGTTTGCTTGTTAGTTTTATCATTACTCCTTGACTGTTACAATGTTTTTATTCGGTAAGATTATCCTTTTCTACCCCTCTACCCCACCAGATAATCACAGATGGTTTGTCATAACCCAGCACGGGATACGCTCGTTGCATGCGCATGCGTATACGTGCACACACTCACACCACAACACACACACACACACACACATACACACACACACGCGCGCGCGCGCGCGGTTACATACACACATACAGCCCTGAGCAATCTGTTCAAGCCTAATCGTTCTAATGTTATGATTGCTTTTCTATTGTCCTATAAAAAATTTTTTTTAATGTTAATTAATATGTTAAACTGTCTTTATGATTTCGTAGAATCTTCCACCCCATAGACACCTTTTTTTTCCGTCTAAAAGCACATATGTGAATAGACGTTAAAAGAAATAACGAACGAACACACACACACACAAACACACACACTTTAAGAGACAAGAGAGAAAGAATGAAAAAAAGACTTCTCTGGTCCATTCAGCAACCACCAGTAATGGCGACAGAGAGGCTGCAATGACAATGGTGTCACTGGCATTATTGACAATGAGACTTATGATGGCGATAGTGATAATGACAGTTATAACAGTGAGAATGACGAGGACAGTAGTGATTACACCAATGATGGTGACCTCAGTAATAGTGACCATTCTGACAATGACAGCGACAATAACCCGGTCAGTGATGACACACCTTAACTCGGACACCACGATAGTTATATGGACATCACCAGTCAGTGTGGCAGAGTGTATTACATTGGACTACGACTGTGGGATGTCATAGGTTCCAACCTCTGTCAGTTCAAGTAATTAAAGTGGGATTTTAGGTCCTGATTGGCTACTGTCCAGCGCAGAGAGTGCAATGTGCTGGGAAGACTGAGACCACGCAGTCGAGTCTCATCTACTATACAGATGTGTCTTTGACAGTATTGCCCAAATTTCCTGACCAACACAGCAAATGTCTGTATCTTTCAAGCCTGATTGATTCCATAGATATGATACAAAAGTATGTGGAGGCCACAGCCCTGACACCAGTCTCAGTCCAAGATGGAACTCCATAGTGTCCTGATCAGCTAGAAATCAGTCATCTGCTGTGATGGTCAGGAAATTTGAGCAACACTCTTAAAACATTACATCCGTATAGATCTAGTGGATGATACTCGACAGTGTGGTCCCAGTCTTCCCGATAAGCATGAAAACTGTTCCAGATTTATGTGGCCTTGACCTCTAGGTGACCTCAGTTTCGGTTTCTTCCATCACATCCTTGCTTGAGGTAAATTAAAGCTGTGGCCTTTGGTGTCAATGGTTCATGAAGACTGTGGTATGAGGGCCGTGGCGGTGGTCTCCTTACTAGTGGTATCTCAGCTGGCTCCGCAACTGAGCAATTACTGCCGTTGGTAGGGGGTGGGGGTATTATGCAGCGTCCTTAGTAAGTTTAATCAGAATCAGGCACTTCTTAACACCACCGAAATGACACAGCTGCAGTGCGGAGTCTTCTTTTGTGGGTTGCCTCATGATGGTTCACATCACTGGCTCCCATGGGCTTCGTGTCACTGGGACTTCAACTGAATGAACTTGGGGTTGATGGTGTGTTGAAGAGCCGAAATGAGCGGCGTAAGACTAACGCCAGTGAAGAGGCGCAAAAAAGAATTGGGAAGTGGAGAGATGATGTGGACAGCAACATTTATGAGAAAGTGGAATGTAAGAGTTGAAGCGTATAATGCTGAGCACAAGGAAATGTGGGCACAGTGACATGTTGGCACAATAAGCTGTGTTCAGATAAAACGTTCACTGCCAGGCAGGCATATGGCACATGGGCGCATCAGTGTGATCTCCAGTGCAGTGGTGGCCAAGCGGTTAACGTGTCCATCTAGGATACGAGGAGCTCCGGGATCTTTCCCCGCCTCACTCGTACTATCCAATTTTTACTTGTGTACTCAAAGGATAAATGCCCATTTCATTATACACAGACATAGACAAAGTATTTCTTTTCAAACACAAAACGCGACAGGTCAAGTGGGTAAGACGTCAGTCAGACTTCCAATGAGAAAGTCTGGGTTTGATCCTGCATGAACACTTCCTGCCTGGTGGGTAAACAGATTCCTCTAATTTCCCAGGCCACGGTGATCGTATATGCAGACATGTTAGCGTCTGATTCCCATTTGCATGTATGCGGGCGGAGAACATTAATTAGACCCTTTAAAGATCTGTAAGACATGTCAAAGTCCGGTGGCTTATGGAAACATGAAAACACCAGCATGCACGCCCACTGAACACATCGTATGCACACTGTGCTGTAACAACATACCACCTGCCATACACTGTGGGCAAACGATGTGCAGAGACACGCGTCCGAGAAAGTCGGAACATTAAAAAGATGATGAATAAATAAATTAACAAAATGAAGCCAAATTTCGTGACCATGATAGCCTAAGGTCGTCATCATGTTGTAAAAGAAATCAAAGCAGAACACTTACAGAATGAACATGACGCTGAGCTGTTTGAAACAGAGACTGAACATTCATCCGTACGAGCTGTAATATATCCTGCTCGTTTACTGCGGTGTAGTCTTACTAAAACAACCTCTTGCTGTTAGAAGTTTGAATCTGGAGTTTAACCCCAGAGGGATTCATTGTGTTCCGACAATTCCATATGCCCTCCATCCAAATTTGCCAGCCGTTATCTGGCAGATTACTTAAGCCTGTGCAAAACCCTAGGCGATGGCAAAGTGTTGATATGGAGAGTGGAAAGGGACCTATGGAACACTGACAACACCTGAATGACAGGACCATTAAGATGCGTAACAAACAAGTCAACTTGTATGTTGCGGCATGGGAAAGTCGACGACTCTGTCAACTATACAGCTAGCTAGTCCACATACAGAAGGAAACATTTTAATCAAAGCTTCTAATGAGGATTGAACTCACGACTTGTGGTTTACAGAACCAGTGCAGTCACCACTGAACTCTCAGAAATAGCGCTCGGGTATAAGTTCGTATTACAGACAAAATTATCTTGAAAAGATTTTTAAATCCAAACAAATAAAACAACAACAACACCAACACCACTACCACCACCACCACCATCACCACCACCAGCAGCAGCAGCAGCAGCAGCAACAACAACAACAACAAAGCTCCTCTTCATATGTAATTTCGATGAATTTCAACGGTCGGTTTGAGAAGACATTTCTTCAATTAATTTCATTTTCTTTAGTTTTGCCAGTACAATAGATCTCTACCTTTTTTTACGTACGAACTTTTACCAAATTCTCATGTACACGTATGTATACATAGCACTGTAGATAAATTCACTGTACAGTCGATTTATGGGAGGTGTGGTGGCACAGCGGTCAGCGCTCCGTGCTTAGAACCTCCTCACATTATGTATGATCGGAGATATGTGAAGGTTGCGAGTTCGATCCTCATCCAGTTTAACTTATTTTTGTTTCTTGTTACCCTCTCTCTCTCTCTCTCTCTCTCTCTCTCTCACACACACACACACACACACCACACACACACACACACACACACACACACACACACAATGTTTTTGTTGTTGTTGTGGTTTTGCTTTTGTTTATTTATTTTAAAGATACTGATAGCGGATTGTTAGTCTGTTGGATGAGATCCTATGTGCAGAGTGCACTTTCGCACATTGCATACTTTATGCCCTCAGATCTTCTTCTTCTTCTTCTTCTTCTTCTTCTTCTTCTTCTTCTTCTCTCTCTCTCTCTCTCTTTCTCTCTCCTCTCTGCTTTGTCTTTTTGTGTTTGTTTTTTGTTTTGCTTTTTAAAAAAATATACTTTAGATGATGGGCTCAACTGATGGCGAGCTGCTAGTCCCTTAGAAGAGATTCCATGGACATAGCGCACTTTACCCATGGCAGTGATGGAGTTAACTCTGGTAAATTACAGAAGTCCATTTCAACACAGGAGCAGAAGTGCACGCAAATAAGAAAAAGAGGAGATGGTGAGGGGTGAAAGGTAGCACTATGGTCACACATTCTCCGCAGTGAGAACTGCCCGAATTTCACACCGTAAACCTCTTCTGACAAAACGTAGATATTATACGATTGAATGCAGCACACATGGACCATACCTGGGTCACAACAGTCATTAATGCTGTTTTAGCAAGGAAGATACAATTTTATTATTTTTATCAGTTTCATATTGACCTAGTTGCATGCAATACATATGAAGCATGTCGTTTCTTTTTTCTGCTTGATTTTGTTTGTTTGTTTTGTGGGTTTCTTCTTCTTCTTTTTGTTTTAGTGTTTCAAAACATTCCTTCTTCTTCACTGGTCCTTTTTAGCACCTTCTTCAGGTGTCACTACATTGCATGCTGCACTATCTGTTTGTCAGTCAATGTACGACTGAAAATATTTATTGGTATTTCTTACATGTGATAACATGCCAGGGTTTACTGATGACTCTGTAGTATGCATGCGAGTGTTTACTGTGTTAAAGCAATGACATTTTTTTCATGCAAACGATCATGAAGTATGTAAACAAATTACATTCTCACTAGACACTTTTCGTCCATATCCATCTCAGCATCTTCTCCACATCCACCTCCACCAACCCTGCTTTTGTGTCTACATCTATGTTCGACTGACTACGTGTGAGCGCACATGCATTTTATTGACTGTTTATTGGCCGAGTTTAATCATATGCTGGCCATCATAGTCTTTCTCACCAATTTTTTTCTGATGACAATGAACTTTGCATGCTTGGTGATATTTCTCAGCTTCCTTCTCTTATCCACCACACTTATCTCAGACTTAAAAGAGTGGATAGCAAACAATACATGTCAACTAAACAACGACAAAGCTGAAATGACCTTCACTGCACCTAAAGACGTGTGTCCACCGACTGTGTTCCTTCTTCTGTCCAACTAGAAAGCTGCCTCATTCAGACCTCTGTGAATGTGCACAGTCTGAGCGTTACACTTGATCAGACACTTTCTTTTCAACATATTCCCCATCTGTCGTGTGTGTTACTTGGAGCTTCGTCGAATTGGTTCTGTTCGCCATCTCCTCTTTGAGGATGCACCAAAACACTCGTTTCTGTTTTAAAGAGTTTTTATGGTAATATTCTCCTGGCTGGCTGTCCTCAGAATCTTCTCCTCTGACTGCAGAAACACAAAACAGTGCTGCTCAATTAAGTCATCTTTAGATGCTGTAAGTCCTCCCACGTCACTCCCCTGCTTCTTTCTCTTCACTGGCTCCCCGTTCTGCCGTGCTTTAACTCTTTGACTCCTGCACCCTGTCCACCAGAACACTGCGTTGTCAACATGCTAGAAAAGCAAAAATTAACCCTTTGATTCCCTCACCCTATCCACCAGCTTCCTCAGGAAGCTGGTGGATAGGTGAAGGATCCCTCACCCTATCCACCAGCTCCTACAGGAAGCTGTGATAGGAGAATCAAAGGGTCAAGTTTTTGCAGTTGGTATGTAGGGTGCGGGAGTCAAAGGGTTAAATCCCTGAATAGGCTGACTCCTTCCTAACTTGTTGATCATCTTCACATCTACACTCCCTCACAATAGCTGCACTCCTCATTGGATACTCATCTCTTCGATTCCTTGCTTTCGTTCATGACCTCTGGCCAACGTTCATTCTCGTTCAAAGCGCCATCTCCATGGAACAAACTTCCCCCGTCAATCGGCAGTTCTAATTCTCTGTCAAAGGTCAAATCCTCTCCGAGTTGGTAAATGTACGGTGTGGGTGCTGTTTCGCTTGTGCATTGTTTATTTATTTATTTATGCGTATCTTTGTAATTGTAAGACCTCAGGCTTTATTAAGACTAAGCAGCATGAATGTTCCATGTCATCATTACTATCATTAAACGTTCAGCCAATGTATGACTCAAAATCGTTTGTCAATTACACAAAACGATCCTGAAGCGTTAGGAAAAGGAGAGTGTTACAATGGCTTGACCATCCTCTTAGCGTTTTGCAACAGCTCGTTTCCGCCGCACAGACGTTTACAGTCTTTAGTTTCCGCTCCGTGCTCCCCATGACTCTTGTGTGCTCATCAAAGGGACATCAAAGTAAAATGGCTGTTTTAAGTGCTGGGTACTACAAGCACCGCTTCAGCCTTTGCTGACAGCTGTGTTTTGCGGTATGGGCATACCGTCAAATGATTAAAGCTCTCCTCATTCGTGCAAGCTCCTGCATGCATTGATCGTATATTCATGTATGCATGCGAGTTTTGGACCCTAAAATCAGGACTAGGTACAAAGGAGAATGCAAGCTGCAGACCTCTTGCGTTTGCCACATTTGGTCGCATCTGGCGGTAAATGTGACCGTTTTTTGTAGTTCCTACCTGTTGCCATGGAGCTTTGTGGTCATAGGAGTTGTAGTCGGCCATGTCCCCCTCTCTGCTTGATAAAGGTGATATCGCTGTAATATAACATTCAGCTGTATGGTCCTGTTGACCGCGGGGCAGGTTAGTAAAGGTGTCGGTTTGAACTTGCGGTTCACAAGGGCGTTGAGTCGGTTGTGGCTGGCGATCAGAACAACGTGCTATCTCGACAGAAAGTACTAGTCGTTCATTTCTGTCTGAAGTTTAATTAAAAAGTGATCTGTTGTAACTTTTCATCTTGCTGTAGCTGACGCTGTTATCTGGTTGGACTTCCTGGGCTCCTCTTTCTGGTAGCTCATCTACTCTCTCGTTTCATAATATCCCAGTGGGCGGAGATCCGCTCATGGGCCACTCTTCTGGTTCTTCTGACTCGTTGGAAGGCCTTGATCAAGTGGGTGAGCTTTTCAGTCTTCAAGACATGCATAACTGACAGGGCTTCAGAGAGGAAGACAGTTACAGAAAGAGGTGCTGTAGAGTTTTCCATGGTGTCTCATACTATAGCTGCTACGTCTACGTTTACGTTTCCCTTGAATGCTAACGTCACTGGTTGGGACCTGAGGGCAAAAGAAGATAAAGTCCCCCTCCATGCTGGTCTGTCTGTGGCACACACCAAGAGTTCTGGAATATTCATGTCTGTCCATTTTTTTGTCACGTTGTCTGACCAGTTCTTCAGTTGCCGCTCTCGTCTGCGCCCTCCCTTGACAGTGCACTTCAGCTTCCGTGGCTTCGTGGTGACAAGGAGAGGTTCCTGGGGACCACAAAGTTCCCAACCTTGCCCCTCACACACTCACTGGTCTTGTGCCTCAAGTAGGACATGCACAGCAGCTTCCTCAGACATTCCGTCTCAAACATCTAAATTCGTCTTTCTCACTCTGTCAGCAATGTGCATGACTCACACCCATATAGCAGAGTGGGTAACACCAGAGAAATGAAGAGCTTGTACATAGTGTTGAAAGCTAGTGTTGAGTCTAACGATCGCTGCAATGGCTGTGGCAGATTTCTGCTGTGCAGGTTCCATTCTTAGACATGGTCGCTCTTTATTGTTTGAAACTGGACACAATGGACTAGGGACCTGGAGGTCGTGTGTTCGAATCCCATCAGTTAAAAGGATGGGGGTTTCCCCCTAACTAGCTTCTACCTACAGCTGAGAAGGCTCTGGGCTCTCATTGGGAAGATTAGGACCACACAGTCCAGTCTCATTCACTTTACAGATGCGTTAGTGAAAGTGTTGCTCAAAATTCTTGACCAGTACTGCCTTTATCTGTATCTCTCTGGCCTGGATGTCGCCAGGATATATTATGAGAGTAAGCGTAGAGTACAGCTCTGTTACACTATCTCAGTCCTAGATGGAAATTGAGAGCATCATAATCATCATCCTCATTATCATGAACTCATCAGTCTTCATAGCACTGGAAAACTGTCCAGACTCTGCAGTCTTCCAGGCCCTGATCTCGTGCTGATCTGTTATGGTTGCCTTTACCGCCTACATGCTTGAAGTGAATTCAAGTTGGTGTTTTAGATATCAGTGATTCATGGGGACTGTCGTTGGAGGGTCGTGGTGGTGGTCTCCTGACCGTGGGTCTCTCACTTGGTGTGGCTCCATGTCTTGACCACCATCACTGTCGTCAGAAGGGAATGGGGGCTTAATGGGCAGTGTTCCTAACAAAGTAGACCACAACAGGCACTGCTGAACTCCACCAGAGTGACCCAGAGACAATGCAGTCTCCTATCGTGAATGACCACACTGCGGCTTGACATTGCTGTCGGGGCTTCCTTGTGATGATACTTTGGTGTGTGAATATTTAATTGTGCAGAACGACCTTGGGTTTGGTGGTGTGTGAATAGTTAACTGTGACTGAACGACCATGGGTTTGGTGGTGTGTGAATAGTTAACTGTGACTGAACGACCATGGGTTTGGTGGTGTGTGAATAGTTAACTGTGACTGAACGACCATGGGTTTGGTGGTGTGTGAATAATTAACTGTGACTGAACGACGTTGGGTTTGGTGGTGTGTGAATAGTTAACTGTGACTGAACGACATGGGTTTGGTGGTGTGTGAATAGTTAACTGTGACTGAACGACCATGGGTTTGGTGGTGTGTGAATATTAACTGTGACTGAACGACGTTGGGTTGGTGGTGTGTGAATAGTTAACTGTGACTGAACGACCTTGGGTTTGGTGATGTGTGAATAATTGACTGTGACTGAACGACCTCGGGTTTGGTGATGTGTGAATAGTTAACTGTGACTGAACGACCTTGGGTTTGGTGGTGTGTGAATAGTTAACTGTGACTGAACGACCTGGGTTTGGTGGTGTGTGAATAGTTAACTGTGACTGAACGACCTTGGGTTTGGTGATGTGTGAATAATTGATATTGACTGAACGACCTTGGATTTGGTGATGTGTAAATAGCTGACTTTGGACAAACGACCTTGGGTTCGGTGGTGTGTGAATAGCCGGAATGAGCGGCGTGGAGTCAGTGCAACTAAAACCGCGCAGAAGATGGGACAGAGAAAAGGAAAAGAAAAGAAAACCACAAACTGATATTTTTCATTATGTGAATCATTACGAGGATCTCTTGACCACTTGTAAAGAAGGAAACTAAAATGATATGAGCACATTATAACATCATAATTATGTGACTTTCCAGTGCTTTAATCCTCAAAGGCACAGGGCATCGAAAGAAGACAATACAGAGAAAGGAAAGAAAGAAGGACAATACAGACAGAGGAAAGAAAGAAGACAATACAGACAGAGGAAAGAAAGAAGACAATACAGACAGAGGAAAGAAAGAAGACAATACAGACAGAGGAAAGAAAGAAGACAATACAGACAGAGGAAAGAAAGAAGACAATACAGACAGAGGAAAGAAAGAAGACAATACAGATAGAGGAAAGAAAGAAGACAATACAGACAAGGAAAGAAAAAAGACAATACAGACAGAGGAAGGAAAGAAGACAATACAGACAGAGGAAAGAAGACAATACAGACAGAGGAAAGAAAGAAGACAATACAGACAGAGGAAAGAAAGAAGACAATACAGACAGAGGAAAGAAAGAAGACAATACAGACAGAGGAAAGAAAGAAGACAATACAGACAGAGGAAGGAAAGAAGACAACAAAGAGGGAAAGAAAGAAGACAATACAGACAGAGGAAAGAAAGAAGAAGACAGAGAAAGCAGAAGAAAAAGGAAAGAAAGAAGACAATACAGACAGAGGAAAGAAAGAAGGAACAATACAGAGAGAAAGAAAAAACAATACAGAAGAGGAAGAAAGAAGACAATACAGACAGAGGAAAGAAAGAAGACAACAAAAGAGGAAAGAAAGAAGACAATACAGACAGAGGAAAGAAAGAAGACAACATACAGAGGAAAGAAAGAAGACAATACAGACAGAGGAAAGAAAGAAGACAATACAGAGAGAAAGAAAGAAGACAATACAGACAGAGGAAAGAAAGAAGACAATACAGACAGGAGAAGAAGAAGACAATACAGACGAGGAAAGAAAGAAGACAAACAGAAGAGGAAAGAAAGAAGACAATACAGACAGAGGAAGGAAAGAAGACAATACAGAAGAGGAAGAGAAAGACAATACAGACAGAGGAAAGAAAGAAGACAATACAGAGACAGAGAAGGAAAGAAAGAAGACAATACAGAAGAGGAAAGAAAGAAGACAATACAGACAGAGGAAAGAAAGAAGACAATACAAGAGGAAAGAAGGAAGACAAAAGAAGGAAGAAAGAAGACATACAGAGGAAAGAAAGAAGACAATACAGACAGAGGAAAGAAGAACAATACAGACAGAGGAAAGAAAGAAGACAATACAGACAGAGGAAAGAAAGAAGACAATACAGACAGAGGAAAGAAAGAAGACAATACAGACAGAGAGAAGAAAGAAGACAAGACAGGACAACGAAAGGAAAAGAGACAGACAAAGAAGACAATACAGGGGAAGAAAGAAGACAATACAGACAGAGGAAGAAAGAAGACAATACAGACAGAGGAAAGAAAGAAGACAATACAGACAGAGGAAAGAAAGAAGACAATACAGACAGAGGAAAGAAAGAAGACAATACAGACAGAGGAAAGAAAGAAGACAATACAGACAGAGGAAAGAAAGAAGGGACAATACAGACAGGGAAGAAGGAAATAAGAAAAAAGACACGACAGGAAGGAAAGAAGACAATACAGACAGAGGGAAAAGAAAGAAGACAATACAGACAGAGGAAGAAAGAAGACAATACAGACAGAGGAAAGAAAGAAGACAATACAGACAGAGGAAAGAAAGAAGACAATACAGACAGAGAGAAGGAAAGAAGACAATACAGACAGAGGAAAGAAAGAAGACAATAATCAGACAGAGGAAAGAAAGAAGACAATACAGACAGAGGAACAGAAAGAAGACAATACAGACAGAGGAAAGGAACAGAGAAGGACAAAGTACAACTAGAGGAAAGAAAGAAGACAATACAAGACAGAGGAAAGGAAAGAAGACAATACAGACAGAGGAAGAAAGAAGACAATACAGACAGAGGAAGGAAAGAAGAAATACAGACAAGAGGAAAGAAAGAAGACAATACAGACAGAGGAAAGAAAGAAGACAATACAGACAGAGGACAGAAAGAAGAAAACAGACAGAGGAAGGAAAGAAGACAATACAGACAGAGGAAAGAAAGAAGACAATACAGACAGAGGAAGAAGGAAAGACAATACAGACAAGGAAGAAGAAACAATACGACAGAGAAGGAAAGAAGACAATACAGACAGAGAGGAAGAAGAAGACAATACAGACAGAGGAAGGAAAGAAGACAATACAGACAAGGAAAGAAAGAAGACATATCAAGACAGAGGACAGAAAGAAGAACAATACAGACAGAGGAAGAAAGAAGACAATACAGACAGAGGAAAGAAAGAAGACAATACAGACAGAGGAAGAAAGAGAAAAAGAAGAGAATCAGACAGAAGAAAATAGAAAGGAAGAAAGAAGACAATACAGACAGAGGAAGAAAGAAGACAATACAGAAAGAAAAGAAGACAATACAGACAGAGGAAAGAAAGAAGACAATACAGACAGAGGAAAGAAAGAAGACAATACAGACAGAGGAAAGAGAAAGAAGACAATACAGACAGAGGAAAAGAAAAGAAGACAATACAGACAGGGAAAGAAAGAAGACAATACAGACAGAGGAAAGAAAGAAGACAATACAGACAGAGGAAAGAAAGAAGACAATACAGACAGAGGAAAGAAAGAAGACAATACAGACAGAGGAAAGAAAGAAGACAATACAGAAGAGGAAAAAGAAAGACAATACAGACAGAGGAAAGAAAGAAGACAATACAGACAGAGGAAAGAAAGAAGACAATACAGACAGAGGAAAGAAAGAAGACAATACAGACAGAGGAAAGAAAGAAGACAATACAGACAGAGGAAAGAAAGAAGACAATACAGACAGAGGAAGAAGAAGACAATACAGACAGAGGAAAGAAAGAAGACAATACAGACAGAGGAAAGAAGAAGATAGACAATACAGACAGAGGAAAGAACAAAGGACAAACAGAAGAGAAAGAAAGAAGACAATACAGCAGAGGAAAGAAGACATACAGACGAGGAAAGAAAGAAAGACAATACAGACAGAGGAAAGAAAGAAGACAATACAGACAGAGGAAAGAAAGAAGACAATACAGACAGAGGAAAGAAAGAAGACAATACAGACAGAGGAAAGAAAGAAGACAATACAGACAGAGGAAAGAAAGAAGACAATACAGAGGAGAAAAAGACATACAGACAGAGGAAAGAAAGAAGACAATACAGACAGAGGAAAGAAAGAAGACAATACAGACAGAGGAAAGAAAGAAGACAATACAGACAGAGGAAAGAAAGAAGACAATACAGAGGAAGAAAGAAGACAATACAGAAGGAAAGAAAGAAGACAATACAGACAGAGGAAAGAAAGAAGACAATACAGACAGAGGAAAGAAAAGAAGACAATACAGACAGAGAAAGGAAAGAAGACAATAAAATAAACAACACAGAAGGCATGCCCGACAACACTACTAAACGGACCAGGAAAAGTTTTGGTGACAACCAGACACTTGGCCACAACCGCCTGAAATGGAGTCAGCTGGTGCAGCGCTCATTAAATCTATTGACTTTATGAATCTGCTGGGTTATGGGTCCAGTAAACAGCCATTGATTTCAATGATGATGATGATGCTGATCCACCACTACCAGCACAACCACCATCATCAACATCATCATCATATCATCATCATCATCATTATTATCATCATCATTATCAAACCATTCTTATGTAGTACTATCTTTTATAAATGTCAGGCAGTAAAGAAATTTGAAAAATGAGAATGAAAATAGTGGAGTGATTACTAGAGACCTGACTATTCCCGGCTCAGCTGTATAGACATCACTCTTTTTCTTCACAATTTTATCTTCCCCAGCTCTGAACAGTGTCAGACACCCATTTACAGCTGGATGAGCTGTGGCAGCCACAGACGCAGTTTTCTCCAGCAATACTGGAACCTGCACAGTCAAAAAGAGTTGAAGTGAGAATTATTCAAGACGATCCCATCACGCTCGAGCAATTCCATATGTGCTCCACATAATCTGCCATCTGGAAGAGTCCTTGAGCCTACACAAAATCCTATGCACTAGCAGGTCTTGAAATGGAGAGGCTGGGAGACACAGGTCCTGCTAGACTCTAAGCTGACACCCCCAGAATAACTGAAGCATTTATGATGGGCAGCGAACAGGCCAGTTTTTATGTTGTGGTCTAAGATTGAACTCGGTCAGAGAGGAAGGAGAGGTAACCGGTTAGCGCAACAGACTGCAAACTGGAAACTCGTGGGCTCGATTCCCATCAGCCCATGAAAATTATTGTCGGGATTTCAGGATCACGACCAGCTCTTTGTTGAGCATGCTATAGGCTCATTTGGAAGACTAAGACCACACACCCGATTCTCATCCATTTTACGGATGTGCCATTGAGAATGTTGCCCCAGTTTTCCTGAGTTACACTGCAGGTAACTGTATATCTCAGGCCTGGTTGACGCCAGGGTATGTTATGAAAGCAAGCATCGAGTACAGCCCTGTCGCGCAGTCTTAATCCGAAATGGTACACCACAGCGTCATCATTGTCATCCCCATTCTCACCATCAAAGCATTGTGAAAATTGGACAATAACACAAAAGCAGGGCAGAAAGGGGGACAAAAAAGAAATAGACTCTCTCTCTCTCTGTCTTCTCTCTCTCTCTCTCTCTCTCTCTCTGTCTCCTTTACGTCAACAAGGTCACACGGTACAGATACATAAATTATGATGATGAAAGCCTCTATGCATCTGACCCCTTCAACCAAAGAGAAAATGTAATGACCTCTACAGACAAAGACCAGGGATAAGAAGATCCCATTCGCCTCCTTGTGACGTCACGTTGCCCATGACGACGCACGTGCCCCGCGAACAAAGCACGCGCCTTCGGAGTGTAGAAAGCAGTTTGCGAGCCCAGTGATGAGGCACAAACTCCGAATGTTACCATGTTTCCAACAATGATACGCTTACCTCTTGCTCCCTTCTTCGCACTTCCCTCCGCCCCCTCCCCCTCTCTCCGTAACACACACATACACACACGCACACACACACACACACACGCACGCACGCACGCACACACGCACGCACGCACACACACACACACACACACACACATTCGCGCCCACACATCAACCTGCACTCCTCAACCCCCTCCCCCTTCGCACGCGCACACATACACACTCGTGCCCACACACACACCTACACTCCTCCCACTCTCTTCATACCTTCACCCTGGACACACACACACATACATGCACGTACACACACACACAGAGGCGCACACACAGAACCTTGTGATGTCCCTGGTGATGGAAAACCGCAGAGTTAGAAGGCGATGGACGGGAGCCGCGTTTGGCGAAAGTTTATGATCATGATGTTGTTTGCCTTTGAACCTTACACACTTCATATTATGGCCTGTCCTTGGTCGTAAAAGTAGTTCCTCTAGTGGCGTGTGTGTGTGTGTGTGTGTGTGTGTGTGTGTGTGTGTGTGTGGTGTGTGTGTGTTTTGGTCGTGCTTTGAAATGTCACATTGTAGCGCGTGTGGTTTAGTAGTTAGTTGTTGTTGTTTTGTTTCTTTATTTTTGTTGTTGTTGTTGGATTGAATTCTTGAACTCAGTGGACGGCGTTGTTAAGGGATAGCAGTTGTTTCATTCAAACCGCTAATGTTGCTTTACTTCACGACAGGGAATGAACTGTTACAAACAAGTTTGAGTCATGTTTTCACTGTCCCAAACCCAAGATCTGGGATTTGTTTTTAGAAAGAGACGACAAGTTTTTATGTCGAGAGGGTAAAATTCCAGTTGGAACACTGGATACCTGCAGCTATTCTGAAGCAAAGCCATAAATAACAATTGTGAAAGAACGATACATTACGCACGCGCACGCGCACGCGCACACACAAACACAAACACACAGACACACATACACACACGCATGAATTGTGACCGACGTTTCTCCAGAAGAGAAAATGTCAGTTTTTTACGGTCCCCCTTTTAAAGCGCCCGGTAAGTAATTACTTTCGCTTGCCACTCTGAAAGGCCAGAGAGGTACGCTAGCCAATTACACAGGAGTATAGAGGACGGTGGGGGGGGGGGGGGGGGGGGGGGCGTGGGTGGAGAGAGGAGGAGGCGGAAGTCTTGATGGAAAGAGGAGTGACATGAAGAGTCTGCTCTGTCGACATGTCGCCTTTCTCGCGTCTTTCAACGCACCAAGACTGGAGGTAGAGCAAGTGAAGGTATACTTCAAAACGTTTTGGAAACTCTTGAAAACCATCCACATGCGGCAGTTAAAGGAATGAAGGGAAAATCATGGACAGGACAGGCAGAAGCAGGAAGCAGTCCAGCAGACATGATAGATGACAGACCTGAAGCAAGCAAAGTACCTGTGAAGTCTTAAACAGTCATAACATTGAATTTTGGTAGACACTGCCATGAAGCACTGCTTAGGGTGCATTACCTCATGCTACATTCAAATCCCACATCTAGAAAACGAAATGCAATTCCGAAAACGTTATCTAGACTATGTACAGAAGGCTCAGAACATATCTAAATAAACATTCAGCGTGGAACAGACTGGAAGCACACTATACAATGAATGTTCCGTATATCAAACCACAACTTTCACAGCTTCACGATGGAAACTGAAGCAGTTACGCATTCTTTCTGATGAAGTGAGAAGAAGCGGTGCAATTAACCTGACTCCACGAAGCTGCTTCGGAAAATAAAAACAGGATTAGGAACTCTACACTGGCATACAGCTGCAAAAACTCACATAGACCAAAGAACTGTCTAGAACAGACTACTGTAAGAAGAAATGAGTGTACTGAAAAAAAGGAAAAGAAAAGAAACTGACAGCAGAGCTGGAAAAATTATATGTAAAGAAAAAAAAAAAGAGCTCAGTCAGAACCACAGTAACTGCCAGCGTACGAATGAAAGAAGACAGGCGCATATTTTCGGCCATTGTCTTTTGTCACACGCACACAAAAGACAAGTAAAGAAAACTAATTCATAAGTTTTAGTACAAAACAACGAAATCCTACCTGTTGGAATGTCTTAGTGTGGTGAATTTGTTTCTTTGCTGTCTTTTGTGTTGGCTTGTTTCGCCGAAAATCTACGCCTAGTGCCTGTCTTCTTTTAATAATTAAACATACGTTCTCATTCAAACATTAAGCGGTTTGCATCTTGGACAATAGGAAGTCCTCAGGAACCTCAACTCCTATTTTCGTAAACATGTTGACAGCCATCATACCACTGAACGCCTTTCAGAGAGAGAGAGTAGTAGGGAGAGGAAATATCTGTAAATCCAAGTTGAAGGGTTCCGATTTTCTCTTGTTTATCTGTCCTTTTCAGTCTATTTCAGTGCTAGTACATAGTGTGTGTGTGTCCCTAGGCTTATATAACTTTTGCTATGATTAGTTAGGACCATTTTTGTAAGAGCTTTGAATGAAAGTTTTAAAGTCGGAGAGCTCTCTCCAGTACAAAAGCAGAGAATCAGTTGTTACTTATACAGAGACAGAAGAGATATCTAAAGAGTAATTATGCCCAGACCTGGAAACCGGTATCATTTTTGAACGTCGTTTAATGGAGGAATTAAAACTTCACGAAACCCCGAACTCATATCAAAGTGAGAAAAAAACAACAACTGAAGGCTTGTCTGTTTCCGTTTCCACTTGTACTTTTGATGATATATACAGGTAGAGAAGGGAGACATTGTAATGTTGTGTGAACGCTGTGGGTGTGTACTCTGTGCCTGTGTACAGGCCTATACGTGAGGCAATCTAGTGTGTACTCTGTGCCTGTGTACAGGCCTATACGTGAGGCAATCTGGTGTGTACTCTGTGCCTGTGTACAGGCCTATACGTGAGGCAATCTAGTGTGTACTCTGTGCCTGTGTACAGGCCTATACGTGAGGCAATCTAGTGTGTACTCTGTGCCTGTGTACAGGCCTATACGTGAGGCAATCTAGTGTGTACTCTGTGCCTGTGTACAGGCCTATACGTGAGGCAATCTAGTGTGTACTCTGTGCCTGTGTACAGGCCTATACGTGAGGCAATCTAGTGTGTACTCTGTGCCTGTGTACAGGCCTATACGTGAGGCAATCTAGTGTGTACTCTGTGCCTGTGTACAGGCCTATACGTGAGGCAATCTAGTGTGTACTCTGTGCCTGTGTACAGGCCTATACGTGAGGCAATCTGTTTTCATCTCTGTTGACAGGTTCCGTCAAGGTGGAGGAAGTCAGTCATCTGAGAGGAAGTAGGTCGGCAAGACATTCACACTGGATCGTTTTGTCCGTCTTATGAATTGTTGAGAGAGCGATAGAGACATGGGAGAGAGAGAGAGAGAGAAAGAGAGAGACAGAGAGACAGAGACAGAGACAAAGACAGAGACAGAGATAGAGACAAAGAGAGACAGAGAGATGGGATGCAGAAAGAACGAATACTAGAACAAAGATAGGTCGCCGTGGTGCACTGGTTGGTGCAATGGACACGTGACAGAAGTCTTGTGGAATGGAATCCCACCAGTCCTTCCTACATCACTGCGGGATTGTTCAGCCTGACCAGCTCTTATCC
>CM060311.1:46085191-46087691 GCA_030674185.1 Monoplex corrugatus
TCGATAGTAAATTCGATCACTGATGTTGTAAGGTGGTCATACCATTTGTTATAGAACGGCACAATCTGTATCTTTAAAATAACACGTGGCACATATATTATAGTATTTGTGTTTTTTGTTTGTTTGTTTGTTTGTTTTTTTTAAACACTGATGTATGTACTGTGTAGAAATCCCTTATGGGCGGGATGGACGTAAAGACGCATGACGGTTGTTTTTCGATGTCGTTTCATTCATGCATGTTTCCTTTTTGCGTAAATGAAACTAAATTGAAGAATAACCCGTCAGGCGCCATAGACAAGTGGATAATGGATAAGTTGTCGGAACTTTCGATCGGAGATTGTGGAATAGATTGATTCTGCCTGGACACCTCCCATCTGGTGGGTAGACGGTGCAGATTTTTCCCATGTTCCATGTCAACATGTGTGTAGATCCTCTTTGTGTGTATACGCACGCAGAAAATCAAATCTGCACGTTACAGATCCTGTAAGTCATGTCAGTGTCCGATGGCTTATGGAAACAAGGAAAACACCCACGTGCGCTCCCACCGAGGACGGTGTATGCAGACTGTGCAGCCACATGCCGCCTGCTGAGTGTGGGCAACAGCAACATGCATACACGTATCAGAGAAAAGTCGGAACGCTAAAAAATGTATACTTGCTCTCTCTCTCTCTCTCTCTCTCTCTCTCTTCTCTCTCTCTCTCTCTCTCTCTCCCACACACACACACACCACACATACACCAGCCGAACGTGTATGTTCAGCCAATGAACAGAATGCCATTTTCCCTGTCGAGGGGCTTGGCATTTGCTTCTCTAAAATGGTTGTACCTTCAATCAGGCCATTCATGTACCTTCAATCAGGGCCATTCATCCTCTCAACATGAGAGTTCATTCCTTCTGGGAGAACCGTCCTGCCGCTACAAAGGGAGCTGTTTGAGTTCAAAGCGAGACAGAAATTCTTTGACTCCCCCCTAACGATTTCCCGTTCTCTGTGGTGTGTGTGTGTGTATGTGTGTGTATGTGTGCGTGTATGTGTGTGTGTGTGTGTATGCGTGTATGTGTATGTGTGTGTGTGTGTGCCCGCGCGCGCGAGTCTATGTGTATATATGTGTATTGTTTGTGGTGTGTTTGTGTGTAACAAGATGGATATATAGACAGATGACAGATTGACAGATAGACAGGCAGACAAAAAAGATAGTAGATAGATAGATAGATAGATAGATAGATGACAGATTGACAGATAGACAGTCAGACAAACAGACAGACAGACAGACAGATGGATAGATGGATAGATAGTTAATAATAGATAGATAGATGACAGATTGACAGATAGACAGGCAGACAAAAGTAGATGATAGATAGATAGATAGATAGATAGATAGATGACAGATTGACAGATAGACAGTCAGACAAACAGACAGACAGACAGACAGATGGATAGATGGATAGATAGTTAGATAGATAGATAGATAGATAGAAGACAGAAGACAGACAAGTAAATAGTAAGATAGATAGATAGACAGACAGACAGACAGACAGACTAGATAGATAGATAGATAGATAGATAGATAGAAGAAAGAAAGAAAGAAAGACAGATAGATAGACAGACAGATAGATAAACAGACAGACAGATAAGTAAATAGATACATAGACAGATAGAAAGGCAGACAGACAGACAGATAGATTGTAGATAGATAATAGATAGATAGATAGATAGATAGATAGATAGATAGAGATAGGTAGAGAGATAGAGAGAGGTAGAGAGACAGATAGATAGATAGATAGACAGACAGATAGATAGATAGATAGATAGATAGATAAATAGATAGATAGATAGATAGATAAAATAGATAAATAGTAGATAGATAAATAGATAGATAGATAGATCGATATAGATAGATAGAAGATAGATAGATAAATAGACGACAGATACATAGACTAGACAGACAGACAGTAGATAGATAAATAGATAGATAGATAGCTAGTAGATAGATAGATAGATAGATAGATAATAGATAGATAGATAGATAGATGTTGATCATGTAATCCCATAACGAGCTTGATTGTTGGAAATGGGAGGGGGACTGTTGGGAGGCAGCAGCAGACAGGATTCTCTATCTCTGTCCTGGGATGGAACAGGTAGCAGAGCAGGCATACTGCTAAGCTGGTCCAGTGTTTGCTGTTAACCACTGAACTCGTTCTCTGTCGATCTAGGCGATGGCATGTTTCCAGCGTGCCCGGAAAGATAGCCTTAGACAGTGTGTCATGAACAGCAACGTGACCAAACCAAACAAGCTTACAATATTTTCCTTTGGCTAGAAACTGTTCCTGTAGGCCCACCAGTATCTTGGTATCGTTTCGTATGTACTCGTTGATATCATGTTCGATGTAACATGTACGTAGCAATTTCCACAGACGCTTGGTGTAAAAGTCGTGAGTCAGAGAGCAGTATCCAACACTGGAGGAGAACAGGGACTGCCAGTGACTTACACAGTCTGTACCA
>CM060311.1:46097691-46112691 GCA_030674185.1 Monoplex corrugatus
CGATACAACGTCTTTTTGTCTGTGATTTGTTTGTGTGTTTGTTCGTTCGTCGTTGCGCATTTTCAATATAAAAATGTAATGATACCATGGCGTTTTCAACTGAAGGCGAAACTAGAAAGTAAAAAAAAAAAAAAAAAAAAAAAAAAAAAAAAGACTGCAGCTGAGATGAGAAGCATAACAAAACATATTCTCCCTTTTACATCCTGTAAACGGCAACAAGAAGACGTAGGATGAAAGAAAACTTTGACGTGAATTTGAGGACAATGGTAGACTGTCACAGCAATAAACTCACAATTTAAATATTCTGAGAAGTTCTTGAGAAAGTGCTATTTTCAGCTTTGTCGTTGTTGTTGTGTGTGTGGCTTTGAACTTTGCACCATGACTTCGAAACTTAGGTATTCCCGACTCATCAACATTCCACATAACTGACAGAAATATGGTAACGATCCATCCATAAACAGCTGAAAAAAACCTTGATAACACATTTTTTATCCGACAAACAGGATGCAGCGCCTCACTCTCCTGTCTATCTGTCTATATGAAATACTCTCTCTATTTTCAAGAAAGGGAAATTAAGAAAAGGAATAAAAGAATGGACAGGTACACCATCACTGCAGCCTGCGCAATACCTGTCACTAGCGTCAAACTCACTGTACCACACCGTAACTGTTTGCCTGTCTCGGTGTGTCCAGTCAGTGTGGGGGTTATACGAGAAGACTGATGTCTGCCAGGTCACTGACCCTCACTGAGAGACTTTTTAACCTTTCTGTTCTCAGGGTCCCAAAACTCCATTCTCTCTCTCTCTCTCTCTCTCTCTCTCTCTCTCTCTCCTCTCTCTCTCTCTCTCTCTCTCTCTCTCTCTCAAGAAACAAAGCGGCTACGATTGTCAGTAAATTTAGATAAGTCTAAAATAATAGTTTTTCGAAAGGGTGGTTTTCTTGGTTCAAAAGAAAAATGGGATTTTAATGGCAATAATTTGGAAGTGGTGAATTTGTACAGGTATTTAGGCCTCACTGTTTCAACTAGACATAGTTTTGTAACTACAATGGAAGAAGCTAAAGTTAAAGGTAAGAAAAGTACTAATGCTATTTTAAGTACACTGAGAAAGATTAAATGTAATTCACCAGACATTTTCTTTAAAATGTTTGATGCTCAGGTAGTTCCATTATTACTTTATGGTGCAGAAATTTGGGCTTACGAAAGATGTTATCAGCTTGAACAGGTACATTTATACGCATGCAAGAGATTTTTACACGTAAGAAACAAAACGATAAATGATATCGTGTATGGAGAATTGGGACGCTTTCCTCTCTGGATAACTGCTGTTGCTAGATGTATTAAATACTGGTTTCGACTACTGAAACAGCCAGAGACTAGGTATTCAAAAGAAAGCGTATAAAATGTTATTCAGTATGCATGGAAAAGGTTATGTAACTTGGGTGTCCAAGATAAAAAGCATTTTATGTGAAAATGGTTTTGAAGAAGTATGGCTTTTTGGGTGTGGCGACGAAAAACGATTCAGTAAAGAACTGAAAGAAAGATTACGTGCAGTTTCTGTCATTGCTGGCAGTCGTAGCGCAAGCGTTCGTGACGTTATGGACCGCCCTAATACCACTTAGTGCCAGTGCACGCTGTTCACTATACGACAAATCTAAACCTTTATTTGCAAGAGCAAAGTATATTGAATACTGTATGTGCAGGTGTTTAGGAACGCTATGGCACAATTTAGGATGGGCGTGTCCCAGTTAAACGTTCACAGATATCGTTTTGCGCCTACGACTGCCAACACTTCATGTCCAGTTTGTCCGAATGTGCAGGAAAACGAGATACATTTTCTATTTGAATGCCCTCTGTACAACCAGGTCAGACAATATTATCATTTAGAGGTCACTGAAGGCGATAATTTAGAAGATCTTTTCATTAGAAAAATGATGGATGACTCTGCGGGAACCATAGTGAACCTGGCGAAGTTTTTGGTCGCTGCCTTTAAAATAAGAGAAAAAAGTATTTTGAACGTACGTACTTGAAACAACATTTGTTTTCTACACTAGTACCTTTGAATATCCCATGTAAATACATTGAAGTGTGTTAATTAATCAAGTAATGTTGTATAGAAATGTGTCTTAAGATTTCCCCCATGAAAGGGCTGTTGGCCTACATTCATTAAATTCCGAGTTTCGAGTTCCGAGTTCTGAGTTCCTCTCTCTCCTCTCTCTCTCTCTCTCTCTCTCTCTTCTCTCTCTCTCTCTCTCTCTCTCTCTCTCTCTCTGTGTGTGTGTGTGTGTGTGTGTGTGTGTGCGTGTGTGAATCCTACCGTAAGACAGTTTCAGATATATTTGTTTTCTTTTTGCTCCATGTTAATCCCGTTGGATTTTCATCTAATTCCTGTTATCCTCCATGCCCCAATTGAGATTTAAAGATTATTAAACATTGAACATTGAACTGTGTTTTGAACATTTAACAGTGTGTGTGTGTGCGTGTATAATGTAATTATGTGAAGCGTTGGTGTACGTCTTTGTTGAAGTGCAAATGAACGGTTGAAAACATGTGATTGACTGCACGATTGGACACTGTGTCGAGATAAACATTTTGTGCAGCTTCCAGGCCACCCAGCTGTGAATGGGCATCTGATCATCTTGAAGACTAAAGAAGGCAAAGCAGCACCGGAGAGGAGGCGACCTTTGCTTTTCCAGTGCTGGCCCTGACAGCAGTTGAGGACTGATAATACATTTGATCTCTAACCACTCTTATAAAGACAGAGATAGACAGACAGACAGAGACAGACGACAGACAGACAGAGAAAGAGACAGAGACAGAGAGAACGACTTCCAGGTGTGCATTGTTAAGCAGACAAAATGTATCCTCAGCCCCAAAATAGAGAACGCAGCATTGCCTCCCTTGCAATGATCTCCCTTTAAAAGATTTCTGTTTCGTTTATATTCTTTCAGACCAGACGGTATATTCTGCTGCGTAAAAGGTTTTGTTTCTGCTTGCATGTCTTTGCCTCTTCCTGTATGCTTGGTGTAACCACTGTAAGCGAGACAGCCCTGTTGTCACTCCTTTATGGTTGACGATGCATACCTGTATTTACTTAAGCCACCTTGAAATGCATTATTTTTTACCTGGTTGACACACAGGAACAGTTCTTCCTGTCTGTACAGGTTCGAGTCTGGCTCAGCAAAAACACAGCGTGCGGACCGGATGCTGTTCGCGTAGCCTTGAGTTGGGAAAAAGAAGACAGCGAAGGAGAAGAGGGGCAGGATCCTAACACCAATAACGCTGGCCTCCGTGAGAAGTTATGTGGCCTCCGTGAGAAGTTATGTGGCCTCCGTGAGAAGTTATATGGCCTTCGTGAGAAGTTATGATCTAACACCTCACTTATCAATGACTGCTCAGGCTATGAGGAAAACGTTTTTTGTCTGATGTATTTGCACAAATTACGCAACAGCTGCATGTCACGTTTGGTGTATCTAGTTGGTGGTGGTGGTGGGGGGGGGGGGGGGGCAGTACGTGAGCTTTGCCCGTCTGGTCAGTCAACGATTTCCGATGCTGCAGCGCAATCTCTCACTAACTCTTGTTGTCTGCTGCCTCTGTCTCTGTCTCTGCTGCCGTCTGTCTGCTGCCTGCCTGTCTGCTGTCTGTCTGTCTGTCTGCCTGCCTGTCTGTCTGTCTGTCTGCCTGCTGTCTGTCTGTCTGCCTGCCTGTCTGTCTGTCTGTCTGTCTGTCTGTCCTGCCTGCTGCTGTCTGTCTGTCTGTCTGCCTCCTGCCTGTCTGTCTGTCTCAGTATCTGTTTCTTTGTCAACCTCTCTCTCTCACGTGATCTCTGTCTGTCTGTCTGTCTGTCTCTCTCTCTCTTTCTTCTCTCTCTCTCTTTCTGTGATTTCTCTCTCTCTGTCTTTCGGATCGCTGACTGTCTTTCTTTTGTCTCTGTCTCTGTTCTTTGTCTCTGTCTGTTTCTGTCTGTCTCTCTCTCTTTTGTCGTGATCTGTCATGATCTGTCTGTCTGTTGTCTGTCCTCTGTCTGTCTCTGTCTCTGTCTCTTCTCTGTGTCTCTGTCTCTGTCTCTCTGTCTCTCTGTCTCTCTCTGTCTCTGTCTCTCTCTCTCTCTCTCTCTCTCTCTCTCTCTCTCTCTCAGGAGGCCAGATGAAGAAAAAAATATTCAGTATCTCTTCCAGTAAAGATTATACATAAAAAGCATTATATCAATCTCTCTTTGTGTTTCCGGTTGCCTGTTCCTCTGTCTATCGATAATGTGGATTGTGTAGTGTCGGTGTACGTGTCTGTGAATGTGCGACGGTTGTTTGCAAACAATTAACGGTTGTGATATGAGCCTGTGCCTACGTCATTCAAACATTTGTCTTCAATCATCGGCCTGGTTGGTAACAGGCGCGATGGTCGACTGGTTAGGACACTGACTTTGCGATTGGGAGGCCTAGGTTCGAACCTGCTTGGATGCCAGTGATGGGTAAAGGATAGAGTTTTCCCATCTCCTAAGTGCAGACTTGCCAGTGTCTGACCTCCCTTCATTCTGTAAGCCATGGCAGTGTGTTCCATGGCTCATGGAAACATGAAAACAGCCGGCATGAACATCGCCGAAAACGAAATCTGACTGCTTAAGTGGTGGGGCAAACAAACAAAGCAAAAAACAAACAAACAAACAGACAACAACAACAAACAGTCATACAACGCAAAAACACAACAACCGGCATGCGCATCGCTGAAAACGGAATCTGCTTTAGTGGTGGGGCAAACAATTAAACAAACAAAACAAACAAACAACGCAAAAAAAACAACAAAAACAAACAAACAGGCAGACAAGAACAAAAGTCATGCAACGCAAAACAAAAACAAACAAAAAATCAACAACAAAAACATTATATATGAGTGCACGTGGAAAATACATTCTACGAAAGAAAAAAACAGTCTGGTTGGCGTACAGGTAGATCTCCCGCCATTTTGTTGTGAGCAAAGACGGTCCGCTGTTCCTCCATACAAATATAACCACTTACATCTGCCTGGCGGTAGCGAGGCATTATTGCTCTGGGTCCTATCCAGCACCTTCGAACGTTTCTCGATATTTGCTGTAAAAGACAGTTAAGAGCTAACCGCGTGTCCTTGCGGTTTAGATATATTTGCATGGTCTGTTCAGGAACAGTCTGTGCGTTTTAATTCAAGTCTAATTAGATCTATCAACCGGTTAAATCCTTGACCGTGGTGGCCAAATGAGCGGATGAGCAGTTTCCTGCTGTGGCTTCCACACATTATGTCTGTCCGGACAGCCAGCTGAAAATAGACCCGACCCTCTATGGGGATAGGGAAGGCAAAACGGGAGGGAGAGGTAATGGGCAACGCCCTCGTAATGTCGGCCCTGAGAGAAGTCGAAATTCGACACTCCGTTCACATTATGGGACAGCAAACCCAAGATGATCAAGCCATTCTAACGATCTCCATTTTTATGAAAACAAACAAACAAACAACAACAAAAAAACAAACAAAAACAAAAAAAACAAGGGATTCCAAATTGTATACTTGTTGGGGTCCATGAACCCTGAAGAAGCTTTCGCTAAGGGGAAAAAAACTCGACGTGCATCATGGACAATGGTAGACTTTGACAATAGTGAAAACATAATCTTACATGTAGATATTGCCACAAGTTCCTGAAAAGATACTGTTCACATACCTTCCTTGAAAATAGCAAATTTCATTTGTGTGATCTTGACCGTGGACCTTTATCTTTCAAACTTACACTATCGCCAGTCCTCAACCGTCCACAGCTTTGGGCAAACTTTGGTAAAGATTCACAAGTATAGAGCTGAGAAAATCTTCACATACTGTCATCCACACACACACAAACACACACACACACACACACACACACACACAACACACACACAAATACACACACACACACACACACACACACACACACACACACACACACACACACACAACACACAACACACACAAAACACACAACACACAACACACATGCACACATACACACTCTAGTTGTTACGCTTCCTTTCGTAATATATCCGGCCCCGAGAGGTACATGTACCTGCGGTGTTGGTAAAAAAAGTTGAACACCAATTTCAACGTTGCATCCGTGAAGTGGATGGCACCCGACTTTGCGATCCCAAGTCTTCCCAAGACCCCGTAGCCATGCTCAACCCTGGCTAGAAGCTGGTTGAAATCATATAAACCCACTGTCATCTGGACAGGAGAGATAGGAGGTTAATCTGTACCCTTTTAACTCCTTAACAACAGTCGTTTTGATATAGCCACTATGTATGGAGTTTACGCAAGCTTCGCCCGTCTGGTCAGTGAACTTCTCACTGATAACAGTTCAGGATATCTGTTCTTATCTGTCTGTGTCTGTCTGTTTGCCTCTCTCTCTCTCTCTGTGTTGTGAATAACGTGATTGAGAATGATGTGGTGTACGTGCGTGTAAAAGGGCAACTGGAGGCTTGCAAATAAACATGAGTTACCTGTTGCTATTTAAGCCTGTGCCTACGTCACTGAAACATTTGTTTTCAATATTGAGCCCCTGTCTCGTGCTCCTACCTACCAAGTCTATCTCTCGCTCTCTCGCTCGCTTGGTCGCACGTGCGTATTTGTGTTGCCTATGTGTGCGTATGTACGTGTCTCTGTGTGTCTACGTGTCTGTGTGCGTGTTGCTATTGCTAATACCCTTTGTGAGCTCATATCGCAAACTCAAAAGAGAGCTCAATGGCCCACCCCTATCCGTTAACCATCCCACCTCATATCCTGTTTTTAATTTTGCATACAAACTCACAAAACTCACACACAACAACAACAACAACACACACACAAAAAACAACACCAACAACAAAAAAAGCGAAATTTGTTTGGGTGGTGGTGGTTCAGTTGTATTTTCACTCACGTACACACAAACAAGCGTATTCATAATTATGCCTTGGTTAAAAGAATTAGGAGACAAGAAAGAAACAAGGCAACAACAGAAAAGAAAAGAAAAGAAAACAAAACAAAACAAAAACTTTAAGACTTAATTTATCCGTCTGGTCTGGACAATTCAGTCAGCTTACCAGTCTGACCACAGCACTGCTCTCGTTCACATTATGAATGATTTGCGTTAAGCGACTGTGGCCGAATTTCAATATTTCTTCTTTTAAATCGTTGTGCTGCTTTTGACGCCATTGACCACCCCATAACTCCTCTCTCGACTGGAGCACACATTCTGAACCAAAGGTAGTGCTCTTTCGTGGTTTACGTCATACATGTCCAACAGTTTTCAGGTAGTCGTGATGAATGAGTCTAAGCCCCAGCCGGTTAAAATTGAATATGGTGTACCCAAGGCTCTGTACTGACGCCATTTCTCTTTACACTTTACACTTCACCACTTGCCAATAACATCAGTCAGCATAACATCAAATACCATTTCTATGCTGATAACTCCAAGCTTTACAATAGTGCATCTTCTGAAAATCTTTCAACTCTTCTTTCCAAAGCCTCTGTTCTGTTGAAATCCAGATTGGGATGATTCAGAACAAACTTTCCGCTGTAAAAGTTAGTTCTATCTAAATAGGTGACAACACTTCGTACTTTCTGATTCCGTCAAAAACCTTAGCGTTGTTTTTGATCCTCAAGTCTCCATGCAGAAATTCACTACCCAACTCTGTCTTGTTACTGTCAACTGCGACGTTTCAGTTCTGTTTGCCGTTATCTTTCAACTTCAGCATCGATTATTGCAACTCTCTGCTCTCTGGCTTGCCTGCTTCTGCTGTTTCATGCCTCCAGCGCATTCAGAATTCCGCGGTCTGTCTTGTCTTCCGTAAAAAGAGGCATGATCATGTCACTCCCTTGCTTCATTTTCACTGGCTGCCCGTTTTTCAAAGAATTTTATTAAAAATCAATACATCATGTTACAAGTGTATGATGCTGCTCCTATTTATCTTCGCAAGCACCTACGAGTGTACATCCCTGCCCGACCCCCGTTCTGCTTCTGAAACTAATCGTTTACAAATTCCTTGATACAGATGTACCACAGTCGGTAGCTGCTCTGTGTGTGTGTGTGTGTGTGTGTGTGTGTGTGTGTGTGTGTGTGTGTGTGTGTGTGTGTGTGTGTGTGTGTGTGTGTGTGTGTGTGTGTGTGTGTGTGTGTGTGTGTGTGTTGGTCTATACAACTGGAATGTTCTTCTACCTATTCGACAATCACATACTGTCTTCCTTGGTTTGATTCTCGTATCCAGATTTAGTACCGTACAAATATCTTATTATTGTTGTTTTTGTTGCTGTTATTATTATCATTATTATTATTACTATCATTAGGTAGTAGTATAGTAGTAGTAGTAGTAGTAGTAGTAGTGTGAGTGTGTGTTGTTGTTATCATTTTTATATTGTTATATTATCATTATTATTATTATCATCATTATTATTATTGTTATTGTTATTATTATTATGGACGGTGGGTAGATAGGCTTTGTTGGTTGGAGAGATTGGCTGCTTGGATGGTTGTTGGGTTGGTGGATCAGTTGGCAAGTTATTTGATTGGTTGTGGTGGTTAGCTGGCTAATCGGTTGTTCGGCTGTTTGCTTGGCTGGTTGACTGGTGATTGGTTGACTGGTCGATTGGTTGGATGGTTGGTTGACTAAATGGTTTGCTGGATGATTGGCTGATTGGTTGGTGTTTAGTTGGTTGGGTGGTTGGTTCGTTTGTGGATCAGATGTTAAGTTGGTTGGTCGGTTGGTCAATTGGTTGGTCGGTCGGTTGGCTGGCTTGTTGGCGGCATGATGGGTAGATTGGTTGAATGACTGACCGGATAGTTACTTTAAAGCAAGTTTGATTGACGCATTTTCTGCACACGTAACAATCACCAAGATCAATAAACAAAACATCAATCAACACAAAACATATCATGTTCTCTTGCTTGTAGGAATATGAGATGGAGTGAGTGGTCAAGGGGTAGGTGATGATTGCTGTGGTGGACGTTTGTATCCAGAGCAGAAAGGGAAGTCTCTCAATCAAAAGACAAGTCCTCGTTTTGCTACTTGACTCTTTATTATCTCTTGATGAGGATAGGTAGGGAAGGAAAACAGGGGAAATGGGAGATGACAATAAGGGAAAAAAGGACCGTACGGAGATATGGAAGAAGACAAAAGAGTACGAAGAGAAGACAGTGCCTGTAAGACACAAAATAAGTTTCATAAATACACTGACAAAGCACACATTTTGTGAACTAACAGTGTCAATGTAAAAGAGTGAACTACTACATTATAATAAAACAGAGGTGTCTACATTTACAAACAAAAGTACTAGCATTTGTAAACATGCAACAAATGATAACAAAACGTTGCATAGAGAACTACTACATTATAACAAAATATGTGGTGTCGATATTTAACTCAAAAGCACTAGATTCGCAATCACGGAACAAATGATTGATAACGAAACTTGAGTGACCCTTTGATAAGTTGAGGGTAAACTACCCTACTGCTTGTTCAATGCATAGCTATGGGTAGGCAGAGGCTGTGAGATAACAGTACAATTTGACCAAGAGAATGCAAGGCGTTTTTGATCTAGGCAAGCACGCTACACGGTGTTGCCTTTGAGGTTGTAGGTAAATGGGAAAGATCGTAAAGGCACTCTGTTACAAATACAAGAAGGGAACGTCAGCATGCATGTCATTATAGAGGCATCAAAACGACATACGAGCTCTGTGTTTGTGGTTGAAAGCAAGAATAAAAGGTAGAAAGAAATTGTAGGAGAGGGGTGTAGGCGTGGTTGTGGAAAAGAAGACGATAGAGTCAAAGATAGAAGAAGGAGAGAGGAAGATTTAATATACATCGTTTACTTGTATATGGATTTGTTCTTGATCACTTGCGTGCTTGCTCTCTTGATTGCTTTTGGTTAATAAACGAAATGAATGGAAGAAATCTTTGATAATTGACTCTCACACACAAACACACATTCGTACACACATAAACAGGTACGCACACTTTCCCCACACTCGATATGGAATAATCTTCCAAGAAAAGTAGTTGAAGGTAGATAAAACACGCTTACATACACACATATGCACAGACAGAGAGAGAGAGAGAGAGAGAGGGAGAGAGAGAGAGAGAGAGAGAGGAGAGAGAGAGAGAGACTTGAGCAGCTAGAGGATGAGTGAGAGAGGGAGTGAGAGATTTGCAGCTTAGGTTTGACAGTGGAGAGTGAAGTTTCAGTTTCAGCTTAACTCCAGTGATGGAATGAATTCCATATGCGCTAACGTCACAGGAGTGATGGAGAGACCAGAATGAAACGCACAAGCCTAGCTGGCACATACCATGAGCTGGCAGTCCTGAGGTCTACTAGATAGCTCCATAACCCTGGGGTCTTAGGGGAATGAGGTGGCAGAGACCTCAACTTTTCCCGGGGCCAGCACCACGAGGGCGGCGCCCATCCCCTCTCCATAGATTCAAATTCATATTCATAGTCACATTTTTTTTAACCAAGACTTCAGAAAGGCAAGAAGGCTAATTGGTTCTTCAAGGGGTGGGACCTGGGAAATCAACCTGTCTCTCCAATGTTTTATACCAAGGCAGCCGGGTAATGCCTGGAGAGTGAAGGATACGTGGAAATACAAAACAAAACAAAACAAAACAAACAAAACGAAACAAAACAAAAGAAGACTAAAAGCAAATGAAAAGACGATGGAGATGGATGGAAGAGTTAGCAGGATAACATCACGCAGATGCATCATGAAACACAGAGAGGAAAACCTAAGAGAAGAAAACCGAAGTACAGTTGACATTCAGCAAATGAAGGACGCCTCAAAGCCCTGAGGGCAAGACATCTTTAATAATTGACTCTCACACACAAACACACATACGTACACATATAAAAACGTACGCACACTTTCCCACTCTCGATATGGAATAATCTTCCCAGAAAAGTTGTCTTAGGCATTATTCCCTGTGTTTCATGAAGGGCAGTCTGTGTGATGTTATCCTGCCCTCTTTGGGTGTGTTCCATCCATCTCCATCGTCTTTTCATTATGCTTTAGTGTTCTTTTGTTTTGTTTATGTAGTTTGCTTTGTTTTGTTTGTTTGTTTGTTTTGTTTGTTTTGTTTTGACTTGTTTGTTTTGTTTTGTTTTGACTTGTTTTGTTTTGTTTTGACTTGTTTTGTTTTGTTTTGTTTGATTGTTTGATTTGTTTTGTTTTGATTGTTTTGTTTTTGTTTGATTTGTTTTGTTTTGACTTGTTTTGTTTGGTTTTTTTGTTTTGTTTTGAGTTGTTTTGTTTTGTGTTTCCATGTATCCTTGGTATATACTAGGCGTACAATGCACATGCTGGTCCAGAACGGACAGAAGTGGAGACTCTTTCGTTGCTGCCTTACAAGCCAACTGCATAATGGGCAGGAAGAAAGCCAACAAACAAACGTAGAAAGCTACTGCCGTTGATGTTCCTGCTACTGGAAGATAGTTCCTGTCTAATCAACTCAACAAAAAAATACAAAGTGCGCGGATTTTTTCCTTTTTGTCCAGTGTGAGCAAAGAGCTTGCTTTTGACCAAGCTCCATAATATGATGAAATGCATTGCACGTGGATGACCTCAGCGCTAGTACCGCAAGACCTTGCTCGCTGTGTGAGATCTGTGGCTGAATGCACTCAACGCCTCTGCCTGGCCACTGGGCGGATACCTAACCATGCCACAGGAACGTGGGTGTGTCCGTGTATATTTCTATTGTGCGTGTGTGTCCATGCATGTATTTATCCGTATCGTGCGTGTGCGTACATGGCTGCGTGCATATCCGCATCATGTATCTGTCCGTGTGCATATCTGTATCATTGTGTGTGTATGTGTGTGTGCGTGTGTGTGTGTGCGTGTGTGTATGCGCGTGCGTGTGTGTGTATGCGTGTGTGCTATCAGTATGGACAGAGGGAGGAAATAACTTCATGTTTGTCTTAATGCCAAATTCAGAGCGTGTGTACCCGCGCGCGCGCGCGAGCACACACACACACACACACACACACACATGCTCACTCACACACACATACACGTGCGCATCCTGAAAGAAAGAAAGAAAGAGAAGGGCGGGAGACAGACAGGCGGTCAGGCAGACAGAGAGAGCAAGACACGGAGAGAGAGAAAGGGCACGCCTAGCCTAGAGACAGAAAAAGAGAAAGGACGAAGAGAAAGGACAGAGAGAGAAAGGACAGAGAGAGAAAGAACGAAGAGAAAGGACAGAGAGAGAAAGAACAGAGAGAGAAGGGACAGAGAGAGAAAGGACAGAGAGAGAAAGGACAGAGAGAGAAAGGACGAAGAGAGAGAAAGGACGAAGAGAAAGGACAGAGAGAGAAAGGACAGAGAGAGAAAGGACAGAGAGAGAAAGGACAGAGAGAGAAAGGACAGAGAGAGAAAGGACAGAGAGAGAAAGGACGAAGAAAGGACAGAGAGAGAAAGGACAGAGAGAGAAAAGACGAAGAGAAAGGACAGAGAGAGAAAGGACGAAGAGAAAGGACAGAGAGAGAAAAGACGAAGAGAAAGGACAGAGAGAGAAAGGACGAAGAGAAAGGACAGAGAGAGAAAGGACAAAGAGAGAGAAAAGACAGAGAGAGAAAGGAGAGAGAGAAAGGACAGAGAGAGAAAGGACAGAGAGAGAAAGGACAGAGAGAGAAAGGACAGAGAGAGAGAAAGGACGAGAGAGAAAGGACAGAGAGAGAAAGGACAGAGAGAGAAAGGACAGAGAGAGAGAAAGGACAGAGAGAGAAAGGACGAAGAGAAAGGACAGAGAGAGAAAGGACAGAGAGAGAAAGGACGAAGAGAAAGGACAGAGAGAGAGAAAGGACAGAGAGAGAAAGGACAGAGAGAGAGAAAGGACGAAGAGAAAGGACAGAGAGAGAAAGGACGAAGAGAAAGGACAGAGAGAGAAAGGAGAGAGAGAGAGAAGAGAAGAGAAAGAAAAGAGAGAAGACGAGGAAAGGAGGAGAGAGAGAGGAGAAGAGAGAGAAAGGACGAGAGAGAAAGGACGAGAGAGAGAAGAAGAGGAGAGAAGAGGGAAAGGGAAGAGAGGAGAGAGAGAGAAGAAGGAAAGAGAAGAAGGAAGAGAGGAAGGACGAGAGGAAGAGAAAGGAAGAGAGAAGAAGAGAAAGAGAGGAAGGAAAGGAGAAGAGAGAGAAGGAGAGAGAGAAAGGAAAGAGAGAGAGACAGAGAGAAGGAAGAGAGAGGAGGAAAGGAGAAGGAGAAGAAGAGAGGAAGCAGAGAAGAGAGAAGAAGGGACGGAGAGAGACGAGAAGGAGAGAGGAGAGAAAGAAGAACAAGAGGAGAAGAGAGAGAGAAGGAGAGAGAGAGGACGAGAGAGAGAAAGGAGAGAAGAGAGAGAGGGAGAGAGAGAGAAGAGGAAGGAGAGGAAAGGAGAAGAGAAGAGAGAGAGAGAGAGAGAAGAGAGAACAGAGAGAGAGAGGAGAAAGAGAAAGGAGAGAGGAAGGACAAGAGAGAAGGAGAAGAGAGAGAGGAGGAGAGGGAGAAGGACGAGAGAGAAAGCGAGAGAGAAGGACAGAGAGAGGAAAGAGACAGAGAGAGAGAAGAGGAAGGAGGAGAGAGAGAGAAGAGAGAGGAAGAGAAGAGGAAGAGAGAAGAGAGAGGAAGAGAGAAGAGAAAGGACGAGAGAGAAAGAAAGAGAGAGAGGAGAGAAGGAGAGAAGAGAGAAGAGAGAGAGAGAGGAAGGAGAGAGAAGAGAAGGAGAGAAGAGAGAGAGAGAGACGAGGAGAAGAGACGAGGAGAGAAGAAGAGAGAGAGAGAGAGAGAGGAAGAGAGAGGAGGAGAAAGGAGAGAGAGAGAGAGGAGAGAAGAAGAAGGAGGAAAGAGGAGAGAGGACAGGAAGAGAGGAGAGAAGGAAGAGAGAGAAGGACAGAGAGGAGAAAGAGAGAGAGAAAAGACGGAGAGAGAGAGAAGAGAGGAAGGAGAGAGAGAAGAGAGAGGGGAAGAGAGAAAAGGACAGAGAGAGAAAGAGAGAGAGAAAGGACAGAGAGAGAAAGGACGAAGAGAAAGGACTGAGAGAGAAAGGACAGAGAGAGAAAGGACGAATAGAAAGGACAGAGAGAGAAATGACGAAGAGAAAGGACAGAGAGAGAAAGGACGAAGAGAAAGGACAGAGTGAGAAAGGACAGAGAGAAAGGACAGAGAAAGGACAGAGGACAAAGAGAGAAAGGACAAAGAGAGGGACAGAGAGACAGGAGAGAGAGAAAGGACAGAGAGAGAAAGGACAGAGAGAGAAAGGGCAGAGGGAGAAAGGACAGAGAGAGAAAGGACAGAGAGAAAGGAGAAAGGACAGAGAGAGAAAGGACAGAGAGAGAAAGGACAGAGAGAGAAAGGACAGAGAGAGAAAGGGCAGAGAGAGAAAAGGAAGAGGACAGAGAGAGAAAGGACAGAGAGAAAGGACAGAGGAAGAGAGAAAGGAAGAGAGAGAAGGACAGAGAGGAGGAAAAGGACAGAGGACAGAGAGACAAAGACAGAGAGAGAAGGACAGAGGACAGAGAGAGAAAGGACAGAGAGAGAAAGGACAGAGAGAGAAAGGACAGAAAGAGAAAAGGATAGAGAGAGAAAGGACAGAGAGAGAAAGGACGAAGAGAAAGGACAGAGAGAGAAAGGACACAGAGAGAAGGGACAGAGAGAGAAAAGGACAGAGAGAGAAGGGATAGAGAGAGAAAAGGACAGAGAGAGAAAGGACAGAGAGAGAGAAAGGACAGAGAAAGGACGAGAGAAGGACAGAGAGAGAAAAGGACAGAGAGAGAAGGGATAGAGAGAGAAAGGACAGAGAGAGAAAGGACAGAGAAAGGACAGAGGACAGAGAGAGAAAGGACAGAGAGAAAGGACAGAGAGAGAAAGGACAGAGAGAGAAAAGGACAGAGAGAGAAGGGACAGAGAGAGAAAGGACAGAGGAGAAAGGACAGAGAGAGAAAGGACAGAGAGAGAAAAGGACAGAGGACAGAGAGAGAAAGGACAGAGAGAGAAGGGACAGAGAGAGAAGGGACAGA
>CM060311.1:46120191-46125191 GCA_030674185.1 Monoplex corrugatus
AGTTAGGCATGTTTGCCTGATAAGGCAAGCGTTTGCAGATAGTGTGCTGAGGGTTGTTTGTTCATAGATAACGCATGATCATAGACATAGACAGGGAGATAGTCAACTAGCTCTGTCACGCTCTGTGATATGGTCGCCTTGCTGAGCGTTGCTGCTGTGTCGTTCAGCAAGCTTTCATTCAAGTTTGAGACAAGTGTCCTTTGTCAGAAAAACAGAGGACGACAAGCTATCAGTTTATGTGTTATATTGAACAAGAAGTTTACGATAGAAAATGGCTACTTCAATCAGAAAACGACTTAATTTACAAAAACAAAAAACTTTCACTGTAGTCAGTACATGCAAATAGAAGAAAGCTATCTATCCCCACATGAGTATTATCAGTATGCATATGATTCAACAAGGACAGTCTATAATTCGTCGCGATGTTTTGTTTTCAGTTATAAAGTTGCTGATGCGTCACAGCGAATAGGAGTCGAAGCTGAGCCAGACATATAGCACGAGTTCTGTTTACAACCAATCTGACTTGCTATCTATACCTACGTTCACGGTAATGACACTGCCATCGGCCATACGCCATGCACTCATTGACACTGACACAAAGAATCCTACTCTTTGATAAAAACACTGTCTTGTCATGCAAACTTAATTCTGTATGAAACTGCATATCATCATGATGACATTTCCATCATCAGGAGATCATCAATCATTATGTCACCGTGAAAAATTGTCCCATATTCTGTAGTCCTTCGTGCTTTGATCTCGTGGTGACCTTTCTGTCGGTTTCCTCTACCTCTTCCGTGCTTGAGGTGAATTCAGGTTGGAGTCTTTGATATATCGCTGGTGGGTGGACGCTGTTGTTGGAGGGCCGTGCTGGTGGTTTCCTTATCGCGGGTCCTCTCACTTGGTTTGAGCGATTACTGTCGTCAGTAGGGGGCTTAATAGGCAGTGCCCTCGTAAGTTGGATCAGAACAGGCATTGTTGAACTTCATCGTACTGACTCAGCAGCAGTTCAAGGTCTTCTCTAGAGGGTGACCTCTGGCTTCCGTGGGCTTCCTGACACTGGGACTTTGACTGAATGAACTTGGGGTTGGTGATGTGTTGTGGAGCTGGAATGGGGAACAGCAGAAGCACTCTGCTGAAGATTGTCCAGTTAAATGGCTAGCTGTCCAGTTAGATGGCTAGTCCCATAGTTGTCTGTTTCTAACAAGCAGCCCCTGGCTATGATCAAATAGCACTGGACACTGAAAAGTGTAAGAAAAACACTTCCTCATGTCATAAAACGGGACAAAGTCACCGTCAAGACTCTCGTCACACAACGGAACCCTACACCAACAGATGAAGAAGAAGGTGGAGGCCTGGTCGGCACAGAGCACAGAGCTCGCCTTCCGATCTGCCTGCATGAGTTTGAATGAAGTGCGAACCCCCAATTCCATGGAACTTTACATGTGATGGGCCTCCAGTCTTCCAACTGTGTGAATGGACTACCTGACTTTCTTCAGTTAGGTAAAGGTAAAGCATCGAGGGTCAGGAGATGGGCACCGCCTTCATAACGCTGTATCCGAAAAAAGTTGACGTCTACCTCCTAACTCCCCGACGCCCTCAGCGTTATGGAATAAACAACAGACAAGTAAAAATATTCCCTCTTTTTTTAACAAAAATAAAGGAAAATTAAATTAGCTCATCACAACGGTCAGTCAGTCAGTAGAGGGACTTTTCATTACGGTAAACTTCTCATCATCTCAAAAATAAACATATAACGCACAAAAGAAATACTTCTCAAAGCCACCTTGTCACAATGCACAAGCACCAACAATATTCACAACAGGATAATCAAAATCATCTCTACATAACAAATATACTTTTCTTCAACATCTTGTTTTAATTATCTTTAATCTTTACTGGTCACAATTTCAATACAGCTTTTTCAAAAACCTCTGACCATCAAGTTCTTCTTTCATAGAGAATGTGCTACTGCACGTACTACACTGTCCTATTTGCTTCCTAAAATACAATAAGCTGATAACATTGGCCGCCATTTTGTGTCAGTTTGTAGTTGCTCGACTGAAAATATCTCTGTGTCTTGACGCCATCTTGCAACCTATAGTCTACTCTTTGCCCACCTTCACCAAAGACACCAATCACACCTCGAACTTGACTGAAATTATAAATAACGACTGCACCTTCAAGCTCAAATCTTTGTTCGTTTTGGATGTTACCTGTCTATATGCAAGTTTACCTCACTCTGATGGACGAAAAGCTCTCCAGACAAACGGCCTGATCAGACACTTTGAAAAACTATTCTCGTACGACTTGCAGAACTCATCCTAACAATGGATACTTTTTTGTTTGAAGAGTGTGTGTGCATGCTAAGTGTTATTCTTCGGTGTCTTTTTGTGCTTTTGTGTACGCTTGATAAAGGCCAACTGACCCAAAACTTGCATCTGTCTTGTTTTGTTACGTTAAATACACGTTCTACTTTTTTGTTTTCTGGTTCGTATTTGCTTGAACGCTGGCAGCCACTTTAGTTCAGATTTCAGTATTACAAAGTAATAATACGAAACAAACTCTTTACACTTTAAACCAATAGCAAGGAACCACTGTAGTGACTGCCAAATGAATCCAGGATCCATCAATAGTAATATGCTCAACAGCATCGCACAAAACTGGCCAGGAACACGTCCTGCCTTCTTAGAATTATTTAACTTTCTCGTTTTCAAAAGCTGAGTGCACCGCTCAGTGTAGGCTACTTAACTGACGAGAAAAAGACATGCACAAATTGTTTTGCCGAATGTATTTTTGTCTAGCCAACAGAAAGGACAAAAACATCAAGATCATCAATTGCACGACAAAAGTAAGTTGAACAGCAAAATGAAAGTTTCACACAGTTCAACTAATTCAAAAGCGTAGACTTTTAATTGCTGTTCAACTGTTTAATAATAATAATAATAATAATAATAATAATAATAATAATAAAATAATAGTAATAATAATAATAATAATAATGATGATGATGATGATGATGATGATGATGATGATATTAAAAGTGATATAATAATAATAACAATAATAATATTAACATTTTTAAGGCGCCAGATCTTGATTCAAGAATGAAACCAAGGCGCCCACACTCATCATTCACCAAAGCAATCACCAAACAACGACCAAAACTCCAGGGCACAAAGCACAGCAAACCGGGAAGGGAAGGACAGGAAGGGAGTGGGGCGTGTGATCCCTAATCACCTGTTTATCCTTAAATGTGCATGGTTTGTGTGTATGTAAAAGACTTGTAATCATCAAATAATTTATACATGTTTCTTTCTTACGTATTCTCCGAGGACAATAGTGCTGTTGCCTGTTTTTTTATTTCGTGTTATGATCTGCTGTTATTCTTGATGAACTGACCGTGTCTATAAACTTCCTTGATGTTCGTGATTTTGGTGTTTTACGTTCTATTCCTGACAAAGGCAAGTTGGCGGAAAATTTGTGTCTGTGTTATCTTGTTATTCTAGACACTCGTTCTAATTTTATGATTTTTTTTCTGGTTTTGTTAAAGGCAGGCGGTTACATATGTTTTAAGAAAATCTTGCTTATATATTTTTGTCAGACGCGCACACACGCGCGCGCGGCGCACACACACACACACACACGCGCGCGAACACACACATACACACACAGCATACACACACGCACGCACACACACATACACACACGCACGCACACATACACACACACACTTCAGCCGATAGGAAGCAATTTCCTTTTTCAAATAATCAAAGGAGTTGATTGAAGAAAGGAAATAAACAAACAAACAAAAATGGTGGCGCTGCACTGTCGCGAAGCGTTGTCCTTGTGGACACTGGGACTAGCCGACAGTTCACGTGATAAATCTCTTATGCCAAGAAAACAAGAACTACAAATGTACAAAATATGTTGGGTGCTCGGCAATTCGAGTATCACATCAGCGTCACTACCTTTCCCTACTTGGCCTGTAAGTGTCCTCCTTTCAGGAATATTTCTACTTGAAAACAGTCATAATGGCAGTGAAGGAAATGAGTCACATCGATTGAAGGTGCGCGCGGGCATCCTCACCCCCGCTCCCCACACTCTCTGTCTCTCTCTCTCTCTCTCATCTCATCTTCTGTCACACACACACACACACACACACACACACACACACACACACACACACACACACCACACACACACACACACACACACACACACACACACACACACACACACACACAAACAACACACATACATTCATTCACTCACACACAAATACACACACCACATTCTCTCTCCCTCAATACATCAACACACACTTCATTCACCACACACACACACACACACACACACACACACACACACACACACCACCACGCGCGCGCGCGCGCGCCGCACACGCCCGCACGCGCACACACATACACACACACAAATTCTCTCTCTCTGTGTCTCTCCCTCTCTCTCTCTTTTATGACAAGATATAGCTTAACATTTTTATATTTGAAAGCGTGCTAGAAAAAATTCAGACACAGCACGCACATTGAACAAAGATTATGGTCTATGAAAAAACAAACAACAACAACAAAACTGATAAAAGGATGCAAGAAATATCTCTAGAAATGACACTGGTTTGATTGCAGAAGTGTTTCTACAGAGTGAATATATTCTGTCATTACGTTGCTACGAGTGTACACGTTCATAGTCTTAAATGAAAAGAATGTTCTGTGCAAATGTGTGCGTGTGTGTGCATGTGTGCGAACACGTTCGTGCGCGCATCCGTGCAGGTGTGTGTGTGTGTGTGTGTGTGTGTGTGTGTGTGTGTGTGTGTGTGTGTGTGTGTGTGTGTGTGTGTGTGTGTGTGTGTGACACAGAGACAGGCACAGACAGTCCGGAGATATCAGCGCTTTGAGTCAGTATGAATCATTCTCGTTTTCTCTAAAAAAAACAAGACTTAAAAGCAGGAAATCCGGCGTTTGTTTTGAAATATAAATCCA
>CM060311.1:46130191-46135191 GCA_030674185.1 Monoplex corrugatus
ATAATTATTATATATATTATATTATATATTTACATATAAGGTGTAAGGAGTTTAGAACCGAAACACTTGCTTGAGGGGGGCGTCTGCTATGAGGACTTTCTGCTGTCCATCTCTTCCCAGTGTTTCTTGCTACTTCTGTTACATCTTTTTTTTCTGATTTCATGTTATGATCTGTTTTTATTCTTAATGATCTACTTTTGAACTGAATAAATGTATCTATCCGACTGACAATGTTTACATTCATTACTGTATGGACCAAGTAACACCCACCCACCCCTCTTCTTTTCTGTTTTTGTCGTTGTCCTTGCTTTTATTAGGAATTGAAACTTTTAATTGCAACGTGCACGCTTTGACATGGACAGTTTGCGTTACACAAACTGTCGTGTTGTTGTTGTTGTTGTTGTTGTTGTTATTGTTGTTAGTATCATTATATCATTTATGTTAGTATTGGTACATTATTAGTATCATTACTTTTATCACAGTCATCATTCGTGTTATTGTTAAAATATCATAATCATAACTGCTATCACTATTATTTTTCGTCATCATTGCATTACATTATCATCATCATCATCATCCAGATGTTAGAGGATGATGAGGATTATCATTGTATTATTATCACTTTTGTTGTTGTGGTTATCATCATCATCATCGTTATCATTGTCATCACTATCAATATCATCATTATCATATTGCTATTATTATTGTTATTATTATTATTATTATGATTATTATTATAATAACAAAGAGAGAACAATGTATATCAACAATAGCAGGATGTTAAGAACTCGGCACCACAAGAACGGGGGCAGTGGGCACGGTTCATGTAGTGTGTGGTCCTGCTGGTTACAGCACTGGTATGGGAGGCGAGAGATTTCGGTCCCATCTTCAGTCGCGCGCAGATTTTCTACCTTTTCTGTTTGACCTTGAGTGGTGGGCTGGGTGCTAGTCTTTCTGATAAGTCGACGAGACCAGGCCCCACGTGCAGCACGCACTTCGTGCATGTAAAGAACCCACGGCAACAAAGTGGTGGTCCCTGGCAACATTCTGCAGCAAAATCCACCTTTGAAGTTCAACAGAAATACACACATACAGAGAAATAGTTAAATGGGTGGCGCTGTAACCCGGTGACGCACTCTCCAGGAGGAGACAGCCCAGATTTCACATGAAAAATCTATTGGGGACATCCCATTGCGCCTTTTCCAATTTCGTCCTTTCCTGTTTTGCCTTTTGATTCGTCATTGTATTAACTTGTTCCATTTTGCCTTAAACGCAGTGCTTTCTGTATTAGTTTATATACACGCAGACACCCCTACGCACCAAACGTGTCCTTAGATATGTTTAAATTTGTATTCAGGTACGTTTCGTAAAATCCCCTGTGCGATAAATTGGACAGGGTTGTCAACGCGGGGGTATGTCCTTAGCTTGTGTGCGTGAATGCATTGATATGTGTACTTAATTGTCTTTTCTTTTTTTTTCCCCCCTGTTGAAGTTCTGTGTTTTGAAGCGGTTACAGCTCTGATATGGCTCTACGCAGTCGGCTGGGCTTTAAACAACAATAACAATAACGCATCAAACACAAAATGATAAAATGAATAAGAATTATTTGTTTTTAATTCATTCTCCGTATATCTCCCTTTCTAACAAACTCATTCATATCATTAATGAAACAATGATATAATGAAAACAAAAATGTGTGTTAACAGTACCAATAAAAGAATGTTGTGAAGGTTTTCGATTATCATCCCTGTCTGTCTCTCTTTCTCAGCTGTTTCTTTGCAACAGAGCATTCGTGTACAGAACTGATTAAATGTCTCTCGTAAATACGGCGAACTGGCACAAGTGCATCAGGCAAAACGGTACCTTCGCTCAGTCCCACGTGCACACCCCCAAATCAGGTATTTTAACCCTTTGACTCCCACACCCTATCCGCCAACTGCAAAAACATAACCCTTTGATTTCCCTCACCCTGTTTACCGGCTTCCTGCCGGAAGCTGATGGAAAGAGTGAAGGATTCAAAGGAGTTAAGTTTTCGCTTCGCTAGCACGGCTGAGAACATAGGATGCTGATGGATAGAGTGCAGTAGTCAAAGGATTAACTGAAAAGGCGAAATAGGGAAAGGCGATATGTAAAGTCCACGAAGCTGTTGTGATAAAACGCAATGAAATAACTTTACGAAAATAACAAGGGCTTGGAACTCGGCCTCATTAGAATTGCTTAGAGACAAGTCGCCATGGAGCCGTGGATAGCAAAATGGACTACCGACTGGAAGGTTGTGGATTCGAATCTCCCTCGGTCCTTTCAAATTCACTGTGGGATTCTTTTTATTTTTTTATTTTTTATTTTTGTTAATACTCCAACCGTTTCCTACCACGAGCTGAGTATGTTATGGGCGTTTGGGAAGACTGGAACCACACACACAGTTGAGTCTCATCCACCTCACGGATACGTCACTGAGGGTATTGATCAACTCTTCCTACCAACACCGCAGGTGTCTGTAATCCCTCGGGCCTGGATGACCCCAGGATATATCATGATAATAAATCCTGTCACGCTGTCTCAAGTCTAGATGAAAATCGATGGCACCGTGTTTATCATGCTCAGCGTCATCACCATCATCGCATTGTAAAAAGTATGTCAACATGTGTGGCCATTTAAGGTGGCACAGAAAACGGGACACCCCCCCCCCCTCCAAAAAAAAAAAAAAAAAGAAAAAGGAAAATGAGCACAAAGAATACTGCCTATGTGCGATGATTCTAAGAACATCATTTAAAGAAAAACAAGAACTGTGTAGTGGACATAGTTATCTGTACTCATCAGACACGTCTTAGACGAAAACGGTAGACAAACACACAATTCCCTCATAGTGCTAGTGCCTGTCAGTATGAGCATCACATTAAATGGCACTGTAAACAAGACACAATTCACAGTTTTCATTGGTCAAAACTTGTAATGGTATGAAAAAGAAATATACTGTATTCACATTCGGGCTGGAATCATCATCATTATCAGGTGCCTTGCATCATGGCGTTGGCGATTATGGATTTCCATCTGTCTCTATCTCTTGTTGCCTCAAGCATCTCTTCCACCTTTCCTGCCTTCAGCCACTCTGCTAAGTCCGTCTAGTATCTTCTCCCTGGGTCTACCCGGTGCTCTCCTTCCCTCTAGCTTTCCCGTTGTGACCAAGTGCTCCAATTCCCTTTCCTCATAAAATGGCCAATGAATGTTGCCTGCCTTTTCCTAATCTTCCTTATGAATGATCTACTTGTGTCTGCCTCCATCAAGACTGTCTCGTTTGTTTTCTTTGTTGTCCATGGAACTCTCAACCTCCTTCTTAGAAACCACATCTCGGCTGCCTCAATCTTGTTCTGGCTTTGCTTTTTGACTGTCCATGCCTCGCAACCGTACAACAGTATTGGTTCTACAAAACATTCAAGAACTCTCTTCCTGATGTTAATTGATAGGCATTTGTTGGTAAGAATGCTTGTCATCTTCTTGAATGTTGTTTTTGCTTGGCCGATTCTGCTGGCTATTTCCGACGTGCATCTGTCGTCTGATGAAATGATCGTTCCCAGGTATTTAATCTTATCAATCTGTCTCAAGGCTGTGCCGTTTGCTGTTATTTTGCATGAGGGGATTTCATGTTTTTTACTGATCACCATGACTTCAGTCTTCCTGCTGTTTAGTTCCAACCCCTTACCTTTGCTTTCTATTTCAAGTATATTCACAAGGTTTTGTAGGTCCCTTTCACTTTCTGCAATTAGCACGGTGTCATCTGCGTATCGAATGTTGTTTATCATTTTCCCTCCAACCTTTAATCCAGGGTCTTTCTCAAGGTTTCTCATGATGTTTTCGCTGTAAAGTGAAAACAGGTCTGGAGACAAAACACAACCCTTATGACTCCTCTTTGATGTTTTGGAAAGAGCTTATATCGTTTTTTATTCTCATTGCAGCTGTTTGTTCCCAATACATATTTCTGATTATTCGTAGGTCTTTTCCATCAATATTGAGTCTTTCTAGTTGGTTGATCAATTCTTCATGTCTTACCCGATCGAAAGCCTTGGTATAGTCAACAAAGCATAAAAATAAATCCTTGTTCACCTCGATTGACCTCTCTATGATAGTTCTTAGGATGTATATGGCATTAATAGTTCCTTTCCCTTCCACAAATCCACACTGTTCTTCTGCTATTTCTCTTTTGATTCTATTCCTTGTCCTCATCATGATTATTCTTAATAGGATCTTGGTTACACGAATCATCAAACTGATTGTGCGATGAAGTTCGCATTCTATAGCCCCTGTCTTCTTTGGAAGTGCAATGAAAATTGATTTTGACATATCTTTGGGGATTTTTCCAGTGTCATAAATTTCATTTAGGAGGACTGTTATTTTTTCTATACCGAATTCCTCCAAGGCTTCAATCATCTCTGTGGTAATGTTGTCTGGTCCTGGGGCTTTTCCTGGTTTCACCTTTTTGAGTGCTGCTCTAACTTCATCTTTCATTATGGGTGGTCCTTCAAAGTTCTTTCTTATAATGTGTTCTGCGTTTCTGTCATCTTCAAAAAGGTCTTTAATGTACTCTACCCATCTGTCTAGTATTTTGTTTTTTTTCCATGAGAATCGTACCATCTTTCGATTTTAAGCAACCAGTTGATGTGCATGTATTTTTCCTGTGGACAATTTCGTACTCTGAGGATCCGTTTTGTGTCGGTCTTCTATTTCTTTGCAGTTTGTTTTCAGCCAAGCTTCCTTAGCTTCATTGCATCTATTCCTGATTTCTTTGTTTATCTTCCTGTATATTTGCTCGTTTCTCTTTGCCTTCCTCCGTTCCTCCATCAAGCCTAAAATTTCTTTTGTCATCCAGTTCTTTTTAACTTTTCTATCTACTTTAGGGATTTCTTCACAAGCTTCATTTATCGAATTTCTCAACTTTGTCCATTGTTCCTCACTGTCACCAACGTCTTCCAGAGCACTGAATTTGTTTTGAACATGTACATTAA
>CM060311.1:46142691-46172691 GCA_030674185.1 Monoplex corrugatus
TAAACTTGGTACGTGCGGCCCCCGATGCTCTTAACTGTGAACAGATACCGGACCTTGTTCTATAGTTGGAGAAGGTAAAGATACAGGAAAGGGGAGGTAGGCACCGTCCTTTCGCCCTCATAATGATGCCTGTAGAGAAGTTAGGTTTCTTTACTCCCCTACCACTTCATGCAACTTTGACGTTATCTTTTGAAAACTGACACACACTGACTTCACTGATATTCGAATACGTACACGTTACACATTCAGCAAACGTCAGGGAATTTAACTGATCTTTTGTTTTTTGTTCCAAGATTTGTGAATTTGTTTCTTTGTTGCCATATGTGTACACTTGACGGAGGCCCAGCACCAGTTGCTCGAAAATTTGCCCTTGTCTTGTTTCGCCAATAAAGTACCTATACGGTCTTTTCTATTGTCATAATTATGTTTCTGGTTACACATTAAGTTCGTTGTTTTCCGAGGGGGGGGGGGGGGGGGGGGGGGGGGGGGCAGACAAAACAAACCAACAACAACAAAACCCACGTAGAATCTTACCGCTTCCAGCGTTGTTCGCAACATGACACGAAGTTAATGTTTTGATGGCAAGATGTTTTAAGGTCACGTCAGTAATGAAAGTACAAACCATATCCATGAGTAGACTTAAGAGCCCTGATATGACCCTCATCGGTTGGCGGGGTTAGAAACAACACGAAATGAATTAAATTTAGCAGACTCATTCTCGGAGAGCATTACAGACAATGAGTGGAATAGGACTGCGATTGTACAAATGTGCGTTTTGACAGTTCACCTGTTCACCCTATCACCAGTGCATTTCTTAAACCAGTGACAGTTTTTTTCCTTGTTCCATCCATGTTCCTTCCCGTTTCATCCATTTGTTCAGTTTATTTTGTATTTTGTATTATGAACATTAATTTTGTTAATCGACATACTGTCAGTCTCAGCTCTTTCACTTTCATTGAATTAATAATCTGTGAGCTGACTTCGTCAGTGCACTTGGTTTCTGCTTCACCTGTAGGATTATAAAATTTGCTGCGATGTTTTTCGGGTTCTTCCGTCCTATAGCATTGTGGTGTTGGCGCTTTCATAAAGGGTCCAACCGTCGGTAGGGGTCAAACTCGTAGAGGGTCCATCCGCCGGTAGGGGTCAAACTCGTACAGGGTCCATCCGCCGGTAGGGGTCAAGTTCGTAGAGGGTCCGGCCGCCGGTAGGGGTCAAATAAGTATGTTGTCACTGTACAATGACAAATTCACAACAGGCGCCATCATGCTTGGGTTTCAACAGCCACAGTTCAGGTGGTTGTCCTCACGAGACACCAGTCAACTGTCACAGCGCTGTAATGCCGATTTGAGTAAATGCAGATCTAAATTCAAACTGAAATTGTAACCTGAAGTTTTTCACTGTGTGTGTATAGAATTGCGACGGCGAGTTTGAAATAATGGCATTAATTAAGTCTGTATCTTTCGCCTGTGAAATATAAAGCATAATAAAGTCATTGTCGTCTTGTCTCTTCTACGGAACTCTTACTACTCCCTTTCTCCTCCCTTTGTCCAGCCCTGGTCAGCTTACAGTTAGTGCACCAGTATACAAGGTAGGCATAATGGTAGTCTGTTATCATTTTTTTAAAATCTATTTTTCTTTTCAGCGCACCAATTTTTTTTTTTCTGATGCATGTTGGCACGTTGTATGGCCAAAACTGTGCAGGCAGTATGTTGCTGCACAGTCTGCATACCCAGTCTTCGATGAGCGTGCATGCTAGGTCTTTTCATGTTTCTGTAAACCACCAGACACTGAAATGACTTACTTAATCTTTAACGTGCAGATTTGATATGATACACGTATATACGCACGAAGGGGGTTTAGGGATAACAGGTCTGACCACATGTTGACCTGGCTAGATTGGGTAAAATCTGCACGCTTTACCCAGCAGGAGAGAGGTAAACCAGGCAGGATCAAACCCAGACCTTCCAGTCGGAAGTCCGTCTTACCCACTGACCATCGAGCTGTCGGTCATCTATCACAACTTTGGGTAAGGAGCACTCAATTCCTGGAAGTCATGGATCAGCACGCACGACGGAGCGTGGTTATCAAGTATCCCACGTGTACAGATTTGTGCCCTAGCTTAGGTCATCATCATCATCAGGTGCCTTGCCGCATGGTTGCCTCAAGCATCTCTTCCACCCTCCCTGTCTTCAGCCACTCTGCTAGTCCGTCTAGTATCTTCTCCCTGGGTCTACCCGGTGCTCTCCTTCCCTCCAGCTTTCCCGTTGTGACCAGGTGTTCCAATTCCCCTTGCCTCATAAAATGGCCTATGAATGTTGCCTGCCTTTTCCTAATCTTCCTTATGAATGATCTACTTGTGTCTGCCTCCATCAAGACTGTCTCGTTTGTGTTCTTTGCTGTCCATGGAACTCTCAACATCCTTCTTAGAAACCCATCTCGGCTGTCTCAATCTTGTTCTGGCTTTGCTTGTTGACTGTCCACGCCTCGCAACCATACAACAGTATTGGTTCTATACAAACATTCTAGAACTCTGTTCCTGATGTTAATTGATAGGCATTTGTTGGTAAGAATGCTTGTCATCTTCTTGAATGCTGTTTTGGCTTGGCCGATTCTGCTGGCTATTTCTGATGTGCATCTGCCGTCTGATGAAATGATCGTTCCCAGGTATTTAAATTTATCAACATGTCTCAGGGTTGTGCCGTTTGCTGTTATTTTGCATGAGGAGATTTCATGTTTTTTACTGATCACCATGACTTCAGTCTTCCTGCTGTTTAGTTCCAACCCCTTACCTTTGCTTTCTATTTCAAGTATATTCACAAGGTTTTGTAGGTCCCTTTCACTTTCTGCAATTAGCACGGTGTCATCTGCGTATCGAATGTTGTTTATCATTTTTCCTCCAACTTTTAATTCAGGGTCTTCTTCTAGGTTTCTCATGATGTTTTCACTGTAAAATGAAAACAGATCTGGTGACAAAACACAACCCTGCTTGACTCCTCTTTTGATGTTTTGGAAAGAGCTTATATCGTTTTTTTTTTATTCTCATTGCAGCTGTTTGTTTCCAATACATATTTCTGATTATTCGTAGATCTTTTCCATCAATATTGAGTCTTTCTAGTTGGTTGATCAATTCTTTATGTCTTACCCGATCGAACGCCTTGATATAGTCAACAAAGCATAAATATTATATCATTGTTCACCTCGATTGACCTCTCTATGATAGTTCTTAGGATGTATATGGCATTAATAGTTCCTTTCCCTTCCACAAATCCACACTGTTCATCTGCTATTTCTCTTTTGATTCTATTCCTTGTCCTCATCATGATTATTCTTAAAAGGATCTTAGTTACATGACTCATCAAACTGATTGTGCGATGGAGTTAGCATTCTATAGCCAGAACTCCATGGCACAATCAGTTTGATGAGTCATGTAACCAAGATCCTAGCTAAGGTACACTATTGAATACACCAGTCTAATCCACCCAGCTGTATATGGTTACATAACCCTCACGTAGAGACAAGAAGGAGCAGCGAAAGAGAGGAGACAGGAACCGCCTCCATAATGTTGGCCTCAAGAAGAACCCAGACCTCCATAAGAACCCAGACCTCAAACACTTCGCTTCAAATCATTCGGTTCATGGAAACACCTTTTCGTCCTGGCTGAGTTTCTGTACGTCTCAGGGGCGTTGATCATGCACTGTCAACCAAGCTAGCAAAGCAAAAACAACCTTTTGATTCCGTCACCCTATCCGCCAGCTTCCTGGCACACTCCTTTCCCCACGCCGAGGAAAGGGTGATGGAGTCAATGGGTTAAGTTTTTGCAGTTGGAGGGTAGGGTGTGGGAGTCAGAGGGTTAAAATCACTGACTGAACTTTAAGTCAGGCATGGAAGCAGCATTTATGAAATGAGAATGACAACTAGGGACCGACTACAAAGTAAAGTAAATATAGATACAATGTGACAACCAGGGACTGACTACAAAGTGAAGTAAATATAGATACAATGTGACAACCAGGGACGACTACAAAGTGAAGTAAATATAGATACATTGTGACAACCAGGGACCGACTACAAAGTGAAGTAAATATAGATACATGTTGACAACCAGGGACCGACTACAAAGTAAAGTAAATATAGATACAATGTGACAACCAGGGACCGACTACAAAGTAAAGTAAATATAGATACATTGTGACAACCAGGGACCGACTACAAAGTGAAGTAATATAGATACATGTGACAACCAGGGACCGACTACAAAGTGAAGTAATATAGATACATTGTGACAACCAGGGACCGACTACAAAGTGAAGTAAATATAGATACAATGTGACAACCAGGGACCGACTACAAAGTGAAGTAAATATAGATACAATGTGACAACTAGGGACCGACTACAAAGTGAAGTAAATATAGATACAATGTGACAACAGGGACCGACTACAAAGTGAAGTAAATATAGATACAATGTGACAACCAGGGACCGACTACAAAGTGAAGTAAATATAGATACAATGTGACAACCAGGGACCGACTACAAAGTGAAGTAAATATAGATACAATGTGACAACCAGGGACCGACTACAAAGTGAAGTAAATATAGATACAATGTGACAACCAGGGACCGACTACAAAGTGAAGTAAATATAGATACATGTGACAACCAGGGACGACTACAAAGTGAAGTAAATATAGATACAATGTGACAACCAGGGACCGACTACAAAGTGAAGTAAATATAGATACAATGTGACAACAGGGACCGACTACAAAGTGAAGTAAATATAGATACAATGTGACAACCAGGGACTGACTACAAAGTGAAGTAAATATAGATACAATGTGACAACCAGGGACTGACTACAAAGTGAAGTAAATATAGATACAATGTGACAACAGGGACCGACTACAAAGTGAAGTAAATATAGATACAATGTGACAACAGGGACTGACTACAAAGTGAAGTAAATATAGATACAATGTGACAACCAGGGACTGACTACAAAGTGAAGTAAATATAGATACAATGTGACAACTAGGGACCGACTACAAAGTAAAGTAAATATAGATACAATGTGACAACAGGGACCGACTACAAAGTGAAGTAAATATAGATACAATGTGACAACAGGGACTGACTACAAAGTGAAGTAAATATAGATACAATGTGACAACCAGGGACTGACTACAAAGTGAAGTAAATATAGATACAATGTGACAACCAGGGACTCGACTACAAAGTGAAGTAAATATAGATACAATGTGACAACCAGGGACCGACTACAAAGTGAAGTAAATATAGATACAATTGTGACAACCAGGGACGACTACAAAGTGAAGTAAATATAGATACAATGTGACAACCAGGGACTGACTACAAAGTGAAGTAAATATAGATACATGTGACAACCAGGGACGACTACAAAGTAAGTAGACATGTGACAAAGGGACCGACTACAAAGTGAAGTAAATATAGATACAATGTGACAACCAGGGACTGACTACAAAGTGAGTAAAAGTGACACAAGTACAAGTGAGTAAATATAGATACAATGTGACAACCAGGGACTGACTACAAAGTGAAGTAAATATAGATACAATGTGACAACCAGGGACCGACTACAAAGTAATAGACAAAGGACATACAAAGTAAGTAAATATAGATACAATGTGACAACCAGGGACCGACTACAAAGTGAAAGTAAATATAGATACAATGTGACAACCAGGGACCGACTGTACAAAGTGAAGTAAATATAGATACAATGTGACAACAGGGACCGACTACAAGTAAGTATATGATCTGTGACAACAGGGACTGACTACAAGTGAAGTAAATATAGATAATGTGACAACAGGGACGACTACAAAGTAAGTAAATATAGATACAATGTGACAACAGGGAAGCTACAAAGTGAAGTAATATAGATACAATGTGACAACAGGGACTGACTACAAAGTGAAGTAAATATAGATACAATGTGACAACCAGGGACCGACTACAAAGTGATAAATAGTGACTACAAAGTGACAAGGAGTACAAAGTGAAGTAAATAGATACAATGTGACAAACCAGGGACTGACTACAAAGTGAAGTAAATATAGATACAATGTGACAACTAGGGACGACTACAAAGTGATACAAAGTGAAGTAAATATAGATACAATGTGACAACAGGGACGACTACAAAGTGACTACAAAGTGAAGTAAATATAGATACAATGTGACAACCAGGGACTGACTACAAAGTGAAGTAAATATAGATACAATGTGACAACCAGGGACGACTACAAAGTGACTACAAAGTGAAGTAAATATAGATACAATGTGACAACCAGGGACCGACTACAAAGTGACTACAAAGTGAAGTAAATATAGATACATTGTGACAACCAGGGACTGACTACAAAGTGAAGTAAATATAGATACAATGTGACAACTAGGGACTGACTACAAAGTGACTACAAAGTGAAGTAAATATAGATACATTGTGACAACCAGGGACCGACTACAAAGTGAAGTAAATATAGATACAATGTGACAACTAGGGACCGACTACAAAGTGAAGTAAATATAGATACAATGTGACAACTAGGGACCGACTACAAAGTGAAGTAAATATAGATACAATGTGACAACCAGTGACTGACTACAAAGTGAAGTAAATATAGATACATTGTGACAACCAGGGACCGACTACAAAGTGACTACAATGTGACTACAAAGTGAAGTAAATATAGATACATTGTGACAACTAGGGACCGACTACAAAGTGACTACAAAGTGAAGTAAATATAGATACAATGTGACAACCAGGGACCGACTACAAAGTGACTACAAAGTGAAGTAAATATAGATACAATGTGACAACTAGGGACCGACTACAAAGTGACTACAAAGTGACTACAAAGTGAAGTAAATATAGATACAATGTGACAACTAGGGACCGACTACAAAGTGACTACAAAGTGAAGTAAATATAGATACAATGTGACAACTAGGGACTGACTACAAAGTGAAGTAAATATAGATACAATGTGACAACTAGGGACTGACTACAAAGTGACTACAAAGTAAAGTAAATATAGATACAATGTGACAACTAGGGACCGACTACAAAGTGACTACAAAGTAAAGTAAATATAGATACAATGTGACAACTAGGGACTGACTACAAAGTGAAGTAAATATAGATACAATGAGACAACCAGGGACCGACTACAAAGTGACTACAAAGTGTCTACAAAGTGAAGTAAATATAGATACAATGTGACAACCAGGGACAGACTACAAAGTGACTACAAAGTAAAGTAAATATAGATACAATGTGACAACTAGGGACTGACTACAAAGTGAAGTAAATATAGATACAATGAGACAACCAGGGACCGACTACAAAGTGACTACAAAGTGACTACAAAGTGAAGTAAATATAGATACATTGTGACAACCAGGGACCTACTACAAAGTGAAGCAATTACAGATTGTTTAAGACCTAGGAGAGGTAAAGAATCATTGTCTTCCTCGCAATCTGTGAACAAATAGACAAAAACAAACAAATAAAACGAAAGAGAAACTGAAACCTTTGAGGAAAACAACGCAAGAAGAAGCAATGGAAATAAGAAAGGCTGCTTGGGGTTAGAAGAGAGCCCAGGAAACAGTCCCAGAGAGCTCTGTGAGTATGTAGTCCTTCAGGGGACGGTCCTATGCTCCCAAAGCAGATGATGCAGTTCTTTCCACGAATGGGATAGTAAGAGAAGAGTGGCATCCACACATATGCAGAACGAGCCACTCAAACTTGAGGTAATAAAACTGTACAACGTGTAGCAAAATCACAGAAACAACCAACAAAGCACCCAGTAAAATGTAAAAGAACGAATCTGGGAGAAAAGTACAAGAAAATTATTATCTTCTTTAATGTAGGGGAGCAGTGTCGTGTGTTTCAACATTTATAAAAGAGAGAGAGAGAGAAGAATTGCCGGGGGCCAGTTAAAGCAAATGTATATAGACTGTCATAGCCCCAAGGAAGGGTTGTTTCCCTTACAATGGTATGACCACACAGACACAAACAACCAGACAAAATAGACACTGTAGCCAACAGAATAAACTGAATGGTCTATAAAACAAAACCGAAATGGTAACCTTTGATGAAAACAACGCAAAAAAAGAGGGGAGGAGAGGGGTAAGAAACAAGAAAGACTGCTGGGGACTGGGGGGTAGCTCAGAGTGTTCTGTATATCGGTCCTTCAATAGGTAGGTCCCATGCTCCCAAAGCAGATGACACGTTTCATTATAGTAGAAATCATCAGACCTGGGGCAGCAAGAGGAAAGGGGTGCCCACATACACGCGGAGCGAGCTATCCAAACTGACTTTACAAAATAAAATACAGAAAGTCACCTATACGGCTAACAGAGCTTCTGCTGCTTCAGGGTCACAATAACCTTGAGAAAGACAGTGTCTGGATTTTCTGTAATATTTTTTTGTATAAGAAGGGAGATTGTTAGAATGGTTTGACAGTCTTGTTTTTGTTTGTGTGTGTATGTGAGTGTTTTATTTTCCCAATTGTTTATTTGTTTGTTTCTATTTTCGTTTTTTTGGGTTTGTCTACAGTCAGATTGGAATCTGTGCTGTCCACCTAGAAACACGAGAGAACCCCACCACCACCTGCTAAACCAACCATGCAGAAAACGTTGCTGACCAACCCTGTCAAAAACGGATTCACTGGGACTTTGATGATGATGATGATGATGATGATGATGATGATGATGATGATGATGATATGATGATAATGATAATGATAATGATGATGGTGATGGTACTCATGTGCACAGAAACCGCCAGCTCAGCAGTACTGGAGCAAATGGAGGCCGTTCATTATAACAAGCTCAGGATTACCAGGTGGCGGTGAAGGGCTGAGACTGACCCAGCGTGCCCGACATTTTCATCCATTTAACGGTCATCTGACTAATGTGCTGTCAGGGACACTGTGTCAATTTCACCGGCCCTCCCCCTCTCTCTTGTGCTGGGGAGTGAGAGAGGGTTAGAGTTTCTTCGTGTGTGTGAGAAGCTGGCTGGTTGAGTTGACAAAGTCTGTGGACATAAGATCTTGAATCCTGCCCCGAACATGAAAGTTGAAAACAATAGCCATAGCGAAAACAAACATACGCACAAAAACAAAAAATCAAACAACCAACAAACAAAAAAAAACCGACAAAAACAAACAACCAAACCAAACAACAGGTAAAAAGAGAAGGAAGAAGAAACTAACCCATTCAGAGCCTATCTTCATAGTGTCAGTCATTCGGGTAGTGTCAACTTAATTAGACAAAGTCATGTCAGTGTGTGGTAGCCTATGAAAAACATAAAAACATCCTGAATACACGGCCACGGAAAACAGAGTATACAGACGATGCAGCAATACACCGTCAGCACAGATATCCGAGAAAAATCAGAATCCAAAAGAAAACATCCTTACAGCAGCCTGTATATTTTATTATGTATATCACACACACACACACACACACACACACACACACACACACACACACACACACACACACACACACACACACACACACACACACACACACACACACACTCATACATACATACATACATACATACATACATTCACACATACATTCATACATATATACACACATACATACACACACACATACATACATACATACATACATACATACATACATACAAACAAACAAACATACATACATACATACATACATATATACATGCATGCATGCATGGATAGATACACACATAATACATACATACATACATACATATATATACATAAACATACATACATACATAATACATACATACATACATACATACATTACATACATACATACATACATACATACATACATACATACATACATACATACATACATACATACATACATACATACATACATACATACATACATATCCCCAGTCTTCTATTTACCTTAAAAAATATTTCTTACACCAGACACTGTGTATCATTTCTTATTTTTCACTTTCGTTTTTCATTATTTCTTCCACAGCACTGTATATAACTACTTGTCTTTCGCATACCTCAATAAACGTGTGCCATGTCTGCAAACAAATCCTAATTTTTCATTGTCTCAGAAAAAAAAATCTTAAATCAGCAGCTGTGCATATATCGTAATCTTTCTTTTATCCTAAAAATTACTTTTTTGACTTGAACATGTGTATCCAAATCCTAAGATCTCTTTTATTTCAGAATTATTTCTTACCCAACCAGCTGTTGTATGCCTTATCTTATCACTGCCCATCATGTCCCTTGGCATAGAAGGCAGCAACGAAAACTCTCCACTCCCGCTTGTTCTGGGCCATCGTCTGCTTCTCCGTAATGTGTGACAAAACTGCCAAGGCAGATGAACTCTCCATGGGCCCAGTTCTGGATAGGTTTGTTGTGTCTTCTTGGAATGGTTAGGGTTTTAAAGACCCAGATCTGTCATGTAACGTATAAATTATTTCTTATACCGACCGCAGTATATGAATCGTAATTTTTCATTTAATAATAACTTAGATAATTTGATTAACCAAAAAATACTTCTGACAAAAGTAGGTAGCAATAGGACAATGGTCAATTCAATTAGATTAATGCTATTTATAGCCCTACCACAAACAATGGTCTGTTGCCTTTAAATTTCTAGTGTGTCATTGACTACAGACATTATTTCTTACCCCCGCAGTTTTGATATAAATCAAAAATTTCTGTTATTTCAGAAATTGTTTCTGTCCAAATTTTTCATTTCCTGAGAAATGATTTCTTGCAGCCACCACTTATATAGAATAAATCAGTGTTACTGTGAAGCAGTCAGATGGAATGACATAATAAATGAGGGACACACAGCACAGGTTGACATCGTGGTCAGTCTGCCTTCTAGTCTTGTCACATAGGCTGACCTGTAACATCTCTCATCGTGAACCCCCTATCTTGGCTTTTAGAAACACTTTCCTGTCTGTGTCCTTGTGTTATTGTTTATGCTTGGTTTCTACTAATATTATTGCTTTGTCGATGTCTTACTTTTCTTCTGTCTTTACGTAAGTAAATTAACAACTTCAAATATGAAAGTTGGCCTGTGTGCCAACAGAATATGTATAGAGTAACGAGGACTAGGTTTCCAAACAATTTTAACAAAAAGTTTAGCAATATTAAAAGTTACGCACCTCTTCTTAGTTGTACCTCGTCTTTCTGAGTGGTTTTTAAAAAAATTGCAGCATGCATTTTTTTCTTCCCATCTATTTTGGATGATAAAACAGATAAGCTCAAGAGAGACATAATCTATAAGTCTTACAAAAAATGTGAATTGAAAATGATTGTTTTTGTATTTCTCTATCAAAAATTATGTAAACAAGCTGGTTGTGTAGATTATGTAAGGATACACTTTTAAGGACTTTGCTCAGGCATTATGTCTTGAAACAGGGTCAGTCATACTTTTGATGGTGAACATGCAAATGTGGCTATGATTAACAACTGAAATTTATTTTGGAAAAATGTCTTATTACAATATCAAAAGAAAAATAAAGAGCAGTGTACAAAATACCCCTCAATCAATAACGACGAATTCAGAGCAGAATGTATTCACTACAGTCTGAATACAGTCAGGGACGGAAAAATCGTACTTGCTGATATATCTAATAAACAACTAATTTGTACTGGTGGTAGTACTTTGGAAGAATTCAAAAGATGGTAGGTTTTTCTCTGGTAGGTGGCCTCGCAGCGGCTTGACAATCTCCAGATCTCATGGACTTCCTCGTACTGAAATGAATTTGGTTTGGTGAGTGTTGGAGAGTAGAAATGAAGGGTGTGGGAGCAATGCCACTAAACGACATGAAAGATGGGGCATGAAGCAAAACACACACGAAAATAGAAGAAAAGGGAGGGAGGGAAAAAAACAGAAAAGGGGAGAACAAAAAAGAAGACCAGAGAAGGAGAGGGGAAAGGGGAGAGAACAGGGAGAAAACACCTGGGCTTGATTGTTTAACGTTCCGAAGCGGTGGGAAAAGTACTGACCAAATGGTCAAACAGCAAGTCTGCAGTGACAGACAACAAGACTTGGTCAGTGTGAACACGACACCAAGATGACGACCACAACAGCCGGGTCACTGCAATGACGTGACAGCAACAACGTCACTTAGGGCTGTACGTGTGACGTGAGACATGACATTACCATGTTTTCCCAGGGCGCTAAGGGCTGAGAGACAAAAAGAAAAAGTACGTGTGGTTTGGTGGGAAGAGCTACAGTAAGGCGAGTATGGTATTGGGGGTGGCGATTGGATAATTGTAATGCGAATGTATGTGTGTGTGGGGGGGGGGGGGGGGCGTGCTCGCTTTTTTGCTCATTTTTGTTTTTGTTTGTTAGTTTTCGTGTTTTTTTGTTTGTTCTGTTTTGTTTTTTTCGCCGTGTACATACATGGTCAGGCCACATCTGGCGACGAACGTTCTCGTTTATCCCTGTCATGGAGCGTGGTGGTCAGAGAAGGAGTTGTCGGCCATGTCACCATGTCTCCACTTGATAGAGGCGACATGACTGCAAAATGTGTTCAGCTGTCTGGTCCTCTTGAACGCAGGAGCAGGCTAGTGATGGCGTCAGTTTGAACTTAGGGTTCATGTGAGCGTTATGCTGGTTGTAGCCAGTGTGGAGCCTTCATCAGGACCACTTGCTGCTCTCTGGACAGAAGACGGTGATCGTGTCCTTTCTGTCCGTAGTTTTAAGGATGCTGTTCTTCTCACTGTAGCTGTCACTGTTCTCTGCTTGGGGTAGGGGAGGAGAGGAGGGATCACTCACAAGCATGCGTGTGTTTTCACATCGTTCAAGCTGCTTTAGTAGTAGTGCCATGCGCGTCTTAACTCCCCAAAACAACTGTTGCATCACTTGGACCATTCTTAGCTAGTGTCTTACATTTTCTGACCTAACATTCTCCACACAGAACCCAGTAAAACCCCTTACCAACGAGAGTAATCGCTCAAAGAGCCATGTCCCCTCCAACCACATCCACCTGGAACCACCGACACCAAAGCCCCTGGCCTGAATTCACCTGAGGCACAGAAACTGTGGAAATTATCTACATAGAGGTCATTAAAACATGAGGGCATGAACGGCCACAACATGTGGATCAGTTCTTCTATAAACGGTGATGATTGACGTCAATGGCTATGATAATATTGACGCAAAAGAGTTTTATTATGGATTCAAACTTGCGTCAACCAGGGCCAAGAAATAAAGCTTTTTGCAGCACTGATCAGGACATTTAAGTCATATTCTGATGAAAAAGCTTTAAAGTGGATGAGACCAGACAGTAAGGTGTCAGTCTTCCTACAGGGATCAACTGAGGATTTTCAATTCCGTAATGCCTTGTGTGTTTGTTTGTTTTTGCTTTTCCAGCATTCCGATTTTTTTGTCGGACTCGTGTACACACGTTGTTTTGGCCACATTGTGCAGTATGCGCTGTTACCTGCCCCCAGTGTCCAGAATTCTGCGGTCTTCTTTGTCCTTCGTGAAAAAAGCACGGTCACGTCACTCACTTACTTCACTCCATCCACTGCTTACCTGTTGTTCAAAGAAATTGATACAAAATCTGTATGTTCTGCTACAAGTGTACTAACAATTCTGCACCTAGTTGTCTCTGCAGCCATCTCTGATTGTACATCCTTGCCCGACCCCTACATTCTGCTTTTTATACTATCTGTTTACAAATCCTCGATACAGATGTTCCATAGTCGGTCGCCGTTCATTTTATGCCTGGTCCATACAAGTGGAATGAGCTCCCCCTGTCTCTTCCACAGTTACACTCTTTCTTCATTTAAGTCCAACTTGAAGACATACATCTTTGTCCACATGTAAGTTTCTCATTTGCCCCACCCTTTCATCCCACTCTCCTCCTGTCCTCCCTCTCCCGATATGTACATGTACATACTTTGTACCCTTTGTACTTTTTGTCATTATGAGTGGGTGTTTGAGTTGACGTTGCAAGTGTGATATTTGATTTGATTTACACGTCAAGATTTAGTGCATTATGATGATGACGACAACGATGATGATGGTGAATGATGATGATGATGATGATGATGATGATGATGATGATGATTAGTAGTAGTAGTAGTAGTAGTAGTCTTATTGTTGTGCTCTGTCTTCGGTGGACACGCATGGTGTTTGTTTTCATGCTTCCATAAGCCACCGGATACTGACGTGACTTAAAGGATCTTTAACGTGCATGCGTATTAAGACGAGAGGGTTTAGGAGCAAGTGAGTCTTCACGCATGTTGACCTGAATGATGGGAAAAATCTCCATCCTTTATTCACCATGCGGGAGGTACCAGGCAGGAACGAACCTCAGACCTTCCGACTGAAAGTCTAATGTCTTACCCACCCGACTCTCGGATCCCTTTACAATGATGTAGACTGGTTTGAACACACATTATTGCAGTTGTTAGTCCATTGGGCCAACCACAACGCCATTGGCTTGGTGTCGGGTGCAGTTTTAATAAAAATATTTTATAACCTTGAGCGAAAACTCTCTATCCTAGTTGATCGGTGTTAAATTATGGATAAGTGGTCATTTCGGCAAAGCTGACTGGACATTTTACGGTGTCTGAAGGTAACTGTAGGGTCACTCGAGTGACAACAACGAAAGGGGAGATGACCAAGTTCACGGGTATTAACAGTGTTAGGCCACGAGCTGTTTGATGCATCGTATTCATATCGCTACACAGGCTGACAAGTTAGTTCCCGGTGACTGTGGTCTTGTGGTTAAAGCGGGTGATTATGATTTGAGAAATTCCACGTTCTATAATACACTAATCGGACAGGGATTCTTCTTCCCCTTACCATTTAGTCCTGAGTATGGGTCTGGGTGCTAGTCTGTCAGAAGACACTACAGAACCGCAACAATACAGTTGTCCTTGGCGAAAGTAGAAATATCCACTTTGTGACAAACAGTCGCACAAACAGATAAAAGACAGAAAAAAAAAAGGGGTGGAGGGAGGCTGATTTCAGAAAAACAACCATGACTTTACGGTGACATCCAGTTTGGCCTTTTCAATTAACATGCCTGCTTTGGGGCTGTTCACTTTGGACTGAGCAAAAGTTCTGTTTTTACTGTATGCACTTGTTCCAAACTTATTAAAACAGTGACCTGTCAATGGGCGAAATAGGATCAGACGAAACAGAAAAAGGAGAAACGGAATAAGACGAAATTGGAAAAGGCAAAACAGGATGTCCCAGACTGTAGACTGTGAATCCTTCGTGACAAGAACTCAACGAATTAGCAGTCAACATGGTGAAGTGGTCAACACAAAGTACTACTGACTTGGAGGTTTGCTTTCAAACTCCCATCTTTTGTTAGTGGGATTTTTTCCTGTCCCCGACCAGTCCTAACTAAAGTTGAACATGCTTATCAGCTATCGGTTCTTCGGAAGACTGGGACCACACAGACCTTAACTAGCATCGCATGCGTCTGTAACTTTCGGGCCTGGTGAAGACCAGGATATATATTATGAAAGGAAACGTAGAGTTCAGCCCTGTCACGCAGTCTCAATCCGAAATGGAACTCTGCAGCATCATTACTGTCATCCCCATTCTCATCATCATCATCATCATCATCATCATCATCATCATCATCATCATCATCATCATCATCATCATCATCATCATCCTGTGCCCTGCCACATGGCGTTGGCGATCATGACCCTCCATACGAATATATCTATTGTCGCTGCAAGTACATCTTCCACTATCTCTATCTCAGCCACCCTGCAAGTTCGTCCAATATTTTCCCCTGGGTCTACCTGGTGTTCTGTTTCCCTCCAGCTTTCCTGTTGTGATTAGGTGCTCCAATTCCCCTTTCCTCATGAAATTTCCTATAAATGTTGCTTGTCATTTCCTAATCTTCTTTATCAATGATCTTCTTATGTCCTCCTCCATCAAGGCTGTTCTCGTCATCGTAGCACTGTGAAACATTGCCCCACAGTCTATGGTCTTTTTGTGCCCTGCTCTCTGTTTCGGTGGGTTGGAGATGAGTGGGAGAGTCGGAATGAGCGATGTGAGGGTGGTGACACAGGAGCCGTGCAAAACATGGTGAAGCAAACAACAAAAACAAAACGAACAACAACAAAAAAAGAAACAAAAGCCAAGGACTGAAATATTAAAAATAAAAACTATATACAAAACAAAACAAAACAAAAAAGGATACAAATTTTACTATACATTGACTTGTCAGGATTTTGACAAGAGCTGGTGAAATGTGAATAACTAAAGGGCGTTCGCATGAAGACAGGGGTCTGTACTGTGGGAAGAAGCGAAACATACCACTCCCATTTAGACGGTTGGACAAAATTAATGAAGTGAGAGTTGTCTGTTCCAAAAGAATTAAGTACAATACGTCGAGATGACTGTCTGTGTTTGTGTGTGCGTTGTGTGCGAGAGTAAGAGAGAGAGAAAGAGTGTGTGTGTGTGTGAGTGTGTGTGTGTGTGTGTGAGAGAGAGAGAGAGAGAGGGACAAAGAGGAAGAGAGATATTGTGTGTGAGAGAGAGAGAGAAGAGAGAGAGTGTGTGTGTGTGTGCGTATGTGTGTGTGCGTGTGTGTGAAAGAGAGAAGAAGAAACAGAGTGTGCATGTGGTGGTCTTCGATTTAATGTCTATTCACTAAAGTGATTTTAGATTAAAAAAAAAAAAAAAAAAGTATTTGAAAATTGTCAATTTTGATCGTAAAAAAAAAAAAAAAATTTTGAGGAGGGGAAGGTAAAGCTAACAAATAATGTTATCACAATTAAAGATTTTAACAATCAATCTAATAAACAAAATTAATAAACATCTAGAATAATTGAATAAAAGTGAAAACTAAGAATCGACTAATCACAACAGTGAACAAGTAAAATAACATGTTAAAGGTAATTCACTATAGGACTTTTTGACAGGCTAACAAAAAATTCATATATTAATGATGGTGAGGCAAATAAGTCAGAAATTGTCTTTGTAGAGAGTATAGGAATATGTCGTGTTACCCGAACACATGAAAGTATATGGCTATGCGTTATCTTCTTTCCACACAAACACACTACATGTATATTCCTGGTGTATTTTGTTTTGAATGCATCAAGTTTCCACCTATACATAAGGGATTGTATAATTTTGCCGGCAGGAAACGGCTTAGGTGATTTGCTAATTTCAAAGTTCATGTAACATTTTTTATACTTTTTCTGTTTATCTTGTGTGTGTGCGTGTGTGTGTATGTGTGTGTGCGTGCGTGTGTGTGTATGTGCGTGTGTGTGTGCACGTGTGTGTGTGTGTGTGTGTGTGTGTGTGTGTGTGTGTGTGTGTGTGTGTGGTGTGTGTGAAATCTGTTGGCTAAGATTTCTCACCTGTCTCTGGACGTATCTAATCACAGTTGACTCCTACAGCAATGTGTAATAGCGACTGTATGTGAACCGAACTAAATGTCGGTCACAAAGAATCAAACAAGAGTGTAAACAATTTTTAAACAACTTTTTTGAATCTGGTACTAACAAACGACTTTTTCAAGCTTATATAAATGCTCGTGAGCGCGTGCGCACTCACACACACACACACACACACACACACACACACACACACACACACACACACACACACACACACACACACACTCACACACAAACACGCATGCATACACACAACATACACATGCACATACACACACGCAAGCTTGCACACACACATACACACACACGAGCGCGAGCGTTCGCACACACACACGCACGCATGCACAAGCTCTGTGTCTACTGATGAAGTCTGGTTGTTCTAATGCTCTAATGCTTTTTTCTTGTATTGATTATGCATTTACCACTTAAAATATGATACAATGGCCTTCAGACAAGGAGCTGGACAGTTTTATTATATACCTGAAAAGAGCATATTCGACAATATTTGCTACTTTGAAAACACTGCTAAAAATCATATCAGTCAACTAATATTTAATTAAATAAACTTGTCCCAAATCGCTGAGGTCGTATGGGAGTAAGGAAATACAGACATCATTTTTTGTCAGATTCAGCATTACAAGAGCGCCATCTATTCTCCCTTGATACTTTATCTTCTTTAACTCTAAATAGGGTGAGATAATCATTAACAGCTGGGTGCACTGGAGACCACATGCACCAAGTTTTTCTCGAGTCAGCTCTGAATCCGTATAATCAGACTAGAAGGCGGAACCACAACCTCTACGCCAAACAGGCGAACCGTATAAAGTGGGCGCAGGAGGAATAAAAAGGGAGATTGTTAGTATGGTTGACCGTCCTTTTTCCTCCCTCCTGTTGCCACATAATTCAAGTTTTAACATCCCGATTGTTAAATAACAGGGTCGGGGTGCTAGGGTAAAGACTACACTGACCCAATGATACGGCAGGACGCTTAACCAACTGACATTTCCCCCACCTCTTTATGACCGTAGCAAAGAGTTGTGGTCAGTTTTATGTCTGGTACCGCTAGGTGAACATACTACTTTAAGTCTGCATCCTGCTGGGAAAGTCACTTAAGGTTACTAAAGCAAAAGTACTGTCTGACCAGCGGTCATCTTTATGGGCCTCACTTGGCAAAACACTCACACTTAGCAGTGTTGTTTTAGGAAATGCGGACAGAAGTGATTATAATGTACGACTTTTGTCGCCAATGCTACACATATCACAATAGGAATCTGTTTTTGGAGACAGGAGTTCCTCCCTTGTATTGGATGGGTGGAAACAAACTACGGATCTGAACGAATACTTTCGAGGCACAACAGCGACTAGAATTTTGCGCAAGCTCAAGGAAGTCTGCCCGATAAGTGCCGGCAGAGTTGAGTGAAGCACATGAAATTGTCCGGGTGCGATGAATGTCTCTTGACAAAGTTTTAACATTGAGTATTTATCATTTGTATATCTATATCCATCCCCCTGCTGTGTACACCACTATTACCGTCCCTCCAGTGACAGCTTCCACCACCTACTGTAACGCCATCTCAGTTTGACCGGCTTTTTCTATTGAGCCATCAACATCTTGTGTCCTTAATTCAATCTCACCCGCAATATAAAAGTTGGTTTGCTTGCTGCTCTTCTTGATGCTCTTATCACTTTGTTGGAGTCAGCGTTTCATAGGTTCCATTCCATTCCCTATTTCAAATCTTGCCACAACATACAGTATATCGCAGGACCAAGGCGTTTGCCCAGATGATTGCTGGCAGATTTGAGTGGAACACAGATTACATAGTCCGAGTGCGATGAATCCCTCTTTAAAAAAGCAACTCCAAAGAAACTCCAATATAAACTTAAACTCTTAACACCAACGACAGCAAAGTGACATTACCTCAGGCACGGAAGCTGCTGAAGACACCCAAGCTGAGGTCACCTCGAGGTCAGGGTATGAAGGCCTACAGAGTGTGACACAATACTGCAATGATTCATCACTATGTTGTTTGGGAATGCTAATGATCATGCTATCAAATTCCAGGTTTGACTGATACTGTGTGACATTACTTACTAAACGCCTTCTATGATCTCGTATCATAAATACCATCATATTGGCGTCAACCAGGCCCGAGAGATACAGGTATATCTGCAGTGTTTGTCAGGAAAAGTGATCAACATATTCAGAGATACAACCGTAAAGTGGATAAAAATCGATTGTGCGGTCTCGGTCTTCTCATCTGAGCCCATAGCAGGTGCCGTAATCATTTGGAAGGATCCATTTGGCGGGGGGAAGGGGTGGGTGGTGGTAAAAATCTCATAATGAGTTGGAATGCTTCGCATCTGAACCCATAATCTTTCAGTCGCCATTCCAACGTTGCATGAAGACAACTAGTTATTTGAAGAGTTTGGTCATGTTTCCCGTCCTGACAATTTCCCGTCACAGTCCATTCATTAACATAGCGTGATGGATTCTCCTGTCCATGCACATGTTCTTCTGCAGGCGCTGCATGGAACTGTGACCTTGGTACAGCATAGCGTACGAACACGTTAACTTGGGTTAGCTGATAGTTCTACGGTGGTTAGGATGTGAGGTGGTTTTCAAGAGTATATTGATCCAGAACTTTGGGAGCATGGAGGATGTAAAATTATAAACATTTCTTTCAACAGGCAGATTCGAAAAACAACTCCAAATAAGAAAAATGATAATGAAATGAGAATGAGTACATTAAGTCGAGGCACTCTTTCCTAATGCAACGAATTTTGCTAGGTTCAGCGATGTACATGTTTTCTTTGTACTAAATGAATACTATGAATAAATTTCCGTCGTAATTCTTTGTTGTTTTAGACATTTCACGATAGAACGGAATTGATCACCAAGGACGTTCTATCACAGGTACAACGTCTGTCATCTCATAGGGTACCGTGTTTCGAGCATGTTCCGTCTGCAGTCTATGGCTACTTTATCGACATTTTGTCACTGAAAACACTGTTTGGTAAATTCACTAATGCATTTTTCTTTCAGAAATTTGGTTTAAAATGTCAGTGAAATAAAGATTTATTCATGTGCTCTACAGATTCTTTACAGCACTGGAGAAGTTTGTTCTTTAGAGTCTGAATAACATTTCTACACAATAATTTTTGTTGTCAAAAGGTTGTGACTCCCATTAGCAATCGTATAACAGAATCAGTTAATTATTGCCTTTATATTGTTCAACCATGGAGATTCAAAAACTGACAATAAATGAAGATTATACTGAGCTGGATATATCTGGTTTAAAACAAATTGTTTATTGGTAATGTTAGGCTAGCCCAGAAACGTATACGGTATTGAACAAAGCCGCTTTATTTGTAGATATAACAGCAGTGATTTAACCAGGAATGAAACAGAGTCTCACCATCAATCATCTGTGACATGGTATTGTAATTCAGATAAAAACATATGTGAGAAAATGAAAATCTCTCACTAATGAAGTTTTTGCATTCGTAAGATTGTACTCCAATCAGCCGTTTTCAGGTAATAAGAGCTTACCTAGTGTATTAGTAGACTGTGAAAAGTCTGAATATGCGTAATGTGCAATGAGTTCAGATGAAATGGAAAAAAGCGCTGTACAAAATGGTTAATAATGATAACAATAATAATAACAATAATAATAATAATGTACTAAAATTGTAGAGGTATTGTGTTGTATTGGTACAATTCCACACCCTATCCACCAATCGCAAACTTTTAACCCTTTGACTCCCTCACACCTATCCCCCAGCTTCCTGCAGGAATATTAGAAGGAAAAGTCAAGACCCTGACAAACATTAGAAGGAAAACCCAAGGTCCTGACGAACATAAGGAAAACCATACGCCGTGGTTTAGTGGTTAGCACAACTGACTACCGACTGGAAGGTTGTGGGTTCGAATCCCCATTAGTCCCTGCAAAAATATATCATTATGGGATTTTTCGGCTCTAACCGGCTCCTATCCAAAGTTGGGCGTGCTATGGACTCATTGGGAAGACTGGGACCACACAGTCGAGTCTCATCCATTTCACGGATGCGTCATTGAAGGTGTTACTCAAATCTTCTGACCAGCACCGCAGGTGTTTGTATCTCTCGGGCCTGGTTGACGCCAGGATATACTACAATATATGCGTAGAGTACAGCCCTGTCACGCAGTCTCAATCTTAGATGGAACTCCATAGCATCATAATTATCATCCTCATCGACATCATTGCACTGTCAAAAAAAAACTGTGCCAGCTTCAGGGTAGAAAATGGGAGGAAAAAAAGGTGAGCACAAAGGTAACCTCCCTGAGTGCCATGATCCTTTAAATTTCTTTTTAAAAAACAATAGAAGGAAAAGTCAAGACCCTGTAAGACATCTGGGACACCATATAGAAGCTGGGTTAAAATAGGCAGCAGCGGCAGACCTTCGTTGCTGTCTTACCTGCCAATTACCTAATGGGCAGTCAGGAAGTAAAGTAAAGAGGGCTGGAGGCTGCATGAACTTTTTTTCTGAGGCAGGATCGAACTCATGTAGCCCGACTGGAAAGCTGTGGTTATGCCTCTTCACCAGTCAGGCTTCATGACCAAGATATCAAAAGTTTTTTCACCACAACACTGTATTAAACTGTTTATCACAATGACAAACACCGCGACAGACTACAAAATGTTTAACACAATAACAAACTATTCAATGTTTATCACAACCACAAACTCTAAATCGCAGTCGTGTAAATCAACGACTGGAGCAAAACACAAGGTCCATCTTGTACCAAGTGGCCTGGAAGGACCGACCGAGCGAACACGCCCTGTAAATCAAGGATGGGTAGGAAAGATCCCCACCAAAGAGTCCCGCGCTATCCAGGGGCTGAATAGGACTCCAAGGCCCCCTGGCACTTGCTCTGTCGTGGCAGACACGCCCAGAGAGGGGCCTAAATAACGGCTTTAATCCAATCAATTCAGTTTTATCACCTCCACGATCCGCCACATCAGCGAAATGTCACATACATTACAGCCATAATGGCCGTGTTGCGAGGAGGAGTGACGTCACTGATCTCTGTGGGGGTGCAGGGTCCAGGGCGAGCCACAGGATGGCTAATTTGAGGGCAGGGACACAGCGGGGTGTTAAATCCTCTGATTAACTAACTGTTCGCTTCCGTGGTTTTGTTCAGGCCTTGGCTATTTTGTGAATAGTTCGGGTGATAGAGTTCCACTCGTCTTCAGAAATGCCGCGTAGGAAAAATGTGTTGAATCATCAGAACTTGAAACCTGTGAAAAGAGATTACCAATATAGGGAAGCTGAATAAAACAAGTTAATAAATAAACAGATAAATAATAAACAAATGAATGCCTTTCATCCTTTAATCCTAAGTTTCTCGTTGTGTGTGTGTGGTGTGGTGTGTGTGTGTGTTGTGTGTGTGTTGTGTGTGTGTGTGTGTGTTTTGTGTGTGTGTGTGTGTGTGTGTGTGTGTGTTGTTCTCTTTTTTATGCAAGTTTGACAAAGGCCAGTGAGCAAGCAAACACACGAGGACATCGTTTAGTCGGAAACTGTGATTTTTGAAAAAACAATTCTGTCCCCACGTCTGTGCTACAACAGTGGCGTCATTCTGGCTCCACAACACACCGCATATCCTATTTTCAATCAGTTGAAGTCCAAGTGCCACAAAGCCCAAAGAAGCCATAGACGTCAAACCGTCATGTGGCCACCTACCAGAGGAGACCTTGCACTCCTGCTGGATCAGTTCTGTTGAGTTCAATGGTGCCTGTTCTGGTTTCTCAGGTTGGTGATGTTTCTTCCTCCGATCTTTATTCCCATGTCTTCTAAATCTGCCTCTTTAAAAAGATGAGGCGAAAGGATGCAGCTCTGCCTGACTTCTTTTTTAATGTCAAAATATTCGCAGTATGCACCAGTCCATCTGATGGTCGCTTTTTGTCTTCATATAATGCTGCTATAAGTGACACCAAGTGTTTGGGGAAGCCCACCGTTGCTATTGTATTAAACAGTTGATGGTGTATGACACTGTCAAAGGCCTTGCTGTAATCGATAAAGGTAATGAAAGCTTCTTGTTTCGCTGTTTCTTACCTTTTCTATCAAAATCTGTAAGACAAATTACATGTCTTCGTGCCCTGTTGGGTCTGTTACCAGCCTGACAGCCTGATAGTCAGAGAGTTCTTCTTCTAATTCTTGTTTCATTCTGTTCAGTATGATGATTAGCAGTTCTTTACTGATGTGGCTGATTAGGGCGATGGTTCTATAGTTATTGCAGTCCTTGGCATTCCCAGTTCTATATAGCATGACAAATTCTTGTAGCTTCCAGTCATCAGGCCATTGATATGCTTCCCATATTCTTGTACATAGATGGTGTAAGGCAGTTACACCTGGTTCACCTGCAGTTCGCCTGACACGTTGTCCAATTCAGCTGATTGATTGCTGCTCTGACCTCGTTCCAATTCTTGAAAATCAAGGCAGGGAATATCTTTTGGAAGTTTTGATGTGTTGTCGTGAAAAAAGTTTTTTGCCGTACGCATGCCTGTACAATCTAGCTGAATGAAAGTGTACAGACAACGTTAGGGAAACATTTAAAGCGTGTGAACATAAACCATAGTGTAGCTAAGTGTCTGTCCCTATAGGTACACACAAACAGGGCTAGTCTTAAAATGGATGACACCAACCGTAAACTGACTGAATTGGTCACATGTTTGGCTGGCAACAGACCGCTATTGGGTCCACGCGAATTACATACATGTATTATCAAATCGTTCTTGTACAGCGCTATTCGCCAAAACCGCGGAGAACTCAAGCTGTTAGGCCAGCTGACCACAGTCCACTATCTTGTTGCGCAGTCTGCATCTCTGGTGGGAGAGAGAGCATGCTGGGTGTTTTGATGTTTTTACAGGTCAGCCACTGACATTACAGGACTTTTAGCGTGCTTACCTGATATTCTTCATACGTATACATGTACACACAAAGGGGGATCACTAACTGGCAAGGTGTATACATGTACACACAAAGGGGGGTCACTAACTGGCAAGGTGTATACATGTACACACAAAGGGGGATCACTAACTGGCAAGGTGTATACATGTACACACAAAGGGGGATCACTAACTGGCAAGGTGTATACATGTACACACAAAGGGGATCACTAACTGGCAAGGTGTATACATGTACACACAAAGGGGGATCACTAACTGGCAAGGTGTATACATGTACACACAAAGGGGATCACTAACTGGCAAGGTGTATACATGTACACACAAAGGGGGATCACTAACTGGCAAGGTGTATACATGTACACACAAAGGGGGATCACTAACTGGCAAGGCGTATACATGTACACACAAAGGGGGATCACTAACTGGCAAGGTGTATACATGTACACAAAAGGGGGATCACTAACTGGCCAAGTGGTATACAATGTACACACCAAAGGGGGATCACTAACTGGCAAGCCGTATACATGTACACACAAAGGGGGATCACTAACTGGCAAGGTGTATACATGATACACCACAAGGGGGATCACTAACTGGCAAGGTGTATACATTACACACAAAGGGGGATCACTAACTGGCAAGGTGTATACATGTACACACAAAGGGGGATCACTAACTGGCAAGGTGTATACATGTACACACAAAGGGGGATCACTAACTGGCAAGGTGTATACATGTACACACAAAGGGGGATCACTAACTGGCAAGGTGTATACATGTACACACAAAGGGGGATCACTAACTGGCAAGGTGTATACATGTACACACAAAGGGGATCACTAACTGGCAAGGTGTATACATGTACACACAAAGGGGGATCACTAACTGGCAAGGTGTATACATGTACACACAAAGGGGATCACTAACTGGCAAGGTGTATACATGTACACACAAAGGGGGATCACTAACTGGCAAGGTGCATACATGTTGACCTAAGAGATGGGAACACACCTCCATCCTTTACCCACCAAGCTGAGTGTCTAGGCGAATCGGGCCCAGGACCTTCCTATTGGAAGCTGGCTTTACCCACTTGACTTCTATGCCCGTGGTATAGTCCTTTTGATCAAGAAAAACAAAGGGACAGTAATTTTACCTGAATTACAAAAAAAAAGCTCCAATGCAGGAACTTTTTGTCTATCTGATCACATGTACATTTCTTTTGTATTTCTTTTTTCTTTCCCTCAACACACCCGTGTTTCCATGGAAGGGAGGGGTCGGCCAACTTAAATCGAAATTTTAAAAAGAAAAAAATCAGCAACATGCGGGATAGTCGTCCGATTTCAAATCGAAAATCTGGGTTCAGTTGTACTTGGGTACCTTCTGCCTTCTGGGTGTCAGTGGGGGTTTTCGGATCTCCTAGGTCCACAAACGTGCAGACGTGCTAGTACTTAATTAAACCACCATACGCAAGACATCAAATATACGCGTTAAAGATCCTGTAAGTCATGTGAATGTCAGGTGACTTACGAAAATATGAAAACAACCTGTATGCACGCCCACTGAAAACTGTGCAGTAGCATACCCCTAGACAGAATGGGCAAAACGTCATGTACACGGACATCACATAAAAATCGGAAAGAAAAATAAAAATAAACCTGAAAAGTGTCACTCGACGGCGGAGAGGGTTTACAAAAGGAATAAATACAGAACAGGGAATATATGGAAAAACGACCTCCCCCACCCCCTCCCATCAATGTTTAGAATAAAACATATAAAAGCAAATATTTTCTTACCTTTAATACGTTCGAAATTTTGGTCAAATCGGAAATGATCAGTGCATCAATCTAAGGCATGTTTTGTTTAGCTCGGATGTGTCTGTGTGGTTCACACTGTGTACACAAAATAATACTGCTGCAGTCTGCATTCTCAGAATTAGGCGGGGAAGCAAAAACTGTGCAAAGTTTTTCTTTTTTCTGAAATACAGGTGAATGGACAGGCAAGACAAACAAACGGAAAGGAGGAGGCGATCAAAGGGAAAAAAAGTGACAGAAACAAGAGTAACAGAAAAAGAGAAATTCTAGCACTAAATTTTCCGAAGGTCGGGATATTTATACTAAAAGAGTCACCAGCATCCACACGGGGACAAACATTTTGATTTGAAAAGAATAATAAATTTAGCGCATTTTACATCAGGTATTGTACAGTTTGTTTTCTTTGTTTCAAACAAGACCCTTTCACGCGGGATCGGTGTCCAGGGCAGCCTGTAGCTGGCGTGTGCAACTTCAATGGGATGAACTAACCACACCGACCATTGACATCGCCCTGTTACCTATTAATCAGCCGCCGATAACCGGGTGATTTATAAACTCACTTCTTCCTGATATAGAGGCAAACTTCCCCCATTACCTAAGCGATCGTTGGGGAGCAAGATTTCAGTGACCTCGACCTCTCTCGTGGCCAGCGTTATAGGGGCGGTACCTCCTCTTCTTTCCTGCTTTACCTTCCCCATCCATAAAGTGAAACAGACATTTACAGATTGGACAGCTTGTTCAAACGAGGGTACGAATCTGTTCAAACAGCTACATGGCAACCACACTCGATTGTCTCATAGTTCACATTGGCTATGGAAAAACCATCATGCTACCCCAGCCCACTGATTTACTGTCTGACAATTTTGTGATGATCTCTCAGAAAAGTGACTGATGTATCTGTGTGCTGATAAGGACATGCTAGTAGCCTGGTCTAGGGGCCGTGGGTGCATCCTCCTTGCCTGACATTTCTGTGTGTAGATTATTTGTCCTGTCCGCCGTCTCAATGGCGTTGATCCCACGGCGCTCATTCTGGCTCTACAGCACACTACCAACCCCACGTTTAGTTAACAGCAGTTCCAGTGCCATGAAACCCACAGGAGCCCGACACTTCAAGTCCCTGTGAGGCCATCCATCAAAGGAGACTGCACTACTTCTGGGTCATTTCAGTGGGAGTTCAACCGAGATCCCTGTATAGGGAGGCCACCACGAGTTGTCCAACGACAGTTCCTATGAACCACTTACGCCAGCTGGAGTTGATCTCAGGCATGGAAGTGGAAGGGGAAAGTGAACTGGGTCACCACAAGATCAGGACAGAAAGGACCACGGAAACTGGGACATTGTTCATGATGCTATAATGATTGATTATTTCATCATGATGATCATGATGTTATGGGTAGGATTGAGTTTTATGATGCTATAATGATTGATTATTTCATCATGATGATCATGATGTTATGGGTAGGATTGAGTTTTATGATGCTATAATGATTGATTGTTTCATCATGATGATCGTGATGTTATGGGTAGGATTGAGTTTTATGATGCTATGATGATTGATTGTTTCATCATGATGATCATGATGTTATGGGTAGGATTGAGTTTTATGATGCTATGATGATTGATTGTTTCATCATGATGATCATGATGTTATGGGTAGGATTGAGTTTTATGATGCTATGATGATTGATTGTTTCATCATGATGATCATGATGTTATGGGTGGATTGAGTTTTATGATGCTATAATGATTATTTCTATGATCATAAGGGTGATAATCACGATGTTTATGGGTAGGATTGAGATTTTGTGATTTATAATGATTGATTGTTTCATTATCATAAGGGTGATGATAATGATGTTATGGGCAGGACTGAGATTTTTATGATGCTGTAATGATTGACTATTTCATGATCATAAGGATGATGATCATGATGTTATGGGTAGGATTGAGACTGCATGACAAAACATCAGGAAAGTGTGGCTGTTTTTCCATTCACTTTTGTATTTGTTGTGTGGTGTTTGTTAATTGGTCTTTGGTGTCCCACGTTTAGGCTTGGCAAAGTCCAGTTGGCTGCCTTGTCTTGTTGCATTAGATACGCTTTCCGATTTTGCTGACGTCAGTGAGGACAACTACGTAGGTATGGCCATATGACGAGATCCAATGATCTTGCTTCATCAGTCCTTATGGAACTGTTGAGGGAGTGAGACGGACAGACGACAGAAAAAAAACACCCCAGTGAACTGAAAACATTACGGGATGGAGAGATAAACCACTTACAGAGACCCATGCTTTGACGCACAACCAACGGGGCTGGAGGAATCTGGTGAACAGTTCCGTATTGCGGTTTCCCAATGACTGTTGAAGGAGATAAAGGAAAAAGAAAACAAGTCGTGTCAGTGTCCGGTGGTTTATGGAAACCTGACAACACCCAGCATGCACGTCCACTGAAGACGGAGTATGCAGACTATGTAGCAACATACCGCCTGCACTTCTTCCGTAAAGTCCCCACAATCAACAGGCTGATTATTATGCACAGTGTGGACCATGTGCCTACATGTATACGGAGAAAATCGGCACGCTGAGAAGAAGAAGAACAACAGAAGAAGCACAACAGTTACAGAACGTGACAACTAAAACGCTGGCTGTTGGATGACAGTCCAGATAAGACGCTGTGACACGCCTGTCAAAGGTGTATCGCTGGTAACGCCATGTTGGGACTAAACATCACGATTACCTATTAATGGTTATTCATGGCTTGTAGATGTGTGTGTACACATGTCACGTCTCTTCGCGGTGACAGTTTGATGCCCCTTTCATTTGTTCCTGTATTGGTGCTGCCTCGCAACCCTGTCCTAGTTTTTCGTATAATCATCTATCGTACATAAATAAATGTCATAGTAATGTTGTGGTTCTATGATTAGCGTAGATGTAGAGCTACCACCTGGTAATTTAACAGCACGGGTTCGAGTGACTCGGGGAAACTATGAGTGCGGCCTCCAGCTGTCAATGGGTATCTGACCTTGTTTAGGGTAGGGGAAGGTAAAGCAGCGAGGGAGGTAGTTGGGAAGTGACCAGGGAAACGTTTAGGTCTTTACCACCGTATTCCACTATACCTTCAATGTTGTAGGACAACTTTCACGTTAATTATAACATACATAGTGTAATATTATACGTAAATACTCATTAGACTTTGTTTCCTTGTTTTTCACTCTCCTTTGCTTGATTTTTTTTTTACACGAAAACATTCATCATTTCCCCTCGATTGTAGATCACACGATTTAACCCTTGCCACGAATATTCAAATGTCCATATGGGTGAATACATACGTATGTTCGTCTCTCCTTTCATTCACCGTCTACGTGGTCAGGCCACATCTGGCGGTGAATATGACCGCCCCTCCCCCCCCCCCCACGTAGTTTCTTCCAGCTGCTATGAATCTTGGTAGATTTTCACCGGATGTAAACTTTTTTAGTATCTTTAGTAGGACCTACGTAGTTTTATATGCATCGGGTCGAAATGCACATGATTCAACATTTGTGCCTACTTGCCTCTCTGTCTCACACACAAACATGTTCTATGTCGTGTATCGACTGTTTTTGACCAAATGCAGATGTTTCATCCGTTTAGTAGGGCATACGTAGTTTTTACATGGATTACGTTCAAATTACCATGATTCAGTACTTGAACTGCTGTATTTAAAAAAGATGGCAAACAATTGAATATTTAAGCTACACCTCAGATATTTATGAATCGATGGACAACATATTTCAGTTTGGTTTCAGTCTTCGCGCGAAATGAATTCCATA
>CM060311.1:46175191-46225191 GCA_030674185.1 Monoplex corrugatus
TTGAACCACGTCATTAACTTCTAGTGATCAGTCCGTTTCTTTTTCAAAAAGCACCCGAGGATGCAGACCACTTGTCCACAGTGAAAAGCTTGGTCAGCAAAACGCCAAAGGCCATAAATCAAGACTGCTACACTGACTGACCAAGACTGTTAGGCCTACAGTGATAGCTCTTACATACGGACAGCAAACGATCTGATGACCATCTGTTTATAGGTCGCGGTCACCTAGCAAAACGATTACAATGTTACGCAAGTTTCCACATTTTGTACCAGTCTATGTGAGAAGTGGTTAGCGTGACGAAATGGTTGCAAGGGGGTTGTGGGTTCGAATCCTCACCATGATGGGACTTTCTGGCCACGACCAGATTCTATCCACCAAAAATTGTTTTCCTACGAATGAAGAAAAGATCGGTACATGGCAGGATTGAAGGCATTAATGGAAGGTTGGTCAGAAGTTCTAACCAATACTTCAGATGTCTGCATCTCTTGGATTTGGTAACTCCATGATGTGTTATGATATGAAAATGGGTAGTACAACCTTGTCATGCAGTCTCAATCCGCGTGTCATCATCTCAATGACATCAACTCTTTGCGCCCAGTACCTATGGTGACTTCATATCGCTTTCCTCTGAGAAGTGCGGGCCTGTAGTACAGTGTGTCACGGCCCCTGGTGTCATCATCATCATCATCATCAGGTGCCCTGCCGCATGGCGTTGGCGACCATGGACTTCCAACCATCTCTATCTCTCGTTGCACCCAGCATCTCCCCCACCCTCTTCATCCCCAGCCACTCTGCAAGTCCGTCCAGCATTCTCTCCCCGGGTCTACCTGGTGCTCTCTTTCCCTCCAGCTTTCCCGTTGTGACCAGGTGCTCCAAATCCCCCTTCCTCATAAAATGGCCTATAAATGTTGCCTGTCTTTTCCTAATCTTCCTTATGAGTGATCTATTTGTGTCTGCCTCCATCAAGACTGTCTCGTTTGTTTTCTTTGCTGTCCATGGAACTCTCAACATTCTTCTGAGAAACCACATCTCGGCTGCCTCGATCCTGCTCTGGCTTTGCTTGCTGACTGTCCACGCCTCGCATCCGTACAACAGTATTGGTTCTATATAACATTCAAGGACTCTCTTTCTGATGTTAATTGATAGGCATTTGTTGGTAAGAATGCTTGTCATCTTCTTGAATGCTGTTTTGGCTTGGCCGATTCTGCCAGCTATTTCCGATGTGCTTCTGCCGTCTGATGAAATGACCGTTCCCAGGTATTTGAACTTATTAACCTGTGTCAAGGTTGTGCCATTTGTTTTCATTTTGCAGGAGGGGATTTCATGTTTTTTACTGATTACCATGACTTCAGTCTTCCTGCTGTTTATTTCCAGCCCCTTACCTTTGCTTTCTGTTTCTAGTATATTCACAAGGTTTTGTAGGTCCCTTTCATTTTCTGCAATTAGCACGGTGGTTTAAAATAAAGGGCAGTTTGTAGTTTTGTTTAAGAGGGATTCATCACATTCGGACAAGTGTATATGCATTCCCCCAGATCTGTCAGTATTTATATGGCAGACTGTCTGAGCTTACACAAAAGCCTATGACCTGGCAAGGTCCTGACATGGAGAGGGGGGAGGGGAAGGGAGACAGAATGGGACCTGTGAAACACTAAGCTGAAACTTATTTTCCCCGTTAGCTCAGTTGTCAGAGCGCCATGCTCAACCCTGGGACGGGTCACAGTTGATGTGTACGGACTGATCGGCTCCTTTGGATAGAACCGTGGACTCAGGATGTGATATCTTGAGTTCAATCCTGGTTCCCAACGTCAACAGCTGGTATTCACATTTATGGTTGTCAACATGACAGCAGATGTTACGGTATGTCTTGTTCTCTTTCTCTTTACCATATCAACACACACATACACACACACACTCACACACATACACACACACACACACACACACACACACACACACACACACACACACACACACACACACACACACACACACACACATTCTATACAGATCACATAATACCACAAGACAGACAAACCTGTGCTCAGACCTCAGTCCACACAGGAGTCTAGCTACTTACGACTTGGGACTGACCATCCACTAACCCCACTACACCAGAAGCAAGCCAAAGCCCATCGAGTTCTGCTTTAACCCCTGCCATAAAAAGCACGACAAAATGATGGAGGGCGGATAACCAAACTTTGACTGTCAATGGACCTAGGACCCAGCTGGCATGCTACGTGCCTACAGCGTACATTATGATACAAGCCTGGAAGGGATCACGTCACTCAACACTCAGTCCCCTTACAGTGGGTGGAAGGAAGATGGTGCTTACGACATTAAATAACGTCCGGCATCATGGGGCAATTTGAATTAACCTTTTGACTCCCGCACCCTGTCCATCAGCATCCTGCATTGCCAGCCATGCTAGCAAAGCAAAAACCTAACCCTTTCATTCCCTCCTCTATCCATCAGCTTCCTACAGGAAGCTGGTGGATAAAGTGAGGGAATCAAAGGGGTTTAAGTTTTTGAAGTTAGTGGATAGATCTAGGTGCGGGAGTCAAAGGGTTAATGTGGCCTGACCATAAGACGGCGATCGAAAGAGGAAGAGGAAGATGGACAATTTTTTTCCTGTTAGCTTTCACTAGCTTTTTATTTGAAAAAGAAGTAGTGGTTGATTCAGATCAAGCCCAATGTAGGTCTGTCTGTCTTGACGTTTATGTGTAAAAAAAAAAAAGGTACAGATTTTTCCCATATTCTGACAGGTCGTTGGAAAGTGATGTGCATTATACTTCAGCATCTCTGGAGCCAGAAGTATGACCTCTCCCTCGCTGCTTTACCATCAACGTCCCTTCACAACAGAGACCCGTTCACAGCTGGGTGGTGTGGTCAACTTTCATGGGGCGCGAACCTTGGTCACTCATTCACAAATTTGGCAACAACGCCTGATCAAGCGTAAAACCATTTGATTGCCTCACCCTATCCACTAGCTCCCGGCATTTTGAGCCAAGATAACAAAGCGAAAACTTCACCCTCTATCTCACCCTATCCACCAGCTTCTTGCAAAAACTTAATCCTTTAACTTCGTAACCCTATCCATCGGCTTCCTGAAAAACTCAACTCTGGCTTTTATGAGCAAATGCTCTGACGACCAGACTTCCAAGAATCTTGTCAGGGTAAATGTCGAGAGGTTTTGTGTTTCGTTCATGGACGGCAACTCGGGCGTGCACTAGAATATCATACGAGTGGGTGTTGTCATACTTGGCCGTTTTTCTTTTTGTCCCGCCACTAAATCATGGCAGGCATGCTCCGTTTGCGGGGTGTGTGCGCTGTGAGTGTTTTCATGTTTCTATAAAGCCATCGAACATTGACATGACTTACATGATCTTTACTATGTGTATAATAATATGATGTTCCGCGTGTGTATACATAAACATGGGCTTCTGACACTTACAGCTCTGCGTACACACCATATTAACCTGGAAGATCGGGAAAATCACCACACTTTACCCACGACTCTTTAAGTGTATCTTTTATGCCTAGTCGTACCAATTTAGCGTGCCTATTTTTGATTCTATGTCTTATCTGTTGTTATTCTTGATGAACTATGTAATGACTATGGCAATGATGAAAACAGTTTGTTTTCCAGCGGAAGAAGTTACTGGCTAAAAGCCATTCTTCAAGTGCAACAAGCTGTTTTGACATGGACTGTTTGAGCAAGCAATGAAATCATCATCATCATCATCAATCATCAATCATCATCATCTCATCATCAATCATCAATCATCTCATCATCATTATTTTTTTTCTTCTCAATATTGTTGCCATTATCATTTTTGCTATTATTATTATCATTGTTGTTATTATTAATGTGCCCTGTCGCACGGTGTCGGCGATCATGGCCCATACGAATCTATCCCTTGTCGCGCTGCAAGTACATCTCCCACCCTCTCTGTCCTCAGCCACTCTGTAAGTCCGTCCAATATTTTCTCCTTGGGTCTATTATTGTTATTATCATTATCATTATCATTATTATTATTATTATTATTATTATTATTATACTATCGTTGTTGTTGTTGTCGTCGTCGCCATCGTCATCATCATCATTATTATTATTATACAGATTGGAACTGGAAGACCGGAGTGCTTACCCCTTAACTATAGCTCCCATGGAAGGAGGTACAAAAGGTGGGAATGATTAAAAGCTGAAAACGCCGTAGATATAGCCGGGCAACATTTAGTAGTGACATGGCTCCATATCATTTGTTCTGATGATGGGACCGTGAACTGCTGCGAACATAGAATGGTATGTGTATGTGTGTGTGTGTGTGTGTGTGTGTGTGTGTGTGTGTGTGTGTGTGTGTGTGTGTGTGTGTGTGTGTATGTGTGTGTGTGTGTGTGTGTATGTGTATGTGTGTGTGTGTATGTGGTGTGTGTGTGTATGTGTATGTGAATGTGTGTATGTGTGTGTGAATGTGTGTGTCTGTGTGTGTGTGTGTGTGTGTGTGTGTGTGTGTGTGTGTGTATGAATGTGTGTGAGTGTCTGTGTGTGTATGTGCGTCTTCGTGTGTGTGCATGTGTGTGTGTGTGCATGTGTGTGTGTGAGTGTGTGTGTGTGTGTGAGTGTGTGTGTTTGTGTGTGTGTATGTGAGTGTGTGAGTGTGTGTGTGTGTGCGTGTGAGTGTGCGTATGTGTGTGTATGTGTGTGTATATGTGTGTATGTGTGTTTGTATGTGTATGTGTACGTATGTGTGTGCGCGTGTATGTGTGCGTATGTGTGTGCGCGAGGACACGCGCGCGCGAGCGCGTGTGTATGTGTGTGTCTGTGTGTATGTGTGCGTGTGTATGTGTGTATGTGTAGTTTTCTTGTCTAATTCGGTTTAGATGTTGCAATGATAAGAACAAAATGATAGAAATTGAATAACACCGAATACGTCACACAGAGAGACACAGAGAGAGAATCCTTGCGCGTGTGTGAGTGTGTCAGTGCGTGCGTGCATGTGTGTATATGCGTATGCGTGCTCGTATGCATATATATGTGCGTTCGTTCATGTGTATACGTGCACACGTACGTGTGTGCATGTGCGCACATGACAGAGACAGTCAGAGAAGAAGTAACGATAATTACAAGAAAGACACGAGCATGGTGGAGCGGAATTGATTTTAAACCTTTTGACGAAACTGTCTTTTATACTAGTTCAAAATTAGTTTTGTAATAAAAGAAACCTTCGACACAAGAAAAAAAATCTTACAAAATGAATATCTATATAAAAACCAAACAGAAATTTCCAGGCAAGAAGACATTTGTCCCCATTTCCAAAGTGAGAGACTGAGGTCAACATGTGCCATTTTGCATTCTAGGAAGTAAACCCTTGACTGCACTAAAAATATACAATGGGTTTCCTGCATTGAGTCATCCGTTCTACGTAAGGTAGAATGCAACAGATAAGTCCGGATTTCCCACAATCAAGCCGACGCATTTCACGCCACTTTGAATCACGTTGAGGGGAAAAAGTGGATTTTCCACTGTTCACAAGAGCTGCTTGTGAGGTCATTACTCATCTGCCTGGGAAAACACTTTAGTCATGGTTGTTCGGACTTGATCTATTGGTCATTGAAGGGGGAGGAGACCTGACTGACATCCCTGAACCTGCGTGAGAGGCTGTACGGGCCTGTGGGTGTGCTACAAAAGACAACTACTTCATCCTTGACACGTGTGACTGAAAACGAGAAGTTGTGTGGACTTTGAAGTACTACGACTACTACTACTACTACTACTGCCACTACTACTACTACTACTACTACTACTACTACTAAACCACCACCACCATTGAACTATTTTTGACGTGTAAAATATCAGGCACACGTGAATTTTAAAGTGGTGTGCAGTTTTTCCTCTGTGACCTTTGTTAATGGCCTGTCGACGGGACTATAAATTGAGTTGAATTGAACTGAATTGAACTGAACTGAACTGAATTGAATTGAATTGAACTGAACTGACTTGAGCCAGCAGTATTACTACCACTACAACTTTCACTACCACATCTGCTGTTAGTACCACTGTTGCTTCTGTGTCGCCCCTACTACTTCTACCAGTTCTATATTGATCATGTTGTACCAGTTGTATATTGATCATGTTGTACCAGTTCTATATTGATCATGTTGTACCAGTTCTATATTGATCATGTTGTACCAGTTCTATATTGATCATGTTGTACCAGTTCTATATTGATCATGTTGTACCAGTTCTATATTGATCATGTTGTACCAGTTCTATATTGATCTTGTTGTACCAGTTCTATATTGATCATGTTGTACCAGTTCTACATTGATCATGTTGTACCAGTTCTATGTTGATAATGTTGTACCAGTTCTATATTGATCATGTTGTACCAGTTCTATGTTGATAATGTTGTACCAGTTCTATATTGATCATGTTGTACCAGTTCTATATTGATCATGTTGTACCAGTTCTACATTGATCATGCTGTACCAGTTCTATATTGATCATGTTGTACCAGTTCTATGTTGATAATGTTGTACCAGTTCTATATTGATCATGTTGTACCAGTTCTACATTGATAATGTTGTACCAGTTCTATATTGATCATGTTGTACCAGTTCTATATTGATCATGTTGTACCAGTTCTATATTGATCATGTTGTACCAGTTCTATATTGATCATGTTGTACCAGTTCTATATTGATCATGTTGTACCAGTTCTATATTGATCATGTTGTACCAGTTCTATATTGATCATGTTGTACCAGTTCTATATTGATCATGTTGTACCAGTTCTATATTGATAATTTGTACCAGTTCTATATTGATCATGTTGTACCAGTTCTATATTGATAATGTTGTACCAGTTCTATATTGATCATGTTGTACCAGTTCTATATTGATCATTTTGTACCAGTTGTATATTGATCATGTTGTACCAGTTGTATATTGATCATGTTGTACCAGTTCTATATTGATAATTTTGTACCAGTTCTATATTGATAATGTTGTACCAGTTCTATATTGATCATGTTGTACCAGTTCTATGTTGATAATTTTGTACCAGTTCTATATTTACCATTTTGTACCAGTTCTATATTGATCATGTTGTACCAGTTCTATATTGATCATTTTGTACCAGTTCTATATTGATCATTTTGTACCAGTTCTACATTGATCATTTTGTACCAGTTCTATATTGATCATTTTGTACCAGTTCCACATTGATCATTTTGTACCAGTTCTATATTGATCATTTGTACCAGTTCTACATTGATAATTTTGTACCAGTTCTACATTGATCATTTTGTACCAGTTCTACATTGATCATTTTGTACAAGTTCTACATTGATCATTTTGTACCAGTTCTACATTGATCATTTTGTACCAGTTCTACATTGATCATTTTGTACCAGTTCTATATTGATCATTTTGTACCAGTTCTACATTGATCATTTTGTACCAGTTCTACATTGATCATTTTGTACCAGTTCTATATTGATCATTTTGTACCAGTTCTACATTGATCATTTTGTACCAGTTCTATATTGATCATTTTGTACCAGTTCTACATTGATCATTTTGTACCAGTTCTACATTGATCATTTTGTACCAGTTCTATATTGATCATTTTGTACCAGTTCTATATTGATCATTTTGTACCAGTTCTATATTGATTATTTTGTACCAGTTCTATATTGATCATTTTGTACCAGTTCTATATTGATCATTTTGTACCAGTTCTACATTGATCATTTTGTACCAGTTCTACATTGATCATTTTGTACCAGTTCTACATTGATCATTTTGTACCAGTTCTACATTGATCATTTTGTACCAGTTCTATATTGATCATTTTGTACCAGTTCTACATTGATCATTTTGTACCAGTTCTACATTGATCATTTTGTACCAGTTCTATGTTGATCATGTTGTACCAGTTCTATGTTGATCATGTTGTACCAGTTCTATATTGATCATGTTGTACCAGTTCTATATTGATAATGTTGTACCAGTTCTATATTGATAATTTTGTACCAGTTCTATATTGATAATTTGTACCAGTTCTATGTTGATCATTTTGTACCAGTTCTATATTGATAATTTTGTACCAGTTCTATATTGATAATTTGTACCAGTTCTATGTTGATCATGTTGTACCAGTTCTATATTGATCATTTTGTACCAGTTCTATATTGATCATTTGTACCAGTTCTATGTTGATCATGTTGTACCAGTTCTATATTGATCATTTTGTACCAGTTCTATATTGATAATTTGTACCAGTTCTACATTGATAATTTTGTACCAGTTCTACATTGATCATTTTGTACCAGTTCTACATTGATCATTTTGTACCAGTTCTAGATTGATCATTTTGTACCAGTTCTACATTGATCATTTTGTACCAGTTCTACATTGATCATTTTGTACCAGTTCTACATTGATCATTTTGTACCAGTTCTACATTGATCATTTTGTACCAGTTCTATATTGATAATTTGTACCAGTTCTATATTGATCATTTGTACCAGTTCTACATTGATCATTTTGTACCAGTTCTACATTGATAATTTTGTACCAGTTCTATATTGATCATTTTGTTCCAGTTCTATATTGATAATTTGTACCAGTTCTATATTGATCATTTGTACCAGTTCTATATTGATAATGTTGTACCAGTTCTATATTGATCATGTTGTACCAGTTCTATATTGATAATGTTGTACCAGTTCTATATTGATCATGTTGTACCAGTTCTATATTGATCATGTTGTACCAGTTCTATATTGATCATGTTGTACCAGTTCTATATTGATCATGTTGTACCAGTTCTATATTGATCATGTTGTACCAGTTCTATATTGATCATATTGTACCAGTTCTATTTGATCATTTGTACCAGTTCTTTATATTTGATCATTTTGTACCAGTTCTATATTGATATTTGTACCAGTTCTATATTGATACATGTTGTACCAGTTGTATATTGATCATTTGTACCAGTTGTATATATTGATACATGTTGTACCAGTTCTATATTGATAATTTTGTACCAGTTCTATATTGATCATGTTGTACCAGTTCTATATTGATCATTTTGTACCAGTTCTATATTGATAATTTTGTACCAGTTGTATATTGATCATGTTGTACCAGTTCTATATTGATCATGTTGTACCAGTTCTATATTGATCATTTTGTACCAGTTCTATATTGATCATGTTGTACCAGTTCTATATTGATCATGTTGTACCAGTTCTATATTGATCATGTTGTACCAGTTCTATATTGATCATGTTGTACCAGTTCTATATTGATAATGTTGTACCAGTTGTATATTGATAATGTTGTACCAGTTCTATATTGATAATGTTGTACCAGTTCTATATTGATCATTTTGTACCAGTTCTATATTGATCCTTTTGTACCAGTTCTATATTGATAATGTTGTACCAGTTCTATATTGATCATGTTGTACCAGTTCTATATTGATCATGTTGTACCAGTTCTATATTGATCATGTTGTACCAGTTCTATATTGATCATGTTGTACCAGTTCTATATTGATCATTTTGTACCAGTTCTATATTGATAATGTTGTACCAGTTCTATATTGATCATGTTGTACCAGTTCTATATTGATCATTTTGTACCAGTTCTATATTGATCATGTTGTACCAGTTCGATATTGATAATTTTGTACCAGTTCCATATTGATAATTTTGTACCAGTTCTATATTGATCATTTTGTACCAGTTCCATATTGATAATTTTGTACCAGTTCCATATTGATAATTTTGTACCAGTTCCATATTGATAATTTTGTTCCAGTTCCATATTGATAATTTTGTACCAGTTTCATATTGATAATGTTGTACCAGTTCCATATTGATAATTTTGTACCAGTTCCATATTGATAATTTTGTACCAGTTCCATATTGATAATTTTGTACCAGTTCCATATTGATAATTTTGTATCAGTTCCATATTGATAATTTTGTACCAGTTCCATACAGATAATTTTGTTCGAGTTCCATATTGATAATTTGTACCAGTTTCATATTGATAATTTTGTACCAGTTCCATATTGATAATTTTGTACCAGTTCCATACAGTTAATTTTGTTCCAGTTCCATATTGATAATTTTGTACCAGTTCCATATTGATAATTTTTTACCAGTTCCATACAGATAATTTTGTTCCAGTTCCATGTTGATAATTTTGTACCAGTTCCATATTGATAATTTTGTACCAGTTCCATACAGATAATTTTGTTCCAGTTCCATATTGATAATTTTGTACCAGTTCCATATTGACAATTTTGTACCAGTTCCATACAGATAATTTTGTTCCAGTTCCATGTTGATAATTTTGTACCAGTTCCATATTGATAATTTTGTACCAGTTCCATAAGATAATTTTGTTCCAGTTCCATATTGATAATTTTGTACCAGTTCATGTTGATCAATTTTGTACCAGTTCCATATTGACAACTTTGATCTACGATTTTCTTAGTTCACAGTTCATGGATATCCGGGGCTACCAGGCATAAGAACCAGTTCCAATGAAGAGATAAACATTAAGTTCCAGATCCCAGGATAGAAACCAGTTCCCACATGAAGAAGTACACCGGGATAAGAACCTATCTACGACTAGGCGATAAAAGAACCAGTATCACAGAAGAAACTCACCAGTGGATAGAAGATCCCACATGAGAAGAATACCAGGCGATAAAACAAAAAACCATCAGGCGATAAAAGAACCAGTATACCCACATGAAGAAGACCTATATCAGGCGATAAAAACCAGTATACCCACATGAAGAAGACCTAACAGGCGATAAAGAACAGTATACCTACATGAAGAAGACCTATACCCGGGCGATAAGAGAAACCAGTATACCTACATGAAGAAGACCTAACCAGGCGATAAGAGAACCAGTATACCCACATGAAGAAGACCTACACCAGGCGATAAGAGAACCAGTATACCTACATGAAGAAGACCTATACCAGGCGATAAAAGAACCAGTATACCTACATGAAGAAGACCTATACCAGGCGATAAAAAACCAGTATGCCTACTTACTCATCCGTCGGACTGACGGGACAGTCCACCATCAGTACTGGTCAGTGTGATACCCACCCCCATCCCCTATGTTCTCCATTTTTTGCCATGCCACACATGGTCCATGGTCAGCCAGGAACTGGCAAGGGGTGCCCAGCATCACCTGGTCTCCACACTTGACAGAGGGAATGTGTCAAACAAGGCAATCTGTTACAGTGACACCAGACCTTAATCAGCCACACACAGCCCCACTCAACTCAAACCACTCAGGCCAAACACCAATCAGGCCAACAGAAACTGCACAGATATGTATGGGAACACCACAAGTTATAGCGGAGGGAAGTCACTGGTACATTCGAATTTCTGTTTCACCTTCTCACAAGATAACTGTAATTTCTTCAACGGTTTGTCAGCATACATAGCATGTAAGACAAGGACACTAAGATTTAATCGGTCTGCATTGTGGGTCAGCACTACATACATGTCCATTTGGACTGTTGAGTGAAGTAGGTTAATTGCTAGAAATGTTAGGAATAGTCTGAAATATCTGCAATTAAAATGAGGTTTCCTGCCATAAACAACAACAACGATAATAAGAACAACAACAATCATCATCATCATCATCATTATTTTACGACGACGACGACGACGATGATGATGATGATGATGATGATGATGATAATGATGATGATGATGATGATGACAGTAATAGAGAATAATCGACGATGATGATGATGATGATGATGACGACGATGATGATGACGAAACCATCATAATCATCATCATCATCATGCATCATCATCATCGTCCATCATCATCAAAGGGTAATCAAGAAAACAAGGTTGAATGGAACGTTAAGGAGTTGGAATGATCTGGTCCCTGACAGTTATCATCCACAGAGTGTAAATCGATTTAGTTAATGATCTGTCTCGTTCCTGTTTGTTTGTTTTTGGAGAACGTCATCTACTTAAAGCTATTGATAATCCAGATATCCAGGACACCTCTTGGTGGTTGCTGGGACATCAAATTATTTAACGACTGTTGTTGTTTTAGTCTTTTGTGTGTTATCTTAAACTCTATGATTACGTAAAAACGGGAAGGTGAGTGAAGTAGGTGTACCTGGGAACCCAGTGACGTAAAAACAGGTAGGTGAGTGAAGTAGGTGTACCTGGGAACCCAGTGACGTAAAAACAGGTAGGTGAGTGAAGTAGGTGTACCTGGGAACCCAGTGACGTAAAAACAGGTAGGTGAGTGAAGTAGGTGTACCTGGGAACCCAGTGACGTAAAAACAGGTAGGTGAGTGAAGTAGGTGTACCTGGGAACTCAGTGACGTAAAAACAGGTAGGTCAGTGAAGTAGGTGTACCTGGGAACTCAGTGACGTAAAAACAGGTAGGTAGTGAAGTAGGTGTACCTGGGAACCCTGTGACGTAAAAACAGGTAGGTGAGTGAAGTAGGTGTACCTGGGAACCCAGTGACGTAAAAACAGGTAGGTGAGTGAAGTAGGTGTACCTGGGAACCCAGTGACGTAAAAACAGGTAGGTCAGTGAAGTAGGTGAACCTGGGAACCCAGTGACAGGTTGGAGATAAAATAACCCAGAGGAAATACAGATAATACATGGTTAAGGCGCTGTATAGTACGCCTTCTTCATAGGGTGTGTGTGTGGTGTGTGTGTGTGTGTGTGTGTGTGTGTGTGTGTGTGTGTGTGTGTGTGTGTGTGTGTGAGAGAGAGAGAGAGAGAGAGAGAGAGAGAGAGAGAGAGAATGTGTGAGTGTGTGTGCGCGCGCATCTGATTCGGGTGTTTGTTTTCTTTTTGTCTGTGCTTGTTTATTGTGCTTATGATAATGTTGTGAATAAAACATGGTTTGAATTTGTCAGTCGACTTCTTGAGTTCAATTTGTTGAGTTTAATGTATCTGTGCGGTAGCAGGGCAGCGTTAGATCTTGGGAGAGTTTTGTTTTGTTTTGTTTGTTTTTGTTTTGTATGGATTTGGTTTAGTTTGGTTTCGTTTCGTTTGTTCAGATCTAAGTATGGCCTGACAAACATTCACACGAACAACTTTCTTTGCAAAGAAATAGGGTTGTATAGTCTTAAAAACTCTCGGCTGTTTTAAAAAATACAACAGCCAGGTTTGTCAAGATGTTCACACATCTCGCTCAAACTGTGCAGAACATGTGTGATGGAAGACAAGAAAATCATATTACCATAATAAAATCAACGCCAGCGACTAATACTAATTTCTGATCAAGTTGTTTAAAATCAGATGAAACTTTAAATTATATATTTTAAATGTTACCTGACCATTTTTGACACATGAAGTCTGTGGCAAATTGGTGCCTGCATTTTCTCGAGAAGACTCTTTCTTGCTAAAAACACCTTATTCCCCTTTAAAACTAGTGGACCGTCACAGGTGTGTGGACCGATGAGTAATCCAGAACGGAAGGTGTCGACCAAACACGGACGTGGTTGTTTGGCCAAAAGTATAGAGGTATTTTCTACACACAAGGAGACGCTTTGGGTCAAACTCTCTGCCAGGGTGTCTCTGTCTGGAGTGGTCTGCTGCTAGATTGAAGGATCGGGAAATCAATACATCGAGGAATCTCACTGAGAATAGCAACTGATACTCAGAATGGGATTGAGTTGTGGTTTGAACACTTATTCCTGAAAGACAGGTTTAAGTACGATCGAGATTGATTGGCTTTTGTCTGAGTGACCGGCCTGTGCTATGTTGCATAAAAATGTCGCAGAAAGTGTCGCAGAGAAAGACAGATGGGTGAACATGCTGGGTGTTTTAATATTTCCATAAGCTGCTGGACCTTGGCATGACTTACAGAATCTTTAACATGCATGTTTCTATGCGAGGCTTATACATACAAAGGGGATTTAGCTACTACAGGTCTACACACATCTTGATCTGGGAGATTGGTAAAATCTCCACTGTTTACCCACAAGACAAGAGTTATCCAGGAAGGACCGAACTCCAGGCCTTTCGATCAGAAATCTGTTTGACCCTCTTGGCTGTCCCATCGAGTGTATGTTTAGAGATTGTTTTGACGGATCTGTGGATACTCTCTCTGTCTTTGTTTCTGTGTCTCTGTCTCTGTGTCTCTGTCTCTGTCTCTGTGTCTGTCTGTCTCTCTCTCCCTCTACTTCTGTCTCTGTCTGTCTGTGTGTCAGTCTGTCTGTCTCTATCTCTATCTCTGTCGCTGTCTATCTGTCTGTCTGTCTCTCTCTCTCTCCCTCTCTCTCTCTCTCTCCCTCTCTCCCTCTCTCTCTCTCTTCCTCTCCTCTCCTCTCCTCCCCCCTCTCTCTGTCTCTCTCTCTGTCTCCCTCTCTCTCTCTCTCTTCCCCCCTCTCTCTCTCAAGGAATGTCCGTTAAAGACCATGTAAGTGATGTCAGTGGCAAACTTATGCCAAATCTGAAAACGTCCATCATGCAAACAAGTGGCCTTTAGCTGATAACTTCCTACCGTTTGAACGTCAAGTATTACTATCATCATCATTGTCTTCTCTGGTAAAATGTGTCATTGTCCGCATGCGGAATGTTTTTCTCCTTTTCATTAAAGACTTTTGATCAGGTTGGGGTAATGCAGCTGTCACAATTGTGGAACTGTGAATGGATAGGCTCAGGTTCATGATGACAATTTTCCTAAAATTGAAAATTGTTCAAAAGTACAATGTAGTCACTAAATCGGAAGTCGAACATTTTTCATGTTGATTTCATACTGACCAAACTGGAGGACAGCTAAAGATCACAGACCTAAATAACCCAGCCAGTGTCCGCATGTGGCCGAGCAAGAAGTCCTAAGCAAAGCATGACTGAATTTTCCGGATCTTCATGTCAATTCACGTGCAGATCACCGCCTGATACAGTGAGTAGGCGGAACTGTCACGTTTTTGTCATGACACATGCATGCTATTTAACATCACGGAAATAGCTAGCCGACTGCCTTCCAATTGGCTTCAATTCGAAATGTTGCTGTCGATTTATCATCACATTTTGTATCAAATCATGTGGAAGGGTTAGAAGACCGCTACTATCCCATTAAATCTGAAGCCGTGTTCGTTTTCTGCCTCGAGTTACTGAGAGAAAACAGGGAAGGGATGCCATGTGCGACAGAAATGGTTGTAAATAAACTCAACACTCCTGACTTAATTGATTGGTTTAGTCAAGTTTTACGTCGGCACCCACCTCACAAACAGCCGAGGGGATAACCATCCCATAGAAGTGGGGGAAGGGAGACTTACCTACTCCAATACTCACGCCACTAGTACAAGAATTATGTCAAGATGGGCGATAGTAATTTAAAATTTCAATGTAGCGCACCCCCGTGGTTCGAACCCACAACCATTAGCACGTGAGTCCAACGCTCAACCATCTGAGAAATTGAGGGCCGCCATAATCCGACACTCTTCGACCAGAGTTGTTACATATTTCGCTAACTCACAGAGACAGTGCTTCTCTCACAAAAGTCGAAGAGGAGTGAGGTGGTAGGACCTCTCTACACTTAGGTCAGCTTTCTGGTGGCAGACGACATTCCTCCCTCTGTCAGTGCTTTTTCTTTATCAGCCCTAAACAGGGCCAGGTGTCCATTCACAGCTGGATAAACTACAGGCTACACGCACAATCCAGACTTCAATTCGTGCCGTCAGATTTTGAAGACTAGATCTCCACTTTACGTCAACAACAAATAAACAAACAAACAGCAAAAACAAGAACAACAAAGCCAGGAAGTTAAAAGCCCTTATCATTAAAGCTAATGGTTCAAAAACAAAGAAGCAACCGAAAAAAAACACCATAAATTGACAATAATAATAATGATAGTAATAGTAACAATAATAATAACATTAATAATGGTAATGATAATGATAATAATAATATCAATAATAATAATAATAACAATAATAATAAAGGTTCCAAAGCACTGTGAACGGTCTGAGCAAGTCTCCTGCGCACAACGGGAGAGAGAAAACAAATATCTATTTGCTACAATTATTGCTATATGAATAGTTGAAGCAGTATCAGTTGGCGTAGTGGTTGTAGTCTGCGAAGGCAACAGGATCTGATGATATTACTGTATCTATTACAGAATCAATGATCAGAGATGTTTGTGGAGAAACTGACAACTGTGTAGGCCTACCGGTCTATATGGCAGACGGAAGATGTCTCTCAAGACTTCAAATATGCTACGATTATCCACATTTACAAAAGTAAGGGTGATAGGATCTTACCCCACGATCATCGTAGAGAAACTCTTTTGTGCATGGTGGGGAAGGTCTGCCAAAACCGTCCTTAAAAAAGTCATCATCCACGCAGCCAAGCCTGCTGTTCTTGAGTGTCAGTGTAAATGTCTTGGTACAAGAGGCAACAGTGACAGAACAATAGTCTTGAGCGCCCTGCACATCTCTGCCAGACTGGACTACCCACCAACGTAACATTTAACCCTTCGAATCCCTCACCCTATCCTTCTGCGGGCCCTAATAGCTCAGTTGGTTTGAGCGTCGGATTCACATGCTAATGGTTGTAGGTTCGACTCCTGGAGTGCGCTACATTAAACCTAGCCTTCTCACTGTCCCATCTTAACATCATTGTTGTTCTGGTGGTGTCAGTATAGGATTAGATAAGCCCCCCCCCCCCTTGCCCCTCTTCCCTGGGATGGTTATCCCCGTCGGCCATATCACCTAAGATGGGTGTCGACGTAAAACCCGAACCAAATCAGTCAATCAAACCCTATCCTCCAGCTTCTTGCATTGTCAACCATGCTAGCAAAGTAAAAACTTAACCCTTCGAAGAAATGGAAGGGTTACATTTTTGCAGTTGGTGGATAGGGTGCGGGAGTCAAAGGGTTAATCAATAGCCGCTGGAAAATTCTACCAAAAATGTCTGCACAAGATTTGCAATATCACGTGGCAAGATGGGGTGTCCAACCTTCTAATTGTGAAGAAGTGTGGCTTGTCAAGTATACAGTATCTACTTATCAGATGCAAGTTTAGTTGGACAGGAAGCAAGTCACCAGAGAGGAAAGGATTCCCTGAAGGCCATCTCATCAACTGTGGCATCAACATCACCAACTGGGAAGACACTGCCTGCAACAGACCAAACTGGTGACAGCAGGTGCACGCAGGGCACAATCCCACTTGAACGGCGTAAAACAGCTACCATTCAATAAAAGAGGGGCCGACGAAAACAGAACCTGAAGCCACACGACCCCTTCCGATGCAGCTCCTGTGAAAGAACATTACCTTCAAGATCGGTCTTGTATCCCACATGAAAACCTATCACATGTGATAAAGGACCAGTACAGTACACTCACGTATCCGTCAGATCGACAAGAGAGTTCATCCTCAATAGCAGTCAGAGTTTTCTTTAATCCTCTGCTGATCACAAACATCACCTGTGGTGTGCCTCCAATTCCAGTAGCTTCCTTCTGTCCTGTTTTGTAACACATGGTTGTGTTGCCTGGAATCAATGCAATGTGACACTTTTTCTGTAGTGTCCTCCACACACAGAGAACAGAAAGGTGCTGTGACACATGACACCCTCTTCTCCTCTCTCAGAGGATAATCTCTACAATTTATTCTGAAGAGAGAAAGAGAAAGAGAGAGAGAGAGAGACAGAGACAGAGAGAGACAGAGAGAGAGACAGAGAGAGACAGAGAGAGAGAGAGAGAGAGAGACAGAGAGAGAGACAGAGACAGAGAGAGACAGAGAAAGACGGAGAGAGAGAGAGAGAGAGAGACAGAGAGAGAGACAGAGACAGAGAAAGACGGAGAGAGAGAGAGACAGAGAGAGAGAGAGACAGAGAAAGACGAAGAGAGAGGGCATAATTTCCAACGGTTTACATTTTAGTACATTAACCAACATGCACATCTGTCGTTATGTATCAAGAAAACAAAAGCATCATATAACAAAAACAACAACAAAAGGACGGGAGAAAGTGGTAGGGGGGAGGGTTGGAAAACCGTGAGTTTATTTTTAGCTAGCTTTGTGTCAATATAACTGTCATAAAGCGAAGAAAAACAAAACAAACCATAACAAAAGCAACAGCGCTAACAGGACTAGATATCAAAGAAAATTCTGACAATTTTCATACCAAACAATTAACATTGCAGGCCGAATGATTTAAATCATGAAAAACTGATGAGCGAACATCACATATAGAACTGAAGAAATGGCTGGAGGTAACTGAAATATTACGAACACACACATGCTCGTGCGCGCGCACACACACACACACACACACACACACACACACACACACACACACACACACATGCGCGCACGCACACACACACACACATAGACAAACACACACATAATACACGTACAAAATTACACGTACACATCCACACACACACACACACATACAGACACAGGGACATACACATACATACACATACGCATGCATACGTGAATGCATAGTCAATTTCTGTACCAGGTGGTAATTTTTTGTTTTAATCTAATGGTCAAATGGTTCACTGTACAGAGGGTTTTTTCCCCATTTAATAGTCACTGATCCGGTAATATCATCACCAATACCAGACGTTGACATGACCAGACACACCAGACGTTAACATGACCACACACACACCAGACGTTGACATGACCACACACACGAGTTGTTGACATGACCACACACAACAGAAGTTGACATGACCACACACACCAGACATTGACATGACCACACACACCAGACGTTGACATGACCACACACACCAGTTGTTGACATGACCACACACACCAGACGTTGACATGACGACACACATCAGACGTTGACATGACCACACACACCAGACGTTGACATGACCACACACACCAGTTGTTGACATGACCACACACCAGTTGACATACACACACACACCAGACGTTGACATGACCCACAACACACCAGTGTTGACATGAACCATCACACACCACAGACGTTGACATAACCACACACACCAGACGTTGACATAACCACACACACCAGACGTTGACATGACCACACACACGACCACACGTTGACATGACCACACACACCAGACGCTGACATGACCACACACACCAGACGTTGACATGACCACACACACCAGACGTTGACATGACCACACACACCAGACGTTGACATGACCACACACACCAGACGCTGACATAACCACACACACCAGACGTTGACATACCACACACACACCAGACGTTGACATGACCACACACACCAGACGTTGACATGACCACACACACCAGACGTTGACATGACCACACAACGCTGACATAGACCACACACACCAGACGTTGACATGACCACACACACACCAAACGTTGACATGACCAAACACACCAGACGTTGACATGACCACACACACCAATTGTTGACATGACCACACACACCAGACGTTGACATGACCACACACACCCAGTTGTTGACATGACCACACACACCAGACGTTGACATGACCACACACACCAGACGTTGACATGACCACACACACCAGACGTTGACATGACCACACACCAGACGTTGACATGACCACACACACCAGACGTTGACATGACCACACACACCAGACGTTGACATGACACACACACAAGACGTTGACATGACCACACACCCCAGTTGTTGACATGACCACACACCAGACGTTGACATGACCACAACACCAGACGTTGACATGACCACACACACCAGACGTTGACATGACCACACACACCAGACTGTTGACATGACCACACACCAGACGTTGACATGACCACACAACACCAGACGTTGACATGACCACACACACAGACGTTGACATGACCACCACACCAGACGTTGACATGACCACACACACCAGACGTTGACATGACCACACACACCAGACGTTGACATGACCACACATACCAGTCGTTGACACAACACACCACACACACAGACGTTTGACATGACCACACTACACAAGACGTTGACATGACCACACACCAAAAAAAAAAAAAAAAAAAAAAAAAAAAAAAAAAAAAAAAAAAAAAAAAAAAAAAAAAAAAAAAAAAAAAAAAAAAAAAAAAAAAAAAAAAAAAAAAAAAAAAAAAAAAAAAAAAAAAAAAAAAAAAAAAAAAAAAAAAAAAAAAAAAAAAAAAAAAAAAAAAAAAAAAAAAAAAAAAAAAAAAAAAAAAAAAAAAAAAAAAAAAAAAAAAAAAAAAAAAAAAAAAAAAAAAAAAAAAAAAAAAAAAAAAAAAAAAAAAAAAAAAAAAAAAAAAAAAAAAAAAAAAAAAAAAAAAAAAAAAAAAAAAAAAAAAAAAAAAAAAAAAAAAAAAAAAAAAAAAAAAAAAAAAAAAAAAAAAAAAAAAAAAAAAAAAAAAAAAAAAAAAAAAAAAAAAAAAAAAAAAAAAAAAAAAAAAAAAAAAAAAAAAAAAAAAAAAAAAAAAAAAAAAAAAAAAAAAAAAAAAAAAAAAAAAAAAAAAAAAAAAAAAAAAAAAAAAAAAAAAAAAAAAAAAAAAAAAAAAAAAAAAAAAAAAAAAAAAAAAAAAAAAAAAAAAAAAAAAAAAAAAAAAAAAAAAAAAAAAAAAAAAAAAAAAAAAAAAAAAAAAAACCCCCCCCCCCCCCCCCCCCCCCCCCCCCCCCCCCCCCCCCCCCCCCCCCCCCCCCCCCCCCCCCCCCCCCCCCCCCCCCCCCCCCCCCCCCCCCCCCCCCCCCCCCCCCCCCCCCCCCCCCCCCCCCCCCCCCCCCCCCCCCCCCCCCCCCCCCCCCCCCCCCCCCCCCCCCCCCCCCCCCCCCCCCCCCCCCCCCCCCCCCCCCCCCCCCCCCCCCCCCCCCCCCCCCCCCCCCCCCCCCCCCCCCCCCCCCCCCCCCCCCCCCCCCCCCCCCCCCCCCCCCCCCCCCCCCCCCCCCCCCCCCCCCCCCCCCCCCCCCCCCCCCCCCCCCCCCCCCCCCCCCCCCCCCCCCCCCCCCCCCCCCCCCCCCCCCCCCCCCCCCCCCCCCCCCCCCCCCCCCCCCCCCCCCCCCCCCCCCCCCCCCCCCCCCCCCCCCCCCCCCCCCCCCCCCCCCCCCCCCCCCCCCCCCCCCCCCCCCCCCCCCCCCCCCCCCCCCCCCCCCCCCCCCCACGTACATACCACACACAAGAGTTACATGACCACACCACCAGAGTTGAATGACCACACCACAGATTGACATACCACACACACCGTTGAATACACACCGGTTGACATGACCACACACCAGACTACAGACCACAACCACCATTGACATACCACACACAGACGTGACATACCACACACACCAGACGTGACATACCACACACACCAGACGTTGACATACCAACACCAGACGTTGACATGACCACACAATACAACAGACGTTGACATGACCACACACAGACTTACATGACCACACACCAACGTTGACATGACCAAACACCAGACGTTGACATGACCACACACAGCGTTGACATACAACAACACTTGACATGACCACACACACAGACGTTACATACCACACACACCAGACGTTACATGACCACACACCAGAGTTACATGACACACACAATGCATACCAACACAGACGTTGACATGACCACAACACCAACGTTGACATGACCAACCACCAGCGTTGACATGACCAAACACAGGTTGACATAACCACACCAGCTTGACATGACCACACACACCAGACTTGACATGACCACACACCAGACGTTGACATGACCACACACCAGACGTTGACATGACCACACACACCAGTTGTTGACATGACCACACACACCAGACGTTGACATGACCACACACACCAGACGTTGACATGACCACACACACCAGACGTTGACATGACCACACACCCCAGACGTTGACATGACCACACACCAGACGTTGACATGACAACACACACCAGACGTTGAAATGACCACACACACCAGACGTTGACATGATCACACACCAGACGTTGACATAACCACACACACCAGTTGTTGACATTAATACACACACCAGACGTTGAGATCACCACACACACCAGACGTTAACATGACCACACACACCAGACGTTGACATGACCACACACACCAGACGTTGACATGACCACACACACCAGACGTTACATGACCACACACACCAGACGTTGACATGACCACACACACCAGACGTTGACATGACCACGCACACCAGACGTTGACATGACCACACACACCAGACGTTGACATGACCACACACACCAGACGTTGACATGACCACACACACCAGTTGTTGACATGACAACACACATGACAACCACACACACAGCTAAAGAGTTACACCAAAACATGTTGATGACCACACCAAGTGACAGACCACCACACGGTTGACTGACAAACAGATCATGACCAACACACAACACTGCAACACCAGGTGACGACACAACCGGTTCAGACCACCAACAGTAAGACCACACAACAAGTTCCCCACAGACCACACATGTGATGACCACACACAAGGTTGACATCCACACACCAGGTTGACAACACACCAGGATACCCCACAGTGACTACACCACACCAGCGTCATACCACCCCATTAATACCACACACAAAGTTGACAGACACACACCCAGAGTTGACATGACCACACCACCATTTGACATGACCACACACCAGACGTTGACATACCACACACACACCAAGTTGACATACACACACCACGTTGACATACACACCAGACGTTGCAGACACACACCAGACGTTACATGACCACACACCAGTTGACATGACCACACCCAGAGTTACATGACCAACACACCAGTGTTGACATGACACACACACAGACGTTGCATGACCACACAACCAGCGTTGACATACCACACACAACGTTGACATACACACACCCAGACGTTGACATACCACACACAGGTTGACATGACCACACACACAGACGTTGACATGACCACCCCATGACGACCACACCCAGAGTTGACATACCACACACCGACGTTGACATGACCACACACACCAACGTTGACATACCACACACAGGTTGACAACCACACACACCAGACTTGACATGACCACAAACCAGACGTTGACATGACCACACAGACCACACCAGAGGTTGACATGACCACACACACCAGGTTACATGACCACACACACCAGACGTTGACATGACCACCACACCGAGTTGACATGACACACACACAGAGTTGAATGACCACACACCCAGACGTTTGACACTACACCACCAGCATGACACACACACAAGTTGCATGACCACACACCCAGGTTGACATGACCACACACCCAGACGTTCAATACCACACTGACCACCACACCAGAGTTACATGACACACACACAGTGTGACATGACCACACACACAGACGTTGACATGACCACACACCCCAGACTTGCATGACCACACACCAACGTTGACATGACCACACACACCAGACGTTGACATAACCACACACACACCAGACTTGACATGACCACACACCAATTGAATGACCACACAAAGTTGAATGACCACACACACCAGTGTTGACATGACCACACACACACAGTGTTGACATGACCACCACACCAGGTTGACAGACAACACACCAAGTTGTTGACATGACCACAAACCAGACGTTGACATGACCACACACAGACGTGACATGACCACACACACCAGACGTTGACATGACCACAACACCAGGTTGACATGACCACACAACCAGACGTTGACATGACCACACACACCAGACGTTGACATGACCACACACCAGACTTACATGACACACACCCAGACGTTGACATGACCACACACCAGACGTTGACATGACACACCACCAGACGTGAAATGACCACACACACCAGACTGACACACACACAGACGTTGACATACCCACAACCAGTGTTCATAACACACACCAGACGTTGAATCCCACACCACCAGACGTTACATGACCACACACACAGACGTTGACATGACCACACACACCAGACGTTGACATGACACACACACCAGACGTTAACATGACCACAACACCAGACGTTGACATGACCACACACACAGACGTTGACATGACCACCACACCAACGTGACATGACCACACACACAGACGTTGACATGACCACACCACCAGACGTTGACATGACCACACACACAGTGTTGACATGACAACACATGACCCACACAGTTGACATGACCACACATGACCACACACCAGACGTTGACATACCACACACACCAGACGTTGACATGACCACACATGACCAACACACCAGACGTTGACATGACCACACACACCAGACGTTGACATGACCACACACACCAGACGTTGACATGACCACAACACCAGACGTTGACATGACCCGTTGACAGACCACACACAACAGACGTTGACATGACCACACACACCTGTTGTTGACATGACCACACACCAGTTGTTGACATGACCACACACACCAGACGTTGACATGACACACACACCAGACGTTGACATGACCACACACACCAGACGTTGACATGACCACACACCAGAGTTGTTGACCATACACCAGACTAATAACACACCAACGTTGACATGACCACACACACCAGACGTTGACATGACCACACACACAACCAAGTTGTTGACATGACCACAACACCAGTTGTTGACATGACCACCACACCAGACGTTGACATGACCACACACACCAGTTGTTGACATGACCACACACACCAGTTGTTGACATGACCACACACACCAGACGTTGACATGACCACACACACACCAGTTGTTGACATGACCAACTGACCACACACCAGACGTTGACATGACCCACACACACAGATTTTGACATGACCACACACACCAGTTGTTGACATGACCACACACACCAGACGTTGACATGACCACCACACAACCAACGTTGACATGACACACACAACCAGTGTTGACATGACCAACACACACCAGACGTTGACATGACCACAACACACCAGTTGTTGACATGACCACACACACCAGACGTTGACATGACCACACACCAGACGTTGACTATGACACACACACACACCAGACGTTGACATGACCACACACACCAGTTGTTGACATGACCACACACACCAGACGTTGACATGACCACACACACCAGACGTTGACATGACACACACACAGACGTTTGACATGACCACACAAACCAGATTGTTGACATGACCACACACCAGTTGTTGAACAATGACCCACACACACCAGACGTTGACATGACCACACACACCAGACGTTGACATGACCACACACACCAGCGTTGACATGACCACACACCCAGACGTTGACATGACCACACACACCAGACGTTGACATGACCACACACAACGTGACAGCCTACACCAGACGTTACATACCACACACCAGACGTTGACATGACCACACACACAGTTGACATGACACACACCAGTTGTTGACATACCCACACACCAACAGCGTTGACATGACCACACACACCAGACGTTGACATGACCACACACACCAGACGTTGACATGACCCACACACCAAGTTGACATGACCACACACACCAACGTTGACATGACCACACACACCAGACGTTGACATGACCACACACCCAGACGTTGACATGACCACACACACCAGACGTTGAATGACCACACACACCAGACGTTGAATGACCACACACACCAACGTTGACATGACCAACCCCGACACCAGACGTTGACATGACCACACACACCAGACGTTTGACATGACACACACACCAGCGTTGATGACACACACACCAACGTTGACATGACCACACACACCAGACGTTGAATGACCACACACACCAGTTGACATGACCACACACACCAGAGTGACATGACCACACACACCAGAGTTGACATGACCACACACACAGGTTGACATGACCACACACCAGCTGACATGACCCACACATGACATACACACAACCAGACGTTGACATACCACACACCAGACGTTGACATGACCACACACACCAGACGTTGACATGACCACACACAAACAGACACAACGTTGACATGACCACACACCACTTGTTGACATGACCACACACACCAGACGTTGACATACCACACACACCTGTTGTTGACATGACCACACACACCAGACGTTGACATGACCACACACACCAGACGTTGACATGACCACACACACCAACGTTGACATGACCACACATGACACAACACACCAGACGTTGACATGACCACACACACCAGACGTTGACATGACCACACACACCAGACGTTGACATGACCACACACACCACATCCGTTGACATGACCATCACACACCAGACGTTGACATGACCACACACACCAGTCTGTTGACATGACCACCAACATGTACCACACACACACACCAACGTTGACATGACCACACATGACCACACACACCAGACGTTGACATGACCACACACAACCAGACGTTGACATGACCACACACACCAACGTTGACATGACCACACACACCAGACGTTGACATGACCACACACACCAGTTGTTGACATGACCACACACACCAGTGTTGACATGACCACACACACCAGGTTGACATGACCACACACACCACGTTGTTGACATGACCACACACACCAGATGTTGACATGACCACACACAACCAGACGTTGACATGACCACACACACCAACGTTTGACATGACCACAACACACCAACGTTGACATGACCACACACACGATGTTGACATGACCACACACACCAGTTGTTGACATGACCACACACACCAGTTGTTGACATGACACACACACGCCAGACGTTGACATGACCACACACACCAGACGTTGACATGACCACACACACCAGACTTGACATGACCACACATACCATTTGAGACATGACCACACATGACCACACACAACCAGACGTTGACATGACCACACACACCAGTTGTTGACATGACCACACACACCAGTAGTTGACATGACCACAACACCAGTTGTTGACATGACACACACACCAGACGTTGACATGACCACACATGACCACATACACCAGATGTTGACATGACCATACACACCAGACGTTGACATGACCACACACACCAGACGTTGACATGACCACACACACACACAGACGTTGACATGACCACACACACCAGACGTTGACATGACCATACACATCAGTGTTGACATGACCACACACACCAGTTGTTGACATGACCACACACACCAGTTGTTGACATGACCACACACACCAGACGTTGACATGATCACACAACCAGTTGTTGACATGACCACACACACCAGACGTTGACATGACACACACACCAGTTGTTGACATGACCACACACACCAGACGTTGACATGATCACACACACCAGTTGTTGACATGACCACACACACCAGACGTTGACATGACCACACACACCAGTGTTGACATGACCACACACACCAGTTGTTGACATGACCACATCACACCAGTTGTTGACATGACCACACACACCAGACGTTGAGACCATGACCACACACACCAGACGTTGACATGACCACACACACCAGACGTTGACATGATCCACACACACCAGACGTTGACATGACCACACACACCAGTTGTTGACATGACCACACACACCAGACTTTGACATGACCACACACACCAGACGTTGACATGATCACACACACCAGACGTTGACATGATCCACACACACCAGACGTTGACATGACCACACACACCAGACGTTGACATGACCACACACACCAGACGTTGACATGACCACACACACCAGTTGTTGACATGACCACACACACCAGTTGTTGACATGACCACACACACCAGTTGTTGACATGACTACACACACCAGTTGTTGACATGACCACACACACCAGTTGTTGACATGACCACACACACCCAGACGTTGACATGACCACACACACCAGACGTTGACATAACCACACACACCAGTTGTTGACATGACCACACACACCGATGTTGACATGACCACACACACCAGTTGTTGACATGACCACACACACCAGACGTTGACATGACCACACACACCAGAATTAGACATTTTCATCCTGCGTGCAGTTATTCATACCAGTGTGATTTCACCCGTTCGGGTGGTATTTTTTTTCTGCGAATGTGTGCGTGCGTGGCGTGCGTGCGTGCGTGCGTGCGTGCGTGTGTGTGTGTGTGTGTGTGTGTGTGTGTGTGTGTGTGTGTGTGTGTGTGTGTGTGTGTGTTCGTTCGTTCCTTGATTTAACGTCTTTTTACTATAAGTGATATTCGACGGGTAAAAATGGCATGAGGATGATTTTTTTTTTGGGGGGGGAGGTGGGAGGGGACAGAGGGGAACAGAGTAAGAGACGGAAAAAAATTAAAAGGAATCGGCAAGGTCTTTAGAAAAAGGATATGGATGAACAAAGAAATGAAACTAGAACAACGCTAACATCAAATGTAAAAGAAAAATCGTCAAAAAGCAAAACAAAACAAAATAAGATAATGATAATTAAAGTAATAACCTTAAAGTAACGCATTAACAGGACTGTGAACCAATGATTCTGAAATTTTAACTAACAGAACTTGATCTGATATTACTTCTTTAAAATGCTTTTCAAGATAGTTTCCTTGTGTAAACATCTTTGGTAAAAAAATAACGAAGCTTTCTGCAGTAAAACAAACAGTGATACAATGTGAATTGTTCACCGCAAATACATAAAACGTTTTTACAATATTTTGTTTTCAAAGCGTTCAGTTGAATACGAAAATATGTAGTAACAATTAATCTCAAATGATATAACGAAGAATACTGCATTTTTTTTTTACAGATATTTTGTGTGTGTGTGTGTGTGTTGTGTGTGTGTGTGTATAAGTGTGTGTGTTTGTATGTGTGATTGTGTGTGTGTGTGTGTGTGTGTGTGTTGTGTGCGTGCGTGTGTGTGTGTGTGTGTGTGTGTGTGTGTGTGTGTGTGTGTGTGTGTGTTTGTGTTTTACCCCAACATGATAGACAATTATGTTTTGTTTTTGTGGTGCGCATTTTTCTGTTTCAATAAACTGGCATGGATTGCAGGATGTTTAACACGTGTGTACACACAAATTGGATTCAAGCATTGTTATGTGTGCACACATGTTGACCTGGAAAATGGGGAACATCTCTTCCCTCTATTCACCAGGCACTAACAGCAATGCAGGAACCTTACTATTGGAAATCCAAAGTGAAAACCAAAGTGGACCTAGTTAACTGATCAGTATCTTGAGTTCAATCCTAGCCTACAACATGGCCCGATCTCTGTCATTTTGATTTGCCATTCTGTTGGTGTCAGGTGTCTGTTTCACAGGTCCGTTCTTCTCCCATCCCCAACCCCCATTTCAAGACCTTGCCAGTGCATATGGTTTTGCGCAGGTTCAGGGAGTCTGCCAGATAATTGCTTGAGGAATTGGGTTAAGCGCATATGGAATTGTCTGAAGGCAAATGGATCCCTCTCGAACAAACTGTAAACTCCAAACTCTAAATGCTATGGTGACCTTCAGCTGCTTCCGTAGTTGACCCAGAGTTGTGACACGACATTTATGTAAGAGCGATCATAGACATGGATAGGGAGACAGGCAACTAGCTCTGTCAGTCTCTGTGCTACCATCGTGAGTGCGGGGCTTGTATTGCGACCATACAGCTGTGTTATTCACCTAGCTTCAATTCAAATATGCGGCAAACGTCTGTTGTCAGGCACTAACAGCAATGCAGGAACCTTACTATTGGAAATCCAAAGTGAAAACCAAAGTGGACCTAGTTAACTGATCAGTATCTGAGTTCAATCCTAGCCTACAACATGGCCCGATCTCTGTCTATTTTGATTTGCCATTCTGTTGGTGTCAGGTGTCTGTTTCACAGGTCCGTTCTTCTCCCATCCCCAACCCCCATTTCAAGACCTTGCCAGTGCATATGGTTTTGCGCAGGTTCAGGGAGTCTGCCAGATAATTGCTTGAGGAATTGGGTTAAGCGCATATGGAATTGTCTGAAGGCAAATGAATCCCTCTCGAACAAACTGTAAACTCCAAACTCTAAATGCTATGGTGACCTTCAGCTGCTTCCGTAGTTGACCCAGAGTTGTGACACGACATTTATGTAAGAGCGATCATAGACATGGATAGGGAGACAGGCAACTAGCTCTGTCAGTCTCTGTGCTACCATCGTGAGTGCGGGGCTTGTATTGCGACCATACAGCTGTGTTATTCACCTAGCTTCAATTCAAATATGCGGCAAACGTCTGTTGTCAGACACAAATGAAAATCGTTTCATCCAGACCATCGGACTGCTTATTTGATGTAGATAGGATCTATCAGTGGGCAGAGACAAAGGCTTTACTTTTTCCGCAACAGTTGTATTCACTTTCATAACCTCCGAAAATTCTTTCCTGATCCAGAAATCTATCTGGGAAAGTCCATCATTTCAACAATAAAAGAAGCTAAATTTCTGGGATCGATCTTTGATCAAAAGTTGAATTTCCTCAGTCATATCCAACATCTTAAAACCTCATGCCAGAGAGCTCTGAACATTCTTCGAATCATACCTCATACAGACTGGGGTGCCGACAAGAAAACACTACTTCACCGGTACAGAGCTTTAATTGGCTTTTAACTGGACTATAGCTGCGCAGTATATGGCTCTGCGAGACCCTCCTACCTGCGCCTCTGTCTTGGTGCATTCAGAACAACTGTCTACAGTTTATACGCAGAGGCAGGGGAACCCTCCCTGACAAACCGTAGACTGAAATTAACCTAAAATGTCTGTTTAAAACTGTTCTCAAAGCGGAAAACCCAGCCGAAACCGAAATTGAAAAAAATTAGCAGTTGTTTCCCGTCTTCTCTAAATTTTCAGACAGCCCATTATGAACTTCGAAAAACACCGATGGTCTGTTTTGATCTTGTTTCCTTCCGTAAAGACTGTACTAGTTCACTGGCTTACTAGTCGTTTTATGTAGAACTGTCAGAAATTTCCATCGTCCCACAGAATATTCACTGAAGGACCAAAGCCTTCTGTTCAGCTGTTCCCAATCGTTCATTTTCGAAACATCTTCCGTCTGATAGTTCCGTTTATACTGCTGAACTGATCGCTCTGGTTTGGGCATTAAAAATGGTGTCCAAATCTAAGTACACAGATGTTTGACTCCCTTTCTGCTTTGCAGGCAATTGCTGGCCGAAACATTAGTCACCCAGAGCTATCCCCTGCTTGACGGGTAAAGATATGTGCAGACCAGCAAGTGCCTAAACCCGCTTTCATGTGTAGTAGATACACACGAAGAACATCAATTTTCGTCTTAAAATTAAGGATCCTGTGAGTCATGTTATTGTCTGGGGGCTTATGGAAACACACAGACACACAGACACACAGACACACAGACACACAGACACACAGACACAGACACACAGACACACAGACACACACACACATACACACACACACACACACACACACACACACACACACACACACAAGCATGCACGCCCTCCAAACATGGAGTATGCAGACTGTGCAGCAACTTATCGCAAGCACATTGTGGGCAAAACAACAGCTGTTCACGCATCCAAAAAACAAAATCAGAATCCTTAAAATGAAAAAAGAGATAAATCTAGGTTACTGTTTATGTCTGTGATACAGCCCATCACACTATCCTGTCTGTTGACATACACTGACAGTTCTTTTACACTAGGGGACACATCGTTTAGACTTGGGTGCGATAAGACGGAGTGTCACAGTGTAGTTTACTGGTCGCTTTATCAGCCTCATGTTTGCGCCAGGCTATTGTGTGTCTCTGTCAGGACAGCGAGTTTTCTCTTCTCAAACCAACCTCGGGGACCTCGTCAGATAAATCAGTTCCAGTGAAAGGATATGCGGATAGGGGATGGAGCGCGGTGAGAGGGAGAGGGGTGGTGGACCGAACAGATACATTAAGGATGGTAGCTGGAAGGACATGGGGGACGGGAAGGGACCGCAAATGAAAACAAAACAAAACAAAACAAAACAAAACAAAACAAAAACAAGCAAACAAACAAAACCACAAAACAACAAAATCCTGCAATGCGAGAGCGGTTAACATACGAAGACTAAGAGTAAGACTTGGCCGGGGTTCATTCTCTATCTGTCCACCGCATTCATTAACGGACGGGTTTCTATCGTCATTAGCTTTATGTGGCCTCTTTGAGAGAGCTCCCAAACCTTCTCTCTTCAAACAATATACATGTAATTCTTAATGTAACTATCACTTCTTTCTCCCCTCTCCTCCTCGCCCTATTATATTTGTATGCTTAGTTGTGCTCTTGAGGGAGATGTTACCGTGCTATTTGCATGTTTTATCGATCTGTTTGCAAGCATTGTGTAATTTACGTTTGTCAGCGTGGGTCCACGTGTAGGAGTTTATGCCTGTCTGTTTTTGCGTGCATGCGTGCATTCGTAGATGAGTTTGTGACGACTTGAGCGCGCGCGTGTGTCTGTATGTCTGTGTGTGAATGTATGCATATATGTTCACACTACAAACATCACACACAAGGCTTCATCTGGCGATGGATATGACCGTTTCGTTTTGTTTTGTTTTTTTGTTTTTTGTTTCATTCTATTGTTTTGTTTTGTTTTATTGTTTTGTTTTGGTTTTGGTTTGTTTTGTTTCGTTTTTTGCTTGTTTCGTTGTTTCGTTTTGTTGTTTTGTTTTGTTTATTTTGTTGTTTTGTTTTGTTGTTTCGTTTTGTTTTGTTGTGTGTTTTGTTTTGTTGTTTTGTTATTTCGTTTTGTCTTGATCAGTTCCTGCCGGCCGGCATGGGGCTTGACGGTTAGTGGAGTTGTGTTGGGTCATACCTCCTGTCGTTCCACATGATAAGAAGTGACACTGCTGTAATACGTGTTCAGCTGTCTGTATCTCTATCCACGACATGTATAGTGTATATTGTGGAATCACGCTGTGCATTGAACAGACCCACTGGGTTACACCAAGTAAACCTGGTGTCTCTAATACCTCGCCCTCCATCACCACATATATATAACAATGCCTGTACCTTTCTGTATCCCATACAGTTTTTCGTGTGTGTGTGAGTGTGAGTGTGTGTGTGTGTGTGTATGTGTGTGTGTGTGAGTGCGTGTGTGTGTGTGTGTGTGTGTGTGTGTGTGTGTGTGTGTGTGCGTGTGTGTGTGTGTGTGCGTGTGTGTGCGTGTGTTTGTGTGTGTGTGCGTGTGTGTGTGTGTGTGTGTGTGTGTGTGTGTGTGTGTGTATGTGTGTGTGTGAGTGTGTGTGTATGTGTGTGTGTGTGTGAGTGCGTGTTCGTTTCGTTATTTCTTTTAACGTCTATTCACATATGTGCTTTTAGACGAAAAAAAAAAAAAAAAAAAAAAAAAGGTGCGTAAGGAATGAATGAATCTATGTAATCATGAAGGCATTGTATCAATTAAGGTAACAATTAATGTAACATCAAACAAATTAACGAACAAAAGAAAAACAATCAGAACATTATATCAGTCAGGTTTCATCGTATTTCTCGGGGCTGTGTGGGAGTTACAGGTATAAAACAATTGGGCTGAATCAAAGGAAACGACCTACAGGACTGTGCAGTAAACGTCTAGCAATGTGTAAATACAGAGTGAAATCAGTATGTTTCTGTTTTAAGTTTGTAAATGACGCAGGGAAATAAGGTCGCATTCATTGACAACACAAAAGGTTATAAAATCACCACAGATACATTTGATGGTTTTACTAAATTTAGTTCGAAGTGAATTGAGAGTTAATCTGTAAGCTAAAGTTATCTCTTGTCTTGTAAAACCCTGGTAATTTACCGAGAAGGGGCGAAGGACACATTGCGCTTTTACTTAGTTTTCTAATATAGCATTCATTTCATGTTCAGAGAGTGGTAAATCAAGTTTAGTACTGCCAGCCCTATTCATTGCTGCATTTTTTGCTATTCTGTCGACCCGATCGTTAAAAAGGATACCACAGTGTGATGGGATCCAACAAAAAGTAACCTGTGTATTATTTGTTATTAAACAATGAATTAGAAATTTTATTTCAAATATTAACGAACTATTTACTTTATGTTCGCAACATTTTAAGGATTGTAATGCAGATTTCGAATCTACACATAATAGGATACTAAACAAAGTTATGGGTAGATCTACTATATATTTCAGTGCCATTAGGATGGCAACTAATTCAGAAGTGAAGATTGAATGTCCCTGTCCTAAAGAGTAAGCCTTTTCTACTTTAAATTTAGGAATTAGAAAGCCAGCGCCTGCTTTACCATCATCTAGAACAGTGAGTGCGTGTGTGTGTGTGTGTGTGCGTGTGTTTGTGTGTGTGTGTGTGTGTGCGTGTGTGTGTGTGTGTGTGCGTGTCTGTCCATATATGTGCATGTGTGCGTGTGTGTGTTCATGTATGTGCACATGTGCGTGCGTGTGTGTGTGTGTGTGTGTGTGTGTGTGTGTGTGTGTGTGTGTGTGTGTGCGTGTGTCTGTGATTACATTACTAAATACGAAATCAAATATACAGGGAGGGAGAAGACATCAACCTGTGAAAAGTAAGTTGTGTCCTTTGAACTTCACCTTGAGAGATGGAACTGTTTGCAGCGTCAACAAAACAGGGGTGATATGATACCGGGCGGAGGACAGGATCTCAGCTCACAACCCTCCCTACAGCTGTAGTGAGAAGACATGGCGAGGAGGGGGGCGGCCAGAGGAGGGATAAGGGAGGGGTAGGAATAGAAGAGTTTCGCTTGAAATTGATATGTAGATTATGCATCTAAGTCAAATTATTCAAGGCCTCGCCAGTCGTAGGGTTTATGGGCAGACTGGTGGCATGTGGATATGTTCATTGTCCAGCACGTGGTATTTGTAGTATGGGTGCTACGAGTGAAACAGAACGGTCTTGAAACGGAAACTGTTGCATCATGAAAGGATACAGGTGGTATGTGTATCGGAGGTATTGAGTCGTGTGGTGTCGTGATGTATCGTATTGTGTCGTGATGTATCGTGTTATGTTATGGTGTATCGTAATGTGTCGTGATGTACGAGAGTATCGTATTGTGTCGTGATGTGTCGTATTGTGTCGTGATGTATCGTGTTATGTTATGGTGTATCGTATTGTGTCGTGATGTGTTGTATTGTGTCGTGATGTATCGTATTGTGTGTGATGCATCGTGTTATGTTATGATGTATCGTATTGTGTTGATGCATCGTGTTATGTTATGATGTATCGAATTGTGTGTGATGCATCGTGTTATGTTATGGTGTATCGTATTGTGTCGTGATGTATCGTATTGTGTCGTGATGTATCGTATGTGTCGTGATGTATCGTATTGTGTCGTGATGTATCGTATTGTGTCGTGATGTATCGTATTGTGTCGTGATGTATCGTATTGTGTCGTGATGTATCGTATTGTGTCGTGATGTATCGTATTGTGTCGTGATGCATCGTGTTATGTTATGGTGTATCGTATTGTGTCGTGATGTATCGTATTGTGTGTGATGCATCGTGTTATGTTATGGTGTATCGTATTGTGTCGTGATGTATCGTGTTATGTTATGGTGTATCGTATTGTGTCGTGATGTATCGTATTGTGCGTGATGCATCGTGTTATGTTATGATGTATCGTATTGTGTCGTGATGTATCGTATTGTGTCGTGATGTATCGTGTTATGTTATGGTGTATCGTATTGTGTCGTGATGTATCGTATTGTGCGTGATGCATCGTGTTATGTTATGGTGTATCGTATTGTGTCGTGATGTATCGTATTGTGCGTGATGCATCGTGTTATGTTATGGTGTATCGTATTGTGTCGTGATGTTTGTATTGTGTCGTGATGTATCGTGTTATGTTATGATGTATCGTATTGTGTCGGGGTGTGTTGTATTGTGTCGTGATGTGTCGTATTGTGTGTGATGCATCGTGTTATGTTATAGTGTATCGTATTGTGTCGTGATGTGTCGTATTGTGTCGTGATGCATCGTGTTATGTTATGGTGTATCGTATTGTGTCGTGATGCATCGTGTTATGTTATGGTGTATCGTATTGTGTCGTGATGTATCGTGTTATGTTATGGTGTATCGTATTGTGTCGTGATGCATCGTGTTATGTTATGGTGTATCGTATTGTGTCATGATGTATCGTATTGTATCGTGATGCATCGTGTTATGTTACGGTGTATCGTATTGTGTCGTGATGTGTCGTATTGTGTCGTGATGCATCTTGTTATGTTATGATGTATCGTATTGTGTCGTGATGTATCGTGTTATGTTATGGTGTATCGTATTGTGTCGTGTCATAATGTATCACATTGTGTAGTATCGTGACTTATTGCTGGTCTGAGAGAGGTAAGGTCTCGAACATCTCACTCGTCCATGTTCACCTATGCAATGGGAAAACTGTAACAACACAGTGTAATGGGGTCAGCTCGTCCAACAGTTGGAATATTTTGAGCCCCACTAAACGTCTGATTATTGTGACATGCATTGGGTCCAAGTGAGTTTGGACATTACCGCTATGCAAGAATGATTTATGTATGATTTATCATGATATATTGCAATTTCAATGCATACTCTCTCTCTCCTCTCTCTCTCTCTCTCGCTCGCTCTCTCTCTCTCTCTCTCTCTCTCTCTCTCTCTCTCTCTCTCTCTTCTCTTTCTCCTTCGTGCAGCCATGCAATCATTCAGTCATGCCAAACCAGCTTCTTTGAAACTCGACGCCTTCACCAACTTTCTAAACTTTCAAATCTTAGCTGTTTAAACCTGAACAGTCTAACTTCTAGTTTGATTAACCCACAGTGACAACCTTTCAAGGAAAAATCTTGATGCTAATCCATGTAATACTTGAGAGCAGTTCTGTAACAAGATAAACGTCGACTACTGAAAGCCCACCATTTCAAAGGAAGTCTTTAACTACATAAAACGAGATCTCTGGAAGATACTTCAAAGAATCGTGTGACAATAAAAGACAACGAGATAAACGTTGAAAGACTTCTCCGGTGTTCAGAACTATGAACTTAGAAGACTCCAGTGGACATGACAACGATCAGCCAACAATGTGCCAATAAAAGGCACGTAAGGGGAGATAAAATGTCAAAGACTTCTCTGGTCAGTTTAAGAACCACAAACTGGAGGACTTCAGTGAACAAGAGAACGATCACCTAAACCCGTGCCTTTGCAATCCAGTTCTAATCCTGTCCCCTTGTTTGAAAGGGCGCGGACCACAGATCCGGGAACGGAGGGTCGATTCATTTTAAGAGCTCCTGTTCCCTAACCTGCCACACGGGTCATGAACACTTGTCCCCCTCTTTTGTAACTCGTCGACATTCACTTTGAAGTGTGCCGACCCCACGGCCCAGGACTCAGGCTGTCTCCTGAAGGAGTAGGGGAAGACGAGGATTGTCATGGACGTGTTACACGAATAACCAGCAGCGTTCCCTTAGCCGTCAGTTCTGAAACTTTTGTGGCGTTTGCTTTACGAAACGGACAGTTCTACCTCGGCGTTTGAGATCACGCAGAACAAGCTGTCAAGGATGCTTCAAGTGTGACCGGCGACTGCGTTTGTTTCTTTTGTCAACGTAGTTAAACTGATCACTTTGTTATCACTACGAAACTAACTGGGGACTGTTCTCATGAAGGAATACCACGTTCTCCTACTGCCCCTTTTAACGACCAGGGCAGGGTACGGTAAACTGTAGGCAAAGAGAAATTGTAAAAGGTTAAACAGTATCGTTATCATGAATGATGGTTATCTATTTTCCAACAATAATCATGTATGAATCTTCTACAATTTGCTGTTCTTAATGTCTTACCGTCACAAATATTTTATGTTTCAATGTCACGGATCGTCAGCGCTCGAACTGACTGATTGATTTGACAGATCATCTATGATTGATTGATGGATGGATTGATTGATTGATGAATGTTGATTGATTGATGATTGATTGTTGATTGATTGATTGAATGAATGAATGATGATGATTGATTGAATGATTGATTGATGATTGATTGATTGATGATTGAATGATTGATTGATGATTGATTGATTGTTGATGATTGATTGAATTGAAGATGATGATTGATTGATGATGATTGAATGATTGATTGATTGATTGATTAAATGATTGATTGATTGATTGATTGATTGTTTGATTGATTGATTGAATAATGAATGATTGATTGATTGATTGAATGAATGATTGTTGATTGATTGATTGATGATTGATTGATTGATTGATTGAATGATTGATTGATTGATTGATTGATTGTTTGATTGATTGATTGAATGAAAATGATTGATTGATTGATTGATGATTGATTGAATGATTGATTGATTGATGATGATTGATGAATGATTGATGATTGATTGATTGATTGATTGTTGATTGATTACTTCAGTTGTGTGGATGACGATCACTGTTTCATTCTCTTGAGAGACAACAAAGTTCACATGACTCTGATCGCCACTGAAAAATACTCTGTGTGTGTTTGTGTATATGTCTGTGTGTGTGCGTATGTATGTGTACGTGCGTGCGTGTGTGAGTGAGTGCGTATGCAATTGCGTGTTCCTTTACAAATATGTATGTATTTATACATTTATATATAGCGTTGGGCAGGGGCTGACATGTCTCACTGTATCTTTCAACGTTTCGCGCACGCGAGCACGTTTGTCTGTTGTGTGTGTGTGTGTGTGTGTGTGTGTGTGGTGTGTGTGTGTGTGTGTGTGTGTGTGTGTGTGTGTGTGTTTTGAGAGAGAGACAGACAGACGGACAGACAAACAGATAGACAGACAGACAAGCAGCACACAGAATAGACAATACGAAAAGTATTCAAATAACAGCCAGTGCCCTATTTGAAGGCGTTTATGCAATAATACATTTTAACAAAACCACATGATACATACATCACACCATACATATAACTCGGAACAATAGTCATATTAAACCACAGACACAGAAACAGAGAGAGACAGACAGACAGACAGACAGACAGAGAACATACAGAATAGACGATACAGAAATTGTTCAAATAAACAGCCAACGCCCTATCTGAAGACGTGTAAGCAATGATACATTATAACAATATCACATGATATACATAATATAATAGATAGATAGATAGATAGATAGATAGATAGATAGATAGATAGACAGATAGACAGATAGATAGATAGATAGATAGATAGATAGATAGATAGATAGATAGATAGATAGATAATAGAATATTAAGCATACAATTAACTTGGGACAATAATCATACTGAAACACGCACATACACATACACTCACACACACAACACACACACACACACACACACACACACACACACACACACACACACACACACACACACACACACACACACACACACACAGAGGGAGGGAAGGAGGGAGGGAGACAGAGAGAACGAAAGGAGGGGAGTGATGGCGGACCAGTAACAGTACACCATGTAACACTAGCAATAAGCTGGGAAACCAGTAAACCAACTGGAAACCGAATCTTGACAGCAGCCTACCCAGCTGGGACTTTATGTTTTCGTCTTGCTTTAATACACTGCTTGTGTCTGCTGTCACTGAACAACTGGAGACTTTTCACATGAAAGAATACCACATTCTCTTTCTGTCTCTTTTAACTACAGTCTTCCAATAGGGCAAGGTATAGACCATGGAGGGTTAAACAGTACCATCTTTGTCTAATCTAACGCCACCCTGAACATGGTGAACACTCATGGAACGCAGCAGAAGACAGGATCTCTCTCTCTCTCCTCTCTCTCCTCTCTCTCTCTCTCTCTCTCTCTCTCTCTCTCTCTCTCTCTCTCCGTTTTCGTTGATATTGTTAAAGTCTGACATGTAGATTTGTTTACATATGTCCACCATTGTCTGTCATGTTTTTATAAAGCGCATGAGCCATTGGCGTATGATCTATGTAACAGTCACTACACTATCACAACTTGTTTTATAACTTACCTCACATTTTAATGTTATAGTTCTTTTTTTTTTCTTTTCATGCTCATATTTTGTGTGTAGGGTAGCAAGGGCTAGTTGTAAGACAGGTCCAATAGGACCTACTGTTACTGTCCTTGAACAATAAAGCATGTGAAGTGTGAAGTGTGAAGTGTATAGGGTACAACAACAAGCAGCTTGGATATGCTGAAGTTGGTCCAGTCTTTGGTATTTGTCACCCAGCTTTTCCTCTGTCCACCTTGGAGACAGCCACCTTCCACGATACCCTGAGAGATGGTTTTGGTCAGTGTGTCACGTAGGTGACATTTTTATTTATTTATTTATTTATTTATTTATTTATTTATTTATTTATCTATTTATTCATTTATTCGTTCATTCATTTGATCATGTATTTATCTATTCATTTGTTCATTTGTTCATATGTTTATTTATTATATATATTTACTTTTATTATTTTATTTATCTATTTGTTTATCTATCAATATCTATCTGTCTATCTATCACACACACACACACACACACACACACACACACACACACACACACACACACACACACACACACACACACACACACATACATATATATATATATATATCATCAGGTGCCTTGCCGCATGGCGTTGGCGATCATGGACTTCCATCTGCCTCTATCTCTTGTTGCCCCAAGCATCTCCTCCACCCTCCTCGTCTTCAGCCACTCCGCAAGTCCGTCTAGCATTTTCTCCCTGGGTCTACCTGGCGCTCTCTTTCCCTCCAGTTTCCCGTTGTGACCAGGTGCTCCAAATCCCCCTTCCTCATAAAATGGCCTATAAATGTTGCCTGTCTTTTCCTAATCTTCCTTATGAGTGATCTTCTTGTGTCTACCTCCATCAAGACTGTCTCGTTTGTTTTCTTTGCTGTCCATGGAACTCTCAACATTCTTCTAGAAACCACATCTCGGCTGCCTCAATCTTGCTCTGACTTTGCTTGACTGTCCACGCCTCACATCCGTACAACAGTATTGGTTCTATATAACATTCAAGAACTCTCTTCCTGATATTAATTGATAGGCATTTGTTGGTAAGAATGCTTGTCATCTTCTTGAATGCTGTTTTGGCTTGGCCGATTGCTGCCGGCTATTTCTGATGTGCATCTGCCGTCTGATGAAATGACCGTTCCAGGTTTTTGAACTTAAACCTGTGTCAAGTTTGTGCCATTTGCTGTTATTTTGCATGAGGGGATTTCATGTTTTTTACTGATCACCATGACTTCAGTCTTCCTGCTGTTTAGTTCCAACCCCTTACCTTTGCTTTCTATTTCTAGTATATTCACAAGGTTTTGTAGGTCCCTTTCATTTTCTGCAATTAGCACGGTGTCATCTGCGTATCGAATGTTGTTTATCATTTTCCCTCCAACCTTTAATCCAGGGTCTTTTCTAGGTTTCTCATGATGTTTTCGCTGTAAAGTGAAAACAGATCTGGTGACAAAACACAACCCTGTCTGACTCCTCTTTTGATGTTTTGGAAAGAGCTTATATTGTTTTCTATTCTCCTTGCTGCTGTTTGTTCCCAGTACATATTTCTGATTATTCGTAGATCTTTTCCATCAACATTGAGTCTCTCCAATTGGTTGATCAATTCTTCATGTCGTACCCAATCGAAAGCCTAGGTATAGTCAACAAAGCATAAATACAAATCCTTATTCATCTCAATTGACCTCTCTATGATAGTTCTTAGGATGTATATGGCAGTAATAGTTCCTTTCCCTTCCACAAATCCACACTGTTCTTCTGCTATTTCTCTTTTGATTCTATTCCTTGTCCTCATCATGATTATTCTTAGCAGAATTTTTGTTACATGACTCATCAAACTGATTGTGCGATGGAGTTCGCATTCTATAGCCCCTGTCTTCTTTGGAAGTGCAGTGAAAATTGATTTTGACATATCTTTGGGGATTTTTCTAGTGTCGTAAATTTCATTTAGGAGGACTGTTATTTTTTCTATACCGAATTCCTCCAAGGCTTCAATCATCTCTGTAGTAATGTTGTCTGGTCCTGGGGCTTTTCCTGGTTTCATCTTTTTCAGTGCTGCTCTAACTTCATCTTTCATTATGGGTGGTCCTTCAAAGTTCTTTTTTATAATGTGTTCTTCGTTTCTGTCATCTTCAAAAAGGTCTTTAATGTACTCTCTCCATCTGTCCAGTATTTTGTCTTTTTCCATGATAAGCGTGCCATCTTTCGATTTTAAGCAACCAGTTGATGTGTATGTATTTTTCCTGTGGGCAATTTCTTCAGTTCGTCTGTACATACCATGAGGATCCGTTTTGTGTCGGTTTTCTATCTCTTTGATTTTGTGTTCAGCCAAGCTTCCTTAGCTTCATTGCACCTGTACCTGATTTCTTTGTTTATCTTCCTGTATATCTTGTTTTTGTTGTTCTAGCTTCTGTGTATCCCATTGGTATTAATTTCACGTTGTTTGTTCCAGCTCCTTAGCATACCAACAACACACAGTTCACTCAAAGTCATAGTGTCCAGAAGCCCACTGGAGCCAGCGATGTCAAATGCCATGAGGCCAACCACTGGAGGAGACCCTGCACTACCAGTGGGTTACCGAGGTGAAGTTCAAAAGAGTCTGTTCTGATCCAACGTATTAAGCCACTGCCTAATAATACCCCTACTAAAACGAGCACAACAGGAAAGCTGGAAGGAAAGAGAACACCACGTAGACTCAGGGAGAAAACACTGGACGGACTTGCAGGGTGGCTGAGGACAGAGAGGGTAGGAGATGTGCTTGCAGCAGTAGGAGAAACGACAGCTGAGACCACAAGGAGATCCTGGCATGAAGGGCCACATAATCTGGGACAATGTTCACGATGCTATAATGATTGATGATTTCATGACAATGGAGATAATGAAATAAATGGCCCCTGTGCGTCACGCAGGTGACATGACCAAACCTTTGGCCAGAAGTGGTTCCCGTTGGCCCACCAAGGTGGTGTTCTTTGTGTATTACGAGCAGTTTCTCAGGCACTTGTTTGAAAGGCTTTGTCCCAGGTGCAGAGCGCGATTTTATCTCCCAGAAGCATTCTAAATATACGCTCTAACCAAAACAACATTAATTAAACAGAAAGATTCACGGAAAACATGGGCTGTAAGTTGGGATCTTAAAGAGGAAAGGTAAAGCACATTTCTCAGATTAAAGGGCAGATTATTCCACAGGAATGGTCCAAAATGGGAAAAAGATCGGAAGGCTTTTAACAGATTGGAATTTGTTGTGCATCTGGGCCGTCCACCACCAGAAGGCTACTCTGTTTTCCAAAGAGAGGTTAAGGAAAACGTCAGCAGATCCAAAGAGAGCCCTAAGGGAAAACGTCAGAGTATCCAAAGAGACCCTAAGGAAAACGTCAGAGGATCCAAACAGACCTTATGGAAAACGTCAGAAGACACCATCAGTGACGTTTATTGGCGCTAGAAGGGACCATCATTTGTCTGCAGCGTCCTGTTCCCTGGGACATATGACCTGTGTGTCAGTGCACGGCCTTGACTTGACGTGACACAGGATCCAGGGACCCAGAGAACATGGTGTCATCTTTACTGGCTGAGATGGGGCCACACGACACCGCTGTCTATCTCTTCTGTCTCCTTCCTCTCCTCCACGTTTGACGCTTCTCTTTGATAAGCTCGTCTCCTCTTTCTTGCCTGTATGGCAGAAAACAGGAACGCGAAAACAACCACACCAGCAACAACAGGAATACAACAACAATGACAGCAATTCAGCAGCAGCAGCATAACCAGATGATAGTCAAGCTATTAAGCAGTCTTCATATCTGTGCTTCTACAATACATTTTGTGTAGTATTTACATTGAAATGTAGATAATGATCACTATTTCAGCCAAGAATTTCTTGATAACATCAAATAAATGAACAAAAATTACTGAGATACGGGCTAAGTACTATTCAATTTTCACATTTTAACCACAGTTGTTGAAACATTATCCTACGTTTATTTCAAGCCTTATGCACTGGGAACCGTGAGTTATATTAGATATACTCTAAAATTATTGTTGAATGATTGAAAAATCTTACTGACACATAAATTCATATTTGCTGATTTGTGTTGTTTATGTCACAGTCCACATCACCACAGAGGCGTTGATCCCACGCCGCTCACTCCAGCTCCACAACACCCAATTATCAATTACAAGAGAAAGTACGTAAGACTTTATCGAACACATACACACGAATGGACCAGCAAGGCAGAAAGTGATAGGTAGAAATGATAGAAAGCAAGGAAATAAGGAGAAACAAAGAGCGACAGGAAAGAGGACATTTCTAGCACACAATGTCCAGAAGGTGGGCATGATATATATATATATGAGCCCCCGGCATCTCCACGGAATTCAAAAATCAAAATGGATGTTTGTAACAACAAGACAGAAAAAAACTTATCTTTCACAACACTACCAATTTATATAAAAAAAAGAAAGAAAGAAAGAAGGAAAGAAAGAAAGAAAGAAAGAAAGAAAAGAAAGAAAGAAAGAAAGAAAGAAAGAAAGAAAGAAAGAAAAAGATTGTCCAAGAAGCTGATTTTCACAAAATCTTAGTTGTAATAATAGGTGATAATCTTACCCGATCTAATCATACAAGCAAGCTATGTACAATTATGTCAATCAAACTATTTCAACTGCCCAAATAAAAAACAATTCTTGAACCTAAAATAAAAAACCACACATCCAAACATCAACAGACTATGTATGTTTGGTATTCAGCAAGCGGTAATGTTCTCAAACCTTTCATTAGTCTCCATAAACAGGGTTCAAAACTCATTCTCTTGAAAACTATTCATACAATACATTCCAGCTATAAGGAACTAACTATATTAGTATTAAAACTTTGACTTCAGTATAACAAAGGTCTGTTTATGTACAAAATAATAAATGGACAAGCCCCAGATAACATAAGCAACACCGTCTCTATAAATCTCACACGCAACAAGAGACAAAATTAACGTCCTCCTCCCAAGACTTAACCCATGTAACACCAGCCTCAGATACTCAGGATCTACCCTCTGGAAGAAACTACCAGAGTAAGTGCGAAAATGTCTCAGTTTCACAATATTTAAGAAGAGTTATTTTGCACAACGCCTGTCTTAATCACCTTTTCTTGTACCTAGCAATTATATCAATTGTTAACACATATTGTATTGCTTAACTACATAGTAGAAAAAAAAACTAGACTTTTTGTTTTTCTTTTACGAACATTTAATGTTTGCCTTGTTGGAATGGCTGTATTGTTCAGTGCATAATTTCTGGTTCGTGTGATATAGACCCCTTTGGGTGAGGATTGGATTTGAAAAAAGCATATAATTTGCTTGTTTTATACCATCGTAACTAAAATTTGATGTTGTTTTTGTTCTCTCTCTCTCTTTGTCTCTTTCTTTCTCTCTTTCTATCTCTGTCTGTCTGTCTCTCTTTCTCTCTCTCTTTCTCTATTTCTCCCTCTCTTGTCTCTCTCTCTCGCTCTCTCTCCAAGTCTCTCTCTCTCTGTCCTCTCTCTCTCTGTCTTTCTCTCTGTCTCTCTCTGTGTCTGCCTCTCTCTGTCTGTCTCTCTCTCTGTCTGTCTCTGTCTGTCTGTCTCTCTCTCTCTCTCTCTGTCTCTCTCTGTCTCTCTCTTTCTCTCTGTCTCACTCTCCCTCTGTCTTTCTCTGTCTCTCTCTGTGTCTCTCTCTGTCTCTCTGTGTCCTCTGTGTCTTTCTGTCTCTCTGTCTCTCTCTCTGTCTGTCTGTCTGTCTGTCTCTCTCTCTCTGTCTCTTTGTCTGTTTCTCTGTCTTTCTCTCTCTGTGTGTCTCTCTCTCTATGTCTCTGTCTGTCTGACTGTCTGTCTGTCTGTCTGTCTCTCTCTCTCTCTCTCTCTCTCTCTCTCTCTCTCTCTCTCTCTCTCTCTCGCTCGCTCGATCCAGACTATAAGTCTTATCTTTGTATTTGATATGCTTTCTTTTAAGCAAGCGAAAGCAGATGGAAGAAAGTTCACGCGCGTGCGCGCGCGCGCACACACACACACACACACACACGGACGGACATTCACATACACATACATTCACTGCACGCGCGTGCGCGCGCGCACAACACACACACACACACACACACACACACACACACACGGACGGACATTCACATACACATACATTCACTGCACGCGCGTGCACACACACACACACACACACACACCACGCACGCACGCACGCACGCACGCACGCACACACACACATACACACACACTCAAATCAAAAGTTTCCATGGTGCCTGAGAGAGGGGATTAACTGTCACAGCCATGTGGACGGTATGACAGCATGATGTGTGCAGCCCGATGGCTCTCCACTAATTTGATGTTTGACATAACAGTCGACAACAACACGAAAAACAAAGACAGCCGTTCATCACCTGTGACAGATGGAATGATAAATGGTGGGGAGAAAATGACAAGTTGGGCGTGGGAGGCTATACTGTCAGGTACGGTTATTAGTCACAAAAGCTACAGTCATAAGTAATTCTGTCTGCCAGTGTGTAACATACTCTCTCACTCTGCTGGTGTCAGCTCGCTGTGTTTCATCCGTCCCGTTCTCCGTACCGCCATCCTCCCCAACTTAAGACACCGCCAGCGCATATGGTTTTGTGCAGGCTCAAGATTGGGGTGGAGCGCATACGGAACTTTCGAACTCCAAACCCCGCATCTATACTCCATCTCCATCCCTCAGTAGGAGTTCGCATGGAGGTTTCTTCTTTCTGTCTGTTAGCTTTTAATTAGATACAAGCCTACTACACAAAACTCTTATTACATCACGGGCCTAATATTCTGTGTGCACACTAGCTAGCATCCCGTGTGTGTGTGTGTGTGTGTGTTGTGTGTGTGTGTGTTGTGTGTGGTGTGTGTGTGGTGTGTGTGTGTTGTGTTATGTGTGTGTGTGTGTGTGTGTTTGTGTGTGTGTGGTGTGGTGTTGTGTGTGTGTGTGTGTGTGTGTGAGTGTGTGGTGTTGGTGTGTGTGTTTTGTGTGTGTGTTGTTTGCTCGTTGTTTCTTTTAACGTCTTTTCACAGATGTGTTTTTAGACGAAAAAAACACACCTGAATACAAATTTAAACATACGTAAGACACAAAAACAGATATGAAAACGGACATAAATGACCTAAAATTGCTTTCGCATATCTCACTTTCCTAGAGCCAAAAATGCATTTAATACATGTACCCAATTATCAATCCTAAAAGAAAGTACTTAAGACCGTATCGAACACATACAAATGAATGGACCAGCAAGGCATAAAATGAAAGGAAGAAATGACAGAAAGCAAAGGAACAAGGCAGAAACAAAGAGAGTGACAAAAAAGAGGAAATGTTTAGCACAGACTGTCCAGAAGGTGGGGATACTGTTTATACTGTAAGAGCCCCCGGCATCCCCACGGGGGGATTGTGTGTATATTGATGTTCTGTCTACATACACACGAAGAGGATTTAGACACCAACAGGTCTGCACACATGTTGATATGAGGGCGGGAGGTATGGAGGCAGGATTAAATCCCACACCTTCAGAATGGATGTGTAGTGTGTAACCCACTTGACTACCGCACCCGTCAGTTTTGTTTCCTTTTCGTTGTTTAGACTGGACAGTCAAGTCTGTTGAGTAAAAAGTCTCTGTTTGCCTCTCTTTATCTTTCTGTTTGTTCTTAGTATTGCAACGGAGACAACCGTCTTTCCCTCTCTTGGGACTGAGAAAACGTACCTGTGTTTACTCTTCTGTCTATCAGTGTTCACTCCAGCCACCTCCGGACCCACTATAGCTGCAGCAGCACCCAGTACTGAAGCAATGGTCATGTTCGATTACTAAGGACGAACATAACTTTTCACATGGACACACGCCTTTAAGACGAAACAATATTCCCACAGGAATGCCACTAACACGATCGGTATGATGAACACACTACAACTATGGGAGTAAACGATGGCGTGTGTTTCACTTACCGCCTCATCGGCAGGGTTGGTTTGATTTGGTTCAGTTTTTACGTCGACACCCATCTCAGGTGATATGCCGACGGGGATAACCATCCCTGGGAAGTGGGGGAAGCGGTGAGGGGAACTTATCTAATCCTATACTGACACCACCAGAACAACAATGATGTTAACATGGGACAGTGAGAGGGCCAGTTTTAATATAGCCCACCCCGGGATTCGAACCTACAACCATTAGAATTTTGTGGTTCGAATCCCGGGGTGCGCTATATTAAAACTGGCCTTCTCAGGTCCCATCCTCCTCGGTAGGGCTAACAGGAGTTGTCTTATCGTATAAGAGGACTGCAGACATTCCACCATCTATCCATATCCAGAGAATCCGATAAAAGCATCGGTATCTCACAATGCAACTAATTATTTGAGCAACATTCTTACAGCTAGTCTTCGAACATATCTGAGAGTAGTAGGACTTTAAACTCAACAAAAAACAAAACAGAACATTGCGCCATCCCAGTCTGTGACGACATTCTTTACTACGGGCGTCCAACCGCTTGGCCAAACACGTGATTTTTGTTGCTGTACAACGACACTTCCATTACAAACCAGTTCATGCACGAGGTCTACCAGCTGCATTTTAGATGGTTGTTGGAGGCCTTCCCCGAGAGGTTCCACTTTGTACCAAGGGTCAAACCACATGTCACATGACTGTACTTTGTAGACATGATGAACAATGTGGAGCGATGAGGAGTGAGGTTAAAAGGCGCCAGCCTACAGGGATAAAGAGGACTTGATGCAAAATGTGAAGTTGTATTTCCAGCCCACGACAGCGCGCAATTCCATGATCTCGTGAGATTGATGGATGCTGCTGTTAGAAATTCACTTCTCTCGTCGTCGTCGTCGTCATCATCATCATCATCATCATCATTATCATCATCGTCATCATAGTCAGCATTAGCATCATCATCATTCACATTACGGCCTGCAACTCCATGTAACCTTCAAACATCTTTTGTCAGACTAATTTGCTCCACACTCCAAATGTCTGCATTGCCTCATTGCATTACGTGCGTGTAGCCCACACTGATCATTCTGGCTTCACAACGTATCACCGACTCCAGTTGTATTCCTCTACAGTCCTAGTGGCAAGTAACGCATGGAATCACGAGGCCTTCTTCCATAGGAGACTGCATTACTGGAGTGAAGTGGCGCCTGATCTGATCCATTGTATTAAGCCAAGCTAAGCCAAGCCAAGCCAAGCCAAGCCAAGCCAGGCCAAGCCAAGCCAAACCAGGTCAACCAAAGGACAAGCCAAGCCAAGCCAAGCCAGGTCAACCAAAGGACAAGCCAAGCCAGGTCAACCAAAGGACAAGCCAAGCCAAGCCAAGCCAGGTCAACCAAAGGACAAGCCAAGCCAGGTCAACCAAAGGACAAGCCAAGCCAAGCCAGGTCAACCAATGGACAAGCCAAGCCAAGCCAAGCCAAACCCAGCCAAGCCAAGCCAAGCCAAGTCAGACCAGGCCAGGCCAAGCCAAGTCAGACCAGGCCAGGCCAAGCCAAGCCAAAACAAACCAGGCCAAGCCAAGCCAAGTAAGCCAAGCCAAACCAAGCCAGGCCAGGCCAGGCCAGGCCAGGCCAAACCAAACCAAACCAAACCAAACCAAACCAAACCAAACCAAACCAAACCAAACCAAACCAGGCCAAGCCAAGCCAAGCCAAGCCAAGCCAAGCCAAGCCAAGCCAAACCATAAAAACATGAAGACAATAAAATATCAAGAGCGTCCACACGTAATCATTCAGTGTGGATGTTAATTCAGTTCAATACAAAAATCGATTTACAGTCCCATTGGGAAAATCACGGTACAGATTATTACTGTAATGGTTTACCAGAAACTTGACTGATAAGTAACACAAACACATTTAAACATCTTTGATCAGTGCTGTACATTTCCACAAAGAATCAACAGTCGAACAACATAGTCTCCAATCACACACACACACAAACACACGCGTGCACACACACACACACACACACACAAACACACGCACACACACACACACTCACACACACATACAAACACATACACTCACGCGCACAACACGTACACACGCGCAC
>CM060311.1:46227691-46230191 GCA_030674185.1 Monoplex corrugatus
GTTTAAATTTCTTGAAAAAAGTTCGCAAACAGATATGGGGACAAGATACATCAACACTTGTTCATCTCTGTAACTCGCTTATTAGATCTAAATTAACTTATGCCCAAGAAATCTTCTTCAGTGCACCAAAGCACTTACTAACAAAACTGCAGAGCATAGATTGTAAAGGTTTCAAACTTGCGCTGGTCTTCCAATGCATGCCTCTTGCCTTCGCACATACAATGCAATCAAATTGTTACCGCTTGATGAACACAGGAAAGTCGCTTCTACTAAATTTCTGTTAAGAAACACTACTATAGAAAACAGCATCGAAACAGAGACAAAAGTAAGACCAGACACCGACTTTCCAAAACGAGCTAAATCAATAGCCACACAGGTCACACTTGCAACATTTACAACTGATGTTATGCAAGGCTCTGGAATTGATCTAGAATCACATCCTGTAATTTTAAGACCTTCGTTTTCACCAGTACCCAGTTGGGAACTCCAAAGAGCACGATTTGACATACACCACACTGACTTAAAAAAAGAAGATAATATCAACTTACTGGCGAGTCAAGTTAAATGTCATATAGAAGACTTTTATTCCGATCACCTGAAAGTTTACACTGATGGATCAATAATTGAAAGGCAAGCAGGCTCAGCGTTTTTAATACCTGCTCTCAAAATTGAGAAATCTTTCTATATAGGACTTAATAAATCTGTCTTTACTGCAGAACTACTTGCAATCCTAATGGCTTTGAATTATATGATCAATCTTCCTAGGACGATTCCAAAGATATTTTTTTGCGTTGATTCAAAATCTGTACTTCAAGCGCTTGAATTATCAAAATTACAAACAAGATCTGAAATGATATTGGAAATTACTCACTTGATTAATAGTTTATCCTTAAGAGGCACTGATATTACTTTCTGCTGGATACCATCTCATAGTTCTTTTCATTACAATGATATGGTTGATAGGGCTACCAAACGGGGGGCAAAGAGCTCACCAGATTCAAATCATATACAACTTTCCCTCTCCTTGCATGAGTGTTATACCTTAGTGGACACCTACGTATGGAAGCAGTTTCAAGATAAACAGAAAAAGTATGATAAATGTTACATGAACTTTGAAATTAGCAAAACACCTAAGCAGTTTCCTGCCAGCAGAAGTATACAATCCCTTATGTATAGGTGGAAACTTGATGCATTGAAAACAAAATACACCAGGAATGTAGTGTGTCTGTGTGGAAAAAGATAACACATAGTTATATTCTTTCATGCGTTCGGGTAAAACGACATATATCTACGCTATCAACGAAGACAGTTTCTGACATATTTGCCTCACCATCCTTAACATATGAATTTTTTGTTAGCCTGTCAAAAAGTCCTATAGCGAATTATCTTTAATGCGCCGTTATTTCTCATGTTCAATGTTATGGTTAGCTAATTTTACTGTTTCAATCGTTAATTATGATAATGTCATTTGCGAATTTTCTTTCTCGTCTTCGGCACAGTTTTGTTTGTTTTTTTGTTTTGTTTGTTTGTTTGTTTGTTTGTTTGTTTGTTTGTTTGTTTGTTTGTTTGTTTGTTTGTTTGTTTGTTTGTTTGTTCATTTCTTCTTCCTGAAGATTAACCATTTCCAAGTTTCCTCTTTTCTCCATAGGGTTTTTGTTTTTGTTTTTTTGAGGTTTTTTTTGGTCTAAAATCACTTTAGTGAATAGACATTAAATCAAAGACCACCACCACACACACTCACTCACAACACACACACACACACTCACTCACACTCACTCACAACAACACACACACACACACACACTCACTCACAACACACATACTCACAACACACACACACACACACATACACACACACACACACACACACACTCACTCACAACACACACACCCACTCACTCACTCACTCCCACTCACACAACACACACACACACACCACACACACACACACACACACACACTCACTCACAACACACTCACTCACAACACACTCATCACAACACACACACCACACACACACACACACACACACACACACACACACACACACACACACACACAACGCACGCACGCACAGGCACTTGATGGACGTTGGCTTAGTATAACCATTTTGTGACTGCCTTCCCGTTCAGCCCGTAGGGGAATGACTAACTCACTTCTTCAGGTTTGAGAAAAGTAACCCATCGTGGGAAAAGGTGTAAGACCCTCTGAGCTGGTCCACGACCAAGTGAGATGTCTACCGTTTAACACCAGCCCACAACCTGGGGGTGTAGGACAACAGGTACTTTTTCAACCCTCTTTCCAATCGTAAGTCATCCATGTCAGTGATCAGCGGCTTCAGTGAACAATGGAACACAAGCCTAGCAACACCTGGACCCCCACAAAAGGGCGATGACACTCACACCTGTTTTCTTGTCCAGGTGTGTAAGTCTACCCTGACTTACTGAATAAGCCGCTCCCTTTACAGCAGCCTCGGGTCACCTCTCGGTTACCTTTCGAC
>CM060311.1:46237691-46247691 GCA_030674185.1 Monoplex corrugatus
CTGTATCTATCAGCATAGACTGTATCTATCAACATAGACTGTATCTATCAGCATAGACTGTATCTATCAACATAGACTGTATCTATCAACATAGACTGTATCTATCAACATAGACTGTATCTATCAGCATAGACTGTATCTATCAACATAGACTGTATCTATCAACATAGACTGTATCTATCAGCATAGACTGTATCTATCAGTATAGACTGTATCTATCAACATAGACTGTATCTATCAAGATAGACCGTATCTATCAGCATAGACTGTATCTATCAGCATAGACTGTATCTATCAACATAGACTGTATCTATCAACATAGACTGTATCTATCAACATAGACTGTATCTATCAGCATTGACTGTATCTATCAACATAGACTGTATCTATCAACATAGACTGTATCTATCAGCATAGACTGTATCTATCAACATAGACTGTATCTATCAACATAGACTGTATCTATCAGCATAGACTGTATCTATCAACATAGACTGTATCTATAAGCATAGACTGTATCTATCAACATAGACTGTATCTATCACATAGACTGTATCTATCAACATAGACTGTATCTATCAACATAGACTGTATCTATCAACATAGACTGTATCTATCAGCATAGACTGTATCTATCAAGCATAGACTGTATCTATCAACATAGACTGTATCTATCAAGATAGACTGTTATCTATCAGCATAGACTGTATCTATCAGCATAGACTGTATCTATCAAGCATAGACTGTATCTATCAACATAGACTGTATCTATCAGCATAGACTGTATCTATCAAGCATTAGACTTGTTTATCACATAGATGTATCTATCAAATAGACTGATTATTCTATCAGCATAGACTGTATCTATCAGCATAGACTGTATCTATCACATAGACTGTATCTATCAGCATAGACTGTATCTATCAACATAGACTGTATCTATCATAGCGATATCGCATAGACTGTATCTATCAGCATAGACTGTATCTATCAGCATAGACTGTATCTATCAACATAGACTGTATCTATCAACATAGACTGTATCATAACTCAAACAGACTGTATCTATACATGCGTGCGTGCGTGTGTGTGTGTGTGTGTGTGTGTGTCCCATATACTGGAACACCACAAATAGATCAAAAAGAAAATAGAAAGTGTCGTCAGACAATAGGTATATTACAGTGTACAGAAATATCATTGGCATGAATACAAAATGGTTCAGGCACAGGAAACATTCCAGGCATGTTCATATTTAATGCACGGTTACCATGGCAAAGCAGAGATTTAGTATGATAGAAAATTTTGTATATTGCATATTTACTTTAGTATTGTGTTATCCTATATGATATTGTTTATGTACCAATCGTTTTGAATACAGCACTACCAAGCCGAAATGCATTTTGGTTATATTTATAGAGGTAATGCCTAGCCCAATGAAATCAATGACATCATCAGTATTTGAACTATTTTCAGCTCCAAAAGAAATAGATTTGCATAAAATTGCAATACGTGCATTTTCACATTCATTAAACAGATTATTTAAATTCTTCCAACAGTGCTGAACTTGATCACACCTGCAAATTTAATGCCATCTTTTTCCATATCGTAAGCGTGCATTTTCCGTCATACAGTGTATTCATGTTTTGAAATCACGTTTGTTGCTATGATTCAACTTTCAGATGTGTCTGAAACCATTTTAAATTTACATCTCGTATGTCTTTGTTATTAAAGAAACAGGAATTTAAGTGGTTCACTCACTTTAATTTACCATTTGTCACAGTATCTAAGTTTTTAATTAGCATTGTTTAGAACGTCACAATAAAGCTTACTGCCTTTATATATGATTAATATAGTGTTTGAAAAGCTGCACATGACCTTTTGTTATCATTACTATCTGTTGCCAAGCGTTTTTCTTATTATGTATTTGCATGGCAAATTTCCATCCTAAATATGTAATAAAGTCTAGATTTACATTAAATATTCTATTGAATTCCGTGTATTACAAAAAAAAAATGCCATCTTCTTAATGAAATCTGCAATCAATGGTTCTATTTTCCACTTAATCAATATGGCGTCACTTTGTTATCAACTTTAATCTTTCTTTAGAAAGTACAAGTTTGGATAGCACGTCTTCAAGTTTTGCTTTCTACTAGAATTCTTTGTACGTTTTGAAAACATCAGTCTAGAACATTTTATTACATAAGCTCAGACTGTATTTCTCAACCTATACTGTGTCACAGACTATCTTTCAACATACACAGTACGCTCAGCAGAGACTGTATTTTTCAACATAGACTTAGGCTATCTCTCAACATACACTATCTTTGAACATACGCTGTATCTCTCAACATCTTTGCCCCACTGTCCATCCATCTTTCAAAGTAAATGGACAGCAGAGCTGCTAATGGACACAAATGGCCGGGAGTGCTTCTCCCCCACAAAGTGCTACATCTACTGTTACACCATTCTTCACTGTACTGGATGGACATCGTGGTGATTGTATCTGAAAGTGTCTGTGCCGTGTGTCCCTGTAAACTCTCATGTCCACTGTAAGTGTAAGACTTTTGGGCCTGAATTTTATGCCATCCAGCTCAACTCATTCAGGAAAAAGTATTTGACGCTCATTTGTTAGTGAGGGACTGGTTTCGTCCTAAACTTCCTGATTCTCTCTCTCTCTCTCTCTCTCTCTCTCTCTCTCTCTCTCTCTCTCTCTCTCTCTCTCTCTCTCTCTCTCTCCTCCGCGGTGTGGGTGCGCGCGCGCGTCTGTGTGTGTGTTCGTCTTACGTGTATGCGTGTATGTGTGGTGTGTACGTTTGTCTTATGTGTGTCTATGCATGCGTGCGTACGTGGTGTGTATGCGTATGTGTGTGTGTGTGTTTTGTGTGTGTGCGCGCACGCGCGCGCCGTGTGTGTTTGCGTTCGTCTTACGTGCATGTGTGTGTTTATGTGTGTGTACTGGTGTGTATGCCTCTGTGTGTGTGTGTGTGTGTGTGTGTGTGTGTTGTGTGTGTGTGTGTGTGTGTGTGTGTGTAGTGTGTGTGTGTGTAGTGTGTGTGTGTGTGTGTGTGTGTGTGTGTGTGTGTGTGTGTGTGTGTTGTGTGTGTGTGTTTACACTTGACAAAAGCCATTTGGCCTACATTTTGGGCTTCTGTTGCTTCGTCACTTACAGCGCGTTTTTATTCTCTTTTCGCGTGTTTCTTGTTTCTGTTTACTTGAACTCCGAGAAGATCTAGAAACGCCGGTGAGAAAACATATGACAATCAGGCAGTACAGGGTCTCCTCTGATGGGGGTCTCAAGACGGCTTAACATCTCTGGCATATGTGGGCTTCCTGACACACGTACCTCCAATAAATGAAATTGGGGTTTTTGTGGGAGCGGGAATGAGCAGCGTAGGACCAACGCTGCTAAGGTTGCACAGAAGATGTGACAGGGAGAAAAAACACAACAATGAGACTGAATTTTAAAACGTTTCTTCTTCGTCCTAATGTGCTCATTTCTAATGATGTGATGTGATGTATGTATGTGTGTGTGTGGTGGTCGTGTGATTGTGTCGTGAGGAGATCCCATAGCGTGATGTGCAAGGGGAGAGAGAGACTGCCGTGAAAGCGTTCAATGATTCAGGGGGTTTCCCTATGTAGACATTTCTCTGGGGAAATAGACCCAGTCACTCTTCATTACCTCAGGTGGTTAGAACGTCATGCTCATTGCGCAAAGGTTGTAGGTTCAACCATCGAGCGGGCAAGGTTTGGTTTTCTCGTTTTAATTGTGCGGTGGTGACTTTTTTATTCATTTTTTTTTAAAATTATTTTTTTTATTATCATCATCATTATTATTATTACTATTATTATCATTATTGTTACTATTATTATTATTATTTTATTATTATCATCATCATCATTATTATTGTTGTTATTATTATTATTGTTGTTATCATTATCATTGTTATTATTGTTACATATCATTATTTTGATAGAGCCATTAACACAATATCTCTCATGTCTCGAGTATATCCCAACCGGCAATATAACAATGAGATTGTTCCCTGTCCATCTTAGTGCTGTGATCTTTCTGATGGTTTTATAACAGGTCCTGTTCCCCTGTCCATTTCAAGACATTGCCAGCACATGGGGTTTTGTACAAGTTCAATGAGTCTTCCAGAGAACTGCTGGCGTATTTAAGTGGAGCACACATGTGGAACTGTCCCATTACTATGAATCCCACTCAAGCAAACTCCAGACTCTACACTCTGTGTCGTTTGATGACAATGTACTGTGAAGAACTAACTTCTTTAGGTTGTTCTTTTTCAATAGTCACTCCATAACTGTTTCCACCAGCTTCGTGGTGTTTCAGTGGTGCTCTTTCGTTTTCTATTCCTTCACCTGCTCTACATGTACCACCTTGCTGGCGGATTACGTATGGGAGTGAAAGGATTTCTTTGATTTATACGGGTGGGTATTATTCAGTCGTTCCTTTCATCTGGCGCATTTCTGTCCGCGACACTCATAATTATACAGTCTTTGAATATGATGATGAAATACAGATCGAAGTCTTTGACTATGGTGCTAGAAGATAATAATGGAACACTTTCTGGAGCAGTGTTTTGATGGTGATGAAATCTGAATCTGGCTTCGGCAGTGATGCTAATAAATATTGAAGGAAGTTTGGGTCTGGCCTCAGCGATGTTTTCAATACATAATGACTGAAAGTAATTCTTTGGAAATTATGCCAGTATATATAATGACTGCTACATGTTAGTACTATCGTCTATTGTTGTGTTAGACTCATAAACATTGAATGGAATCTAATACTGGATCCAATATTCAGAAATAATGTACGTAACTATTGAAATAAGTCCGGTTCTAGTTTCAACAAAAAAAGCAATAAAAATCGAAGAGATTTTAGTCTGTCTTCAGCAATGATATCAATAAATATTGTCTGAAATGAGGTCAGTCTGTAGCAATACTACAAATAAATACTGACTGAAATGTGGTCAGTTTTCAGCTATGATAGGAATAAACACTAAATGGATTTCAGTCAGCCTTCAACATTTATACCAATAACAATTTTACTGGATGGGCTTTAATCACCCTTCAATGATGATATAATGAATATTAAATAGATTTTAGATAGTGTTTAACGATCCTCATCATCATCATCATCATCAGTGCCTTGCCGCATGGCGTTGGCGATCATGGACTTCCATCTGTCTCTATCTCTTGTTGCCCCAAGCATCTCCTCCACCCTCCTAGTCTTCAGCCACTCCGCAAGTCCGTCTAGCATTTTCTCCTGGGTCTACCTGGTGCTCTCTTTCCCTCCAGCTTTCCCGTTGTGACCAAGTGCTCCAAATCCCCCTTCCTCATAAAATGGCCTATAAATGTTGCCTGTCTTTTCCTAATCGTCCTTATGAGTGATCTACATGTGTATGTCTCCATCAAGACTGTCACGTTTGTTTTCTTTGCTGTCCATGGAACTCTCAACATTCTTCTAGAAACCACATCTCGGCTACCTCAATCTTGCTCTGGATTTGCTTGCTGACTGTCCACGCCTCACATACGTACAACAGTATTGGTTCTATATAACATTCAAGGACTCGCTTCCTGATGTTAATTGATATGCATTTGTTGGTAAGAATGCTTGTCATCTTCTTGAATGCTGTTTTGGCTTGGCCGATTGTGCCGGCTATTTCCGATGTGCATCTGCCGTCTGATAAAATGACCGTTCCCAGGTATTTGAACTTATTAACCTGTGTCAAGGTTGTGCCATTTGCTGTTATTTTTGCATGAGGGGATTTCATGTCTTTTTATTGATCACCATGAGTTCAGTCTTCCTGCTGTTTAGTTCCAACCCCTTACCTTTGCTTTCTATTTCTAATATATTCACAAGGTTTTGTAGGTCCCTTTCATTTTCTGCAATTAGCACGGTGTATCTGCGTATCGACTGTTGTTTATCATTTTCCCTCCAACCTTTAATCCAGGGTCTTCTTCTAGGTTTCTCATGATGTTTTCGCTGTAAAGTGAAAACAGATCTGGTGACAAAACACAACCCAGTCTGACTCCTCTTTTGATGTTTTGGAAAGAGCTTATATTGTTTTCTATTCTCATTGCAGCTGTTTGTTCCCAGTACATATTCCTGATTATTCGTAGATCTTTTCCATCAACATTGAGTCTCTCCAGTTGGTTGATCAATTCTTCATGTCGTACCCGATCGAAAGCCTGGTATAATCAACAAAGCAAAATACAATCCTTATTCATCTCAACTTGACCTCTCTATGATAGTTCTTAGGATGTATATGGCATTAATAGTTCCTTTCCCTTCCACAAATCCACACTGTTCTTCTGCTATTTCTCTTTTGATTCTATTCCTTGTCCTCATCATGATTATTTTTAACAGGATTTTTGTTACATGACTCATCAAACTGACTGTGCGATGGAGTTCGCATTCTATAGCCCCTGTCTTCTTTGGAAGTGCAATGAAAATTGATTTTGACATATCTTTGGGGATTTTTCTAGTGTCGTAAATTTCATTTAGGAGGACTGTTATTTTTTCTATGCCAAATTCCTCCAGGGCTTCAATCATCTCTGTAGAAATGTTGTCTGGTCCTGGGGCTTTTCCTGGTTTCATCTTTTTCAGTGCTGCTCTAACTTCATCTTTATTGGGTGGTACCTTCAAAGTTCTTTTTTATAACGATGCTATCACTAAGAATTGAATGAATTTTAATAAATCTTCTACAATGGTACCAATAAATAGTTTAGATTTCAGTCAGTCTTGAGCAACGATTTCCATAAATGCTGAATAGATTTCAGTATGTATTTAGCAATTATTTCAGTCATTTCAGAATAAATGTTACGAACATTTGACAACGATGCCAATAATTGCTGAATGAAAAATATGCCGGTTCCAGCAATGATGCCAATGAAACTTGCTTATCGAGTATTTCAAAGTGAAATCCAGTAAATGTTGAATGAAATTTGGGTCTGCCCTCAAAAGTGATGCCAATGAATTCTGAATGGAATGTGGACTGCCAGCCTGGTAATCAAGGCCGGGCGGGCTGTAGGCCACATGAATAAAAACAGTCTGTGGTGGTGCCTATGAAAGTTGAATGACTATCAGATCTGATTGCTCTGACTTCTGTGCAGAGAGATCAGATAACTGGGCTCTGTAAGACACCCGGGAAAGAATCATTCAGGTGTGTGTGTGTGTGTGTGTGTTGTGTGTGTGTGTGTGTGTGTGTGTATGTTGTGTGTGTGTGTGTGTGTGTGTATGTGTGTGTGTGTGTGTGTATGTTGTGTGTGTGTATGTGTGTGTGTGTGTGTGTGTGTGGTGTGTGTGGTGTGTGTGTGTGTGTGTGTGTGTGTGTGTGTGTGTGTGATTTAACATGTTCGTGAAGGGAAGAGTTGGATAAGTAGCACGAGTAAAAGGATACATCTGAACTGTTCTTTCCGTCTTACCTACCTACTACATACTACTACTACCCTACATACATACCTACTACCTACCTACATACTACCTACATACCTACCTACCTACATACATACATACATACATACACACATACACACACACACACACACACACACATATATATATATATATATATATATATTATATATATATATATAATATAATAGTAATAAATAGATAGATAGATAGATAGATAGATAGATAGATAGATATAGATAGATAGATACGTATATACATTTATATACATATATAGATAGATAGATATGTGTGTGTGTTGTGTATATATGTATTTATGTATGTATTGTATGTATGCATGTATGTATGTATTTATGTATATGTATGTATATATGTATGTATGTATGTATGTGTATGTATATGTATATGTATGTATGTATGATATAGTATGTATATGTATGTATATGAAAACTGAATAGCAGATGAAACAAGTGGTACAGTCCATGCCCTTCCAGTCAAATGTTTCAGCAAAGTTTGAACCACAAAAGAAAAAAAAAAGAAATCAAACTGATGGAGAGAGCACAAATAGATTGAATTCCTTTGTAGACAACCTACAGAAACTATTACATTTTGTAGACAAGCTACAGGAAATACTATATTTTCTTTGGGACCGAATGTTCGACTTCGGTGGTCTCCCAAAACGAAACGTATCCATTGCTAAAATGTCACTAAAAATTAAATCTTTAGCGCACCAATCCCAGACATATGTTTCGAAGCTTGTGGGTCTCATCAGAACACTACATTACAGAAATCTGTTTGTCCGAAAGACTCAACCCAACACATGTGAACCAATTAAAAATAACTCACACTGTTGAAATGTTCCTGATTTCTGTATGTTCCACAAAGGATAGAAAACCAGGAAAGAATCAAACAATAAAGATATTTTTCTCAAAAACAAAAGGTGCAAAATTGTCCTTGCTTAGGATTCAAGTAAAAATGAATGCACTAAACGGAGATGAACATGTCAAAACTCAGAGTGGGCAAAGCCTGCTTTGGGCATAAGCCAAGCATTTACATACATGTACAGACAAAAGACATGTCCCCCCCCCTCTCCCCTTCCGCTGCCCCCAATCCACTTTACCTCTAGTGTTAAAATATTTTCCATGGTGTCTTTGGAGCGGTTGTGTGTGTGTTGTGTGTGTGTGTGTGTGTGTTGTCTGTGTGTGTGTTTTGTGTTGTGTGTGCATGCATGCGCGTGCGCGCGTGCGGCACCCCAGTATGTGCAGGTGGGGTGGGGTGTGTGTGTGTGCGGGATAGGGGGGGGGGGGGCATTGCGAGCATGTCTTTTTGAGTTTTATTCATTTGTTGATTCATTTGCTTGTTTGATTTAGTGATTGTTTGATTTGCTCTAGTCATTATCATAATTTGTATCGATGTAAAGCGCTTAGAGCTCAGTCGAGAAAAGGCGCTCAACAAATCTTCGTTATTATTATTATTATTATTATGTTAGACTGATTAAAACTTGATCTTGAATCTTCCAACTGCAGATGTCATCATTCGGTCGTTGACCAATATATGATTAAACAACTGAATAGCAGTGGAAAACATAAAAACAGGTAATGTAACCGATGAGTGTCCAAAACATGACTTGACACAATGTGACAAGAACAGAAAAGAAAGAAATCAAACTACAATCACACATCACATCTTTCAGCCATCGGAAGTCCATTGAAGGACGTAGGTCTTTCCCAGCTGCTTCCATTCACTTCGTTCTAGTGCTGCTCCTCTCCAGTTCTTGTCAAATCCATCTAGGTCGTCTCTCCATTTAGTTTTCTGTTTTCCTCTATTACGAGTGCCGTCTCTTGGTATCCAGAACGTGTTTTTGTTGTCCAACGATTGTTCATTCTCCGGGTGAGATGTCCTGCCCAGTTCCATTTCAGTTTGTTGGTGGTTTTCTGGATGTCTCGCACTTTTGTTCTTCCTCTGATCCACTGAGCCGTTTTGCGATCTTTCCAGACGATACCAAGCAGGATTCTTTCATGAGCACGCTGCATGGTCCTTAGTTTCAAAGCGATTTTGTTCATTAGATTCCACTTTTCTGCACCGTAGGTGACTGTGGGCAGAATGCATTGGTCGTTTCAGGACAGTTGGAATTTTGTTTTTCTTGAAAACTGAACTTGCTCTTCCAAACGCTTGCCAGCCAAGGATTATCTGACCTCTGATTTCTTCCTCTTTGGAGGAGGTTTCTGATGAAATGCATTGGCCTTGTTAGATGTAGTGGTCAACCATTTCTAGCTCTTCATTTTCGATCGTTACTTTGCCGTCTGGATCTGCGATGCAGATGTTGACCATAACTTTTGTTTTCTTCAAGTTTACTGTTAGTCCTACTTTTTACTGCATTCATTTAGTTCATTCAACATATTTTTCAGTTGCTTGAGGCTCTCCGCAAAGATGATAACGTCGACAGCAAACCTGAGGTGACTGAGGTATTCTCCGTCTATTCTAATGCCTTTTTCAGACCAGACAAGATTGCAAAAGACCATTTCGAGGCAAGCTGTAAACAAGTTTAGGGGAGCTTGTGTC